>JASDDO010000022.1:762105376-762761267 GCA_030015575.1 Agapanthus africanus | reverse complement strand
TCATTATGATGTGCATTGAGGTTACATTCAGGTCGGATCCAACAAGATCAAATTGAAGGTACTATAAATTTGTCCGATTCGTATCTAGATCTAATGTAACACCCTAGTTCAGTTATACCTTATATTGTGGCTAATTCTTAATTTTATTCGATTTTGGGTGCGGATAGTGTTTTAGTATTATGTGCTTGGTATCCGACCCGACCCGCATGTTTAAAACCTGTCTTGATTCTTGTTCACGTTTTATCCCTACTGGTTTTGAGGATCCGTGCTCGCATATGTTCCGTTTACTTGGATTATATCTGTCATCTCTATTTTTTTAATAATTCAAATATAGTCAAATAATATATTTTAAATACCTAGCATGGCCTGCATCATACCCTTGACCCTATGGTAGCATCCATACATCGTATTCTCGTTCCGTTTAGTGAAACATACTCTCTTGGATCGCTATGTGCACGCTACGTGTATTCGTTCTTGGGGTATGCATTTTCTTTAATCGGACATCGTTTCTTGGTTTTGGTTGACACGTATATTATCCGTATTTTCAAACCATAATTTTAGACCCAATCCGGACGTATTTTAGAGTATTTTTGTATTAGCCAGAAAACTCAATTTATTGAATTTATATTCTACATTCATATTTTAAACAAACAAATATTTTCAAAATATTTTAAAACAAAAAAAAACTAAACTAACTCTCAGTCTCACAATTATAAGTGCATTCTTTATATAATATATATAATCCTAATCTAAAATGATTTCGTCTCTCTTCATTTTATATTTTATATGTAAATTTTAAACCCCTTATTTAAACTAAACTCCACGTTCCCATACACCCACGTCTCCTCTCTCTTCACACGCCTTTTCTTTCTCCGCTGCCTACGAAACCAAAACCCTAACCCTAATCCGCACGTCGCCGTCGCCGACCCCCCTCGCCCCAACATCCTCGTCATCGTCACCTCCTCCTCCACTCTTCTCCCCCTCTCTTTCCTTGAGCTCCAAACCCCGACGATCTATCTTTCTCGAACCCATCAACCCGACCTCGCCTGCACCCTCGCCGGAGCTCCGACCCCGTTGCCTCCGCGTCCTCGCCACCATCTTTTCTCCGCTCTCCTCTCTCCAAAACCCGAGGCTTTCCCTGCACAGAACCCGATCTACGATTTCAAGAACCCCACCCACTGCCCATCGCCGGAAAACCCATCGTTGACATCCCCTCGCCTCGTCTCTGTCCCAGAGCACCAAACCCCAGAGCAACCCTCTTCTTCTTCTCTTTCTCCTTCTTGATCTCGTGTTTCCCGGTTAATGTTGGAGCCGTGCTCGTCGCCGACGATCCGGGCAATCCAGTAGACGTCCTCATCCAGCGTGGTCACGTTCTTGCATAGCTTGGTCCTGTTCTGTACGTGCGTGTGTGCATCGTGACGTTTACCCGACATCGGACGCAGCGTACGCACCCCGTCGTGAGATCCGATCAGGCAAGTATTCTTGCTTTACTTTTGGTCGATGTACATCGGCATTTTTTCGTGTGTGTGTATGTATATATATTTTTTTCCTGCCCTGTTAGAATAAAAAAAATGTGTTAGTACCTATTTTTCGTTATACCGTACAAAAATATATAGGCAATCTTTTATGCAGCAAGTAAGAAAAATTAGCAAGTGGTTTTAAAATGAGATTATTTTAATTACAAATAATGTTCGAAAGTTAACCTATCTCACATTTATATGTTTCTAGCCAGATTGTGATTAGTATATCCATATTAAGGTTAACGGTAAGGATAACAATTGTGACTCATACCAGCTTGTAAATCACCTTCATGCAGTTACTATTACCAGATAACTATTACATTTGACAAGTCATGACTATTCAATACTTTAGTCTTTAAAGACGAGATTTTTAATTATGATGTTGAGCTACATCCCATGATTACACACTACTATTTACCAGCTTCATTTCTGTACTATTATCTTGTCACAAATTCCAGTCCTTTCAGTATTCCTAATTAGTGATCTAGTCATACCATAGTAGATATGAATACGCGGGTGTTAGGATAGTTTGAGTGTGCGTTCGTATAACATGATCTCAGGAGTCCCATGCCGGCAGCTGGTACTGGGCTATATCGGTCGCATGTTATTATAGCTGGTACCGGGCCATATCGGTCGCATGTTATTACAGCTGGTACCGGGCTATATCGGTCGCTTGTTCATTCCACATTTGGGCCCGTGTTTCCTAGCCCCTAGGGCACTACTCTTGGGTTAGGAATACTCCTGCATAGGTTGATACACACACTCGAACTCACGATAGGATAGTTTACCTTTTAGTGACCAGTAGGATGTGACTTGACCTGTTTACATGCTTGTTTCATAGTTTTAATGCATATATATTTCTCTATTTCTACTTGGAATTATGGAGGCAAACATTGGAATTTCGGGGGTTCAGATTGAGCAGGTCCAAGACATCATATATGCATTACAAATTTAGTAAATAGAGAGTCAAAATCATATTGGTATAACATTGGAAGGGTAAGAGATCACCGAGCGATCAGTTTAGATATCTAGATTCCATCATCCAAAAGGATGGGGAGATCGATAGTGATGTTAATCAAAGGGTCCAAGCTGATTGGTTGAAATGGAGGAGTGCAACAGAGATTCTGTGTGATCGCAACTTTCCGTTAAAATTGAAAGGGAAGTTTTATCGGAGCGCTATTCGGCCTGCCTTATTATATGGTACAGAATGCTGGGCTCCTAAGAAGCATCATACACAGAAGATGCACGTAGCGGAGATGCGCATACTTCGTTGGATGTGCGGTAACACTAGAAAAGATAAGGTGCGAAATGAGAATATTCGTGCAAAGGTTGGTGTAGCACCCGTAGAGGAGAAGATGCGGGAAAACCGGCTAAGATGGTTTGGTCATGTGCTACGCAGACCTATGGAAGCACTGGTTCGACGAATAGATACTCTCGATATGGGCAATGACAAAAGGGCAAAAGGGAGACCGAAGAAAACCTGGATGGAGGTGATACGAAACGATATGGTTGCCAAAGGCCTCAATGAAGTATATTGTTCGATATGAGTGAGTGGAGGCGGAGGATTCATGTGCTGGACCCAGCGTGATTCTCATGTTGGTTCATGTAGCCTACCCCATATGCTTGGGATAAAAGGCTCAGTTGTTGTTGTGTTCTATTTGCGTACACGGGCTTTACTACATTCATATATTCATGTTATCATACCATACAAACCCCTTATACGTTGAGTACTTACTGGGATGTTCTGACATCCCTGAAATTTACCATCTCAGGTTTAGAGACAGATTTTCAGGCTGAGCAGGATCGGAGCGGCTATCAGAACTTTGTCGAAGATCAGTAACCCATAGGTTTATTTTTTCCTCTTTCTGTTAGTATTTAGCATATGCGCCCTTGTGGAACATTTAGTCTTATGTATCTCCTTTCGGATCTTGTTCTTATTTCGAACCTTTTGTATCGGATCTTTATTTGCATCGATTATCTAGTGGGCCTATTTTTATTTTTAGTATTCCTTGTGGTTTCGTTGCAGCATGATTATCAATATTATCCCTTTTGGTATTGGATTTTATTTTGACAGGTTAATCTAGACAGTCTTATGTGACCATGGAAGGATCTTTCCTTACCGTAGATAGCACGGCTGGCCTTCGTCGCTCGCCGTATTCCGTATTTTGGAAAGCGGGGCATGGCATCTAAGCTGACTAAGGAATCATGGAGTACTTCTTGAATTGAAACCATAAGATTTATTAGATTTAGGTTCAATTTTTAGATTATCCAGGCTGAATTCTTGTTCCACTAAATTCATCTTTGTTGAGATATGATTAGATTATTTCTTTTGCTCATATTATGTGGTTTTCTTGTGCCTTTTTTAGGCAGTAGACATAAATAAACATGACAGTTTCTATCAAGGGAAGGTTTAGTTGTGAATTTGTGACCTAACTTTAACGCTCAAATTGTTAGCTTTATTCTCAAGCATCCATATATAGATTCAAATAAATTAAGAAAACGAATCGAATGTAATATTGTGGTCCATACAATAATTTATAATACTTAGACGATTTGGAGGATCCAAATCCTTTGGTTTGATCTGGATCAGGTTATTGGGTACTACCAGGCCTCATTGTCACCCTTGATCATTCTGATCTTAATAATCATGCGAATCGCCCATGCTTGCATCAAATTAGTAGTTATAATGGACCAAGTAGCTTTATTACATTGTGAGCCAAAAGCAACAGGTATTATAATGAAATGAAACTTCAGTAAATTAGACACAACCTGTACATAGGAGGAAATTACTATTGTGAAGTGTAGCATTACAGTAGTGCATTTGTTGGTTTCGGTAGTAAAGAAAATATTATCCCCCCCCCCCCCCCCCCCTCTTTCTCTCTCTACAAATGAAGTATTTTGGTCTGTAGTTAATCTGCATTTCTTCCATAAAAGGATGAAATTCAACAAAAGGTTGGTCTCAATCACAGCAATATCCATCCATGACTTGGAACTGAACACCAAAAGAATCATCAAAGGTTGTGAATCATTGCAAATACCTTTCTGATCCTATTATTTGCAACAAAGACCATTATTCTGTCTTTCCATGTTTTCTGAAGCAGACCTCAAAATCATGACGATTGATTTTCTATTATTCGTCTTGTTTCGTGCAGGAATGATAGTTGGTTTATACATGTAGTGGGTGATCAGAAACACGCAAAATAAGATTGTTATGGGCAAATTAAGGTCGAGAGAGATGCTTAAACATCGAGTTTAAAGATTGAAAGCCCCCACTGTATAATTGAGGCCACAGTTGTGGGATGCTAAATTGGTGGAGATCTAACTGAATTGTTATTTCCATATTACATCTTAAGGTAATGTATATGTTAGTTTTCTGTGATGAAAATACTTGTTAGAAGTAACCCAATAATGTTTTATTTGGGGTCGCTGATCGCCAATTTATGAATCAGAGGACTGAATTTACATCTTGTAATGGTGTTTGCAATAGTTGTTTTTGTGGCAAATGGTGTAGATTTGTTTTGCAAGCTGCTTTTGTTGGATTTTGTTGCATGAAAAGCTCTTCAACTTTTCAAACATTTGGAAATATCCCTAACTTTGTTGAAAAATCGACACTTTCAAACTCCAGAGATCCTGTATCTTAAATTTTTTCTTTTGGAATTTTTGTGTATGAAAGCATGTCTCTGAACAAGTTTACATTATTCTTCTACATATATTATGATCTGCTATCTATAATTTACGGTTATAATAATTACTGTGCTGATGGAATTATAGGTTGAGATGATATAAAATAGAAGGATTTCTTTTTGCAGTTAACTCTGATGAAAAAATATTGGTTAGTCATATATATGTTTTCCAGAATGCCTGGCAAGTAATTATAGTGAAAACAATCATCATGAATTCTTCTTTTACCATCTCTATTTTTCGTATATCCATCTTGAGATCGAAATATAATTGTCCTACTTATCATTTGTATTATTTTCACCAAAAAAAAATGATCGTCATTTGTATTATGCATGATGATGCTGCACGAGGATGAGGGATGTATTTGATCAAAAGAAAATTGGGCGGTATTTGTAAAAAAATATATCCCACCCCCAAAAACTTGTATGTCTCTAAATTTAATCCCCAAAACCTCACTATTCCTCTCTCCTCTCCTAATTCTCATAAGCAATCCATATTTTTTTCTTCTCCTAGTTAATTTTGAAAGAATAATTAAACTCAAAATTTTCCGTGACTAGAGTTGAAGTCACAGACTCATGAATATGGTCTTGTGGTTATATTTTTCATCAAAACTTCAGTAGGCAATGCTCTAACTATTCTTCATTCCCAAAATGAATGATGGATTTCCCAACTTTGTTTTCTTTGAAGTCTGAATTAGTGATACTAGCATGAAGTTTGTTTTAGCAGCACTAACTACCGATTTATTTTACTTAATGGGCATATATTTAACAAAACTGTATGCAAATTTTATATATAATATGTTTTCAGATAATTCTAAAATTATTTACTGAAAGCAAGTAAATAATGCTCCATCTAAATATAAAGAAAATTGAAGTGCTCAACATTTATGCAATAAATATCAAAATATCAAAGCAGCAATTAAATAATAATACCTTATAATATAAACAATCAAAAAGGCTCGGCAAAGGGCTCTTATGTGCCGGCCGAAGGTTCTTATGTGGCGGCGGTGTCTAGTGAGTGGGCATACCCATGGTTGCTGATCGGCGATCACAGACGTGGCAATGACGGCTGATCGAAGGGCAACGGCGATTGGTCGGAGGGCAGCAACGTGGCAATGGCGATCGATCGCATGGCAGCGACGGTGTCGGCGACAACGGTGATGGCCGGCCATTTGGAAATGGCCAGGACGACTGGCGATAGAGAAGGTAGCGGCCATTTGGCGACTGGCGGCAGCTGGTCGGCGATGGTGATGGCTGGCCAAAGCACGACAAGAGTTAGCATACGAACGGGTGGAATTGTCGATACCTTGGAGGGTGTAGTGATTTTGAGGTTGATAGTTTGTTTTTTTCCTTAATTTTTGTACCATGCCTTAAATGACAAATTTTAAAATTCTAATTCCAGAACTGTGAATACCAATTTCAACTAATTTCAACTAACTGTATTAAGCAAATACCAATTTCAAACGATTTGGGACTAACACAACAATTTCCGGATTTGAATTTTGAAATGACTTGGTCCTAATACTGACTAAAAGAATAAAAGACAATCTATTTGCAGAAATAAATAAAAAAGAGAATCTTTCAAAAAATACAAATCCAATAAAACCATCAAAATGTAACGGTTTCAATTTTACCTAGGCTTGCCCCAATGAATTGGTACATCACAAAATTAACCTAAATTCCTAAATTATTAAAAGATAAAAATATATAGCTACACTTGGATTACACCTAGATGTTACGAGGGAAGAGCTGGCCAAAAGTTGAAAAGGAAGCCTGATTCCATGCCACACTTCACTTGAGGACATAATAGGAATTAAATTGAACGAAAGAGACAAAATGGGAAAAAGAAAAGCTTGAATCAAGCTTATAGGGCTTTATACTGTGTATTATATATAACAAGCAACGAACCCATGCTTCACCGTGAGTCCCAAGTTAGCTAGAAAAAAGGTTAATGCTATTGTTATAACGACACCAATGACCTCTTAGTCATATAGAAAGTATCATAAAAAAAGGAAAAGATATATTATGCGGTAATAGGATTATAAGAAACAGAAAAACACAAAGGAAACATCATATTATAGAGCAATATTACATCCATGCATATAGAAAAAACAAAAAAATATAATAAGTTACTGACATAAAGCAAATAAAAAAGAAATACCTATATAATGGAGAAAAATAAATGAAACATATTGTAGTGTTTGAAGATAATCTCAAATTATATCCGGTTAAATCTAAAATTCAAAATTACATATAAAACACAAACTGATAATATTTGAATCTAGAAAATTAAACTGAAGATTAAAAAATTAATTACTGTTTATGGGACGAATTTAAAATGGGGTCTACAATGGAAAGCCACACTTTCATTGTTTATTTACAATATGCTAAGTTTATGGTATCATATGTTATTCAAAAATGCCGGTGTATCATTATAAATTTAAAAAAAGAGAGGATATTCGAGTAAAATTAACTTAATTTTGGTTCAAAAGAGAGAAAAATAACAAAATACAAACCAATGTTTCATTTAGTTAAAATACCTAATAACCATAGCAAACATGCTCCTCGGCAGGCCAATTTCGATATTCTAGCTAATACTATATTTTTTTGACGTCCTCTTAACAAAACAAAGCCATCCAATATTTTTCAAAGGAGCACATCATGGCTCCTAGTCCAAGAGTAGAAATGGAAACCGATGTTGCTTGAACGCAATTTGAAACCAAATTGTCAAGAGTCTTATTCCCAAAATACATAGAATACAACCATAAACCCTTTTTTTTTTTACATCTGACTACGAACCTCCATCGCAACACAACAAAGCCAAAGACATATAAAGTTGAAACAATTTAGTATTTTCTTGAAAAATTGATAATTAAGAAAATAAACTTTTTAAGTAAAAAAAATGAAGGGAATAAATTTCTATATGTGGAGAATCCCTTTTATACAAAACTCCTCCATAAAATCCATAAAATCAGTAGAAAATAACCCAAAAAATCTCTTCATAATTAAGATCGATAGCAAACAACTCAGACTACTGCAAAATCATAGAAAACAATCCAAATCATCCAAAGAGAATAATATTTCTTTGAGTTTTCTTATGGATTATAGAAAAAAGATTTAAAAAAATTGTCAACTTGCTGAATTTTAGCAATGAGACAATTGAGATTTTTTATTGAAAGCATTATTATTCGCATTTTATGTCCTAAAATGTAATGTGAATTTGATATTAATATTGTATGTAATAATTTGAATCTATTTTTTTCTTCTGCAATATACCTGAGGATAAATAAATATATAGGGAATAACATGTATATTTGGCTTTCAAAATAAATATTAAATAATAGATAAAACTTTGATGATGCATATATTAGCTTAGGTGTATGTGTATGTGTAAAGCAATAATTGATATCCATAAAATAAATAAATCCCAAGACACCAAAGGCTCGTTATAAGGGATAAAATTTAAGGTTAAATCAAGTAATAGTCGGTAAAAAATGAGGGCAAAATTGAAAATTAATGGCAAAAATCATACTTTTATCATTTTGTGCAAAAGATTCCATTTTTCAACTCTCCAATGTATTATGTGACTGGATTTTGACCCCACGAGTAATGCGTGGGATCAAAGATAATCGAATATATTTATGGATATATATTATTTTTTGCTATGTTTAAAAAGAAATACAAATATTATTTTATATTGATTTGTTTTCATTATATTTAAAAAATAGATATATGATGTTAGTTATTTTTTGTTATTAGATACACATTATATTTTTATAGACGAATTATAAATTACATACAATTGTAACATATAAACACAGCAGAATAAAAGGAAGTGCATAATTATATTGTTTATAAAAAATATTTTATGATAACTTAGATCTTAATTTGATAATTCATGATTCCACAAAAGCGTTTAGTATTTTCTAAACATAAATACTATATACTTTGTGATTTGTAAATAGATACCAAGAACAATCATGATTGCTATATAAATAATAAATTTTGGTGTGTTTCAATTAAAATTTTACAAATACAAACGTCAAGCTTGTATTATGCACTGTGGTTATGAACCAATGCAAATAACAAACCACGCCAATATTTTAGGTATAAAAATTCTTCTCCATTACCTAATAAATTTTTAAATAACGATGATTATTTGAACCATGAAATTTTAGCATCAAATTTAGAGCAAGTATAGTTTGTATAGACAAAAGTAAAGCAAGTATTGTTATTTGAAATATTCTTGTTTTCTTCATATATGAAAAAATGATATATTATGTTGTTAGTTATTTTTTTTAAAGACCGAAAAAGAAAAAAATCAAGGGCAATGGGATAAAAATTGAAAACAAAATAATTGAAAAATACTATCATTAAAAATTTTAAAAATTGAGTCAATGGGGTTTACCAAAAATCCAAACTAATTTTAAAAAAAATAATTTTAACAAGATTGCTAAAATTCCATATAGCATGGATATCATTCCAAAGATAGATCTTTGTAAGAAACTTAATCATGAACATTCTTCAATGATTAGAATAAAAAAAAAAAGAAAAAAATTACTTGATTATTTTTAATTATTGGAATTTTTTTTCCCGAAATCTATTGGAAATTCTTGGGAAATAATTTTTTGGCCAAATGAAATAAAATAAAATAAAAATAAAATTATTAAAAGAAGATAGCCACAAATAAATATTTCAATGTTTTTGGGATTTATATTTAACGGGCTCTTTGGAAATGAATAAGGATAAGGATATGAAAATAAAAATGGAGAATGAGATGGGCAAAAGGGAAAATGCCAAAATTAGTATTTTGATTTGCTAAAGACTCCAAAAGCAACCCAACTTTATATACTTTGTCAACTGAAGCAACAATCAGTTCTCTAGCGAGATATTATCTTTACTCTATAATTTGGATTCTATCGTAAATATTAAGGAAACCTTGTGTTCATCCTTATGCAACCTTATTGCATAAGGTATATATCTTGAAATGTCGAACACTCATTACCCAGTAACCATCTTATGCTGCAAAATCAGTAATAACGATCGTTTTATTGATTTTGCCAGCAACATCGTATAGTTAAAGGATTCTAAGTGTTAATTTGCTAGATTGGGTTTGCATCATTCTCCTTATCATGAAATCTATAAAGAATAGTTTCTACCGTGTTTGTTTTCATCTTAATATGCGTATAGACGATGTTATAGGGTTTGTATTCCTTTTTTTGGGTGTAAGTTGTTATTTTGTCTACTTAATGCGAGAAGCATAGCGGGATCAAGTATTTGTGAACTATATATGGGGCCAAGTTTCGGAACCTCCCGTTGCTGAGGGAATCACACGTCTTAAAGCCAGAGGAAAATTTTAATCATTGGTAATGGTAGGACCAATAGAGAGTATGAGACAGAATTAGATTTAAGGCAAGATATTATTGTTGATGACGACGGATTTGTTGTGCAGAGAGAGGGCTTGCGCAATGAAAGCATGAAAACCTTTTCTTGCTGCTTGGTTATTGTGAGTAGTATACCGTGAAGGGCGGTTGTTGATAAACAAACATGTATAGAAAGGGAGCCTTTGACAGGTTGTCATGGAATCAAAAAACCATTGCCCTGCATTGGACATCTCCACTCAAAGATGTGCCTTGACATTGCTCGCGATCTCTCATTCCTCTGGCGATGGGCTCGCTCTAACGATCCTAAAATCCCTATACACTTGTTATTCCAATATAAATTCAAAAGTGCATACCTGTTCTATTTATGAGTTATAAGTAATTCTTATTAAATAAGTGCAAGAAACAACTTGTAGCTCACCGATTAAGTCTTTACGCTGTTGTCCCATAGCCTGCGAGTTTGAATCCTTACATCCCCCATTATTTTATTTAATTTCTTTTTATCGCTTTAGAGTTCCTGAAACTTTCATGGACGATTCACAAAGTTACGAAACGATTCAGAAGAAAAGAAAAGATAGATATATTTGGACTAATTGCACTAAACCGAGCCTAAACCCTAAACCCCGACCCAACTTCCCATGTTGGACCGACCGGGTTGGCCCAAAGATGGGTTTGGTCGGCCGGATCAAAGCCAAGAGGGCTCCGCACGTGTTGGTGTGACCCTTTGCCTCCCGCCTCTTCATTTCTGTATTCCAAAACTCCTGAATTAAAACAGAGAACTGCCCAATTTCTTTTCTCCATTAAAATCCATTTTAAATACCGTATTTATCACATTCTTTAGACCAATTCATTTGCCTTTCTCCTATAAATACCTTAGCCTATTTCCAACTCCTTCCCTTTGTCATTCTCAATTCCCTTGAAGAATTGCCCAAGCCTTAAGACATCGAAACTCCGCACAACCAAACCTTCTTTCGTGCACCCGAAGCATACCCTAGTTCCTAGTAAAGATGATTTGATTGTTATATCAATTCACACCGTGAGTAAGTCCCTCTCTACTTCTCTCTATTTTTCCCCTCCTCTCATGATCTTAAATACGGTTTAGAGACTAATTTAACTTGAAAAATAATCGCTGCAAAGCCTTGACATATTCATTGTTATTTCCATGCTATATTAACAAGAGAAATATGAATTATCATAGTATCATCTTGCAATCCATGTGTCCTCTATCTCATCAAATTTTTATATGTATGAAAAATAGAATCGAGACATGTTAAAAACCATACTAGAATACAAGTAATGTTAAAACACCATGTTTTATTATTCTTGTTAAAGTGCTAGTTTTTGTGACATGTTGATGTAGATGGAGTATGGGGTAAAGACCTACCCCACACGTACACTTGAAACTCTAAACCCATTAATTTTGATAGTAACCTAAAGAAAAGATTGCACTAAAATACCCTCAAGATATAAAAAGAGATATTAATCTATAATCCTTTTTCCTCAACGTATTTTTGCCTCACAACCCTTTCAGGGGAATCCGTTGTGATGGTTTGGATTATCGTACATCTTGAATTTAGTGAGTGAGATGCAGAACTCTTCATGGAGCGCGGACTTGAAAGGAAAATACGGTTTTAAAACAAAACAAAAACAATTTCAACAACATATATATATATATATATATATATATATAACTTGAAAGAAAAGAAATTATTACAATTAGATTTTAAATAAAATACTCCTAAATTGAAAAGGTTAAATTTTATATTAAAATATCTAAAGTTTGGCAAAAGACAGATCTTTCATTAAAATACCATAAACTCTTAAAATCTAGGTCTTGTCGCTAAAATACTATGAAATATAAAATATATTTTTATTAAAACCCTCGACATTCTAATAAACATATTTTTACCAAAAACCACCCTCGAGATTTGGTTTTAAAATAAAGTAGTTACATAAAAGCCCCTCGAGCTTTTAATAGACTATTTTACATAAATACCTTAAGTTGCTAAATGATATATTTTCACATAGATACCTAGAATCCATAAACCAACTATTTTTCAAGATATTTATGTTGCAGTTGGGTTTAAATGACATATTCTATCTTAAGTCTCGGAGAGCCGGAGACAATTAGAGTAATCACATACCTAATCTCTCTAGTCAAACAAAGTTGGTTCAACTTGACTTGAATACACCTTGACTTGTATACTTGCATTTGAATACTTGATCTTGAATTGAACTCAATTATATATACATGACCTACTCGATCAAACCTATTACATGCTTGATTAGATTTGATCTGAATCATGAGTACGTAATGACTTGACATGAACACTTGATATGAATACTTGAACTTGACATAAATACATGAACTCGACTTGAATCTTGAATTAGTACACCTTTTGTATCATGGATTCGGACAAGACTTATAACTTTAACTAATAATTTAGATACACGGGGTGTTGGGGTGGTTTGAGTTGTGAGTCCAATGGAATCTCAAGAGTTCCATACTAACAATCACGAATACTAACAATCATAAAGGCCTATGTTTTCTTATCCCTGAATTATAGCATGTTGGGTTTGAAATACTTCGATGACGGTCGAAGTCGAGGGCATGTGTTTCCTTGCTCTTGGATTATAACCTGTTGAGTTTGGAATACTTTGATGACGGTCGAAATCCTATTACTAATAATCATAAGGGCACGTGGTTCCTTACCTCTGGATTACAGCCTGTTGAGTTCGAGAACATTCTTGAGATTTGGTTGATACTCGTATCTTAAACTGATATTAGATTAGTTTACCCTTATAGAGATCTTTTAGGACACTTGACATTCACTTCATATTCACTACTACACAGTTATTAGTTATTACATGCTTATAATGATTGACACATGCTATACTGTATTGCCATGCTCATGTTACATTGCTATGTTTAGATATATTACCATGCTCATGTTTAATTGATACCCTTAACTATCCATTACTGCATTAGAATTCATATTCTACTTATATACATATCATTTATCACTCACCTTCTTATCCTCTTTGGGGACTTACCGAGCGCAAGTTCGCTAACGGGTATTCCGTCTATCTTTTGTTTCTTTGGAATGTTCATTAGATGTTCTAGAAACCGAGAAGATGAAATCTGCTGAGGATTTTGACCGGCTCGCACCCGTAACCGATGTTTAATTTCTTTCAGCTTTTACTTTCAATATGCCACTTGTTAGGCACTTTCAGTTTATGTTCTTGTATCAGTTTAAATCTTGTAAAGTTTGGAATGTAAATATATAAAATTAGATTTTCATCATCATGTCATTTTTGTATTGCTTACATGCGCTTAGCATATTTTTTTCTCCGAGAAATGACCTTCTCGAATAAATACGTTGCGGGTCTCGTCACATGCCTATTCCCTTGCTTTGGGAAGCGGAGCATGACAGGTTTTGTTGGTGGCCCATATAAGTCAGTTTTGCATGAACATCGTAAATAATATACTACAAGAATTATGAAATCCAACAACTTTTACATTCATTGCATTGCAATTCTTTTGAATCTCATCCCATTTCTTGAATCCATCTTAAACTTCAATTTTGACTTTCTTGAATATCATATCCACTTTTGACATCCTTTGGATCCATCTTTGAATCACACCCTTTCGTATTGATTAGAGTAGCGACTGGTGGAGCGCGACGATGTGAAGCGATTGAATTATCCTACCCTTATTTTCTTGCTCTGATACGACATCTTCCTTGTGCAAATGTCGAGGTCGGAATTTTTCTAAGAAGGGTAGAATGTAACGATCCGAAAATCACTATACACTTTTTTTATTACAATATTAATACAAGAGTATATTTCTGTTCTGATTAGGAGTTATAAGTAATTCTAGTTAAATAAGTGCAAGAAACAACTTGTACCTCGCTATTTAAATCTCTACACTGTTGTCCCAAAGCTCGCGAGTTCGAATCCTAGTATTCCCAATTATATTATTTAATTTCTTTTTATCGTTTTACAGTTCCTAAAACTTTCACAGGAGATTCATAGAGTTACGAAACGATTTAGAAGAAAAGATAGATATTTTTGGACTAATTGCACTGACCCGAGCCTAAACCCCAAACCCCAACTCAATTTCCCATGTTGAACCCAACCAGGTCGGCCCAAAGGCGGGTTTGGTTGGCCAGATCAAAGCCAAATGGGCTCCGCTCATGTTGGTGCGACTCACTGCCTCTTGCCTCGTCATTTCTGTATTTCAAAACTCCTAAATTAAAACAAAGAACTGTCCAATTTCTTTTCTCCATTAAAATCCATTTTTAATACCCTATTTATCATAATCTTTACACCAATTCATTTTTCTTTCTCCTCTAAATACCCTAGCCTATTCCCAACTCCTCCCATTTGAAAATATTCAGAAATTATTCTCAAATCCCTTGAAGAATTGCTTAAGCCTTAAGACGTCGAAGCTCCGCTCAACCGAATCTTCTTCTGTGCACTTGAAACGTATCCTAGTTCTTAGTAACGATGAATTGGTTATCAAACCAATTCACACAACGAGTAAGTCCTCTTCAACTTCTCTTTATTTTGCCCCTCCTCTCATGCTCACAAATACGGTATAGTGACTAATTTAACTAGAAAAATGATCGTTGCAAAACCTTAACATATTCATTATTATTTCCATTCTATGTTAACAAGAGAAATATGAATTATCATACTATCATCTTCCAATCCATGTCTCCTCTACATCATCTAATTTTTATATTTATGAAAATGGAATCGTGACATGATAAAAATCATAATAGAATACAAGTAACACCAAAATATCATGTTTTATTATTCTTGTTAAAGTGCTAGTTTTTGTGACATGTTGATGTAGATAGAGCACGGGGTAATGACCCATCCCACACGCACACTTGAAACCCTAAACCCATTAATTTTGATATTAATCTAAAGAAAATATTGCACTAAAATACTCTCAAGATATAAAAGAGATATTAATCTATAATCATTTTTCCTTTACGTACTTTTACCTCACAGCCCTTTTAGGGGAATCCGTTGTGATGATGCGGATTATCGCACATCTTGGGTTTAGTAAATGAGATGCGGAGCTCTTCACAGAGCGCTATCTCGAAAGGAAAATACGGTTTTAAAACAAAACTAAAACAATTTCAACAATATATATATATATATATATATATATATATATATATATATATATATATATATATATATATATATATATATAGTGAAATAGTTTAATATGTAACCTAAAAGAAAATAAATTTTTGCAATTAGATTTTAAATAAAATATACCTAAATTAAAAACATTAATTTTTTTTATTAAAATACCTAAAGTTTGCCAAAAGACAGATTTTTTATTAAAATACCATAAACTCTTAAAACCTCGGATTTGTCCCTAAAATACCATGAAATCTAAAATATATTTTTATTAAAAACTCTCGACATTCTAATTAACATATTTTTACAAAAAACACCCTCGAGATTTATTTTTAAAATAAAGTAGTTACAAAAAAACCCTTCAAGCTTTTAATAGACTATTTTACATAAATATTTTAAGTTGCTAAATGATATATTTTCACATAAATACCTAGAATCTATAAAAAACTATTCTTTAAGATATTTAGTTAACAATTGGGTTTAAGTGATCTATTCTGTGTTGAGCCTCGGCAAGTCGGAGACAATTAGAGTTATCACTTGCCTAATCTCCCTAATCAAATAAAATTAGTTCAACTTGACTTGAATACATCTTGACTTGTATACTTGCACTTGACATGGCTACTTGATCTTGACATAAAATCAATTATATCTACATGACTTACGCGATCAAATCTATTACATGCTTGCTTAGACTTGATCTGAATCATGAATACATAATAACTTGACATGAATACTTGAACTTAGACATGAATACATGAACTCGACTTGAATCTTGAATTGGTACATTTCTTTTGTATTCATGAATTCGGCAAGACTTGTAGCTTTAACTAATAATTTAGATACATGGGATGTTGGGATAGTTTGAATTGTGAGTCCAATGGAATTTTAAGAGTCTCATACTAGAAGTCACAAATACTAATAATCATGAGGGCCTGTGTTTGTTTGTCCTTGAATTATAGTCTGTTGGGTTTGGAATACTTCAACGACATTCGAAATCCCGTTACCAACAATCATGAGGGCCCGTGATTTCTTACTCCTGAATTATAGCCTGTTGAGTTTGGAATATTTTGACGACGGTCGAAGTCCTGTTACTAACAATCATTAGCGTCCGTAGTTCTTTACCCCTGGATTTCAGGTTCGAGAACACTTTTGAGATTTGGTTGATACTCGTATCTTGAACTGATATTAGATCAGTTTACCCTTGTAGAGACCTTTTAGGATACTTGACCTTCACTTCATGTTCATTACTACACAGTTCTTAGTTATTACATGTTTATGATGATTGACACATGTTATATTGTATTGCCATGCTCACGTTATATTGCTATACTTAGATATATTACCATGCTCATGTTTAATTGATACCTTTAACTATCCATTACTGCATTATAATTCATATTCTACTTATATACATATCCTTTATCACATTCACCTTCTTATCCTCTTTGGGGAGTTACTGAGTGCAAGTTCGCTGACTGACATTCCATCCATCTTTTGTTTTTTTGGAATGTTCGTCAGATGATCTAGAGACCGAGGAGGTGGAACCTGCTGAAGATTTCGACCGGTTCTCACCCGAAGCTGATGTTTAGTTTCTTTCAGTTTTTACTTTCAGTATACCACTTGTTAGGCACTTTCAGTTTATGTTCTTATATCGGTTTAAATTTTGTAAAGTTTGGAATGTAAATTGTTTATCGCGATTAACTGCATTTATTACCGTCCATTCTATAACATTTTGTTAATAATCAAGTGCTATTAATCCGTGACTGCTACATCATTATATGTATCAAATATGCCAGGCAGTTATAATAAATAGACGGCCCAGCGTTCACAGTTGTGACAAATTCCGGTCAAAAATGCAACGGACGGACAAATAATCAAATTCCAAGTTTTTGCAACAAAAAACAAATCAATGTGCAGCATGAGCAAGTGGGCAACATGACATAGCAAGCAGGCCTAGTGGGCATGACTCATGGTGTGAAATGATAAAGAGATAAAAGAGATGATGTGATGATTTGATTTGAAAATATCACATTGAGCAACTTGGTACACAAGTGGGGCTGCATGGGTCATGCAAGTGGACAAGTGGCGCTGCATCATATCATGATATGATACACATGATCACAATGGAAAAGTTTTTGATGTGAAGTGTGAAAAGGAGCCATCTCTTCTATCTTTAAACTCCTGAGTATAATCAGGTTAGTTTTAAAAGAAAAGAGTTGTACTAAAAATCAAATTGGGATGCCAGAAGATCAGAGAAAGAAGCTAGATCCCTAATTCATCAAGTGGGGCGACCAATAATGCATTTGAGCTGACCCGGTCGGCCATGACATGGCCAAGTGGCCTCATGCTCTTCACATGGCTCCATTTGTGTCCAATCATGCCTTTGGGATCACTATTTGTAAGTCGATGTACAACACCCCACGCTTTGCGGGGAGGCGGAAATATGAAAAACGATCTTGTTCTTTGCTTAAACATCGACTAACCGCAAGAATCGAAGCTAAACGATAACTAACATCAAACATAGAAGTTAACAACTACTATGTAAAGGGATTATACCTAAAGAACCGTGTCCTTCGTCTTTACGAACTCCACCTCCTCCTCGGCCTTCTCGAAGTAGTAGACGATCCACCCGAGAGCTTTACTCCAAGCTTAGCCTCTAAACTTGAGGCAACTAAACTTCTTTAAGTGCTAATCAAAGAAGCTAGATGAAATAGAGTGAGGGTTATGGTTTAATGAGTCTAACTAATCCTTGTACTCAACACATGAGAGGGGAGGATTAGGGTTTGAAGAGGGAGAGCTTGAGGAGAGAGAAGATGAAGATAATAATGAATTGAGAATAATGAGTTATCATAATATATATCAAGCATTTTATTTTATCAAGAAAAGAAAATAAATCATTTAACAACCATGCTTGATAATATCTAGTGATGATTCACATCCATGAGTCATTAAGCATTTATGATGCATTAATGACATGGATGAATCATCCATATGACTCACTAATCACATTCATTGTATATGCCACCTAAACCTCTTTAGTCACCACCTTCTAGAAGCTTCTCGCGCAATTACGAGAACGCCCCTCCTTTCCGCAAAAATACGGAAAAACTTTAGACTGTATAAATCCAATAACCGGATACCAGTAACTGGCTTAAACCAAAGCCGACTGGTAAAAACTGTCCGAAAGTCGTACGTGCGTAAACAAACGTATGCGTCCGAACCCTTGTCGTAAAACCATACGATCTCTATATCGTTTCGCCCGGAGTAGGGAAACTCTCTGTGTGGGACTTTAGAGACTCGACTACTACGCTGGCAGCGGGTTTAACCACAGACCGCAAGCGGCACTAGCTGTACGTAACGGTCCCCAGGTAGATGTCGATAAGAAGGCCGATGAGGAAACCCATCCGAACTCCTACTGAGTCTGATGTGACAATCTCCGTACAGTCCGGTCCGTTCGTCTAAGACTATCGCATATCGGGCCTAGGGGGGCGGCAAGCGTCAGTCCCCTAATAGCGGTATAAGTCGTGTCGGAGCGAAGCCCATTACACCATGAGAAACTACTGGAACCTACCAGCAAATCTCGCTTGCCCTGGCCAGGGACTTTGCGTAATGGCTCTCTGACACAGCGCGATATCAACCCCCAATACCGGGAGAGACGAATCCTGTCTAACCGCCACTGCCTCCAAGTGCTCGGGACTGCACCCAACTGCTACCTGTTTGCACGACTCCTTTGAGCCGTGGTAGGGTAGCAATCTAAGAACAGTGGGACACACTCGAGGCGAAGTAGCAGTGTCAAGTCTGCGGACTATGCTGTACTCATGTCACCTGGGAACTGTTCACTGACGACTGGTATAAAACCAACCAACAGTTCCCTGTGAGTCCTGTCCAGTGTACCCGTAACCTAACGAGCACCTGCATACTATCTCCAGTACGACGTACTGACGGCTGTGGGACAGACCATCTCCCCAACTGGGATGAGAAGCGTACACACTAGTCTACTCCGGAGTATCGATGCTCTGTCTCGATAATCCAACGACTAGGGACCTGAATAAGGATGTGCTTGTAGACTACCCAGCCCCCACTAGTGTGACTGCCATCACAACGCTGGTAGTCAAGCAAGATCCTAAGAGCTCTATCAATACGTATACTCACATATTAAGATAGAAAAACCAAGTAGCATACTACCATGTTTAGCAAGACTGTTATATACATGTGAATATCCCAAGCTTCCATTAAGTAATATACAAACTAGTATGATACAGTAATGGCCTTCTAGGGAATAAACACTAACAATCTCCCACTTGCACTAGGGCCATGTACTGGCGTATCGAAGACCGATGATCTCAAGTAGCCTCTCAAACTGAATCTGAGGTAGGGCCTTTGTGAATGGATCAGCAATGTTCTCTTCAGAAGCAACTCTCCGAACCTCGATCTCCTGACGATCAATGATCTCCCTGATCAGGTGATACCGCCTTAAGATGTGTCTGGACTTCTGATGGGACCTTGGTTCCTTTGCTAAAGCTATAGCTCCGTTGTTGTCGCAATACAGAGGTATTGGATCAACTATGGTAGGAACCACCTGAAGTTCTGTTAGGAACTTCTTCATCCAGACTGCTTCTTTTGCGGCATCACAAGCAGCTATATACTCCGCTTCCATCGTTGAGTCAGCAACGGTGTCCTGCTTGGAGCTCTTCCAGCACACCGCCCCTCCATTGAGGGTAAAGACATAACCCGACATGGACTTGGAATCGTCCTTATCACTCTGAAAGCCGGAATCAGCAAAGGCCTCCAACCTGAGGTCTTTTCCGCCGTAAACCAAGAACATCTCCTTAGTCCTTCTCAGGTACTTGAGAATGTTCTTTACTGCTATCCAGTGCTTCTCCACTGGGTCTGACTGATACCGGCTTACCACGCTCAGTGCGTAAGCTACATATGGTCTGGTGCACAACATCGCATACATTATAGAGCCTACCGCAGAAGCGTAGGGTATAATAGACATGCGTTCCCTTTCCAAATCAGTCTTGGGAGACATCTCTTTGGAGAGGGTGATTCCGTGACAAGCCGGTAGATTACCGCGCTTAGAATCTTCCATACTGAATCTTTTCAGTACAGTGTCGATATACCTGGACTGCGAAAGTCCCAACATCCTCTTGGATCTATCACGATAGATCCGGATCCCCAGAATGTAAGAGGCATCACCCAGGTCTTTCATGGAGAACCTGTGTGACAAGAATCCTTTGACAGATTGTAGCATAGGAATGTCATTTCCTATCAATAGAATGTCATCCACGTACAAGACGAGGAATACGACACTTCTGGCTACAACTTTACTATATATGCATGGTTCATCTGGATTTTTGATAAAGTCATATTCTTTGACTGTCTCATCAAAACAGATGTTCCAACTCCGCGATGCCTGCTTTAGTCCATAAATGGACTTAAGCAGCTTGCATACTTTCCCGCTGCTCCTACTCTGATTGAAACCCTCTGGCTGATCCATATAGACGCACTCTTCTAAATTTCCATTCAGAAAAGCCGTCTTTACGTCCATCTGCCAGATTTCATAATCATGGAAGGCAGCAATAGCAAGAAGGACCCGAATGGATTTGAGCATAGCCACTGGAGAAAAAGTTTCGTCATAGTCCAAACCAGGTCTTTGACGAAAACCCTTTGCAACAAGTCTAGCCTTATAGGTTTCCACCTGTCCATCTACACCAATCTTTTTCTTGAAGATCCATTTGCATCCTATGGGTTTTACCCTATCTGGAGCAAAGTCCAAAGTCCATACTTTGTTGGTGTACATGGACTCCATTTCGGTCCGCATTGCATCTAGCCATCGTACCGAGTCGCCGCTCTGGATGGCCTGCTGGAAGTCAGTAGGTTCATCATCATCTATGATGCAATCCTCTCTATCCCCATCTATGAGAAAACCGTAGTATCTCTCAGGCGGATGAGACGGCCTACTACTCCTGCGGAGGGGTGCGGGAATTTCCTGTTCTTCTTGAACTACTGGTTCTACCAAACTTTCAGTAGCAGTTTGTGGTTCTGGAATTTCTTCCAGTTCTATTTCGCTCCCACTTTTCTGATTTTCTAAAAATTCAGTTTCTAAGAAGCGGGCATGACGAGAAACAAAAACCTTTTGTTCCTCTGCATAATAGAAACAATATCCCATAGAGTTCTTTGGATATCCTACAAACTTACACTCTACTGAGCGTGCCTCGAGCTTGTCCGGATGCTGCTTTTTTACAAAAGCTGGACATCCCCATGTCTTCAGGTACTGAAGATAGGGTTTCTTCCCACTCCACATCTGATATGGTGTGGTAGGCACAGTTTTGGTTGGAACTCTGTTCAAAAGATATGCCACTGATTCTAGTGCATAACCCCAGAAAGATCGTGGTAACTCAGCATTACTCATCATGGATCGTACCATATCCAATAGGGTTCGATTCCGTCTCTCCGATACACCATTATGCTGTGGAGTGTATGGAGGAGTAAGCTGAGAGAGAATTCCTTTCTCTTTTAGGTAACCTAGAAACTCGGCACTCAAGTATTCACCACCTCGATCAGATCTAAGTGTCTTGATACTTTTGCCGGTTTGGTTTTCTACTTCATTCTTATACTCTTGGAATTTCTCAAAAGCCTTGGATTTATGTTTCATCAGATAAATGAATCCGTACCTTGAGTAATCATCCGTGAAAGTAATGAAATAGGAAAAACCACCTCTTGCATGTGTAGACATTGGACCGCATACATCGCTGTGTATGAGTCCTAAGAGCTCGCTCGCTCTTACTCCATGTCCAGTAAATGGAGTCTTTGTCATCTTTCCTTTGAGACAAGATTGACAAGTGTCATAAGTTTGATATTCGAACGAGTCCAAATATCCTTCTCTAAGCAACTTAGTCAACCTTCTCTCATTGATGTGACCCAGTCTACAATGCCATAAGAAAGCTTTATTTAAATCTGGAGACTTTCTTTTTAGTGTGTTCTGGACATTGAAAATTTGGAGTTGGTTTAAAACATATATACCGTTATTTAGGGTACCGGACCCAATCAAACCATGATTAAGGTGGATGTTAACAACATCTCTTACAAACGTGAAATCATAACCTTTATTTGATAACAAGGAAACTGATATGATATTACACGTTAAGCTTGGTACAAAATAACAGTTATGTAAAACCAAAATGTGTCCACTCGTCAATCCTAGGTGATAATCCCCGACGGACGCAGCTTCCACGCTAGCTCCGTTAGCAACCTTTAGGGTCATATCACCTTCCTTCAGCACTCTACGGTTTCTCAGTGCCTGTAATGAATTGCAAATATGAGATCCTAATCTGGTATCCAATACCCAGGAAGTAGAGTTGATCGACAGACAATTCTCAATTACAAACACACCTGAAGTCGAAGCCACAGCTTGCTTCGGTTCCTGGCTCTTGGCGTTCCACGCCTTGCAATCCTTCTTCCAGTGCCCTTTCCTGTGACAATGGAAGCATTCATCCTGGCCAACTACCGGTACCGCAAACTTTTTCTTTCCCTTCCCTCCCACCTTACTAACACCTCCTCTAGGTTTGGTGGCGGCCTTCTTCTTCCTTCCTTTGGCCCTAGCCTTGGACCCGGAAGAAGATGCACCGCTAACAAACATAGCGGGTGTTTCCCTTGCTTTCTGCAAGGTGCCCTCTGTACTCCTTAACATGTTCAGGAGTTCCGGAAGTTCAACTTCTTTTCTTTGAAGGTTGAAGTTCAGGATAAACTGGGCGTAGGTGGGAGGAAGGGACTGGAGAATAAGGTCTGTATAGAGCTCATTATCTAAAGTCGTCCCAAGGTCTGCGAGCTCTTCAATATAGCCGATCATGTTTAGGACATGTTCTCCTACCGATGACCCGACAGCCAACCTCGCTCGAAACAAGTTCTTAGAGGTCTCGTATCTTGCTATACGAGATTGCTCTCCATAAAGTTCCTTCGTATGGAGAAATATGCCATCTAGGTTCATATCCTCGTGCCTCCTCTGATGTTCATTGTTCATTGAGGCAAGCACGATGCACTTGGCTTTCGCGCAATCTAAATCCCAGGTTTTGCGGATTTCCTTATCCGCATTGCTGGATTTGGGACCAGGGACAGCAGGTGCCGTAGCGGTGAGGACGTACCCCAATTTGTCATAGGTCAAAGCCATTTTGACATTCCGCAGCCAATCTTTATAGTTTGGCCCTGTCAGTATATTTTTCTCTAAAAGTAACTTAAGTCCAGTCATTTTCAGGGTCGCTGCAATTAGGAGAGAGAGAAGAAAACTCTTTAGCATGATGCTCTTGCAAGTTTAGAGTGGTTTTTAGTTTATCTAAACTGGATGGCTCCCACTGTTTCTCGAATCCTTCCTCAAACCATAAAAGAAGAATTAGCCAGGACTATTCTCACCGTACAATACTTGCTTAACCGTTCAGCCAGGCCAGTGTCGATACTTCGAGGGAGGTTTTCCAACGCTTTCGCGAAGTTCCTTAATTAAATAACCTCTTTTCTCTGGGGGCGTAACCCCGCTGACACTTTTCTGGACACCTACTTGGTTTATAGCATTGATCGTTAAGTGACGAATATCCTGATAAGTAGCATATACTCACAGTAGGATCGGGATCCAAATATCATCGTATGATAATGTTGAAGGAATCCTACCAATATTCATCAAACTCCAAATGGTATGCATCTCTTTGCAGATTTCAGTTTCTTTAGAAATTCCCGATATAGGTTTTTGCCCCATGCTCTTATGACCTTGACGTAAGCCAACAAATCATAAGTCACATGTCAAGTTCTGCCCATCATTATCTTGTTAATTTGAACCCACCCGTATATACCCTTGACGTAAGCCAACAAGGTAATGCGACTGTCCCAAACCAACACATCTATCTATGCAACAAATGAATACCCAGTAGCTACCAAACACTATGCCTTGACGAAAGCCAACAAACATAGCTTGAATACTACTGACTATCCATAAGAAATGACGGAGGGCTACGACTGGTTTTGGCGAAATCGTGAACGTAGTGAACTTGATATAACCGAAGGAACCTGATAGCTTTTAAAAAGGAGTGGTTAAAGCTCCGCATTTAAAAAATATCTGTTTTAAAATTAACCGAGTGGTTTCTTTTAAATTGTTCCAACGATTTAAACTTTGGTTTGTTTTTCTTTGCATTATAGATAATGCGTCCCATCATTAACCTATCATTGCAGAAAACAACGAAAATACAACGTCCTCTTATGCCATCCGCATTCGCCACGGGGTCCCGTCATCACCCGTTAGGTTACTTAACTAACGACAGAGCGGGGGCTGGGCTAGCGCGGGTGTAAAACATAAGTGACGTCTAAATAGCTATCATATATAGATATTGTACATTCGTCAGACGCAATAATAGGCATTCCAGATCACAGATGAACTTTACTGGATTTGCAAGTAATCCGTGTTTGTTTTGAGCCTGCAACAAAAGACGGATTACACAGTTGTGATGAATATCCATTACCCCACCCAAGACCCCAACGGGTACGGCAAACTACCCGCCCGGCAGTTTGTGCACCCCACCTTGGGTCTGTCCTAGGAGCAAAAACAGTAAAATGAAATAATACAACGGTGGCTACAACCGCAACCTGGATGTGCCCCGCAAAATAATATTACAACAAATTACATTTACATCAAATGAATTAAATAATAACCCATCACATAACCCCGGCTATACATCACAACAGTCCAACACAGTTCATATTCACAAACAGATACAAAACCATTACAGAAATGTGCAACCCCCTGCCAACCGACATACTAGCAGTTAGGGGAGGTTTACGAACACATTATACAAACACAGATATAATCCAACAAGCAAATACTGTATATTTCGATCGATTAAACACTTTTAATTTTGCTCCAATACTTCTCTGTAAATCTGAAACCTGAGCAAAAATAAAAACTTCCAGAAAATACCAAATATCACAGAGAAGCAACACAGGAAAATTGGGTTCCTGAATCGCCAACTCGGCGGCGGAAGTGCGGCGGATCGGTGCGATCCGCCGCGGTTCCGCGGCGCTTTAGGCGATTCAGGGGCCCAAATTTCTTGGGTGTTCTTCTACTGTCTTTTTAAGCTTTCTGAACCTCCCTGAAAAATTTTTGGACTTCATTTAAAAATCGACAGAAACTTGTGATTTCGGGTTTTTCCGGTTTCGTTTTTTCCGTTCGAAATTTATACAAATTTGCAAGTAAGTTATTTATTGTTTAGCGAGGCTCTGATACCACTGTAAGTCGATGTACAACACCCCACGCTTTGCGGGGAGGCGGAAATATGAAAAACGATCTTGTTCTTTGCTTAAACATCGACTAACCGCAAGAATCGAAGCTAAACGATAACTAACATCAAACATAGAAGTTAACAACTACTATGTAAAGGGATTATACCTAAAGAACCGTGTCCTTCGTCTTTACGAACTCCACCTCCTCCTCGGCCTTCTCAAAATAGTAGACGATCCACCCGAGAGCTTTACTCCAAGCTTAGCCTCTGAACTTGAGGCAACTAAGCTTCTTTAAGTGCTAATTAAAGAAGCTAGGTGAAATAGAGTGAGGGTTATGGTTTAATGAGTCTAACTAATCCTTGTACTCAACACATGAGAGGGGAGGATTAGGGTTTGAAGAGGGAGAGCTTGAGGAGAGAGAAGATGAAGATAATAATGAATTGAGAATAATGAGTTATCATAATATATATCAAGCATTTTATTTTATCAAGA
The DNA here is from genome assembly GCA_030015575.1 of Agapanthus africanus. Lineage (NCBI taxonomy): Eukaryota > Viridiplantae > Streptophyta > Magnoliopsida > Asparagales > Amaryllidaceae > Agapanthus > Agapanthus africanus. The sequence goes on along the minus strand of JASDDO010000022.1, from coordinate 762,734,771 downwards.
AAAGAAAATAAATCATTTAACAACCATGCTTGATAATATCTAGTGATGATTCACATCCATGAGTCATTAAGCATTTATGATGCATTAATGACATGGATGAATCATCCATATGACTCACTAATCATATTCATTATATATGCCACCTAAACCTCTTTAGTCACCACCTTCTAGAAGCTTCTCGCGCAATTACGAGAACGCCCCTCCTTTCCGCAAAAATACGGAAAAACTTTAGACTGTATAAATCCAATAACCGGATACCAGTAACTGGCTTAAACCAAAGCCGACTGGTAAAAACTGTCCGAAAGTCGTACGTGCGTAAACACACGTATGCGTCCGAACCCTTGTCGTAAAACCATATGACCTCTATATCGTTTCGCCCGGAGTAGGGAAACTCTCTGTGTGGGACTCTAGAGACTCGACTACTACGCTGGCAGTGGGTTTAATCACAGACCGCAAGCGGCACTAGCTGTACGTAACGGTCCCCAGGTAGATGTCGATAAGAAGGCCGATGAGGAAACCCATCCGAACTCCTACTGAGTCTGATGTGACAATCTCCGTACAGTCCGGTCCGTTCGTCTAAGACTATCGCATATCGGGCCTAGGGGGGCGGCAAGCGTCAGTCCCCTAATAGCGGTATAAGTCGTGTCGGAGCGAAGCCCATTACACCATGAGAAACTACTGGAACCTACCAGCAAATCTCGCTTGCCCTGGCCAGGGACTTTGCGTAATGGCTCTCTGACACAGCGCGATATCAACCCCCAATACCGGGAGAGACGAATCCTGTCTAACCGCCACTGCCTCCAAGTGCTCGGGACTGCACCCAACTGCTACCTGTTTGCATGACTCCTTTGAGCCGTGGTAGGGTAGAAATCTAAGAACAGTGGGACACACTCGAGGCGAAGTAGCAGTGTCAAGTCTGCGGACTATGCTGTACTCATATCACCTGGGAACTGTTCACTGACGACTGGTATAAAACCAACCAACAGTTCCCCGTGAGTCCTGTCCGGTATACCCGTAACCTAACGAGCACCTGCATACTATCTCCAGTACGACGTACTGATGGCTGTGGGACAGACCATCTCCCCAACTGGGATGAGAAGCGTACACACTAGTCTACTCCGGAGTATCGATGCCCTGTCTCGATAATCCAACGACTAGGGACCTGAATAAGGATGTGCTTGTAGACTACCCAGCCCCCATTAGTGTGACTGCCATCACAACGCTGGTAGTCAAGCAAGATCCTAAGAGCTCTATCAATACGTATACTCACATATTAAGATAGAAAAACCAAGTAGCATACTACCATGTTTAGCAAAACTGTTATATACATGTGAATATCCCAAGCTTCCATTAAGTAATATACAAACTAGTATGATACAGTAATGGCCTTCTAGGGCATAAACACTAACACTATTTTCATCCGGTTTAACTTCTATATATTGCAGATCATAGAGGAAGTTCTGGGTTGGTTTTTGAGTGAGAAAATGGTGTGAAATGTAGTGAGTGCTTCTTCTTTTTCCCTCTTGAAGCTTTCAGTTGAGAGCTCCATTAAGAAGGTTGAAGTTGTACTTTTATCTTGTATCTTAGGACCCTCCAATTGTTAACACACTTGACTCTTTTGTTTAATTTACTTGCTTTATTTTCTTTCTCATTCTTATTTCTTGTTCTTGTATTTCTCTTTTACTATTTTGTATGATGCTTGAGTAATATTTTTGGCTATGGTGATGGAGAGGATTGATGATGAATGGCTATGTCTTCCTCTAATCTCTTGTAATTGATTTTTATGCTTAATGTGATTGTAAATTTAAGATTGTTAGATGGTATTTGTTTAATATGGTATTTCGATTTCAATGGTTACATTGTAACCTTTATCATATACCCTATTCTCTTATTTTCTCCATTTAATAATGTTAAACTTAGAATCAAATTAGTGTTAAGTTTTCTAAATTATTTTGATAAGGTATGTAGATTGATGGTTGGTTGACATCCTTCCTAAATCATATATCCTATACTATCATCCAAAACACTTAGCAAGTTTAATACCATGTCACTTTACTTCTTATGTGCTAATTGGTGTTTATTGATGCTGTATGCTTTGTAATCCCTAGTGATTTTCTTCGATACTACATGCTTTGACATACAATCAGTAAGTGAGAACGTAACGGAATCGTTCCATTCCACGCGTTGTGAACTCGTCGTCTTGATGGTTTATGCTCGAGATCCGCTTGATAAGCCATGCTTCATAATCAGAACCATAAAAAGAGGAGGGAACACTCATGATCAAAAGAGAGTCCAAGATATCGCCACGATTCGTTCTTCTGAACCAAAGCCATGACCAGTTTTAAACATTTCTTATAATTTCATATTTCTATTAGTGAGAAACAAACCAAACAAACATTCTTTTCTTTGAAGTTGTGCAACAACTCTTAATCACCAATTTCCTATGAATTGACCCGTATTTGTCGGCTAGTTATAACAAGCCATGTACTCGCGGTTATAAATTTTAAAACGAGACGAGCTCGTGTGCGCTGATTTCCGACATAAACCGTTCTTTTAAACATAAACCGTTCTTTTAAGTCTCAATAAGTTTTTGACGCCGTTGCTGAAGATGCGGTAGTCATTAGGGGTTGTTATTTAAGTTGATTTTGTATATACAAAACTAACACATCTAACATAACACAAAATTTCAAAATGAAAACAAAAAAATCTAACTTTTCTAACAAAGGTTCTCTGTTATTTGAATCTGCTGTTACTTTGAGTTTCTGAAAATTATTTAAAATATGAAAATGGATCAAGAAATGAACATAGAGCACACTGTAGGAAGTTGATGTTGGGTTACTAGGCACCTCAAGTAGGGTTTAAAGCGCGGCGGAAACGGTAATTTAAAAAATCTAGAGAGCATTAACATACCCAAACCAAGAATCAAACCAAAATACCAAACTTGTAACTAATCTAGTAAGCTAAAAATAAGAGTTGACGGATTATAACCTTTGTAGCGCGTTAGCCACCTTTCCTTGGACTCCAGTTAGTCTCCACGAAATTCGGAACAAGTTTTCTCGATGATCTCCTCGCCGAAGATGATTCACCTTGAGATAACTCCAACACAAGCTCTAGCTTCAAATTGATCTCATCAAAAATGAAATAACCCACTAATTAAACTTGTTAAGAATGATTAGTAGGAGATGTAGAATAATTAGCTCAGTTAATTTTTCTCTTTTCTTTTTCCATTCCCCACTTAAAGAAAATCAAGAGAAAGAAGAAGAAGCATGGAGGAGATGAGATAGTATGAAAAATAGAAAAGGTTCAATAAAAATTGAACTAAAAACAAAAATGAGTCATGAAAAATAAGACACCTCATCAATTCTACAACCATCTTAAATCCATGACTTATCCTCATTCTTCCATATAATTCGTATACACACATCTTCAATGTATCATCATACATGACACAATATTTATATTAAATATAAATATAATTAAAGAGAAGAAAATAATTAAGTGAGCATGATATTAGTTAATATATAAATATATCAATAGATAAATATACATATAATTGTTAAATCAACACTTGATTTAATAATCCGGTTATATCATATATATACCGGCTAATATCAATAAACACCCGATTAAAATACGTGTATCAAATACATGTGTTTAATCGAACTCCTGCACGTATCCCTAAACGTACCCTACATCGTTTCGCATGTGCTAGGAAATCTCTGTATGGGACTCTAAAGACTCGACAATACGCTGGCAGTAGATTATGATTATATCCATAGCTTACAAGTACGTCAGCGGTACTAGATGCACGTAATGACTACCCAAATATTGAACGAAACAAGGTCAACGAGTAAGCTCATCAAACCCTGCAAAGTCTATCAGTGACATTACCTTAAAGTCTGTCACGCCCCGCTTCCCAGAGTACGCTAAGATAGGCACGTGATATAGCCAACCATGCTACCTGTGGATAGGAAATATCCTTCCACAGTCACATTACGGCTGTGGAGATATCAAGAACAATAATAAACTATCTAACATATGTCCATAAGCCAAAATAAAACGAGTCAAGAATAAAATAATGCGGAAGCAAAAGATCCAATATAAGAATAAACTGGAATGTACGTCCCATAATGCGGGCTCACATCAGGAAATGAAAATACCAAAAGTAAAATGAACTAACTACTAACAAGTCCTCACTGCTCAGCCTGCTGACTAAAATACTCCTGCTCGGCCTGTAGCGAAGGTAAAGAATCTGGACCATGCAAAACCCAGACGTCAGTGCGTCATAATATCAAGCAATAATATAAACAGGGGTAGCAAGACATGCAGGTATGAGTATGAGCAAGAATATAACAAGAATATATAACGGTGAGTATGTCAGTATAAGTGACGTGCAGTGATATCTAAACTGTGCTACGGGGTTATCTATTCTAAAGTCTTCAAAACCAAGTAATGTAATCCTCATCGTAACCCATCGGTGATTATTCCGTAACGCCCGGAAAAACGGCAAACAATAGGTATTCCGTAATGCCCGGAAAAACGACAAACAATAGGATGGCCCTTTGAGTTACGTTCGGTTACATTCTTGATTTCCCCATACCCCCAAGTTATATATGTCAAGTCAGGTATTAATAAATCTGGAGTTAATGCCAACACAGGATCAAGTAGGTACAGGTTTGTCTGGCTACATAACAGGAACTGTCCGTAGGGACAACATATCAAGGTTGTTGGCATTAGTAACAAGATCAGTTAACAGGTAAAGCCATGGTACCTCAGGTCAAGTCAGGTAGTATATAGGTATCTTATCATGTTAAGAAGCGTACGACACCATGTCGGGTCAAGTAGTAGGTGTATCAAGTCATGTCAGGAGTGCACAAAAATGTCACGTGGGTGCTCATAATCAAACTAAAATAAGCATGGGTATACAAAACAAGTATGGGGTACTAATGGAACAATAAAAATGTAACATTGTGATGTAGTATGCAAATAGATATAAATTAAACATATGAATGCACGGTTATCTATTTGAGTTATGGTTATGGTTTCAATACTAATTAAATACACTTTATCAAATATGGAATGTTAAAATCTCATTATTACGTATTAAATGATTTAGGAATGCAATTGTATAATGGATGCAAACGGTGTCCGAAAGGTTATAAACAATTAAAAGAGTACTATGGGCTATACAAATAATCATTATGTGATTCAAATATGGATATGGGTATCGTGTATCGTAATCTAATATTTAACATGATATGTTTCAAGTTCTACCACTAAAATGATATAAATTGAACATCGGAATGTTAAAAAGGAACATGTGGCATTAGATTTAATCTACAGATTTAATATGCGGTTAAATAAGTATAATATAATATAAATAGCATGTAGCAAGTTTTACTTGTCTCGACAGATCAAGAAACGGGTATACGGAACGTCACACGTCGGCGGAAAAAGTCGCGACCCGTGCACGGTACACGGAACGGATCCAAACAACGTACAAGGGAATCACATAGGTCAGGTACACTCGCTGGGTCGTCGGGATCGTCGTCGGCACGACCGGATTCCGACAATCTAAAAGAACAGTGAACATTTAAAAAGAAAAGAAAGTTATAGAAAGGAAGAAGAAGGAAAGAATGGAAGGAAGAAGAAGAATGAGAAGAGGAAGAGTTGCTCACTGGATTTGCAGAGGGGTGATGGCGTCGACGGTGATGATCGGAGGAGCTCCGGCGATGAGGTTAGGGTTTGTTTTAGAGGAGGTAGGGTTAGGGTTTTGTTGTTGGTTTTGTTGCTGGGTGTGCAGGGCTTGATGAGGGAGAAGAGAACAGAGGAGAGGGAAAGAAGAGGTGGAAAGAGGTGGTGATGGCGACGGGAGGTGATCGGCGGCGATGGAATGAGGTGGTGCTGGGTTTCTTGGGTGCAGGGTGATGGTGCGGCTGGGCTCGGATGAGGAAAAAGAAGAAGAAGATGATGACGATGAGGAGGAGGAGATGAGAATGGAGATGAGGGTTGATCTTTGAGGAGGCAGAGGAGGCGGCTAGGGTTAGGGTTGGGTTGTTGCGATGGGTTCTCGTGGCTCGGTTTTATTTTAAAGAAGAGAAGAAGAGAGAGGATAGAAGAGAGGTGATGGTAGCGGGGAAGCGGTGACGCGACTCGAGAAGCGAACAGTGTTCGCGAGAGGAAAGAGAGAGAGTTGCACTGGGGAGAGAGAAAGAGAAGAGAGAGGAGAGAGGATGGTGGGTCCTGGTGGCAGCGAGAAAGAGAGAGAGAGAGAGATGAATGGTTTGTAAAAAAAATTGTTTTGATTTTAATTTAAAAATATATTTGGTTAGTTGATATGAACTGTTAAATAAGATTTTAAACGGTTAAATGAATTTTAAATATTTAATAAACTTGAATTTTGGCGGGATACAAAAATATTCCAAAACGCGCCCGGGTCGGGTCTAAAAGTTTAGTTTTAAAATACGAAAAATATATGCGGCTTCCAAATTTTAAAATGAACGCTTAGGTAACGAAAATGCATACCCCCAAGAACGGACGTACGTACATGCGCGTAGCTATCCAAACACATCCGTTTCACTGAACGGGACGAGAACAAGATGCTCGGACGCTATCACGGGGTTAGGGGTATCGTGCAGGCTATGAAATGCAATTTTAATTTATTTTACGCGATCTAAAATGTTATATGATAAAGTGTGCGATGCCAAAAAAAAGTTAATATGCAGTATCCATGAGATGCATGCGTCTATTTAACTAGCCAGGGTAGTCTATAAATATGAATCAACCAGTTCAAGCAAGCGGGTCGGGTCGAATGCAAAGTAAAATGAAATACCATTCGCACCCAAACATGATAAATCAATAAAATACCACACACACATATATATATATATATATAAATACGGAAGCTGAATTGGTATAAATGAACTCGGTTGTTACATTATACCCAACTACAAAAAGAATTTCGTCCTCGAAATTCCAAGAACAAGAAAGGATAAACAAACAACAAACTACAAGAATAGATGTGGAAACTTCTGCCGGATTTCATCTTCTCGTTCCCAAGTTGACTCTCCATGTGAGCGATTACCCCAAGAAACAAGTACAAGAGGGATAACTTTGTTCTTAAGAACCTTTTCTCTTCAATCCATAATCGACATCGGTCACTCCTCAAAAGTCAAATCTTCTCGTACAGTCAGCTCCGAATGATCCAGCACGTGTGTTTCATCTCGAACATATTTACGGAGTTGAGATACATGAAATACGTCATGAACATTCGCCAAGGATTGCGGTAACGCCAATCGATACGCCACTTCTCCAACACGCTCCAAAATCTCAAAAGGTCCAACGAATCGAGGACTAAACTTTCCCCGACTTCCAAAACGGATCACCCCTCTAGTCGGTGATATCTTCAAGAATACCAAATCACCCACGGCGAACTCTAGAGGTCTTCTCGATGTATCAGCCCAACTCTTCTGTCGGTCTTGTGCTGCTTTCATATGATTTCGGATAGTGTTAACCTTCTCAACTGTTTGCACAACCAAATCTGGTCTCAACAATCTTCGTTCACCAATATCGTCCCAACAAACATGTGAACGACACTTGCGACCATAAAAAGCTTCGAATGGAGCCATCTGAATAGTCTCCTGGAAACTGTTGTTGTAAGAAAACTCCACCAAATGTAGATGATCCTCCCATGAACCCTTGAAGTCTAATATACAAGCTCTCAACATGTCTTCAAGAGTTTGGATCGTTCTCTCCGACTGGCCATCTGTTTGAGGATGATAAGCCGTGCTAAACTTTAAACGAGTCCCCAAACTTTCCTGTAAGCTCCTCCAAAAGTGTGATAAGAAACGAGTGTCACGGTCGGACACGATGCTCACCGGTACTCCATGCAATCTTACAATCTCCTGCATGTACCGCTCTGCCAAAGTTTCTGTTGATTGACCAACTCGAAAAAGGATGAAATGAGCTGCATTGATCAATCGATCAACAATCACCCAAACTGCATTGTTGCCTTTTGGACTCCGCGGTAGAGCCGTCACGAAATCCATGGTTATATGTTCCCACTTCCACTGAGGAATCGGAAGTGGTTGCAATAAACCAGCAACCTTTTGATGTTCATCCTTAACTTGCTGACACACCAAGCACTTTGCCACAAAACGGGCAATCTCCCGTTTCATGCCTTCCCACAAGAAATGCTGTCGTATATCTCGGTAGATCTTCGTGCCTCCTGGATGTACGAAATATGCTGAACTGTGCGCCTCCTTCATAAGCACTTCGCGAATATCTCCCTTTGGCACACACAAACGGCTACCATATCACAAAGAACCATCTTCATGAATTAAAAAGTCCGTTCGAAGTCCAGCTTCAACCTGTTCTCGAAACTTTTGCAATCTAGGGTCCTGCGACTGCGCTGCTTTAATATTCTCGATCAACGATGACTGTACTTGCAACTGCATCAACCGTCCCGAAGAATATGGTAGCACAACCTCCAAATCGAATCTTCGAAAGTCTTCAATAAGTTCCTTCTGTGCAGTCAACATCTGAATTGCTGGCAACCGACTAAGCGCATCCGGCACAACATTAACTTTCCCCGGATGGTACTTAAGATCAAGATCGTAGTCAGCCATCAGCTCCAATCATCTGCGCTGCCTCATATTAAGCTCCTTCTGTGTGAATACATACTTCAGGCTTCTATGATCGGTGAATACTTCGACCCTTTCGCCCAATAGGTAGTGTCTCCAAATCTTCAAAGCGAAAATCACAGCTGCTAGCTCTAAGTCATGAGTTGGGTAATTCTTCTCATGGGTCTTCAACTGTCTCGATGCGTACACTATAACCTTCCCATGCTGCATCAAAACACATCCCAATCCTTTCCCAGATGCGTCGGTGTGAATCACCAATCCTCCGGAATTGTCTGGCACGGTCAGAATACGAGCGGTTATCAATCTCAGTTTTAATGCCTCAAAAGCTGACGCACACTTATCCGTCCATACAAATGGTACTTCTTTGCGCGTAAGCTTGGTCAAAGGCTCCGCCAGACGAGCAAAGTTCTCCACGAACCTCCTGTAATACCCGGCAAGTCCAAGAAAGCTTCTGATCTCTGCAACATTCTTCGGAATCGGCCAATCTCGAACTGCTGCAATCTTCTCGGGATCAACTGCGATTCCATTTCCAGACACGACATGCCCCAAAACCTTCACTTCTTCCAGCCAAAACTCGCAATTGCTCATCTTTGCATATATTTTTTCTTGTCTCAACGCCTGCAGTGCGATCCTCAAGTGTTCTGCATGTTCATCAAAACTCTTCGAGTAGACCAGAATATCATCAATGAACACTACTATAAACTGGTCCAAGAATGGTGAAAAGATTTGGTTCATCAAGTCCATAAATATCGCCGGTGCATTCGTTACTCCGTAGGGCATCACTAAGTACTCGTAATGTCCATACCGAGTTCGGAATGCCGTCTTGCAAATATCTTCTGTTTTAACTCAGACCTGATGATATCCGGATCGCAAATCCAGCTTCGAGAATACCATCGCGCCACTAAGATGCTCAAATAATTCGCTAATGCGAGGGATCGGATACTTGTTCTTAATAGTCACCCGGTTTAATTCTCGATAATCGATGCACATCCTTCTTGTTCCATCTTTCTTCTTGACTAGAAGAACTGGAGCTCCCCAAGACGAGTTACTGCTGCGAATCCAACTCTTTCTCAAGTAATTCAGTAACCTGCTTCTTGACTTCTTCCAACTCCACTGGTGCCATTGGATAGTATGCTTTAGAAACTGGCGCTGCACCAGGAACAAGATCAATCGCGAACTCCACGTCTCGCTTCGGCGGTAAACCTGATATGTCTTCGAACACGGCCATGAAATCTCGAACAACAGCTGGCGCTTCATCTCTACCAACTTCCATCGACGAAAGAACATTAGCTGTCGGCCTAGCCCTAAACTCGACTGGCCCGACAGAACTGCTTCTTTTAGTAAAGATAAACTTTGGATGTCCGGGAATCTGGAAAATTACTTTCTTTGCCCTAGAATTAATGTGAGCATGGAAAGTGCCGAGAAAATCCATTCCCAAGACGACTTCATAGCTGCCTGTATCAATTATCAAGAAATCTACAAAAAGCTCTCGTCCGCAAACAACAACTGCACAGTCCTTACATTCTCTACTCGATATGATCTTCCCATTCCCAGTGTGTGTCACGCCCCGCTTCCCAGAGTACGCTAAAATGGGCACGTGACATAGCCAACCATGCTACCTATGGGTAGGAAGTATCCATCCACAGTCACATTACGGTTGTAGAGATATCAAGAACAAAATAAAACTATGTAAACATGTCCATAAACCAAGATAACATGAGTCAAGAATAATAAAATGCGGAAGCGAAAGATCCAGTACAAAATAACTGGAATGTATGTCCCATAATGCGGGCTCACATCAGGAAATAAATGCAGGAAAGAAAACTAACTACCCCTGACACTCACAGCTCAGCCTGTCGGCTGAAGTACTCCTGCTCGGACTGCGACAGCGGTACGGAATCTGGGCCATGCAAAACCCAGACGTCAGCGCATCAAGTCATCAAGTAATAACATAATAAACAGGCAATGCGAATATAAACATGAATAAAACAAGGGTAACAATAATATGAATCAGAGCAGTGCAGGGTAAACTAAACTGTTCTATCAGGTTTTCTGTTCTAAAGTTTTTGAAACCAAATTGATGAATCATCGATGTAACTCAATAGTATCCCGTACATACCCGGGACCACGGCCCCAAGATTCTCGGGCTGAAACCGAGACATGCCGCTAGGCACCAAACAGGAATGTGTACAGATGAATGATGTCAGCATCATCATTCCAAGGCTGGCCTAGCCTAAAACTGATCAGAACAGGTAGCGAACTGTTGAGTTACAAGTCATGTTTCACCTTTGATTTCCCCATACCCCCAAGTTATATGTGCATGTCAAGTCAGATATCCCGAAATCAAGAAACTAATGCCAACACAGGATCAGGTAAACAGGTTTGTCTGGATAGACAACAGGAACGGTCCAGGAGGACTATATGTCAGGTTTGTTGGCATTAGACACAAGATCGGGCAACAGGTCAGGTCATGGTACATCAGGTCAAGTCAAGCAGTATACGGTACCATGTCGGGTAAAGTAATATGTATGTATCAAGTCAGGTCAAGATGTAGACAATATCATGGGTGTGCTCATACTCAGTCACATAATCAAGCATGGTTATCAACAGCATGATCTAAGCAATGAATTAAGCAATAGGCAGATTCACTCAATTAGCAGTACAGTTATTAGTTGTGTCACAGAGATGATTTCAACATTATAAGAATGCAGTATGACAATTATAGCCGTTTAATCGCGTTAACAAGTTTAAGATTTTATGGATGCAATGATATATATATATATATATATATATATATATATATATATATATATATATATATATATATATAGGTTCCAAGGATGAAATCACAGTTCATGCAGGTTAAATGTACACGAGTGTCCGAATGAAGTAAAATGATAGATAAGTGACATAGGTTACGTCATTGGTGAAAGTGTAATTAAAAACATGTAAATGTGATTATTAAGTTCGATTGCAAACTGTAGGTTCCAAGTTTGAAGGATAAAATGATATATAACAATATTGAACACGAAAATGGGAAATGATCGTACTAAAGTTAAAACTATAGGTTTAGGGTGTCATTAAGTATATGTAAAATATTGTTTAGCATGTAGCAAGGGGTACTTGCTTCGACGGGTCACGAATCGGGAAAATGGAACGTAAAACGTCGGCGAGGAAAACTCGCGACGGGCGCACGGTTTACGGAATGAACCCAAACGACGAACAGTGGAACCGCACGGGTCGGGGTACCACGCTGGAACGTCGGGACACATCGCCGGCACGGCCGGATTCTGGCGAGACACAAAACAGTAAACGATCAAGAATTGCAACAAGAAAAGAAAAGAAAATAAAGAGGAAGGGAAGGAGGATGGAGAAGGGAATGCTCATGAGGATCTGTGGGATGGATGGTGACGGTCAACCGCGTCGACGGAGCTTCGGCGGTGGCCTACGACGACAGCGACCAAAACTGCAGATCAAGAAAACCTTGACAGAGAAGGAAAAGAAGAAAGGAAAAGAGGAGGAGAGGAGAAGAAGCTTACTGGGAATGCACGAGGTCGGGGGGACGGATCGGGATAGCCGGCGGCGATCCCACGAGGTGCAGGGTAGTGTGCAGGCGCTCGGGAAAGAGGGGAAAGGAGGAAGGAGGTGGATGTGGCTGCGACGAGGGCGAGGAGGCGAGGAGGCCGGTGGTGATGGCGTCGGCGTTCGGGCTACGGCGGCGAGGGGCACGGCGGTAGGGTTGCGACGAGGTGGGTTCTGGTTACGTGAAAAAGAAAAGAAATTGAAGAAGAGAGAATATATAGAGGAGAGAGAGAGAGAAAGATAGAGAGAGAGAGAGAGAGAGGAGAGAGATAGAGAGCAACGGGGAGAGAGAGGAGAGAGATAGAGAGAGAGGGACGGGGAGAGAGAGAGGAGAGAGATAGAGAGCGACGGGGAGAGAGAAAGAGAAGTGGGGCCCACCGAATGAAAGGAGGAAGCTGATTGGCTGAGGGATAAAATTTGAAAGATTTTAGAAATATAAAAGATATTATAAGGTTATAAAAATATATTAGATGGTTAAAATTAAATATACGATGGTTTAAAATATATTAGAAAATGGGATTTTGGCGCAAAGTAAAATATTTCCAAATTGCGTCCGGGTCGGGTCCAAAAATTCGAAATTGAAATACGAAAATTTTAGGCAGGATCCAAAATTTAAAATGAAGTGTTCTACAATCAAAAAGCATACCCCCAAAACGGACACACGTACGTGCGCGTAGCCGTCCAAACTCGCCCGTTTCACTGAACGGGACGAGAACACGATACACGGACGCTACGACAGGGTTAGAGGTGTCAAGCAGGCCATGACGAATATTTTTAATTTTATTTTAGTTACCTTAAATTGTTATATGCAGAAATGAATTGACGGGGTAAAATTTTACAATAAGTGACAATCAAGCAAGATAAATGAAATAAGTGCCACACTACGTTCAAACGGTAACTTAAATTAGTAGCATTGGGCTCGGGTGTTACATTATACCCAACTACAAAAAGAATTTCGTCCTCGAAATTCCAAGAATACAAAGATAGATGACAAAAAAAATAACTACAAGAAAAGATGAGGAAACTTCTGCCGGATTTCATCTTCTCGTTCCCAAGTGGACTCTCCATGCGAGCAATTTCCCCAAGAAACAAGCACAAGAGGGATCACCTTGTTCTTAAGAACCTTTTCCCTTCGATCCACGATTTCAATCGGTCGCTCCTCGAAAGTCAAGTCTTCTCGTACTGTTAACTCCGAATGATCCAATACGTGCGTTTCATCTCGAACATACTTACGGAGTTGAGATACGTGAAACACATCGTGCACATTCGCCAAGGACTACGGTAACACCAAACAATACGCTACTTCACCAACACGCTCCAAGATCTCAAAGGGTCCAACGAATCGAGGGCTAAGCTTTCCTCGACTTCCAAAACGAATCACCCCTCTAGTCGGTGATATCTTCAAGAATACCAAATCACCCACAGCGAACTCTAGAGGTCTTCTCGACGTATCTGCCCAACTCTTCTGTCTGTCTTGTGCTGCCTTCATATGATTTCTGATAGTGTTAACTTTCTCAACTGTCTGCACAACCAAATCTGGTTCCAACAATCTTCGTTCACCGACATCGTCCCAACAAACAGGTGAATGGCATTTACGACCATACAAAGCTTCAAATGGAGCCATCTGGATAGTTTCCTGAAAACTGTTATTGTAAGAAAACTCCACCAAATGTAGATGATCTTCCCATGAACCCTTGAAGTCCAACATGCATGCTCTCAACATATCCTCAAGAGTTTGGATTGTTCTCTCCGACTGACCATCAGTTTGAGGATGATAAGCTGTGCTAAACTTCAATCGAGTCCCCAAACTTTCTTGTAGACTCCGCCAAAAGTGTGATAAGAACCGAGTGTTCCGATCGGACACGATGCTCACTGGTACTCCATGCAATCTTATAATCTCTTGCATGTACCGCTCTGCTAAAGTCTCCGTTGATTGACCAACCCGAAAAGGGATAAAGTGAGCAGCCTTGGTCAAACGATCAACAATCACCCATACAGCATTGTTGCCTTTTGGACTCCGTGGTAAAGCCGTCACGAAATCCATGGTTATATGTTCCCACTTCCACTGAGGAATCGGAAGTGGTTGCAATAAACCAGCAGCCCTTTGATGTTCAGCCTTAACTTGTTGACACACCAAGCACTTTGCCACAAAGCGAGCAATCTCCTGTTTCATGCCTTCCCACCAGAAATGCTGTCGAATATCTCGGTACATCTTTGTGCCTCCTGGATGTACAGAATAAGCTGAACTTTATGCCTCCTTCATAAGCTCTTCACGAATATCCCCCTTGGGCACACACAAACGGCTACCATACCTTAACGAACCATTTTCATGGATCAATAAATCCGTTCGTAGTCCGGCTTCAACCTGTCCTCGAAACTTTTGCAGTCTAGGATCCTGCGATTGTGCTGCTTTAATATTCTCGATCAACGATGAATGTACTTGCAGCTGCATCAACAGTCCCGTAGAATGCGGTAGCACAACCTCCAAGTCAAATCTTCGAAAATCTTCAACGAACTCCTTCTGCGTAGTTAACATCTGAATCGCTGGTAACCGACTAAGCGCATCCGGTACGACATTAACCTTCCCCGGATGGTACTTAAGATCAAGATCGTAGTCAGCCATCAGCTCCAACCATCTACGTTGCCTCATATTAAGCTCCTTCTGTGTGAACACATACTTCAAGCTCTTATGATCAGTAAAAACTTCGACTCTTTCGCCCAAAATGGAGTGTCTCCAAATCTTCAAAGCGAAAATCACAGCCACAAGCTCCAAGTCATGAGTTGGATAATTCTTCTCATGGGTCTTCAACTGTCTCGATGCGTACGCTACAACCTTCCCATGCTGCATCAAAACACATCCCAATCCTTTCCCAGATGCGTCGCTGTGAATCACCAATCCTCCGGAATTGTCTGGCACGGTCAGAATAGGAGCGGTTATCAATTTCTTCTTCAACGTCTCGAAAGCTAACACACATTTGTCCGTCCATACAAAAGGTACCTCCTTGCGCGTAAGCTTGGTTAACGGCTCCGCCAGACGAGCAAAGTTCTCCACGAATCTTCTGTAATACCCGGCGAGTCCAAGAAAACTTCTTATCTCCGCAGCATTCTTTGGAATCGGCCAATCTCGAACTGCTGCAATCTTTTTTGGATCGACGAAAATTCCATCGCCAGACACAACATACCCCAAAAACTTTACTTCCTCCAGCCAAAACTCACACTTACTCATCTTCGCATATAGCTTCTCCTGTCTCAACGTCTGCAGTGCGATCTTCAAATGTTCTGCTTGTTCTTCAAAACTCTTCGAGTAAACCAGAATATCGTCAATGAACACCACAATAAACTGGTCCAAGAACGGTGAAAAGATTCGGTTCATCAAGTCCATGAATACTGCCGGCGCATTCGTTACTCCGAAGGGCATCACTAAGTACTCGTAATGTCCATACCGAGTTCGGAATGCCGTCTTGCAAATATCTTCTGCTTTCATTCGGACCTGATGATATTCGGATCGCAAATCCAGCTTCGAGAATACCCTCGCGCCACTAAGCTGCTTGAAAAGTTCGCCATTGCGAGGGATCGGGTACTTGTTCTTAATAGTCACCCGGTTTAATTTTCGATAGTCGATGCACATCCTTCTTGTGCTATCCTTCTTCTTTACTAGAAGAACTGGAGCTCCCCAAGACGAGTTACTGCTCCAAATCCAACCCTTCTCAAGCAATTCAGCAACCTGTTTCTTGACTTCTTCCAACTCTACTGGTGCCATTGGATAATATGCTTTGGATACTGGCGCTGCACTAGGAATAAGATCAATTGCGAACTCCACGTCTCGCTTCGGCGGTAAACCCGATATATCTTCAAACACGTCCATAAAATCACGAACAACAGCCGGCTCTTCACGATTATCAACTTCTATTGATGCAAGAATATTGTTTGTCGGCCTAGCCCTAAACTCGACTGGCCCGACAGAACTGCTTCCTCCGGTGAAGCTAAACTCAGGATGTCCGGGAATCTGGAAAATTACCTTCCTTGCCTTACAGTCAATGTGAGCGTGGAAAGTGCCAAGAAAATCTATTCCCAAGATGACTTCGTAGCTGCCCGTATCAATCACCAAAAAATCTGCAAAAAGCTCCCGTCCGCACACAACAACTGTACAATCTTTACATTCCCTACTAGCTATGATTTTCCTATTCCCAGTGTGTATGTCCCAGAAACTAGACAGGGTCGTGTAGCCAATCGAGTGTGTAGTTAAAAACTTGGATGACATAAAACAATGGGATGCACCAGAATCAAATAACGCTAATGTGGGAAAACCATGAACGAGTAAAGTACCTGAAACAACTTCTCCTGACGCCTTAGCTTCTTCAGCTGTCAAGGTAAAAGCTCGAGCCTGATTAGGTCCTTGAGTCAGCTGTTTCTGTCCCTGGAACGGTCTCTGCGGAGGCTTCTGAAAATCATCCCTCGTACGAAGCTTCGACGGATAAGCATTAACAGCGTGATCTACCGCTCCACAAACCAAACAGAGTCCCAGCCTCCTTCGACAATCCTTTTTCATGTGGCCAGGTAAATTGCAATAGTCACAAGTCATGCTCTTTCTTCGATCGATGACCACAGGCTTCTTCATGGGTGCTACACCTCGACGGTCCACTGGAATACCTCTGCGACCATGAGCTCGGTTTGGTACAAATGCTGGCTTCGTTACAGCAACTGCTGTCTGCTGCAAACTCCCCTTCATCCCAGATAAACTCTGCTGCTCTCGGGCTGCCGCAAGTACTTGTGAGAAAGTGGTCAAACCCAGGGAGACAATCTGCCTCTGGATGTCCACGTCCAAGCTGCGCATGAACCTCCGTGCCCTGTCTGCATCGTTGGCAACTAAAGGTCCAGCGAATCTGCTGAGTCTTGTCCATTCTGCTGCATGCACATCTACGGTTGCTCCATTCTGCTTTAGCCCGATGAATTTCTCTTCCATTTCCTCCCGTGCAGTCCGCAGGAAGAACTTCTCCAGGAAACTCTTTGAAAAGTCCGCCCACTTGATCGGCTTGGGCAAACGGTTCTCCTCCACAAGCCACCATTCCCGGGCGTAGTCCACTAACTGAATGCGTACCACATCCACTCTTTTCTCATCCGGAATCTGTGCCGTAATAAGCAAATTCTCTGTATCAACTAGCCACTGCTCTGCTGCCAACGGCTCCTCCAGACCAGTAAATGTAGACGGACCCAAATGCCTGAAATCTGCTACGGTCCCCACTCGGTCAACTGGTTTAGTTCCAACATTGTTCACAGACTGCTGAACGATCTGCAAACCATCCTGAAACGATTCCGCTTGCTGTTGGATCGGCTCGGTCTATTTCTTTTGATTCTCCAGCATTCCTCTTATCACTCCAAGCATGGCGGCTTCGTCCACACGCCTTTGGTACGTCTTCAAATTCTTATCTGCCATATTCCTGAAATCAAAACACCCAACATTAGCATGATGATAGATTCAAAATATAGATCAAGGCTAGAACTCCAAGTTACTTAAATAGAGTGCCGCATTGTAACTATGCCGCGGTATCATAGCCACAATTACATAACTCCACCCAAGTCGCCTAAGTCCTAGAGATAACAAGGAATCAGGTTTCGAGTCGATATGCAAAGGAAGTTTGCACATCGTAGAAGATATAATCAGGAAGAATGTGATTTAAGAATGGTAAAACGGCAAGGTGGCAGGACATGTTTCCTAAACACGTGTATTCTGATTCGTGTATTGGGTACAATACCCAACTACAAGAGAATCAACCCTACTAACCTATGGCTATGATACCAAAAGAACCATGTCACGCCTCGCTTCCCAGAGTACGCTAAAATGGGCACGTGACATAGCCAACCATGCTACCTGTGGGTAGGAAGTATCCATCCACAGTCACATTACGGTTGTAGAGATATCAAGAACAAAATAAAACTATCTAAACATGTCCATAAACCAAGATAACATGAGTCAAGAATAATAAAATGCGGAAGCGAAAGGTCCAATACAAAATAACTGGAATGTATGTCCCATAATGCGGGCTCACATCAGGAAATAAATGCAGGAAAGAAAACTAACTACTGCTGACACTCACAGCTCAGCCTGAAGTACTTCTGCTCGGACAGCGACAGCGGTACGGAATCTGGGCCATGCAAAACCCAGACGTCAGCGCGTCAAGTCATCAAGTAATAACATAATAAACATGCAATGCGAATATAAACATGAATAAACAAGGGTAACAATAATATGAATCAGAGCAGTGCAGGGTATTGTGCAGTGGGTAAACTAAACTGTTCTATCAGGTTTTCTGTTCTAAAGTCTTTGAAACCAAATTGACTTTTCTTGATGCCGAAGTAACTTTCATCAACTAGCACGATGAATCATCGATGTAACTCAATAGTATCCCGTACATACCCGGGACCACGGCCCCAAGATTCTCGGGCTGAAACCGAGACATGCCGCTAGGCACCAAACAGGAATGTGTACAGATGAATGATGTCAGCATCATCATTCCAAGGCTGGCCTAGCCTAAAACTGATCAGAACAGGTAGCGAACTGTTGAGTTACAAGTCAGGTTTCACCTTTGATTTTCCCATACCCCCAAGTTATATGTGCATGTCAAGTCAGGTATCCCGAAATCAAGAAACTAATGCCAACACAGGATCAGGTAAACAGGTTTGTCTGGATAGACAACAGGAACGGTCCAGGAGGACTATATGTCAGGTTTGTTGGCATTAGACACAAGATCGGGCAACGGGTCAGGTCATGGTACATCAGGTCAAGTCAAGCAGTATACGGTACCATGTCGGGTAAAGCAATATGTATGTATCAAGTCAGGTCAAGATGTAGACAATATCATGGGTGTGCTCATACTCAGTCACATAATCAAGCATGGTTATCAACATCATGATCTAAGCAATGAATTAAGCAATAGGCAGATTCACTCAATTAGCAGTACAGTTATTAGTTGTGTCACAGAGATGATTTCAACATTATAAGAATACAGTATGACAATTATAGCCGTTTAATCGCGTTAACAAGTTTAAGACTTCATGGATGCAATGATATATATATATATATATATATATATATAACAAGTTTAAGACTTCATGGATGCAATGAGATATATATATATATATATATATATATATATATATATATATATATATATATATAGGTTCCAAGGATGAAATCACAGTTCATGCAGGTTAAATGTACACGAGTGTCCGAATGAAGTAAAATGATAGATAAGTGCCATAGGTTACGTCATTAGTGGAAGTGTAATTAAAAACATGTAAATGTGATTATTAAGTTCGATTGCAAACTGTAGGTTCCAAGTTTGAAGGATAAAATGATATATAACAATATTGAACATGAAAATGGGAAATGATCGTACTAAAGTTAAAACTACAGGTTTAGGGTGTCATTAAGTATATGTAAAATATTGTTTAGCATGTAGCAAGGGGTACTTTCCTCGACGGGTCACAAATCGGGAAAACGGAACGTAAAACGTCGGCGGGGAAAACTCGTGACGGGCGCACGGTTCACGGAATGAACCCAAACGACGAACAGTGGAACCGCACGGGTCGGGGTACCACGCTGGAACGTCGGGACACGTCGCCGGCACGGCCGGATTCCGGCGAGTCACAAAACAGTAAACGATCAAGAATTGCAACAAGAAAAGAAAAGAAAATAAAGAAGAAGGGAAGGAGGATGGAGAAGGGAATGCTCACGAGGATCTGTGGGACGGGTGGTGACGGTCGACCGTGTCGACGAAGCTCCGGCGGTGGCCTACGACGACAGCGACCAAAACTGCAGATCAAGAAAACCTTGACAGAGAAGGAAAAGAAGAAAGGAAAAGAGGAGGAGAGGAGAAGAAGCTTACTGGGAATGCACGAGGTCGGGGGGACGGATCGAGATCGTCGACGGCGACCTACGAGGTGCAGGCGGCCGCGGTTGCCGGTGCAGGGTAGTGTGCAGGCGCTCGGGAAAGAAGGGAAAGGAGGAAGGAGGTGGATGTGGCTGCGACGAGGGCGAGGAGGCGAGGAGGCCGGTGGTGATGGCGTCGGCGTTGGGGCTGCAGCGGCGAGGGGCACGGCCGTAGGGTTGCGACGAAGTAGGTTCTGGTTACGTGAAAAAGAAAAGAAAATGAAGAAGAGAGAATATATAGAGGAGAGAAAGAGAGAAAGATAGAGAGAGAGAGGAGAGAGATAGAGAGCGACGGGGAGAGAGAGAGGAGAGAGATAGAGAGAGAGACGGGGAGAGAGAGAGAAGTGGGGCCCACCGAATGAAAGGAGGAAGCTGATTGGCTGAGGGATAAAATTTGAAAGATTTTAGAAATATAAAAGATATTATAAGGTTATAAAAATATATTAGATGGTTAAAATTAAATATACGATGGTTTAAAATATATTAGAAAATGGGATTTTGGTGCAAAGTAAAATATTTCCAAATTGTGCCCGGGTCGGGTCCAAAAATTCGAAATTGAAATACGAAAATTTTAGGCGGGATCCAAAATTTAAAATGAAGTGTTCTACAATCAAAAATCATACCCCCAAAACGGACACATGTACGTGCGCGTAGCCGTCCAAACTCGCCCGTTTCACTGAACGGGACGAGAACACGATGCACGGACGCTACGACAGGGTTAGGAGTGTCAAGCAGGCCATGACGAATATTTTTAATTTTATTTTAGATGCCTTAAATTGTTATATGCAGAAATGAATTGACGGGGTAAAATTTTACAATAAGTGACAATCAACCAAGATAAATGAAATAAGTGCCACACTACGTTCAAACGGTAACTGAAATTAGTAGCATTGGGCTCGGGTGTTACAGTGTGTATGTCCCAACAACTAGACAGGATCGTGCAAGCAATCGAGTGTGTAGCAATAAACTTGGATGACATAAAACAATAGGATGCACCGGAATCGAATAACGCTAATGCGGGAAAACCATGGACGAGTAGAATACCTGAAACAACTTCTTCTGAAGCTTTGGCTTCCTCCGCCGTCAGGGTAAAGGCTCGAGCTTGATTGGGTCCCTGAGTTATCAGCTTCTGCTCCTGAAACTGTCTCTGCGGTGGCTTCTGAGTATCTTCCTTCAACCGTAGCTTCGACGGACAAGTATCAATGGTGTGATCAGCTGATCCGCAAATAAGACAAAGTCCAAGTCTCTTACGACAATCTCTTCGATAATGACCCGGTCGTTAGGAGTAATTGCACAACACCCTTCCTTTTTGCTCGGGCAAAATGGGCTTCTTCATTGGTACAACGCCACGCCTGTCCACAGGAATACTTCTGCGTCCATGTGCTCGGTTCGGTGCAAATGCCGGCTTCCGTACTGTAACTGCTGGCTGCTGTGTACTCCCAGTCTTCATAGATAGGCTCTGCTGCTCTCGGGCTGCTGTAAGTACTTGTGAGAAAGTGGCCAAACCCAGGGAGATAATCTGCCTCTGGATGTCCACATCCAAACTGCGCATGAACTTCCTTGCCCTATTGTTGGTAACCAAAGGTCCAGCAAATCTACTGAGCCGCGTCCACTCAGCTGCATGTACATCTACAGGTGCGCTATTCTGCTTCAAACTAACGAACTTTTCTTCCATTTCCTCCCGTGCAGTCCGTAGGAAGAACTTCTCCAAGATACTCTTCGAAAAATCCGCCCAACTGATCGGCTTAGGCAAGGGGGTCTCTTCCACAAGCCACTATTCACGGGCGTAGTCTACCAACTGGATGCGTACTACATCCACCCTCTTATCCTATGGGATCTGTGCCACAACGAGTAAATTCTCCGTATCAACCAGCCACTGCTCCGCTGGCAATGGCTCCTCCAGGCCAGTAAAGACAGACGGACCCAGTCTCTTGAAATCCGCCACGGTACCCACACGATCCACTGGTCTGGCCACAACATTGTTCACAGACTGCTGAACGGTCCGCAAACCTTCCTGAAAAGATTCAGCTTGCTGCTGGATCAGTTCGGTCTGTCGCTTTTGGTTCTCCAACATCCCACGTATTACTCCAAGCATAGCGGCTTCGTCAAAACGCCTTTGGTACGTTTTCAGATTCTTGTCTGCCATGTTCCTGAAATCAAAGCACCAAATAATTAGCATGATAACAGATTCAAACTATAGATCAAGGATATGAATCAAGGCTAGAACTTCAAGTTACTTAAATAGAGTACCGCATTGTAACCATGCCGCGGTATCATAGCTACAATCACATAACTCCATCCAAGTCGCCTAAGTTCTAGAGATAAAGAAAGGAAACCAGGTTTTCGAGTCGATATGCAAAGGAGGTTAGCATATCGTAAAAGTAGAATCAGGAGAAGTTAAGATTCAAAAATGGTAAGACGGTAAGGTGGCAGGACATGTTTCCGAATCACGAGTATTCTGATTCGTATATTGGGTCCAATACCCAACTACAAAAGAATCAAACCCGATTAACCTAGATCCTATGTCTATGATACCAAAAGAACCATGTCACGCCCCGCTTCCCAGAGTACGCTAAGATAGGCACATGACATAGCCAACCATGCTACCTGTGGATAGGAAATATCCTTCCACAGTCATATTACGGCTGTAGAGATATCAAGAACAATAATAAACTATCTAACACATGTCCATAAGCCAGAATAAAACAAGTCAAGAATAAAATAATGCGGAAGCAAAAGATCCAATACAAGAATAAACTGGAATGTACGTCCCATAATGCGGACACACATCAGGAAATGAAAATACCGAAAGTAAAATGAACTAACTACTAACAAGTCCTCACCGCTCAGCCTGCTAACTGAAATACTCCTGCTCGGCCTGTAGCGAAGGTAAAGAATCTGGGCCATGCAAAACCCAGACGTCAGTGCATCACAATATCAAGCAATAATATAAACAGGGGTAGCAAGACATGCAGGTATGAGTATGAGCAAGAATATAACAAGAATATATAACAGCGAGTATGTCAGTATAAGTGACGTGCAGTGATATCTAAACTGTGCTACGGGGTTATCTATTCTAAAGTCTTCGAAACCAAGTAATGTAATCCTCATCGTAACCCATCAGTGATTATTCCGTAACGCCCGGAAAAACGGCAAACAATAGGTATTCCGTAACGCCCGGAAAAACGGTAAACAATAGGATGGCTCTTTGAGTTACGTTCGGTTACATTCCTGATTTCCCCATACCCCCAAGTTATATATGTCAAGTCAGGTATTAATAAATCTGGAGTTAATGCCAACACAGGATCAAGCAGGTACAGGTATGTTTGGCTAGACAACAGGAACTGTCCGTAGGGACAACATGTCAAGGTTGTTGGCATTAGTAACAAGATCAGGTAACAGGTAAAGCCATGGTATCTCAGGTCAAGTCAGGTAGTATATAGGTATCTTATCATGTTAAGAAGTGCATGGTACCATGTCGGGTCAAGTAGTAGGTGTATCAAGTCATGTCAGGGGTGCACAAAAATGTCACGTGGGTGCTCATAATCAAACTAAAATAAGCATGGGTGTACAAAACAAGTATGGGGTACTAATGGAACGATAAAAATGGAACATTGTGATGTAGTATGCAAATAGGTATAAATTAAACATATGAATGCATGGTTATCTATTTGAGTTAGGGTTATGGTTTCAATACTAATTAAATACACTTTATCAAATATGGAATGTTAAAATCTCATTATTACGTATTAAATGATTTAGGAATGCAATTGTATAATGGATGCAAACGGTGTCCGAAAGGTTATAAACAATTAAAAGAGTACTATGGGCTATACAAATAATCATTATGTGATTCAAATATGGATATGGGTATCGTGTATCGTAATCTAATATGTAACATGATATGTTTCAAGTTCTACCACTAAAATGATATAAATTGAACATCGGAATGTTAAAAAGGAACATGTGGCATTAGATTTAATCTACAGATTTAATATGCGGTTAAATAAGTATAATATAATATAAATAGCATGCAGCAAGTTTTACTTGCCTCGACAGATCAAGAAACGGGTATACGGAACGTCATACGTCGGCGGAAAAAGTCGCGACACGCGCACGGTACACGGAACGGATCCAAACAACGTACAAGGGAATCACACGGGTCAGGTATGCTCGCTGGGTCATCGGGATTGTCGTCGGCACGACCGGATTCCGGCAATCTAAAAGAACAACGAACATTTAAAAAGAAAAGAAAGTTATAGAAAGGAAGAAGAAGGAAAGAATGGAAGGAAGAAGAAGAATGAGAAGAGGAAGAGTTGCTCACTGGATTTGCAGAGGGGTGATGGCGTCGACGGTGACGATCAGAGGAGCTCCGGTGATGAGGTTAGGGTTTGTTTTAGAGGGGGTAGGGTTAGGATTTTGTTGTTGGTTTTGTTGCTGGGTGTGCATGGTTTGATGAGGGAGAAGAGAACAGAGGAGAGGGAGAGAAGAGGTGGAAAGAGGTGGTGATGGTGACGAGAGGTGATCGGCGGTGATGGAATGAGGTGGTGCAGGTGGGTTTCTTGGGTGCAGGGTGATGGTGCGACTGGGCTCGGATGAGGAAAAAGAAGAAGAAGATGATGACGATGAAGAGGAGGAGATGAGAATGGAGATGAGGGTTGATCTTTGAGGAGGCAGAGGCGGCGTCTAGGGTTAGGGTTGAGTTGTTGCGATGGGTTCTCGTGGCTCGGTTTTATTTTAAAGAAGAGAAGAGGAGAGAGGATAGAAGGGAGGTGACGGTAGCGGGGAAGCGGTGACGCGACTCGAGAAGCGAACAGTGTTCGTGAGAGGAGAGAGAGAGTTGCACTGGGGAGAGAGAAAGAGAAGAGAGAGGAGAGAGGATGGTGGGGCCTGGTGGCAGCGAGAAAGAGGGAGAGAGAGATGAATGGTTTGTAAAAAAAATTGTTTTGATTTTAATTTAAAAATATATTTGGTTAGTTGATATGAACTGTTAAATAAGATTTTAAACGGTAAATGAATTTTAAATATTTAATAAACTTGAATTTTGGCGGGATACGAAAATATTCCAAAACGCGCCCGAGTCGGGTCAAAAATTTTAGTTTTAAAATACGAAAAATATATGTAACTTCCAAATTTTAAAATGAACGCTTAGGTAACGAAAATGCATACCCCAAGAACGAACGCACGTACATGCGCGTAGCTATCCAAACGCATCCGTTTCACTGAACGGGACGAGGACAAGATGCACGGACGCTACCACGGGGTTAGGGGTATCGTGCAGGCTATAAAATGAAATTTTAATTTATTTTACACGATCTAAAACGTTATATGATAAAGTGTGCGATGCCAAAAAAAAAGTTAATATGCAGTATCCATGAGATGCACGTGTCTATTTAACCAGCCAGGGTAATCTATAAATATGAATCAACCAGTTGAAGCAAGCGGGTTGGGTCGAATGCAAAGTAAAATGAAATACCATTCGCACCCAAACATGATAAATCAATAAAATACCACAGATATAAATAAATACGGAAACTGAATTGGTATAAATGAACTCGGTTGTTACACAGTCTGATCTCTTCGTCTAAGAGTTTTGCATATCGGGTCTAGGGTTTGAAATATGTCAGACCCCAATAACTCAATAATTCGCGCGACAGAGGATTCATAACCAACTGGAGATACAACTGATAACACTTATCAGTTTATCTCCACTGCGATGGCTATCGAATTATGGTTGTAGTCATCTCATGTATAGCGCGACATCAACTCCCTATACTGGGAGAGACGAATCTCCTTGATCGCTCATTGCCTCCACATGCTTCGGGACTATACCCAATAAAAACCTGTTTACACGACTCCTTTGAGCCGTGGTAGGGTAGAAGTCTAAGTATAGTGGGAACACATATGAGACACTATGGCGATCTCAGATCTAAGGGATTACCCTGTACCCATGTTACAAGAGAACTGCTATATGATATTGGTATATTACCAACTAATAGTTCTCGGTGAGTCCGTCCAGTGTAACTCATCCAATGAGCACCTGTATACAATCCTCGATATCAAAAACCAATAGCTGCAGGATCAGCTATCGCCCTCCAACCGGGTCAGGAAACATACACACTAGTCTAAATTGGAGTACCGACGCCCAGTCTCGATACTTCTTTGACTAGGAATATTTAAGGATGTGCTTATCGACTACCCAGACCCCATTAGTATGATCTGCATCATCGTCTTAATAGTCAAGCAAAATCCTAGGGCTTTATCTTATGTCTAAATGATACATGATAGTGAATAAAACACATCATATGAAAGATAAAGACAAACCAGATAGCATACTATCATCTCGAGTAAGATTGTTCTCTTGTATAGGTTCTCCTTCAATTATAATAATTTCCTCGAGAGCATCTATATCCAACAATCTCTCACTTGCACTTAAGGCCAATTATTGCTGTATCTCATACCCAACTTCTGTACTAACAGTTTCTCAAACTGTGTTCGAGAACTAGTCTCAATAAGTGGACTCGGCACAGTGCATCTCTTTATTTCTTTCTGAATCTCAACTTCACGGAGATGAAGTATCTCCCAAACTGAGCGATACCTATCTTAGTATTTTCCTGGACCGACGATATGATCATGTTAATAAATGAACAATTATATCCAGTGAATTTTAGGACAGTATCCTTTTGCTGATTCACAATCAACATCCAGCGCTATGACTACTTTAGTATCCTACATGGAACTCTTTCCAACATACTGCTTCTCAAAAGAGGATAAACTTATAACTCGCGATAGACGCTCTGTCTTCCATGTTACTTGAGAAGCAAGAATCGGTAACCATCTCCTTCAGGAGGCTGCCATTACCATATACCAAGAACATCAAATGCTCTTCATTGCTTCCCCAATGTTTCTCTAGGATTGGACCGATATCCTTATCCTATATGGAGAAATACATGTAACCACCATTGTTTTACCGATTTGCAGCATAAGAACATCACTTCCTATCATGAGTATGTCATCTACATACCATGTAACACCCTAGTACGTTTATACAGTATAACTTGGTATTTTAAGTTTTGCTTATAAATCTTTTGTTTTTTTATTTGGGTTGCGAGTGATTCGAATAGTAGTAGTGGTTTTCCGACTAGGCCCACATGTTTAGAACCCAATATGGTACTAGAGAACATTTGATATTTCCAGTAAAGTGTATCTACGTGAATCTAGTATAATACATACATTATATATATTTATATCTTTTTGTAGTCACAAGATATGAATAAATAATATTTTGCTAACTGACTTTGCATGACATATCACCTCATATCTTATTTCGTTCTTATCTATTATGTTCAAATCCCAAAATATAAGATAACCAAATATTTATTAAACCTTTATATATTTATTTAAATCTTATTAGAGGGTATATGTATTTAATATTGGATTATCGCATTATGGCCTAAATTTTTATGTATGTGTATTTTTCTCTAAAATATTTTTTTTAGAAAGATTCGGGTAAAGTTTGGTAGTATTTGATATTATCTGTAAGAACCTGATATTATATTATATACTATATATAATCAAAACAATTTATATTTATTATTTTTTTTAAAAATAAAACTCCCCCCCCCGTTCTCTTTTTCTTTCTCTCTCCTCTCGTTCTCACCTCGCCGAATAACCTACCTCATCGCCGTCCTCCTCCTCATCATCGTCACCACCTTCACAGCTCCACCTTCTCTTCCTTGTCGTAACATCCTTCCCTCAACTTGAAACCTCACCTAAGCTCCGATCTCCACCAACCGAGAAACCCACCTTCGTTCTTCCTCTTCCGTCGCCGTCGTCTGAACCCCGACCACCCACCACCATCACCCCTCATCAACTTTCCTCTTTCGTCTTCGCTAAACCTAAAACCCGAGCCACCATCATCACCCCGACATCTCCTCCTTCTTCTCCTTCTTTCTCTTCGCTTCGCCGGAGCTTATCACTGCTACCACCCACTTTCCGTCGCCGATGAGCACGACCCAGACCCATCTCCAGTCACCGCCTTCTCAAGAACCCAGACCTCATCACCTCTCTCTCTTCTTCTCACCGAAGCTTTCATCCCCTACTTCACCCCATTGCTGGCAGATCCCGACCTCGTTGTTGTGCTTTCGACCTAAGCGTAGGACCAGAGCCATCTACAGAGCATCCTAGAGTAGTACAAAGTAGCTTTTAGCCAAGGTCGTGAGTACATCGTGTTTTCGAACGTCGCCGACGTGCGAATATCCGTATTTCGTCGTGAGTTTATCAATCGAGGCAAGTTTCTAAATTTGCAATATGCTACTTTACTTATACCAATATTTATGTAATTATTTATAGTATATGCATTTTAATATTTAGCAAGTATTATCATTATACAATATTATAGCATTAATTCGTATTTCGTATCAATAACAAGTGTATTTCATTGCATGCTGTAATTCTACTGTAGTTCATGATCTTTTACCTAGATGACAATATATTTAGTAGTAAACGCAAAACGCTATTACAAATAGGTTTATATATATATATATAAATAAATAAATTATATCTTATAAAATAATAATATACATTAGTTATTTCTACAGTGTTTAAATGAACTGGTTACAGTTTTCTATCAAGTATTTATCCTGTTTAATACACATTACCTGACATGTTCATGACACATTACCAGACCTGTTACTTGGACTATTAATAATGCCAACAATCCTGACTTGTTGATCTGGTAGACGTGACTTGTCACGCCCCGCTTCCCGGTGTACGGGCAGAGGGCGCGACTGGCCGCTACGTATTTACTCTGAAGTAAATACGCTAAGCGTATCTAAGAAATATAAAAGAAATGTACACAAGAGACAATTGTAATGAAACATCAACTTTATTTATTCACATTTTTTTTGTACAATGCATGGAAAAGTAAATACATCTGAAAGAAATCAATGCCTAAACAGTGGCATAACAGAACAGGAAAAGTACTGAAATAAAAGTGTACAATGTAGTTAGAGCTCTAGATCGTATGCAAGCTGGTCCAAGTCCTCGCTAGTAGGCTCGATCTCTAGAAGATCCGAATCACCTGAGGACATTCAAAGAAGAAAGAAGGAGAATGTCGTCAGCGAACAAATCGCTTGGTAAGTCCCAAGGATAAGGGAAAAATAGAATAGACAGAAAGAGAAAGTAGCTTTTAAAGTTGTATCATATGAGTATTTGGTGTTAACGTTGTTGTTTGTAGCTTAGTACAGAAGGATGCCAGTGTATACGAGAGGAGTCTCTATATGCTAGAGACTAGGGCAAACGGAAAGTATAAGGAACCGTTATACCACGGTATAAAAGCAACTGAATATAGGTTAGGTGTCTTAATCTTGCAGTCTCGTGCCACTTCTAACACCTTCCGTACCAATCTACCCCTTAAACCCCGTGATGTCTTGTATTGTATTGTTTGTGTTTGTATTGTAAATTGTATTGTCTTGTATATATGGATGACTTGCCGAAACCATGATATCAGTAAATGGATGTAACTGGAGAATCATGTAAATGGAAGTATATCCATTGTTCGGTTCAGTCAATACAGATTAAATAGATAGAATATAAGTATTCAAGGATTCGTGTTGGATTGTAAATTGTAGATTGTACTTGAATAATATTCAAGTCAGATTATTAATGAGACTCAGTCTGAGTCAGACAATTAGAAAAGAAATTGAAGTCCCGATTGTTTTGATGTTATCGGTAACCACTGCACATGGGCGGCAGGATTTGTCTTTTTCAAAAATGATTACCGTGTTGATAACGCCATTGTTAAGTTGTCTACCTTAAATAGGCAAGCACCCACTTCTCCGGCTCCCTGAGACTCGAGAGACTGGTCCCATTTAACCTATGTTTACTAGAGTCCTTAAGGTAATTTATAGAACTTGAGTGGGTTTTATGTAAAAATACTTTTGTATAATTTTCAAAATACACCCCAAGTATTTAATTATCATCTTTAGAATTGTCATAGATGCAGATTTTATATTTGTGATATTTCTAGTGAAAATATCCTAATTTCATAATATAGGGCATTTAATTGTAACATTGAACTTGTATGGAATTTATGGTATTTTAATATAAAGTGATTCTTGTGAATTTTAAACAAATTGGAATATTTATATTATTACAAAATAGATATTTTAATGATACATATATATTTATATAAAAATAATTTTATTATATATTATATTTCTAGAAATCTCATTTTCTTAAGATTTTCGTATTTTAAATCTCTCGAGACCGTATACTCCTTGCGGAGGTCTACATCTCGCACTACTAAGCCCAGGGATGTGATAATCCGCACCATCCCAGTCTGGTTCCCCAAAATGGGTTGTAGCGGCACTTTGCAAAGATTTATAAAAAAATACTTAATCCTTTAGAAAACGGTTTTATTAATTCATTGTATTTATTTGAAATGTTTCGTTTTCCAGTATTCTATATTCCCGAAAGGTATTGTGCTATATTGAATATGAGTGTTGTGAGGAGGTAGGTCATTACCTCGTGATCTACTTAAAGATAAAGCAAGTTTGTGATATTTAAATGTCGAAATGAAACTATATGGTATTTTAGTGAAAAAGTACGGTAAAAGTTACAAAATGAATTAGATTGTCGTGAAACCTGATCAACATGTTTATTAATTTAATAGTCAATATGTAAGAGTTTTGTGTGAATGTATTTAAGAAAATGTTGGATTTTTAGAAAGAATCGAATCGGAAATCGGTTTAACTCTGATTCCGTCGGGTTTTGAAATTTCGTATTTTTAGAACAAGATTAGAGAAGAGGGAGGGGGACTTACGGGTTTAGAAGTTAGGGATGAGGAAGAGGAGACGGGAGGAGGCGCCGGTGCGTCGTTTCGTCACCGGAAACTCCTAGGGTTGTCGTCGGAAAATTGCTGAAGGTTTCGCCCTTTGCTACTCCAAAAGTACACTAAGATTCTAGGAATTTCTTGAGAGTTTTGTTCAGAATTTTGGAGTGAGGGGTGTCTGTGTAGGGGTTGTATTTATAGTGTAAGGCTAGGGTTAGGGTAGGTGAAAAGTTGAAATGAAAAAAAATGTGATAACATTTATTAAAATGTATTAAAAGTGGAGTAATTGGTGTTTTAAAGTGTCTCTGTTACTGGTCTGAAGAAATAAAGTATGCAGGTGTACAGGGGATGTGAAAAGACAACTTTTCATGTTAGGGACTCGGTGGTCCGGCCGAGTCCGGCTGGCGGCGGCGGCCCGAGTTGGCTGAGTCGCTGGCCGATTCGGCCGATCCCGGCCGAGTCGGGTGGTCGGAGGGTCCCTTGTCGGTTCATGTAGCCTCTGGTACTGTTAGGTTTTCATGTGTAGTGGGTTTTTTGTGAGTTATGCACGTGTAAACCCTTGGTATTCTAAAAAATTCAAAATAAAACAATATTAAAACTAATGTGGGGGTATGGGATTTGAACTCTGGTGGATTAGTTCAGCAGTGCAAGGTATTACCAATGAGCTACAAGCTCCTTGTTGCTATTAATTAGCAAAACAAACATATAACTTTTGCTCAGGCAAAAGTACCTCTTTCCGTATTTTTTGAAAAAAAATTGTACAGAAAGTTAGGGTTGTTACATGACTTGTTGTCTAGTTAGACAATACATGTACCTGCCTGTTCCTGTGTTGGCATTAGATAGATATCGTTAATACCTGACTTGAATACGAAACCTGGGGAAAAAGGGAAAATCAATAATGAAATCTGACCTGTAACTCAATAGTTCACTATTTCCAGAGACTGATCAATTGATACAGGCTTCAGGCCCCGGAATGATGATGCTAACACCATTCGTCTGTTCATGATATCATTTTTTTATTGCTTAGCGGCACGTTTTGGATTCAGCCCCGAAGGTCTTGACCGTGGTTCCGGGCACACACGGGATACTATTGAGTGATATCGACGATTCCATTAATTGATTTCAAATACCGTTAGGATAAATAACGTAGAAATACAGACTTTAGGATATTCGTGACATATCTATAACCCACTGTTTTACACCTGCGATTATTATTTATACCCATGTCTTCTTTATAGCATCATATTCTGGTTATTACTATTGTTATTGATATTTATGACGCACTGACGTCTGGTTTTGTATGGCCCAGTTCATTTGACCATGTCGCAGGAAGATCAAGAGTATTTTGACAAGCAAACTGAATGGTGATGAGCTTGATGATTAGTTTTAGAGATGCTTAGTTTATTTTATTTCCATAGTTTAAGTTTAGCGTTGTGATCCTATGAGGGACGTGATTTGGATATTATTTCTTTATTGGATCTTTATTCTTTTTTGCTATATATATTTCTTAATTATTATCTATCGTGGCAGATGGACATGTATTAGTTAGATTTTATTCACTGTTCTTGATACCTGATTGACAGCCGTAATGTGATTATGGAAGGATCTTTCCTCGCCATAGGTAACATGGTTGGCTTTGTCACAAACCGTATTTATGTATTTTGGGAAGCGGGGCTATCACGCCCCGCTTCCCAGTGTACGAAGATAGAGATATGGCAGGCACGCGACGTATCTACTTAGAAATAAATACGTTGGGCGTAAATAAGCAATATATATAAAATGTATAAGAATTGACAAGAGATATAAAATGAACAACAACTTTTATTAACATTCATGTTTACAATACACTGCTTTGAAAAGGAAAGTACAAAGCTGAAAGCAATGCCTAAACAGTGGCATACAAACTGGAAGGTAAGTACAAGTAAAGCTAGAAGTCCTGCTGCTCGGTGAACTGGTCCACGTCCTCCTGGCTAGGCTTGATCTCGATAGAGTCCGTTCCTCCTGATGAACATTCCAAAGAAAGAAAAGATAGGAATGTCGTCAGTGAACTAGCGTTCGGTAAGTCCCAAAAGAGAGAAAGGAATACAAGTAATGTGGAAGGAAACTGTTAAGTTATACATGTATCAGTTTATTATTCTAATATAGTTGTTTGTAGCTTGGTATAGAAGGTATCAGTGTATACGAGAGAAGTCCATCTTACCCCGTGGACTATGGTAACATGTAGTACAAGGCCCCTTTAAAACCAAAACCCATGGGACAACGGCACGAGAGTTCATGTAGGTGTCATTTAGTGATCTTCTTGTGCCACTTTTAATACATTCCGTACCAATCTATCCCATTAACCCCGTAATGTATTATATAGATTATAATTATTAGACTTGCCGAGATCATGGATACAAGTTGTTCAAGTAGTCAGGTTCAGAATGTAAGCTTGTAATCATGTCAAGTTATAGCCATGATTCGGTCAAGTCAAGTCTTGTATTCAGGTTTGATATTCATATTCAGATTCAAGTATACATGTTAGAGTTTGGATTCATATTTGAATTGGATTCTGGTTTGGATTTGGATTTAAGTTTGATTTAGAATCAAACCTGAGTCAGACACTTATAACTGATTTGGATCCTGAATTAGATTCGGGAGTCATCGGTAACTGTTGCACATGGACGGCGGGATTTGTGTTTTTTTCCAAGACAATTACCATTGATAACTCCGTTATGTTTTCTATCTTAAATAGGAAAGCACTCACTTTCTTCGTCTCCCTAGGGCTCAAGAGAATTGATTCCGTTTAAACCTATATTTACTAAAGTTCTTAAATATTATTTTATATAACTCAAGAGGGTTTTATAAAAAAAATTTTTAATAAAATTCCAAAATAAACCTCGAGAATTTATTTATATTATTTAGGGTTTCATAGATGTGAATTTTAAGGATTTTTGATATTTTAGTGATAATTACATATCTTGGAAAGTTCATGATATTTTAGTGTAAAACTTGTTTTTTGGATAACTTGAGGGGATTTTGGTGAAACTTGTCATTCTTTTATTTTTAAGAAAACATGGAATTTTATTATATCTTTAAAATATGTGGTTTGAATATATATATATTAAAAATTTATTTTTTTATTTATGTAGAAAAATTCGTTTTCCTTAAAAACCGTATTAAAAACCTTTCGAGACCTAATGCTCCGTGAGGAGGTCTGCATCTCACTCTACTAGCCCAAGAATATGCGATAATCCACACTATTCAATAGCGGGTCCCCTAAAGAGAGTTGTAGAGACACAATTGCAAAGGGATTTTAAATACAATTTAAAAGAAAACTGTTTTTATAGTACATGGTATTTTAATGAAATATTGTAATCGTAACCAAAATATACGTCAAAGAATATTGTGCTATATAAACATGTGTGTATGTGAGGGGTAGGTCATTACCCCATGAATTTTTCTAAAGGTATGTTTAACAAAGGAATATAAGATGACATATCTAAAGTTCAAGGTATTTTAATGTAAAATTTAGATTAAATTTATTTAGCATGATATTTTTGAGTGAAAATTGGTTCTAAACATTAGTTTTATGATTATAAATATAGGGTAAGAATATGGATACCAAATATGTAAGAAAAAGTGGATTTTATATAAAATAGACGAAAATGTCAGTATTAACTCTACTTCCGACATAGGTTTTGAAAAAAAACTTTTAGAGAATAGAGTGAGAATTGGAAGTGACTTACGAGTGAAATAGTTTAAGTAGAGGTAGAAGAAGAGTGGGTTGTCATCGTGGTGTCGCGGGGTCGCCGGAATAGTCTCGATTCCTCGCCGGAAGTTGGTTGTTGGCTAA
The DNA here is from genome assembly GCA_030015575.1 of Agapanthus africanus. NCBI lineage: Eukaryota > Viridiplantae > Streptophyta > Magnoliopsida > Asparagales > Amaryllidaceae > Agapanthus > Agapanthus africanus. The sequence continues at coordinate 762,699,948 of JASDDO010000022.1, read as the reverse complement.
CTCCTTTTCTACTCCACTTGTACTTGAGAAAATTTGAGAGTTTTTGCTAGAATTTTCAGAATGAGGAAGGTCTAGGGCATGGGGTAGTATTTATAGTGTGGAATTAGAGTTTTAGAATTAGAAAGATGAATTAAAATGCATTAAAAAGTGATAAATTGGGGAATTGAGGGGTCTCTGTTTGATTGCTCTACAATCAAATAGTGCAGGGGGGTTAGGGGTAGGCCAATGGACTTGTGTGCAAAGCCCTGGCGCTTTTGCCTAGTGGGGACCCATCGACGCCGACCCTATGGTGGATCTCGCTGGTCGTTTAGTAGATTGGTGCCACGTGTTCCTCTCTGTATCAATATTGTTTTGCACATGTTTATTTCTTCAGACTTTTCATTTTTGTGTGCATTGCATGTATAAACTTTTGGGCTTCCAAAAAGTTTAAAAATAAAATCTGAAAAAATAAATGTGCCTGATGGGAATCGAACACAGGGGCTACGTTACAACAGTACAAGGCTTTACTCGTGAGGTATAAGTTGCTTCTTACTGTTATTAAACAAATATATTATAACTTGTACTCAGACTTGTAAACTCCTTTCTATATATTAACTTGAAAAATTTTGTACAGTAAATTCAGAGTCGTTACATTCTACCCTCTTTATAAAAATTTCGTCCTCGAAATTTACAATTACATAAGAACTAATGTACAAATAAGTGAGGGTATCTTGCACGCATGTCATCTTCTCGTTCTCACGTTGATTCTCCTGGTGAATCTTTTCTCCACATCACTCGGACCAAGTTTATTTCCTTGTTTCGTAATGTCTTCACCTTTCTATCTAGAATATCAACGGGTTGTAGCTTCCACTGAGCGGTGAGATTCATTGCTAATGGCTGGCGGCTAAGTGTATCAGGAACTACATTCACCTTCCCAGGATGATACTGTAGGTTGATGTCGAAGTCCGTCATGAGTTCTAGCCATCTTCTCTGTCGCATGTTTAGTTCCTTCTGAGTAAATACATACTTCAGACTTTTATGGTCAGTGTATATATCCACTCGTTCACCTAAAAGATAGTGGCGCCAAATCTTAAGTGCAAAGATAACGGTTGCCAACTCCAAATAGTTGCGCTCATGAACTTTTAGCTGTCTTGATGCAAAAGCTACAACTTATCCATATTGGTGTAGAACACATCTTAATCCCTTACTGAACGCATTGCAATGTACAACGAATCCTCCAGATTAGTATTACGAGAATATGAGCAGATGTTAGTCTTGATTTGAGTTCTACAAACGCTTGTTCACATGCTTCTGACCACACGAACGCTTCATCTTTACGTGTGAGCTTGGTCAGGGGTGCTGCAATCTTCGAAAAACCTTCAATGAATCTTCGGTAGCATCCTGCTAATCCCAAGAAACTTCGAATGTCCTTCACCATCTTTGGTGTCGGCCATTCGCTGACAGCTGACATCTTAGCTGGATCTACTGAGATTCCTTCGCCCGAAACAATGTGTCCGAGAAATCTGACTTGATCTAGCCAAAATTCACACTTGTTGAACTTGGCATAGAGTTGATACCGTCGCAATGTCTCCAGGACAATCCGTAAATGCTCGGTGTGCTCTTTCCGATTCTTTGAATACACCAGAATGTCGTCGATAAAAATAACAACACTCTCGGAAAACTTGGTTCATCAGATTCATGAATATAGCAGGTGCATTGGTCACTCCAAATGGCATCACAAGATATTCGTAATGACCATAGTGAGTCCTGAATGCCGTTTTAGGAATATTAGACTCTTTGACCTTCACCTGATGATAACCCAAACGAAGATCTAGTTTCGAAAATACACAAGACCCACTTAGCTGATCGAAAAGATCATCGATGCACGGTAGTGTATACTTGTTCTTTATCGTCACTGTGTTCAGAGCTCTGTATGTTAGTTATATGTATGCCCTAGAGGCCATTACTGTACATTGGATGTATATTGTAGTGGATGCTGGGACATATATAGGTAGGACTTTCTTGCTCGACATGATAGTACGCTATCTGGTTGCACTTTATCTTAACATGTATACTTTCTGTCTCTCTGATTACATGTTGATAAAGCCCTTAGGATGTGTACTCGACTTCCAGGACTATGATGTAGATCATACTAGTGGGGCCTGGGTAGTCCATGAGTACATCCTTGAAATGTTCCTAGTCGAGGGAATATCGAGACGGGGCATCGATATTCCAGAGTAGACTAGCGCATATCTTCTCGACCCATGCGATGGGCGATGGATGATCCCATATCCATTGGTGTTTGACATCGAAGATGGTATGCGGGTGCTCAGTGGAGACTGGGTATACTGAACGGACTCGCCGAGAACTCCCAGATGGTATTATACCTCACGTCAGATGGCAGTTCTCTGGTGACACTGGTACAGCTTAGTCGGTTGACCCGAGATCGTCATAGAGTCTTATGTGTCTCCCACTGTGGTTTGATTTCCACCCTACCACGGCTCTACTGAGTCGTGCAAACAGGTGGTTTTTGGGGACAGTCCCGATTCATATGGAGGCAATGAGCGATAGGAGGGGATTCGTCTCTCCCGGTATTGGGGGTTGATGTTGCGCAATGCTCGACTGGCCATAACAGGAAATCCCTGGCCAGGGTTGCAGTGATATACTGGTAAGAGTTATCAGTAGTTTCATGAATGTCATGGACCTCAAGTCGGCATGACTTATCGAGCTATTGGGGTCCGACGTTTACCACCCCTAGGCGAGATATGCGACATATCAGACGAACAGACCGGACTATACGGTAAGTGTTACTGGTTGGATTCGCAGGAGTGTGAGCGGGCTTGCTCGTCGATCTTCTGATCGCTCAATACCCGGGTGGCCGTTACGTTTAGCAGACCGCTTGCGGCTTGTGGATGCTTGATATGATCATCATCTGCTGCCGGCGTATTGACGAGTCTTTAGAGTCCTACACAGAGGTTTCCTGGCTCAAGCGAAACGAAATAGGAGCGCATATGAGATATGTGCGGGACCGAGAATAATTCGAGTATGCGATACCGTATTACATTCTCGCGATCTATGTATCGATTGGTTATATGCGATATAACCTAGTTATCGAATCAAGGATTGATTCGATAAGCCGATACATAAGATACTAGTCGGTTATATCCGATATGACCGGATCGTTAAATCAAGTGTTGATTTAATGATTTAGTGCATATTTATATATTTGATATATTACTTTGCGTTAACTAGTGTTGGTTCACTTTAAATTGATTTTCTCACTTGTATTGTGCAAGTTGTATATGTGATATGCTTTTGTGCACATGTTTGTATCATATTTGATGATACATGCTTACTTGGTTAAGTGTAAAGAATCAAACCATGGTTTAAACTAATGATTAGGGTTTTGTTTAGTCATTTACTTATTTATCTATTTCTTTATTTATCTTTTTATTTTGAAAAAGATAAATGATGAAATGGTGGCATTATTTGTTTGCTAGTGGAACATTCATGAAGTCTTGACTTAGTCTCCTCTTTTGTTCTTATCCTTAACCCTAACCATTCCATTAACCATGGTCTTTTCTCTACACTTAACTAAGGTTAAAAGTATGATAAGATTTAATTCTTATTCATTTTTATTATAAAAACTTATCATATCTTTCTTCTTCTTCTTCAAGAGCAAGAAGAAGAAAAGCTTTCTAGTTCAATGGCAACTAGCCAAAATGAGTGAGAAATCCAAATCTAAAGTCTACCCACTTCCTATTTCTTCATCCTCTACCTCTTGCCAAGTTGTAAAGGGTGTTTCCTTCACAAGTTTTCAAAACTTGGCGAAGGCGGAGCTCGTTCTTGTGATGCCTCGACGTAGATCATCTTTGGCATCGAACCGACGATCAAGCCCGCCCATTTCTTCGACGAAGCCGACGCTAGAGTTCGGGATTCGATTTGGACAGCGGAGGGAGATCATCGCGGAGCTTAGGAAGTGGTGGACCGGATCTACAAAGGTTGTAGCCCCTTCCCTATTTCTATATTTCCGTTTACTTGCTTGCTTTGCCTAAATATCTAGTTAACGATCCGTTCTAGGTTTTCTCGGCACCGTAATTTTTAGAAATTAGCATGTTTGATCACTTGTAAGACTCCATTAGTATGCCTAGGAAACCTACAGTGGTATCAGAGCCTAGCTAGAGCCTTAGGCGAAGTCTTGACGGAGTTAGAAGTCCGATCGACCCAAAACCCCGACTTTGAATATGCTCTCTGTACATTTTTTAATTTCAAGGATTTTCCACATTAAAAATATCCAGAAAAATCAGCAGGCTAATTTAAGAATTACTGTGAATTTCGATGGAGTAATTCCATCAAAGAGCCGCGGATCCGCGGCACGAGCATGGCTCGTGCGGCGGTTCCGCGGCAATTTTGTCGTTATGTGCATCCAATTTTGCACAGTAATTCTTAGTTGTCTGTGCTGGTTTTCCTGGGGTTTTTTAATAATTTTTCCCAGAGTTGCATTTTCTGAGTTGTATTGGGGACTCGGTGTATTCGATCGGACTGTCTAATTTTTGTCGGTGTGCTTTTCCGGGTATTTTTAGAATATGTTAAAAGGTTCGACCGGATATAAATACCCACTTTTTCCCCTGCCTGGAAATTTCCAATTGTTGGATTTTTCCGTAGTTTAACGACGTTCTAAGTAGTGCAAGTAACGCGATGGACCCTCTAGAAGACAACAAACCTTAACTCGATTATATGACCGTCTTGAACTGCCCTTTGAACCTTCGGGTTTGGGGCAGTACGGCGTGCCACATGTGAGGCGTTGGCTTGACCCTTCTACGGCTGGACCGTTGGTACTGAGGCACGAACTGAATGTTGTTAGACTTATTTCATGTGTTGAGCTGTATCGGGAAACCTTGGGTGTTCGAATGTTCGATCGGAAAGTTTAACATTTTCTGTTTATCCGGAATGTGATACAATAATTGGAATTCACAAATAGTTATGAGATAACGGAATGAGTATTATAAACATAGCAGTTTAGTCTCACTTGATCGGTTGCCACGGAATTTTGATGTGATCAAAAGTCCGTCGCAATCACGTAGCGTACGCGGATACTTGTCGGGAAACTTAATAGACAGCCTCACTCCATTGCCCCGACCAAGTGACTGTAGGAGAACCCCGTCGCCGAAAGCATCCGTCCGGGTGCTCGCGGCAGCGGTGTTCCGCCTTGGTGCACTTCGTCAACGGTATCAGGGGTGCGGCCGTCTACTGAAGTTTGCGACGAGCATTCGATCAGAATGTCGGGAATCCTGTTGAATTGCCCGACTTGATATTGAAAAATGTTTTCGATAATGAGACTAAAATGCGGGGTTTATAATTGTTAGGCATGCGATGTCTAAGTAATTCATTTGGTCAGGCATGCGATGTCTGAGGAGGTTGCGGATTCCAACTGTTGTAGTTTTACATTTTCTTTTCTGTGACCGTAAGTGTAATATGTGATATCGCCGGTTTCGTTGCTATATGTCAACGACAATTGGGATGCGCATATTTACTTACGTTGATGACATGTGATGTTATGTGTTGCTGGATATGTTATATTGGATCGTCGTGTTTGAATAGCCGGGGGTTTTTTCATGTGAGATGAGTGTTTTTCATTTTCATTCATGTAAAAACTTGTATGTAATATTCTTTTATTGGGGCACTTCCAGGTTGCAGAAGTTGTCACCGTTGATGTATATTATTTACTTTTCTGCACTAGGATAGACCCAAGGAGGGGAGCACAAGTAACCGGGTTCTAGGGTCCAGTGGGAGACCAACTCGAGGAGTCGAGTCCGGGTCTCCTAACCCTAGAATTGGTAGGGTTGCTTGCCGCTCTCGTAGGGGTCTAGGGGTGTGGGATTGGCTATTCATCACGACCGTGGAATCCGTGTTTTATACTGGCTCGTATTGAAAACACGGACGTCCTAGTATATCCAATATTTCATATGATTCTTTCTGCTGCATTTTCTGTGATGTGATCATGCGATGTTCTGTGCTCTGTTCAGATAGATGTAGTATATAGTATATATGATATATTATATAGACGTTACTTATGTTTTACACCCGCGCTAGCCCTGCCCCGCTCTGCCGTTAGTTACCTAACATAACGGTGCAGACGGGACATCGAGGCGAATGCGGATGGCATAAGCGTACGTTATATTTATCTGTGATGTTTAGGTGGACTTAAATGATGGGATATTCATTAATGAGATTAATGAAAGAAAATAAACCTAATTGATGTTGTGGAATCGAATTTCAAAATAAAAACAGGTAGCTACAGTTCTTGCTTTGCATCGCGGTGTTCATTATAGAACATCCTGCACCTTATTCGATGAGGAAAGGACCGAGATCCCTTCACCGGGAGTGATTCCTTTAGCAATAACTGGCAGATGCTACAACCTTCGGTTTGTCTTTTGATCGCTTCTATAGTTTCTGCTTTGCACAGTGATATATATGATATATCCCGCACCTCATTCGACGAGGAAAGGGCCGACGATCCCTTCACCGGGAGTGACCCCTTTAGCAAAACTAGAAAAGCCTAAAAAACATTCCATTTAAAAACCATTTGATTCCGCAACGAGATCAAGTTCAAAGCGTTAAAGGTTTTCACAAAAAAACCATTCGCAACCCTCCGTCATTTTAGGAAGTAGAGTACTTAGTATTCGTGCTGTGTTTGTTGACCATAGTCAAGGCACAGTGTACGGTAGCTAAGTGATGTCTTCCTACACCGCATATGATGCGATTAGTTAGGACAGTCGCGTGACTTTGTTGACCTGAGTTAAGGGTCATGTGGGTGGGTCTAATTAATCACGAAATGACGGGTAGAACTTGACTGGTACTTATGATTTGTTGACCATAGTTAAGGTCATAGGTGCTAGGGGTAAAACCCTTTATCGGGAGTTTCAAGTGTTGAAATTTGCAATGAGATTGCATACCTTCTATATGATAGTTGGATCCAGATACCCACTGCGAGTAATTGTTACTCCTGGGAGAGTTTTGCACTTTGCAATTAGCCGATCAAGTAGGTGTCTAGAAAGGTGTCAACGGGGTTACGCCTATGGGAAAACGAGGTTTACAGTAATTAGGTCCGTGCGAAAGCACGGGGAACCTCCCTCAAAGTACCGACACTGGCTTGGCTGAAAGATTGGCGAACTTGTAGAGTGTAATTAATCCCGGCTAGTCTTTCCTTTTAAGGTTTGAAGGAAGATTTGATAAAAACAGTGGGAGCCATCCTGATTAGATAAAATACATAACCAATCTAATCTTGCAAGAGCGCACGCAGAGTGTTTTCTTCTCTCTCTCTCCTGGTAGCGACCATATCACGCCTTAATCAAGATAATAATACGGAATTTTGACCGAACCCGCTTGTTATACTGAGCTGGGGAACGTTGGTCCCGCTCCAACTTATAATTGTTATAAGACAGAGCAGGAAATTGGGGAATACCAGAATTCCTATGCCGCCCAAACGAAGAAAGTGCATATGATGCATCTCCTTCGGGTGTGTTCATTACAAAGAACTGTTTCTCAGTATCCTCTGCATCCTGGGTATATGATACCGAATCAGGATCCCAGATATGTAATCTGTTACATAGGGCTACAAAAGGGTAGAAAAACTGAGAACGGGTGATAAGTTTCATGAGACAGAAAACGGGGCAAGTGTTGCAGCCAAGTCTGTTGGTTACTGTCACCCTGTAATTACCAATACATTGATTCTGAACAAATGCTATTAGATACCGAACCTGATATACAAAATCATATCAGTCTCTTTATTACTAAAGAAATGATAAAATTTTGTATTGTTGGATAATGTTTTGAACATTTCCTATATCAAAAGTTGATCGGTTCAGGCACGTTATCTAAAGCATTGACGTTCTAAATCAAACTACAGTTCCTTGTATACAGAACACACACAAGAGGAAGAGTTCAGAAATGAACGATTCGTTCTTGAGGCATTGTAGACTAGGTCATATCAATGCGACCCGACTGGCTGAAGTTACATTTTAGATGCATATTTAAATCAGTTTGAATTTACATCTTGTGAAACTTGCCAGTCATGTCACAAAGATATAATGACACTAGCTCTGTTTACTGGAAGCAGAGAAAGAGTTAGTAAACTCTTGGGACGGATACATGATGATGTATGTAAGGTCTCCTGTCTACACATGCCAGGACTGGTTCTTTATACTTCATTATATTCTCTGATAATCTCTCAAGATTCAGTCGTATGTTCCTGTTGAAACATAAGTCCGAAGCTTTTGAGGTATTCACAGAATATAAGTTGGAAGTAGAGAACCAAAATACGGGTATAAGTATTATGTCCTATGATGAGATCAGGGAGGAGAATACTTGTGCATGGCATTCCTGGACCATTCTAAAGGAGAATGAGATCCTCTCTCCGTATTACTCCTCTGAATACACCACAGCACAACGGTGTATCAGGGCGGAGCAATTACACAATATTAGATATCGTGTGCTCTATGATGAGTACTACTGAGTTACCTATTTCCTTTTTGGGAGTTATGCGCTTGAGAAGCTGCATACCTATTGAATAGGGTTCCAATCAAATCAGTTGCCTACCGCTTCATATGTGATATGGAAAGGGAAGAGCCCATGTCTTAAGCTAGTTAAGATTTGGGGTTGACCGGCCTATGTCTAAAAGCAAAATCTGGACAAGCTCGAGGCAAGGTCTGTAATGTAGAACTGGAAAGGTTCCAGCTATACAAACTACAGCAGATGATTTGACAGAACCAAATGATTCTATAGTCCCCGACGAACCTCAGCCTCTCCGCCGATCTGGTAGGGTTCCTCGCCTGCCTGAGAGATACCTCGGTTTCTCGATGACAGTGGGAGCAAGGATTGCATCATGAGATGATGACCCAACTAGATTCGAGCAAGCCATCAAGAGTAGGGACTCTGTAAGAATGGCTGGATGCTTAGCGATCTGAGATGGAATCCATATACACCAGCAAAGTATGGACTTTGGTTGTGATATCTGAAGGGTTAAATCCCCATCAGGAGCAAGTATATCTTGAGAAGATTACTTGGTGTAGATGGACAAGTTGAGACTTTCAAAGCTAGACTTGTTAAAGGTTTTCGTCATCGACCAGGCACGGATAATGATGAAACCTTTTCCAGGGACTATGCTTAAGTCCATCCAGATCCTACTTGCCACGGCTACATACCATGACTACGATATCTGGTGGTTGGGTGCCATGACTACTTTTCTAAATATTGATTTAGAAGAGAACGTCTATAAGAACACAGCCAGAGTTCCTCATAGACAGTGGGAGCAGCGGAAACGTGTGCAAGATGCTTTATAGGATAAAGCAGGCATCGTGGAGTTGGAACATCTGTTTTGATGGATTAGTCAAAGAAGTTGACATCATCAAAATGGTAGATGAACCTTGTATAAACAAAAAGGTAGTAGGGAGTATGGTGTCGATCCTCGTAGAGTACGTGGATGACATACTCTTGTTAGGGAAGGAGTTTCCTATGCTACGCTCGATCAATCTCCGCTTATCACAATGATTTTCCATATAGGATCAAAGTGATACATACTAAATCCTAAGCTTTGGATCTATGAGATAGATTTAATTGGATGTTAGGATACTCACTAGTTGTAGTGAGATGGTATCAATCGATCCTGGGGAGAATCACTGGAAGAGTTCCAGGGTGATAAAGACGACTAGATGTCAGTCACAGGCGTTGTCTTTACCCTTAGTAAAGGGACGGTATATTGGAAGAGTTCCAAGCTAGATACCGTGGCAAACTAGACGATAAAGGCTGGTAACATCGCTATTAAAGATACTACCAAAGAGGCAGTTTGGGTGTATATTCGTTCATAAGATGAACTAGGTTCCTACCATTGTGTGACAATGGAAGTGAGGCTTCGAACCTGGAACCCTGGTCCCATCAGTGACCCAGACATATTCTGAGGCAGCATCACCTGATCATGGAGATAGTTGATCTCCAGGATGATCGAGGTTAGGAGAGTAGACTCAGAGGACAACACGGCGGATCCACTCACGAAGGCCTTTTCCCAAAGAGAGACTTTTATGGGATGGTTGAGTATGTGATACTGCAACCACTGCTACAGATGGCCCTAGTGCAAGTGGGAGATTGTTAGTTATATGTATGCCCTAGAGGCCATTACTGTACATTGGATGTATATTGTAGTGGATGCTGGGACATATATAGGTAGGACTTTCTTGCTCGACATGATAGTACGCTATCTGGTTGCACTTTATCTTAACATGTATACTTTCTGTCTCTCTGATTACATGTTGATAAAGCCCTTAGGATGTGTACTCGACTTCCAGGACTATGATGTAGATCATACTAGTGGGGCTTGGGTAGTCCATGAGTACATCCTTGAAATGTTCCTAGTCGAGGGAATATCGAGACGGGGCATCGATATTCCAGAGTAGACTAGCGCATATCTTCTCGACCCATGCGATGGGCGATGGATGATCCCATATCCATTGGTGTTTGACATCGAAGATGGTATGCGGGTGCTCAGTGGAGACTGGGTACACTGAACGGACTCGCCGAGAACTCCCAGATGGTATTATACCTCACGTCAGATGGCAGTTCTCTGGTGACACTGGTACAGCTTAGTCTGTTGACCCGAGATCGTCATAGAGTCTTGTGTGTCTCCCACTGTGCTTTGATTTCCACCCTACCACGGCTCTACTGAGTCGTGCAAACAGGTGGTTTTTGGGGACAGTCCCGATTCACATGGAGGCAATGAGCGATAGGAGGGGATTCGTCTCTCCCGGTATTGGGGGTTGATGTTGCGCAATGCTCGACTGGCCATAACAGGAAATCCCTGGCCAGGGTTGCAGTGATATACTGGTAAGAGTTATCAGTAGTTTCACGAATGTCATGGACCTCAAGTCGGCATGACTTATCGAGCTATTGGGGTCTGACGTTTACCACCCCTAGGCGAGATATGCGACATATCAGACGAACAGACCGGACTATACGGTAAGTGTTACTGGTTGGATTCGCAGGAGTGTGAGCGGGCTTGCTCGTCGATCTTCTGATTGCTCAATACCCGGGTGGCCGTTACGTTTAGCAGACCGCTTGCGGCTTGTGGATGCTTGATATGATCATCATCTGCTGCCGGCGTATTGACGAGTCTTTAGAGTCCTACACAGAGGTTTCCTGGCTCAAGCGAAACGAAATAGGAGCGCATATGAGATATGTGCGGGACCGAGAATAATTCGAGTATGCGATACCGTATTACATTCTCGCGATCTATGTATCGATTGGTTATATGCGATATAACCTAGTTATCGAATCAAGGATTGATTCGATAAGCCGATACATAAGATACTAGTCGGTTATATCCGATATGACCGGATCGTTAAATCAAGTGTTGATTTAATGATTTAGTGCATATTTATATATTTGATATATTACTTTGCGTTAACTAGTGTTGGTTCACTTTAAATGGATTTTCTCACTTGTATTGTGCAAGTTGTATATGTGATATGCTTTTGTGCACATGTTTGTATCATGTTTGATGATACATGCTTACTTGGTTAAGTGTAAAGAATCAAACCATGGTTTAAACTAATGATTAGGGTTTTGTTTAGTCATTTACTTATTTATCTATTTCTTTATTTATCTTTTTTATTTTGAAAAAGATAAATGATGAAATGGTGGCATTATTTGTTTGCTAGTGGAACATTCATGAAGTCTTGACTTAGTCTCCTCTTTTGTTCTTATCCTTAACCCTAACCATTCCATTAACCATGGTCTTTTCTCTACACTTAACTAAGGTTAAAAGTATGATAAGATTTAATTCTTATTCATTTTTATTATAAAAACTTATCATATCTTTCTTCTTCTTCTTCAAGAGCAAGAAGAAGAAAAGCTTTCTAGTTCAATGGAAACTAGCCAAAATGAGTGAGAAATCCAAATCTAAAGTCTACCCACTTCCTATTTCTTCATCCTCTACCTCTTGCCAAGTTGTAAAGGGTGTTTCCTTCACAAGTTTTCAAAACTTGGCGAAGGCGGAGCTCGTTCTTGTGATGCCTCGACGTAGATCATCTTCGGCATCGAACCGACGATCAAGCCCGCCCATTTCTTTGACGAAGCCGACGCTAGAGTTCGGGATTCGATTTGGACAGCGGAGGGAGATCATCGCGGAGCTTAGGAAGTGGTGGACCGGATCTACAAAGGTTGTAGCCCCTTCCCTATTTCTATATTTCCGTTTACTTGCTTGCTTTGCCTAAATATCTAGTTAACGATCCGTTCTAGGTTTTCTCGGCACCGTAATTTTTAGAAATTAGCATGTTTGATCACTTGTAAGACTCCATTAGTGTGCCTAGGAAACCTACATTGTAATCTACACACATTCTGTATGAACCTTCTTTCTTCTTCACAAGCAAAACTGCAGATCTCCAACTTGAAGTACTGGGATGAATCCAACCTTTCTTCAGAAGTTTGTCCAACTGAGTACGGATCTCCTTCAATCCTTCAAGACTTAACCGGTACGAAGCTTTGATTACCAGTTGCGCACCAGGTAGTAAATCAATGCTGAATTCAAGAGCTCGATCGGGAGGCAAACATGTTATATCTTCAGGGAACACATCCTTGAACTCTTGAACTACCTCTGGCTTTTCTTCTTCGGCCGGAAGATTAAACACTTCAGCATCCTTCGGTTTGGCACGGAAGATTCCTGGCTCCAAAGTTCTGTCTCCACTCTTGAAGTAAAAGACTGGGTGATCTGGTATCTCAAATACTAACCTCCTTTGACGGCAGTCAATTGTAGCATAGAAAACTCCCAGCCAATCCATTCCCAACACGACATCAAAATTTAGGATGTCCAGCACTTTGAAATTCGTGTAGAATTCTCATCCGCAAACTACAACTGGACACTGATCCAATCCTATAGTTTCCTTCAATACTCCATTCCCGGAACTGACATTCCAGCTTGAAATGAGTGGCTTCACGGGAATCGCGTGCGTTCTCACAAAACGTTGGGACATGAAGCAGTGTGACGCTCCAATGTCGAACAGTGCTGGTGCAGGAAGGGTGGCTACTAGTATAGTACCTAAGTTGTGTGAGGTTGGTTAGATATGGAAAAATATAGCGATGTCAAATGATTGGAAAGAAGAAAGGATTGGAAATTACTAATAATAACTTGACCAGTGGCCTCGGCTTCCTCAACCGTCATGGTGAAAGCTTGACGTCGGGGTACATTCCTCCTTGCTGGAGGCACATTCCTCTGTCTCTGGGGCATATTCCTCTACCCTCGAGGCATGTTCTTCTGGGCCTGGTGAAATTGAAGAAGAGGCTGTGTAGGAGGTCTACATGGAGGTAGAGCAGGTAGAGCAAGAAAAGGTGCAGGAGCCAGAATAGTTGACCGCTGCGGAACTGTGATTGCGGGTCTAGGTACTGGAGCTGGGTTGAGACGATATGGACAAGCTCCGATGGTGTGAGTGGATGCGCCACAAACTAAACACATGCTATTTGCACGCCTATAGTCTTTCGCCAGGTGTCCATTCCTTTTGCAAAAGAAGCAAAAGTCTGGACTGGACAGGTTAAAGGTTACTCCCGGTCTCCTAGGTGCAAAAGTTGGCCTGGAAGAGGCTCTTCCTGCCATCTGAGTGGCAGAGTGTTTCACACTGGCAATCTGAGGTATGCCATTCTTCTTCACAACTGCCTCATAGCGTCGGGCGTCCTTCAGAGCAAGATCATGGGTTGGGAAATCCCCTGTAGCTAGTGCGGCTTAGATTTCCGGGTCCAACCCCTGTTGAAATCTTCGTGCCCAAATCTCAGAACTTCAGGTGGGGTGCGTGACATGGACTTACACTGACAAAGTGCGATATCAACTCCCAATACCGGGAGAGACGAATCCTATCTAACTGCCACTGCCTCCAAGTGCTCGGGACTGCACCCAACTGCTACCTGTTTGCACGACTCCTTTGAGCCGTGGTAGGGTAGCAATCTAAGAACAGCGGGACACACTCGAGGCGAAGTAGCAGTGTCAAGTCTGCGGACTATGCTGTACTCATGTCACCTAGGAACTGTTAACCGACGATGGGTATAATACCAACCAATCAGTTCCCCGGCGAGTCCTGTCCGGTGTACCCGTAACCTAACGAGCACCTGTATACTATCTCCAGTACGGCATACTGATGGCTGTGGGACAGACCATTTCCCCAACTGGGATGAGAAGCGTATACACTTAGTCTACTCCGGAATATCGATGCCCTATCTCGACAATCCAACGACCAGGGACCTGTATAGGATGTTGCTTACAGACTACCCAGCCCCTACTAGTGTGACTGCCATCACGACGCTGGTAATCAAGCAAAGATCCTATGGGCTCTACTAATATGTATAAGTGATACGTTACAAGAGACATATTCACATATTAAAGTAGACACAAACCAAGTAGCATACTACCATTTTTAGCAAGACTGTATATATATATAACTGTGAATATCCCAAGCTTCCATTAAGTAATATACAATCTAGTATGATACAATAATGGCCCCTAGGGCATATACACTAACAATCTCCCACTTGCACTAGGGCCATGAGCTGGCATATCGTAGACCGATCATCTCGAATAGCCTCTCGAACTGCGTCTGAGGAATGGCCTTTGTAAATGGATCAGCAATGTTATCCTCCGACTTTACTCTCTTCACCTCGATCTCCCGGCGATCTATGATCTCCCTGATCAGGTGATACCGCCTTAAGATGTGTCTGGACTTCTGATGGGACCTGGGTTCCTTCGCTAAAGCTATAGCGCCGTTGTTGTCACAATACAGAGGTATTGGATCAACACTGGTAGGAACCACCTGAAGTTCTGTGAGGAACTTCTTCATCCAGACTGCTTCTTTTGCGGCATCGCAAGCAGCTATGTACTCTGCTTCCATCGTTGAGTCTGCAACGGTCTCCTGCTTGGAACTCTTCCAACAGACCGCCCCTCCATTGAGGGTAAAGACATAACCCGACATGGATTTGGAGTCATCTTTGTCACTCTGGAAGCCGGAGTCGGCAAAGGCCTCCATCTGAAAGTCTTTTCCGCCATATACTAAGAACATTTCCTTAGTCCTTCTCAGGTACTTGAGAATGTTCTTTACTGCTATCCAGTGCTTCTTCCCTGGGTTTGCTTGATACCGGCTTACTACGCTCAATGCGTATGCTACATCTGGTCTGGTACATAACATCGCATACATTATAGAGCCTACCGCAGAAGCGTAGGGTATAATCGACATGCGATCCCTTTCCAAATCAGTCTTGGGAGACATCTCTTTGGAGAGGTTGATTCCGTGACAAGCCGGTAGGTTACCGCGCTTAGAATCATCCATACTGAATCTCTTCACTATGGTGTCTATGTACGTGGACTGCGAAAGTCCCAACATCCTTTTTGATCTATCACGATAGATCCGGATTCCCAGAATGTAGGTGGCATCACCCAGGTCTTTCATGGAGAATTTATATGACAAGAATCTTTTGACTGACTGTAACATAGGAATATCATTTCCTATTAGGAGAATGTCATCCACGTACAAGACGAGGAATACTACAGCTCTCCCTACAATCTTACTGTATATGCATGGTTCATCTGGATTTTTGATAAAGTCAAATTCTTTGACAGCATCATCAAAACAGATGTTCCAACTCCGTGATGCCTGTTTTAGTCCATAAATGGACTTAAGCAACTTTCATACTTTACCGCTGTTCCCACTCTGAATGAATCCTTCTGGCTGATCCATATAGACGCTCTCTTCCAAATTACCATTTAGAAAGGCCGTCTTTACGTCCATCTACCAGATTTCATAATCGTGGAAGGAAGCAATAGCAAGAAGGACCCGAATAGATTTAAGCATAGCCACTGGAGAAAAGGTTTCGTCATAGTCCAAACCAGGTCTTTGACGGAAACCCTTTGCAACAAGTCTAGCTTTATAGGTTTCAACCTGTCTATCTACACCAATCTTCTTTTTGAAGATCCATTTGCATCCTACGGGTTTTACCCTATCTGGAGCAATGTCCAAAGTCCATACTTTGTTGGTGTACATGGACTCCATTTTGGTCCGCATTGCATCTAGCCATTTTACCGAGTCACCGCTCTGAATGGCTTGCTGGAAGCTAGTAGGCTCATCATAGTCAATAGTGCAATCCTCTCTATCCCCGTCAATGAGAAAACCGTAGTATCTCTCGGGCGGATGAGATTGCCTACTACTCCTACGGAGTGGCGTCGGGATGTCCCTTTCTTCTGAAACTTCTGGTTCTACCATATCTTCAGTAGTAGTTTGTGTTTCTGGAATTTCTTCCAGTTCTATTTCGCTCCCACTTGTTTCCTTTTCTAAAAATTGATATTCTAGAAAATGGGCATTACGAGAAACAAAAATCTTTTGTTCCTCTGCGTAATAGAAGAAATACCCCCTGGAGTTCTTTGGGTATCCCACAAACTTACACAGTACTGAGCGTGCCTCGAGCTTGTCCGGATGCTGCTTTTTTACAAAAGCTGGACATCCCCATGTCTTTAGGTACTGAAGACAGGGTTTCTTCCCACTCCACATCTGATATGGTGTGGTAGGCACAGTTTTGGTTGGAACCTTGTTCAAAAGATATGCAGCTGATTCTAGTGCATAACCCCAGAAAAATCGCGGTAACTCAGCTTTACTCATCATGGAACGAACCATATCCAATAGGGTTCGATTCCTCCTTTCTGATACACCATTGTGTTGTGGTGTGTATGGAGGAGTAAGTTGAGAGAGAATTCCATTCTCTTTTAAGTAACCCAGGAACTCGGCGCTTAAGTATTCACCACCTCGATCAGATCTCAGTGTCTTGATACTTTTGCCGGTTTGTTTTTCAACTTCATTCTTGTATTCCTGGAATTTCTCAAAGGCCTCGGATTTATGCTTCATTAAGAAGATATGTCCATACCTAGAGAAATCATCCGTAAAAGTAATGAAGTAGGAATAACCAACTCTCGCATGTGTAGACATTGGACCACACACATCACTGTGTATGAGTCCTAAGAGCTCGCTTGCTCTTTCTCCGTGTCCAGTGAACGGAGTCTTTGTCATCTTTCCCATGAGACAAGATTCACAAGTGGCATAAGACTGATACTCGAACGGATCCAAGTATCCCTCTCTATGTAACTTTTTTAATCTTCTTTCATTGATGTGACCCAGTCTACAATGCCATAAGAAAGCCTGATTTGTTTCCGGATACTTTCTCTTAAGTGTGTTCTGGACACTGAAAATCTGAGCTTGATTTAATACGTATATTTCGTTTTCTAATGTACCTGACCCAATCAAAACTTGATTTAGGTGGATGTGAACCACATCTCTTGCAAAAGTAAAATCATATCCTTCCTTAGAAAGTAAGGGTACAGATATGATATTACAAGTCGTACCTGGTACATAAAAACAGTTACGCAGAATCAATATCTGCCCAGTTGTCAGTCCAAGATGATATTCCCCTACGGATTCAGCATTCATGCTCATTCCGTTAGCAACTGTGAGGGTCATATCTCCTATCCCGATAACCCTACGGTTTCTCAGAGCCTGTAAAGAATTACAGATGTGAGTTCCTGACCCGGTATCCAATACCCAGGAAGTAGGGTTAACTGACATACAGTTTTCTATCATAAACACACCCGAAGTCGAAGCCACAACATGCTTCGTATCCTGGCTACTGGCTTCTAAAGCCCTGCAATCACTCTGCCAATGCCCAATCCCATAGCAATAGGAATGTCCCTCAATAGGGTGGTCCAGCTTGTCATAGGCAATGGACATCTGGACAGACTTTTGCCAGTCATATAAGTCAGATTCAATCAAATTATTATCTAGATGTAACCTAAGTGTGGTCACAGGGTCGCTGCAATTTTAAGAGAGAGAAGAAGATACTATTAGCATGATGCTCTTGCAAGTTTAGAGTGGTTTAATTTATCTAAACAGGATGGCTCCCACCGTTTCTCGAATCCCTCCTCAAACCATAAAAGAAGAATTAGCCAGGACAATTCTCACCGTACAATACTTGCTTAACCGTTCAGCCAGGCTAGTGTCGATACTTCGAGGGAGGTTTTCCAACGCTTTCGCGAAGTTCCTTAATTAAATAACCTCTTTTCTCTGGGGGCGTAACCCCGCTGACACCTTTCTTGGCACCTACTTGGTTTATAGTATTGATCGTTAAGTGACGAATCTCCTGATAAGTAGCATGTACTCACAGTAAGATCGGGATCCAAAATATCATCGTATGATAATGTTGAAGGAATCCTACCAACATTCATCAAACTCCAAAATGGTATGCTCTCTCTGCAAATTTCAGTTTCTTTAGAAATTCCCGATGTGGATTTTTGCCCCATGCTCTTATGATCTTGACGAAGGCCAACATATCATAAGTCACATGTCAAGTTCTACCCGTCATTATCCAGGTTAATTTGAACCCACCCGTACATACCCTTGACGAAGGCCAAAATAGTAGTACGACTGTCCCAAACCAACGCATCTATCTATGCTACAGATAAATATCCAGCAGCTACCAATCACTATGCCTTGGCGAAGGTCAAAATACATAGCTTGAATACTACTGAATATTTAACTGAAATGACGGAGGGCTACGACTGGTTTTGGCAAAACCGTTAACGTAGTGAACTTGATATAATCGAAGGAACCTGATACTTTTTAAAAGGAGTGGTTAAAGCTCCGCAATTTAAAAAATTTTGCTCTTTTAAAATAACCGAGTGGTTTCTTTTAAATTTGTTCCAACGATTAAACTTTGGTTTATTTTCTTTGCATATATAATAATGCATCCCATCAATTAATCTTATCATTGCAGAAAACAACGAAAAATACCACGTCCTCTTATGCCATCCGCATTCTCCACGGGGTCCCGTTATCACCCGTTAGGTTACTTAACTAACGACAGAGCGGGGGCTGGGCTAGCGCGGGTGTAAAACATAAGTGACGTCTAATAGCTATTTATATATAGATATTGTACATTCGTCAGACGCAATAATAAGCATTCCAGATCACAGATAAACTTTATTGGATATGCAAGTAATCCGCGTTTCTTTTGAGCCTGCAAGGAAAGACGGATTACACAGTTGTGATGAATAGCCATTACCCCACCCCAGACCCCTACGGGTACGGCAAACTACCCGCCAAGTATCAGAAGTGAAGCGGTCTGCCTCAACACTTCAAAATACCCGGTAGTTTGTGCACCCCATCTTGGGTCTATCCTAGGAGCAAAAACAGTAAAAAGAAATAATACAACGGTGGCTACAACCGCAACCTGGATGTGCCCCGCAAAATAATATTACAACTTATTACAATTACATCGAATGAATTAATACAATAACCCATCACAAAACCCGGCTATTTACCACAACAGTCCAATACAGTTTATATACACAAACAGATAAAATCCATTACAGAAATGTGCAACCCCCTGCCAACCGACATACTAGCAGTTAGGGGAGGTTTACGAACACATTAAACATTACAGATAAAGATCCAATTAGCAAATTGATTAGAACATCGATCGATTACCTATATCCGTGTCTACCCCAAAAGCAAATCATCACAGAGGCAACCTGGGCAGAAACAGTATATACAGGAAAACAAAAAAACCAAAAATATGAATTACTGTGAAACTCCGAGTCAACTCGGCGTTGACTCGGCGGCGGATCCGCGGCATAAGCTCTCTATTGCCGCGGATCCGCGGCCGTTTTGTCGAGTTGCCTCCTCGAATTTTCGCAGATTTCTTATAATTCCCTGCTGTGAATTTTAAGGTATGTCAAAAAATTTTTGCGACACTTTTAAAATTAACAGAAACTGTCAAGAATTAGGGTTTTGTTTTTCGTGTTTTTCCGTCGATCGAACTTCTAATCAGTTGCTAACAAGCTAGTAATGGTTTAGTTGGCTCTAATACCACTGTAAGTCCATGTCACGCACCCCACTAACTCGCGGGGAGGCGGAATATATGAAAAACGATTATCAAAGCTTCGTAACACGGACTTGAGCGCATGAATCGTAATCTAAACCATTGCTAACGTTATACTAGAGGTTTAACTACTCGGTACCGGAGTTATACCTCACGTTACATGTCCTTCGGGTCTTCATCGCTGTCCTCCACTCCTCGTAGGCTCCTTGGAACATCGGCAACTTCACAGCCTCCTCGAATCAAAGACGATCCACCCGAAAGCTTCTACGCCAAGCTTAATCTCAAACTTGAGATAACTAGGTTGCTTAAAGTGCTAATCTAAGCTATCTAGAGGATATAGAGTGAGGTTATGAATGTTTTAGTCTAGCTAACCCTTGATCTCAACACATGAGAGGTTAGGGTTAGGGTTTCAAGAGAGAGTGAGCTTGAGGAGAGAGAAGGAGAAGATGAGAATGAGAACAAAAATCCTTCTCACTTGAATATATGATACATAATGAATTATCAAATAATATCAATTAATTGATTATTCACCATGTTTCATTTAATCAAGGAGAGTGATTCATCATATGAGTCATTAGATCATTAATGAAGCATTAATGATATGATGAATCATATAAATGAGTCACACAAAGTAATCATGAAAAAGCCACCTCACCCCCTCATGTCACCACTCTTCTAGAACCTTCTCGACAAATTACGAGAACGCCCCTCCAATCCGTGAAAACACGGAAAAACTTTAGACTGTATAAATCCAATAACCTTATACTAGAATCTGGCTTAAACCAAACCCGGCTAGTATAAACTGTCCGAAAAGTCGTACGTGCGAAAACACACGTATACATCCGAACGCTCGTCGTAAAACCATACGACCTCTATATCGTTTAGCCTGGAGCAGGGAAACTCTCTGTGTGGGACTCTAAAGACTCGACACTACGCTGGCAGTGGGTTTAACCACAGACCGCAAGCGGCACTAGCTGTACGTAACGGTCCCCAGGTAGATGTCGATAAGAAGGCCGATGAGGAAAATCATCCGAACTCCCACTGAGCCTGATGTGACAATCTTCGTACAGTCCGGTCTGTTCGTCTAAGACTATCGCATATCAAGCCTAGGGGGCGGCAAGCGTCAGTCCCCTAATAGCTGTATAAGTCGTGTCGGAGCGAAGCCCATTACGCCCTGAGAAGCTACTGGAACCTACCAGTATATCTCGCTTGCCCTGGCCAGGGACTTTGCGTAATGGCTCTCTGACACTGTGCGATATCAACTCCCAATACCGGGAGAGACGAATCCTATCTAACTGCCACTGCCTCCAAGTGCTCGGGACTGCACCCAACTGCTACCTGTTTGCACGACTCCTTTGAACCGTGGTAGGGTAGCAATCTAAGAACAGCGGGACACACTCGAGGCGAAGTAGCAGTGTCAAGTCTGCGGACTATGCTGTACTCATGTCACCTAGGAACTGTTAACTGACGATGGGTATAATACCAACCAATCAGTTCCCCGGCGAGTCCTGTCCGGTGTACCCGTAACCTAACGAGCACCTGTATACTATCTCCAGTACGGCATACTGATGGCTGTGGGACAGACCATTTCCCCAACTGGGATGAGAAGCGTATACACTTAGTCTACTCCGGAATATCGATGCCCTATCTCGACAATCCAACGACCAGGGACCTGTATAGGATGTTGCTTACAGACTACCCAGCCCCTACTAGTGTGACTGCCATCACGACGCTGGTAATCAAGCAAAGATCCTATGGGCTCTACTAATATGTATAAGTGATACGTTACAAGAGACATATTCACATATTAAAGTAGACACAAACCAAGTAGCATACTACCATTTTTAGCAAGACTGTATATATATATATATAACTGTGAATATCCCAAGCTTCCATTAAGTAATATACAATCTAGTATGATACAATAATGGCCCCTAGGGCATATACACTAACAGTCAGAGAGCCATTACGCAAAGTCCCTGGCCAGGGCAAGCGAGATATACTGGTAGGTTCCAGTAGCTTCTCAGGGCGTAATGGGCTTCGCTCCGACACGACTTATACAGCTATTAGGGGACTGACGCTTGCCGCCCCCTAGGCTTGATATGCGATAGTCTTAGACGAACAGACCGGACTGTATGAAGATTGTCACATCAGGCTCAGTGGGAGTTCGGATGATTTTCCTCATCGGCCTTCTTATCGACATCTACCTGGGGACCGTTACGTACAGCTAGTGCCGCTTGCAGTCTGTGGTTAAACCCACTGCCAGCGTAGTGTCGAGTCTTTAGAGTCCCACACAGAGAGTTTCCCTGCTCCAGGCTAAACGATATAGAGGTCGTATGGTTTTACGACGAGCGTTCGGATGTATACGTGTGTTTTCGCACGTACGACTTTTCGGACAGTTTATACTAGCCGGCTTTGGTTTAAGCCAGATTCTAATATAAGGTTATTGGATTTATACAGTCTAAAGTTTTTTCGTGTTTTCACGGATTGGAGGGGCGTTCTCGTAATTTGTCGAGAAGGTTCTAGAAGAGTGGTGACATGAGGGGGTGAGGTGGCTTTTTCATGATTACTTTGTGTGACTCATTTATATGATTCATCATATCATTAATGCTTCATTAATGATCTAATGACTCATATGATGAATCACTCTCCTTGATTAAATGAAACATGGTGAATAATCAATTAATTGATATTATTTGATAATTCATTATGTATCATATATTCAAGTGAGAAGGATTTTTGTTCTCATTCTCATCTTCTCCTTCTCTCTCCTCAAGCTCACTCTCTCTTGAAACCCTAACCCTAACCTCTCATGTGTTGAGATCAAGGGTTAGCTAGACTAAAACATTCATAACCTCACTCTATATCCTCTAGATAGCTTAGATTAGCACTTTAAGCAACCTAGTTATCTCAAGTTTGAGATTAAGCTTGGCGTAGAAGCTTTCGGGTGGATCGTCTTTGATTCGAGGAGGCTGTGAAGTTGCCGATGTTCCAAGGAGCCTACGAGGAGTGGAGGACAGCGATGAAGACCCGAAGGACATGTAACGTGAGGCATAACTCCGGTACCGAGTAGTTAAACCTCTAGTATAACGTTAGCAATGGTTTAGATTACGATTCATGCGCTCAAGTCCGTGTTACGAAGCTTTGATAATCGTTTTTCATATATTCCGCCTCCCCGCGAGTTAGTGGGGTGCGTGACATGGACTTACAGTGGTATCAGAGCCAACTAAACCATTACTAGCTTGTTAGCAACTGATTAGAAGTTCGATCGACGGAAAAACACGAAAAACAAAACCCTAATTCTTGACAGTTTCTGTTAATTTTAAAAGTGTCGCAAAATTTTTTTGACATACCTTAAAATTCACAGCAGGGAATTATAAGAAATCTGCGAAAATTCGAGGAGGCAACTCGACAAAACGGCCGCGGATCCGCGGCAATAGAGAGCTTATGCCGCGGATCCGCCGCCGAGTCAACGCCGAGTTGACTCGGAGTTTCACAGTAATTCATATTTTTGGTTTTTTTGTTTTCCTGTATATACTGTTTCTGCCCAGGTTGCCTCTGTGATGATTTGCTTTTGGGGTAGACACGGATATAGGTAATCGATCGATGTTCTAATCAATTTTCTAATTGGATCTTTATCTGTAATGTTTAATGTGTTCGTAAACCTCCCCTAACTGCTAGTATGTCGGTTGGCAGGGGGTTGCACATTTCTGTAATGGATTTTATCTGTTTGTGTATATAAACTGTATTGGACTGTTGTGGTAAATAGCCGGGTTTTGTGATGGGTTATTGTATTAATTCATTCGATGTAATTGTAATAAGTTGTAATATTATTTTGCGGGGCACATCCAGGTTGCGGTTGTAGCCACCGTTGTATTATTTCTTTTTACTGTTTTTGCTCCTAGGATAGACCCAAGATGGGGTGCACAAACTACCGGGTATTTTGAAGTGTTGAGGCAGACCGCTTCACTTCTGATACTTGGCGGGTAGTTTGCCGTACCCGTAGGGGTCTGGGGTGGGGTAATGGCTATTCATCACAACTGTGTAATCCGTCTTTCCTTGCAGGCTCAAAAGAAACGCGGATTACTTGCTTATCCAATAAAGTTTATCTGTGATCTGGAATGCTTATTATTGCGTCTGACGAATGTACAATATCTATATATAAATAGCTATTAGACGTCACTTATGTTTTACACCCGCGCTAGCCCAGCCCCCGCTCTGTCGTTAGTTAAGTAACCTAACGGGTGATGACGGGACCCCGTGGCGAATGCGGATGGCATAAGAGGACGTGGTATTTTTCGTTGTTTTCTGCAATGATAAGATTAATTGATGGGATGCATTATTATATATGTAAAGAAAATAAACCAAAGTTTAATCGTTGGAACAAATTTAAAAGAAACCACTCGGTTATTTTAAAAGAGCAGAATTTTTTAAATTGCGGAGCTTTAACCACTCATTTTAAAAAGTATCAGGTTCCTTCGATTATATCAAGTTCACTACGTTCACGGTTTTGCCAAAACCAGTCGTAGCCCTCCGTCATTTCAGTTAAATATTCAGTAGTATTCAAGCTATGTATTTTGATCTTCGCCAAGGCATAGTGATTGGTAGCTGCTGGATATTTATCTGTAGCATAGATAGATGCGTTGGTTTGGGACAGTCGTACTACTATTTTGGCCTTCGTCAAGGGTATGTACGGTTGGGTTCAAATTAACCTGGATAATGACGGGTAGAACTTGACATGTGACTTATGATATGTTGGCCTTCGTCAAGGTCATAAGAGCATGGGGCAAAAATCCACATCGGGAATTTCTAAAGAAACTGAAATTTGCAGAGAGAGCATACCATTTTGGAGTTTGATGAATGTTGGTAGGATTCCTTCAACATTATCATACGATGATATTTTGGATCCCGATCCTACTGTGAGTACATGCTACTTATCAGGAGATTCGTCACTTAACGATCAATGCTATAAACCAAGTAGGTGCCAAGAAAGGTGTCAGCGGGGTTACGCCCCCAGAGAAAAGAGGTTATTTAATTAAGGAACTTCGCGAAAGCGTTGGAAAACCTCCCTCGAAGTATCGACACTAGCCTGGCTGAACGGTTAAGCAAGTATTGTACGGTGAGAATTGTCCTGGCTAATTCTTCTTTTATGGTTTGAGGAGGGATTCGAGAAACAGTGGGAGCCATCCTGTTTAGATAAATTAAACCACTCCAAACTTGCAAGAGCATCATGCTAATAGTATCTTCTTCTCTCTCTTAAAATTGCAGCGACCCTGTGACCACACTTAGGTTACATCTAGATAATAATTTGACTGAATCTGACTTATATGACTGGCAAAAGTCTGTCCAGATGTCCATTGCCTATGACAAGCTGGATCACCTTATTGAGGGACATTCCTATTGCTATGGGATTGGGCATTGGCAGAGTGATTACAGGGCTTTAGAAGCCAGTAGCCAGGATACGAAGCATGTTATAGCTTCGACTTCGGGTGTGTTTATGATAGAAAACTGTATGTCAGTTAACCCTACTTCCTGGGTATTGGATATCGGGTCAGGAACTCACATCTGTAATTCTTTACAGGCTCTGAGAAACCGTAGGGTTATCGGGATAGGAGATATGACCCTCACAGTTGCTAACGGAATGAGCATGAATGCTGAATCCGTAGGGGAATATCATCTTGGACTGACAACTGGGCAGATATTGATTCTGCGTAACTGTTTTTATGTACCAGGTACGACTTGTAATATCATATCTGTACCCTTACTTTCTAAGGAAGGATATGATTTTACTTTTGCAAGAGATGTGGTTCACATCCACCTAAATCAAGTTTTGATTGGGTCAGGTACATTAGAAAACGGAATATACGTATTAAATCAAGCTCAGATTTTCAGTGTCCAGAACACACTTAAGAGAAAGTCTCCGGAAACAAATCAGGCTTTCTTATGGCATTGTAGACTGGGTCACATCAATGAGAGAAGATTAAAAAAGTTACATAGAGAGGGATACTTGGATCCGTTCGAGTATCAGTCTTATGCCACTTGTGAATCTTGTCTCATGGGAAAGATGACAAAGACTCCGTTCACTGGACACGGAGAAAGAGCAAGCGAGCTCTTAGGACTCATACACAGTGATGTGTGTGGTCCAATGTCTACACATGCGAGAGGTGGTTATTCCTACTTCATTACTTTTACGGATGATTTCT
Source organism: Agapanthus africanus (assembly GCA_030015575.1). NCBI lineage: Eukaryota > Viridiplantae > Streptophyta > Magnoliopsida > Asparagales > Amaryllidaceae > Agapanthus > Agapanthus africanus. The sequence goes on along the minus strand of JASDDO010000022.1, from coordinate 762,673,822 downwards.
CTAGGTATGGACATATCTTCTTAATGAAGCATAAATCCGAGGCCTTTGAGAAATTCCAGGAATACAAGAATGAAGTTGAAAAACAAACCGGCAAAAGTATCAAGACACTGAGATCTGATCGAGGTGGTGAATACTTAAGCGCCGAGTTCCTGGGTTACTTAAAAGAGAATGGAATTCTTTCTCAACTTACTCCTCCATACACACCACAACACAATGGTGTATCAGAAAGGAGGAATCGAACCCTATTGGATATAGTTCGTTCCATGATGAGTAAAGCTGAGTTACCGCGATTTTTCTGGGGTTATGCACTAGAATCAGCTGCATATCTTTTGAACAAGGTTCCAACCAAAACTGTGCCTACCACACCATATCAGATGTGGAGTGGGAAGAAACCCTGTCTTCAGTACCTAAAGACATGGGGATGTCCAGCTTTTGTAAAAAAGCAGCATCCGGACAAGCTCGAGGCACGCTCAGTACTGTGTAAGTTTGTGGGATACCCAAAGAACTCCAGGGGGTATTTCTTCTATTACGCAGAGGAACAAAAGATTTTTGTTTCTCGTAATGCCCATTTTCTAGAATATCAATTTTTAGAAAAGGAAACAAGTGGGAGCGAAATAGAACTGGAAGAAATTCCAGAAACACAAACTACTACTGAAGGTATGGTAGAACCAGAAGTTTCAGAAGAAAGGGACATCCCGACGCCACTCCGTAGGAGTAGTAGGCAATCTCATCCGCCCGAGAGATACTACGGTTTTCTCATTGACGGGGATAGAGAGGATTGCACTATTGACTATGATGAGCCTACTAGCTTCCAGCAAGCCATTCAGAGCGGTGACTCGGTAAAATGACTAGATGCAATGCGGACCGAAATGGAGTCCATGTACACCAACAAAGTATGGACTTTGGACATTGCTCCAGATGGGGTAAAACCCGTAGGATGCAAATGGATCTTCAAAAAAAAGATTGGTGTAGATAGACAGGTTGAAACCTATAAAGCTAGACTTGTTGCAAAGGGTTTCCGTCAAAGACCTGGTTTGGACTATGACGAAACCTTTTCTCCAGTGGCTATGCTTAAATCTATTCGGGTCCTTCTTGCTATTGCTGCCTTCCACGATTATGAAATCTGGCAGATGGACGTAAAGACGGCCTTTCTAAATGGTAATTTGGAAGAGAGCGTCTATATGGATCAGCCAGAAGGATTCATTCAGAGTGGGAACAGCGGTAAAGTATGAAAGTTGCTTAAGTCTATTTATGGACTAAAACAGGCATCACGGAGTTGGAACATCTGTTTTGATGATGCTGTCAAAGAATTTGACTTTATCAAAAATCCAGATGAACCATGCATATACAGTAAGATTGTAGGGAGAGCTGTAGTATTCCTCGTCTTGTACGTGGATGACATTCTCCTAATAGGAAATGATATTCCTATGTTACAGTCAGTCAAAAGATTCTTGTCACATAAATTCTCCATGAAAGACCTGGGTGATGCCACCTACATTCTGGGAATCCGGATCTATCGTGATAGATCAAAAAGGATGTTGGGACTTTCGCAGTCCACGTACATAGACACCATAGTGAAGAGATTCAGTATGGATGATTCTAAGCGCGGTAACCTACCGGCTTGTCACGGAATCAACCTCTCCAAAGAGATGTCTCCCAAGACTGATTTGGAAAGGGATCGCATGTCGATTATACCCTACGCTTCTGCGGTAGGCTCTATAATGTATGCGATGTTATGTACCAGACCAGATGTAGCATACGCATTGAGCGTAGTAAGCCGGTATCAAGCAAACCCAGGGGAGAAGCACTGGATAGCAGTAAAGAACATTCCCAAGTACCTGAGAAGGACTAAGGAAATGTTCTTAGTATATGGCGGAAAAGACCTTCAGATGGAGGCCTTTGCCGACTCCGGCTTCCAGAGTGACAAAGATGACTCCAAATCCATGTCGGGTTATGTCTTTACCCTCAATGGAGGGGCGGTCTGTTGGAAGAGTTCCAAGCAGGAGACCGTTGCAGACTCAACGATGGAAGCAGAGTACATAGCTGCTTGCGATGCCGCAAAAGAAGCAGTCTGGATGAAGAAGTTCCTCACAGAACTTCAGGTGGTTCCTACCAGTGTTGATCCAATACCTCTGTATTGTGACAACAACGGCGCTATAGCTTTAGCGAAGGAACCCAGGTCCCATCAGAAGTCCAGACACATCTTAAGGCGGTATCACCTGATCAGGGAGATCATAGATCGCCGGGAGATCGAGGTGAAGAGAGTAAAGACGGAGGATAACATTGCTGATCCATTCACAAAGGCCATTCCTCAGACGCAGTTCGAGAGGCTATTCGAGATGATCGGTCTACGATATGCCAGCTCATGGCCCTAGTGCAAGTGGGAGATTGTTAGTGTATATGCCCTAGGGGCCATTATTGTATCATACTAGATTGTATATTACTTAATGGAAGCTTGGGATATTCACAGTTATATATATATACAGTCTTGCTAAAAATGGTAGTATGCTACTTGGTTTGTGTCTATTTTAATATGTGAATATGTCTCTTGTAACGTATCACTTATACATATTAGTAGAGCCCATAGGATCTTTGCTTGATTACCAGCGTCGTGATGGCAGTCACACTAGTAGGGGCTGGGTAGTCTGTAAGCAACATCCTATACAGGTCCCTGGTCGTTGGATTGTCGAGATAGGGCATCGATATTCCGGAGTAGACTAAGTGTATACGCTTCTCATCCCAGTTGGGGAAATGGTCTGTCCCACAGCCATCAGTATGCCGTACTGGAGATAGTATACAGGTGCTCGTTAGGTTACGGGTACACCGGACAGGACTCGCCGGGGAACTGATTGGTTGGTATTATACCCATCGTCAGTTAACAGTTCCTAGGTGACATGAGTACAGCATAGTCCGCAGACTTGACACTGCTACTTCGCCTCGAGTGTGTCCCACTGTTCTTAGATTGCTACCCTACCACGGCTCAAAGGAGTCGTGCAAACAGGTAGCAGTTGGGTGCAGTCCCGAGCACTTGGAGGAAGTGGCAGTTAGATAGGATTCGTCTCTCCCGGTATTGGGAGTTGATATCGCACTGTGTCAGAAAGCCATTACGCAAAGTCCCTGGCCAGGGCAAGCGAGATATACTGGTTGGTTCCAGTAGCTTCTCAGGGCGTAATGGGCTTCGCTCCGACACGACTTATACAGCTATTAGGGGACTGACGCTTGTCGCCCCCTAGGCTTGATATGCGATAGTCTTAGACGAACAGACCAGACTGTACGAAGATTGTCACATCAGGCTCAGTGGGAGTTCGGATGATTTTCCTCATCGGCCTTCTTATCGACATCTACCTGGGGACCGTTACGTACAGCTAGTGCCGCTTGCGGTCTGTGGTTAAACCCACTGCCAGCGTAGTGTTGAGTCTTTAGAGTCCCACACAGAGAGTTTCCCTGCTCCAGGCTAAACGATATAGAGGTCGTATGGTTTTACGACGAGCGTTCGGATGTATACGTGTGTTTTCGCACGTACGACTTTTCGGACAGTTTATACTAGCCGGCTTTGGTTTAAGCCAGATTCTAGTATAAGGTTATTGGATTTATACAGTCTAAAGTTTTTCCATGTTTTCACGGATTGGAGGGGCGTTCTCGTAATTTGTCGAGAAGGTTCTAGAAGAGTGGTGACATGAGGGGGTGAGGTGGCTTTTTCATGATTACTTTGTGTGACTCATTTATATGATTCATCATATCATTAATGCTTTATTAATGATCTAATGACTCATATGATGAATCACTCTCCTTGATTAAATGAAACATGGTGAATAATCAATTAATTGATATTATTTGATAATTCATTATGTATCATATATTCAAGTGAGAAGGATTTTTGTTCTCATTCTCATCTTCTCCTTCTCTCTCCTCAAGCTCACTCTCTCTTGAAACCCTAACCCTAACCTCTCATGTGTTGAGATTAAGGGTTAGCTAGACTAAAACATTCATAACCTCACTCTATATCCTCTAGATAGCTTAGATTAGCACTTTAAGCAACCTAGTTATTTCAAGTTTGAGATTAAGCTTGGCGTAGAAGCTTTCGGGTGGATCGTCTTTGATTCGAGGAGGTTGTGAAGTTGCCGATGTTCCAAGGAGCCTACGAGGAGTGGAGGACAGCGATGAAGACCCGAAGGACATGTAACGTGAGGTATAACTCCGGTATCGAGTATTTAAACCTCTAGTATAACGTTAGCAATGGTTTAGATTACGATTCATGCGCTCAAGTCCGTGTTACGAAGCTTTGATAATCGTTTTTCATATATTCCGCCTCCCCGCGAGTTAGTGGGGTGCGTGACATGGACTTACAACCACCGCTCCCACTGACTAAGATTACTCTCTGGCAGAGTCATATACACGTATACTTCTAAATCTAATTTAGAAAGACATTATAGTCATCCATCTGCCAGATATCACAGTCATGAAAAACAACAATGACAAGTTATATCCGTATGGACTTCAGCACAGACACTGAAATAATAGTTTCATCACAATCCATAACGGGTATTTGATGAAAACTTTTTACTATAAGTCTAGTCTTATTAGGTCAGTACCTTTACATTTGCAACGATCTCGAAAGATCTACTTGCTCATAATGGGTTTTACCCCTTCAGGAGCACCCAACAAAGTCTACGCTTTATTGCAGTGCATGGAGTCTAACTTGGATAACTTGGTATCCGGCCATCAAGCGGAAATCAGCACTTCCTATGGCTTATTGATTACTAGTAGGGTCACTATCATATGATGCAAGCCTTCTTGTCACCGTTTACGAGGGAACTGAAATATCTCTCAGGTGGCTGAGGCCACCTACCAAATCTGCGGAGTAGGTTAAGATTTGTCAGGGTCAATTGAATCTCCAGGTCCTACTAAATCTTCAGTAACCGTTTGTGATTCTGGAATTACTTCCAGTTCTATCATACACCCACTAATTTCTTTTGCAAGAAATTCCTTTTCTAAGAAGGTGGCGTGTTAAGAACAAAATAACTTTTGATCCCAAAAATGGTAGAAAGTTAATCCCTCGTCAATGTCCGGGATAACCCACAAATTGCCATTACAGAAACGTGCCTTGAATTTATCTGGATTCTAGTTTTAAGCATAAGCCGGACAACTCAATATCTTAACAATCTTAAGATGATAACCCATTTTATGTCAAATATAGAATTTGAGGTACTGATTTAGGTGGAACCGGTATCAATTGATATGCATATATTTTTAGTGCATCTTTTAATCGAAAAAGGTGATTCATCATTACTCATCATGGAGCGCACCAGCGGATGAGTAATCTAAGAGAGAATCAAATTGTTGATTATATTACTACAGAATACTTAGCATAAGTATTCATATATTTTGTCATGACCCGAAAGTGGCACATGACCGGCACTTAAATCACGTAATATCTAAAGATGTCGATGCGGTCCAAGTAAGCCGAAAACCCGGAATCTAAATTTTTTTTGCGAAAATATTGGAGGTGAGGTTTAAAATAGTCATTTGATGGAATCGGTTTAAAATGAACATTTAAGTCTAAATAAGCATATTTGAAAAGCATCTATGACGTTTTAAAATCGGCAGTACCTCCTTTGTAAAATTTGAATACATCTAATACAAGCACAATAATATATAAAAAGCATCCCAACGGGAGCTAGCTTCCACGCCCAGATGGCGGAGCAACCACACAGATAATATACGACGCCCAATGGTGAAGAAAAGAAAAGAGAAACAACAACAAGACTAAAAAGATCGACTTCAATAAGTGCAACACCTACAAATACACAAACACCAAGTCTCGCTTCTAAGTCAACAATATACAAGTTCTAAGTCGATGGAGTTTTAGCTAGATATAAACGAATATATGTATATATATATATATATATATATATATATATATATATATATATATATATATATATATATATATATAAAGCATCTTCTTAAAATAGCTATGGAATACGTAGGTCATGGCATAAAAGCAGGTGTAATAGTATGAAGTATAATAGGTATCTTATTAAAGATATGCGTCTTGCTGTTTAGTAAAGAGTTTTAAGAGGTTTACAGTTTTAAAGATCTCTGTGTCATTCTAGACATGCCAAAATAATGAGACTATAGCTCGTTTTAGAAACCATTTTTATATGTATCAACCGGTAAAAAGGTATTCACGTACTGTCCCCCCGGATCAGTCCTGGTCGGCTACTATAACGCATAAACTATAACGGTATATCTCGAATGATCGCAACACATCAATATATATATATATATATATATATATATATATATATATATAGGTGTCCAGCATCGACACCCAAAACCATCAAATCTCTCGTGTCCATCACCGACACGCAAATCCTTAAATCTCTCATGTCCACCACCGACACGCAAATCTAGATATCGTCGACACCGTCTCAACAGATCGGTCGTCCTTGATATCCCTAGCCCCGGTCAGTATCCCCTGGATATCCGCTGAGCCCATCTCTATCTCCGGTATCGAGTGTCCTCGCTAGGCTCCCCATCTCTAATGCGGCTTTCCTGCCTCTCGGTCTCGACCGGGTCCACCATGTATTCGACTGTATACTCCCCCACTCAGTCTGGATATGTAGCACATCCGTAACCGTATAGCTTCCCCACTCGGTTCGGAATAAAATAAAATCAGAAAACATTAAGCTCATGGTGGACGCCAACTCATCGTATCCATAAATATCAAGTAAAGAAGAAGAATAATTGCATATATCACTTTGATGATATATTTTATATATGTATATATAACAGTATATACATGATGAAGAAGGGGGTCCCCGTCAAGTATATTGACATAATCAAGGATATGTACGATGGAGTAGTGGCAAATGTCGGAACTTGCGGCAGCTTAACGAGTGATTTTCCGATTACAATTGGTTTACATTAAGGACCTGCATTAAGTCCATTCCTGTTTACCATCGTGATGGATGAGCTTACTAGAACTATCCAAGATGAGCTACCTTGGTGTATGCTATTCGCTGATGATATTGTTCTAGTAAATGAGACGAAAGCAGGGGTTAATGCCAAATTGGAATTATGGAGGCAAACATTGGAATCTCGGGGATTCAGATTGAGCAGGTCCAAGACAGCATATATGCATTGCAAATTTAGTAACCGGAGAAGTCAAAACCATATTGGTATAACATTGGAAGGGCAAAAGATATCACTGAGCGACCAGTTTAGATATCTAGGTTCTATCATCCAAAAGAATGGGGAGATCGATAGTGATGTTAATCAAAGGATCCAAGCTGGTTGATTGAAATGGAGGAGTATAACAGGGATTTTGTGTGATCGTAACCTTCCGTTAAAATTGAAAAGGAAGTTTTATCGGAGCGCTATTCGGCCTGCCTTATTATATGGTACAGCATGCTGGTCTCCTAAGAAGCATCATACACAGAAGATGCACGTAGAGGAGATGCGCATGCTTCGTTGGATGTGCGGTAACACTAGAAAAGATAAGGTGCGAAATGAGGATATTTGTGCAAAAGTTGGTGTAGCACCTGTAGAGGAGAAGATGCGGGAAAACCTGCTAAGATGGTTTGGTCATGTGCGACGCAGATGATTGAGCGAGAAATTGCGTGCGCGTCTTTGAAAATCAAAGAATAGAATATAATACCGCAATCAATAACGGTATCACTTGGTAGCTAGCCGGTTGAGTACGAGTCGGTCCACAGGGATTTTGTGTATTTTCTAGTTGTTCTAATGAGTCAATTCCTATTTTGGTAGGTTTGATTTTCAATAAAAACTAAAGTTGAGTTTGATTAGGATCAAAATCTTGCTAGGGTTAGGATTAGGTTAGTTTGGAAAGTCAATTATTTCTCACCGCTTTCTTTACCCTAATTAAGAACTTTTAGGTATTAAGGTAATAGTTAACAAAGGGGATTAGCACGATCGGGAAGAAACTAGGTTTCTTCCCTTTGGTCCTTGTCCGTCCTTTCTTAACTCTTAGCCTTAACCTCCATGGAAATCATACACAACCGGTCTTTAACTATGGTATCACCGCTACCTCGTGGGATAGGGTGCCGTAGTGAGCGGTGTGTGTATGTATGCATAGAGTTCTACTTTAAAATGTATAACGGGCAAGAAAGGGGTGAGAGATTTTCATCTTTCAAACATTCCCCAAACCTAACCCTAACAAGTGAGGAACTACTCACTCATTAGGGAATTGATAAACGAGCTCATTTTTTTAGTTTTAATTTAACAACTACGGCGGATAAAAAAATTTATAACTATGGCAGAGAAATAAAATTTCTTAGAGAAATAACTAGGGCAGAAAAGAAACTTACTTTTTTATTTGATGCACTCTTCAACAATTACAGGGAATAAAAATTCTAAACTAGATAAATAAAAAGAGGCATGCTCCAAAAAGAGCTGTACGGTACCTATTTCTAGAGAATAGAAACCCTAGGGTTTACATCTGATCCATATCTAAATTTACAAAAATACCTTAAGAAAACCGGGTCAATGCACCGACTCCCACCGACATGCACCGACGCACCGACACGTGTACTATATGGCCGCGGATCCGCGGCAGGAAGCCTTGTTTGGCCACGGTTCCGCGACCATCTTGAAGGATCTCTGTGTCGTTTTCTCAGGTTTTCTTCTTGTTGCATTTTCATTCTGGTTTCTTCACTTGGTTTCTTAGAATGTCTTCTAGTTTCTTCCAGATTTCCACAGTGTAGAATGTTGTGGACTTTTACCGTTCGCTTCGTGTTGAAGTCTTGAATTTTGTGCTGCCTTTGTGCAATCGAACTGTTTGCTGATCTTCGTTTGTTCCTCAAACTATAGGCGGCATGATAAAGATTATTCTATTTGTTGGTTGTAGTCTCACTTTTGTAGCGTCTTTTCATCATTTTCACTGTATTGTTCCGAGAACCTGTAACTTATCAACAGACATGGATCAAGAGCACCTATTTATTTGCAAATGAATAAGAATGGGGAATATAATAATGCAAAATTATGATATGAACAAATACCCCCAAACTTATCTTTTGCTCGTCCCGAGCAAAACTAGTTTTATTCATGAAAAAGCCTAACCTCACTTTCGCAGGGAAACGCGATTGCACTGAGCTCGTGCAACAAGCCGTTAAACCTCTAGGTGTCCCTAGTAGGAGGGGTGTTGTCTCCTGGGGGTTTTTAGCGGATACTACCCACAAAATCCTATCAATTTGTCCTATTGACTTTTATTCTTCAATTCGGTTTTCTAGCAAGAAATTCTGTTATCTTCAACTCAGAAATTATTAACCCGTATTTTTCACGCTTCCTTATCATTTAACTTAAGATTGTATATGTTCTATTAATTTACTTAGCTTTTAGCATCTTTTGAATTTTCCTTCTATGGTTCCATCTCAACTTAGGAATTTTTATCATCTCTACTAAAGATATAAGTCATATTTTTCATTTCTATCTTTCATCCAAACCCCAATCACATACCCCTACGTGTGTGTATGTATCACCCCTACACTTGGAAATTCAATTCAAGCTCTTATACTCTTGTCCATCATCCAAAGTACTTTTAGTTGGTGATTTTTTAGATGAAATTGCTCACACATCTTTCATGCGACCGTTAATACTTCTTGAGGTACTAACGACCGTTTACAAAATGTGTTTGCACATTAAGGCGTAATTCCTCGTCTTGTAATACTTAAGGCTTTAGCAGTGACTCCCAAACTAGTTGGTCTAAGGCACTAGGTGATAAAGCACCATCGCTATATATTTTTATTTTACGCAGCCTTAAGTAATTACAAAACCAGTGTTCATTTTTTTTTATTTCTCTTTATTCACACTTATAATTTTATTTTCCTTCATACTAAGGAATTTAGACAAGAGCATTTCAAGGTATTCTCTACTATTCCAAGTTTCAAGGTTCGTGTTTGTGCGAGTTGTAGGGTATATATTTTCAGAATTTAGACTTAAGCTTAGGGATTATTTTTCAGACTTACACTTTAATAAAAATTTCAATACTCTTCCCTTATTTTGATTTAGCTCAAGAAGTGAACTCAAAATTTGCCTATTTCTAAGTAAACTACAAATACATATATTTTCTACCGTTAAATTTTAGGAAAGGTTATTTTTAGGGTTTTTAATTTACTAAGTTTTGGATCTAGTTTTTCCTAGCTAGTTAACCGTCTTGTCAAACTTAAATCAATTATGACCAAAATTGAATTTTATAATTTTTATAATTTTTTTAAAATTTTTTTTCCAGTTTTTATTTGATTTTTCTTTTTATATATATATATATTTTTTCATTTTTTCAATTTTTATAATTTTTTATAAAGCTGCAATGCAGAATTAAACATGCAAAAGAAAAAGAAAAAATATATACAAAATTTTTAAAAAAAATATGCTACGCAATGATAAATATTTACAACCACCTCCTCCCCCAAACTTACCAAAAGCAGTGCCCTCACTGCTCGGCCCCATGCCGCCCCCTTGAGCGTGAACGGGAACGCTCCTCCCTAGCCAGCAGGGTTCGGACCCCTTGCTTTACTTCAGTCAAACGCTGATCATGCTCCCTCATCATCCCCCTCAACTCATCAATCCCCCTAATGGCTCTTCTCATTAATTGTGCATGTTCTAAGGAGGTGAGCTCTTCCTCGCTCGCAGACGAGCTGGAGCTAGGTGTTCTGGCGGGCACGTATTCTGCCGGTTCTGTTCTTGACGAAACATTTGTCAAGCGTGTATATGAATCGAATGTCAATGAAAGATTATTCAAGCTAAGTTCTCAGAGATAAGCTTCCGGACAAAGATGAGAATGTTGTTTGCGTCACCAGAGCCCGGTCTCAGTCTCAGTAGGTTGCTTGCTTCCTTGCTCTGATATGAGTTGAGAAGTCTCCGGGCCCTCAATGAGAGGCCTGACGGGTATGCCTTCATGCATGTAAAATTCAAATTCCTCCATGGGGAGGCAATAGCGACACAGTTGTGTCACTAGCATGGGGCATGGGTAGTTTGCGGCCTTTTTGCCCGCACCAATTGAGTTCAGTAAAACCGTGCACATATCGAATCTAGGGTTCTTTGTCATAAGTGTGTGCACGATATGCAGTGATGGGGGTGAAAAATGTTGTGTTATGGGAACTCCCAAAAATATTGTTTTGTGCTCACGGAGACACAGTTAAAACATTAGCGAAAAGGGTTCTCGCTTGGATTCCTTTCCTCGGTTCTCTCGAGCAATCATTACCCATCAAGGGCATGTAATCTTCAAACTGAAGTGGGTGATCATGAACAGGTATCTTAGGGATTAAAGTGACTTCATGTATGAAGTCTCTATCAATTATTATCTCCCTATCACCCCACAGTAATTTTATAAAGCCATATTGGGTGAGACTGCCGTCTTCCATGCACTCGTAAAAACGAATGACTAATTCTGGAAGGGCGTAAGCGTTTGGGTGATTATAGATCAAAAAATTCTATCCTCTACGTGCGATTTCATTAGAAAAGTAACTCCCATATATCGTGTGTGAAAAGATCTGTGAGAAATCACGCTCTAGTTGCATATTTGGTGCCATCAGATAAGCTACAGATCTAAAAAAAATTTAAACAGAGAGGAGTTTTTAGAGATCGAACCGCCTCTGTGAAAATCAGAGGGAGATGCTGCGGGGTTGCGGCGGATCAGCGGCGGGAAGCAGCTTCTGGCGACGGTTTCGCGGCGCTATGACGAGATCTTGCTGCTCTGGCTACGGCGGCGGCTAGGGTTTTCTGAGGGGATTCTTTTTTTTAGGGTTACGCAAACAGAGAGGGGTCGGGGTTATTTATAGGGGAAGTGTGATGGATATTTGTAAAAAAAACCCTCTTAAAAAGAGGAAATTATTTGCAAATAAAATTTTTATTTTTATTTTTATTTCATTTTTTTATTAAATCTGGAAATTTTCAAAATTACCCAAATTTTTTTTATTTTTAAATTATTATTTTTTATGTTGTTTTGTATTTATATAATTACAAATGATACATACCCCCAAACTTGTTTGAAACAATGTTTTGGCTAGATAATCAAAAATTTGGGGGTAAATGGAGGAGGATTAGTCAGCGTAGATCGGCTCCTGCAAAAATAGGAGCTCCTCCGACGGGTCTGCAGTGAGGAACGACTTAAGTCGATGTCCGTTTACTTTAAACAGTGTACCGTCCTCCGGGTTTTCTAGATCTACCGCACCGTGCGGATATACGGTGCGTACAAAAAATGGCCATTTCCATTGAGATTTGAGCTTGCCGGGATGGAAATGTAACCGAGTATCGTAAAGCAAAACCTGTTGACCAGGTTCGAAAGTCTTGCTCATAAGGTGTTTGTCGTGGAACACCTTCGTTCGGTTTTTAACAATTACCGCGTTCTCATAGGCCTCATCCCGCAGCTCGTCTAATTCATTCAATTGCAGCTTTCTATTGCTGTCCACATCTTCCAAGGATAAGTTCAACTCTTTAATCGTCCAAAATGCCTTGTGCTCTATCTCAACAGGAAGGTGGCATGCCTTTCCATAAACAAGCCTGTATGGAGACATACCAAGATCGGTCTTATAGGCAGTACGGAATGCCCATAGTGCATCAATCAGTTTTGATGACCAATCTTTACGGTTTTTGGAAACCGTTTTCTCCAATATTTGTTTAATCTGTCGATTCGAAATTTCGGCTTGCCCACAAGTTTAGGGATGATATGGTGTTGACAATTTGTGATTAATGGAATATTTGCGCATTAAGGACTCGAAAGTCCTATTACAGAAGTGAGATCCATTATAACTGATGATCGCGCGAGAATGCCCAAACCGAGAAAAGATGTTTTCTTTAAGAAACCTAACGACAACCTTGTTGTCATTGGTTCGGCTGGGCACAGCCTCGACCCATTTTGAAACATAGTCAACAGCAAGTAGAATGTACATGTTCCTAAAAGAATTGGGAAATGGTCCCATGAAGTCTATTCCCCAAACATCAAAAATTTCAACAACCAAAATTGGTTGGAGCGACATTTCGTTTCTCCGAGATATCCGGCCCAAGTGTTGGAACCGGGAGCATGTCTTGCAGTATTCGTATGCATCTTTAAAAAGTCGTGGCCAGTAGAAGCCACACTGCAAGATTTTTTCTGCTGTCTTCTTGGGGCCAAAATGCCCTCCACACGCTTGATCGTGGCAGAATGACATCACACTCTTAAACTCGTTGTCGGGGACACACCGACGAATGATTTGGTCGGAATAGTATTTAAAGAGATACGGTTCATCCTAGTAAAAATGTTTTACTTGAGACATGAATCGGAGTTTGTCCTGATTCGACCAATCGTTTGGTATCAGTCCGGTGGCCAAATAATTTACTATATCAGCGAATCAAGATTCGCATGACACGGTTAAGAGCTGCTCATCGGGAAAACATCTTTAATAGGAATTTCGAGTGTAGGCGAAGAAGGAAGTCGTGAAAGGTGGTCGGCAACTACGTTTTCACATCCTCTCTTGTCCCTTATGACAAGGTCAAACTCTTGTAGCAAGAGGATCCAACGTATTAGCCGAGATTTAGCATCCTTCTTTGCGAAAAGATGGCGAAGAGCTGAGTGGTCCGTGTAAACTATGACTGGAGAGCCGATTAAATAGGGCCTGAATTTTTCTAGTGCAAACACAACGGCTCAGAATTCTTTTTCTGTTGTTGTGTAATTCAATTGGGTATCATTTAATGTTCGGCTAGCATAATAAATTACGTGCGGCATCTTATTTATGTGCTGTCCAAGGACAGCACCAATGGCGAAATCAGATGCATCGCACATAATTTCAAATGGATGCGTCCAGTCTGGAGATGAAAGAATGGGCGCAGAAATAAGTGAGTGTTTCAATGACTCGAATGCCTTCATGCAGCTTGAGTCAAAATCAAAAGGTGTGACCTTGGCCAACAAAAGAGTCAAGGGTCTAGCTATCTTGCTAAAATCCTTGATGAACCGTCTATAGAAACCGGCATGGCCAAGGAAGGCTCGGATGTCTTTGACGCACTTGGAAGGAGGAAGATTGGAAATGACTTCAATCTTGGCTTTATCAACCTCAATGCCGTTTTGCGAGATGACATGTCCTAATACAATACCCTCTCGTATCATAAAGTGGCATTTCTCCCAATTTAAAGTGAGGTTCTTATCCCTACAGCGAGTAAGAACAGCGTCTAAGTGTAGCAAACACTCATCGAAGGAGTCGCCGAAAATGGAGAAATCATCCATAAAAATCTCCAAAAATTTCTCCACCATGTCTGAAAAGATCCCCATCATACACCACTGGAAAGTAGCGGGTGCGTTGCATAACCCAAAGGGCATGCAACAGTAAGCGAATGTACCGAAAGGACAAGTAAATGTGGTCTTGTCTTGATCCTTTTCGGCGATGGGAACTTGATTATAACAGGAGTAGCCATCCAAAAAGCAGTAAAATTCATGCCCAGCCAGTCGTTCAAGTATTTGGTCAATAAAAGGTAACGGAAAGTGGTCTTTCCGTGTCGCAGCGTTGAGTTTTCTATAATCAATGCAAACTCGCCACCCAATTTGGGTGCGAGTAGGTATTAACTCATTCGCCTTATTGGTTATGACCGTTATGCCCGATTTCTTTGGGTCAACATGAATGGGGCTAACCCACTGGCTATCAGAGATAGGGTAAATGATACCACTATCAAGACATTTTACAATCTCCTTTTTGACAGCCTCCTTCATTATGGGGTTGAGGCGTCTCTGTGGATCCCTTACTGGCTTGGCATCATCCATCATATGTATATGATGTTCAACTATGTGGGGACTAATCCCCTTAATGTCCGCCATAGTCCAGTTAAAAGCTTGCCGATTATTTTGTAAGACCATTAAAAGGGCTTTCTCTTACTCGAGGGCTAGATATGCCGATATGATAACAGGAAGGGTCTCATTCTCACCTAGGTAAGTGTATTTAATGTGAGACGACAAAAGCTTGAGTTCGAGTTTTGGAGGTGAAACAATTGAGGGTAAAATTAGTGAAACTGTCTCGAACTCGAAGGATTCCAACAATGGTTCAAAGCGAGTGTAAGCAACCGAGTCGGATGGTTCAGCTAACTCATCCGAAAAATCAAAGGACTCAAACTTGGGTGGTGAGTCTTCAAAATCGTCCAAAAAAGTGAAACACTCGTAATCGTTATCGGGTGTAAAAGCTGTGTCAGAATCAAGGAGGAACGCACCAGTGGCGTCAAAACTGTTGTGATCGAACATAAATTTTTCGAGCTCACAATCCTCCTGCGTGATCTCTTGGATCGAGAAAACATCAAGTATACTAGTATTAGGATCGGAGGGCTGATTCCCCAACTTAAAAATGTTGAGTTAAATTTTCATATTTCCAAAAGATAGGTTCATCGAACCATTTCGACAATTGATCACCGTATTAGAAGTCGCAAGGAATGGTCGACCGAGTATCACCGGAATTTGACTCCGGGGGTTAGCTACAGGCTGTGTATCCATAACAATGAAATCAACAGGGAAAATGAAATCCCCTACTTTAATTAACACATCCTCTAACTCACCCCTAGAATGGATGATGGATCGGTCAGCCATTTGGAGAGTACAATGTGTGGGTTTAAGCTCTCCAATGCCTAATTGTTCATATACTGAATAGGGTAGCAAATTAACACTAGCACCAAGATCTAAAAGTGCGCGATTAATGTTCTTATCCCCAATTGTTATTAAAATTGTAGGACAGCCAGGGTCCTTATGTTTTTGGGGTAAAGGTTGGGTAAGAGCATCACTTACAGCATTAGCCACGAAAACTTTCTTAGGTACTTGTGACTTTCTCTTCTTGGTGCATAAGTCCTTTAAGATTTTAGCGTAAGAAGGGACTTGTTGGATTGCATCCAAGAGAGGTATGTTGATGCTAACCTGTTTGAATAACTCCATAATCTTCTCCATTTGTGGAGTAGGTTTATTGGATCTCAACCTGTTTGGAAATGGAATATTTTGAAAATTTGTTGAGTCCAATATTTGTGGAGTAGATTGCGGAGTTGAAACGGATCCCAGTGTTGGTGTTTTCGTGAAGTGAGATATGGGTCCGTTCGAATTAGAAGAAGTAGAGCCGTGTGAAGAATGAAGAACAAGCTCTGACGAAGAAGATGATGAAGAAGAAGAAGCGGCAGCCGGGGTGTCATCACTAATGCCCACATTATTGTGCAACACTCTTCCAGATCTCAACGTGGTCACAGCATTTACATTATGATTTTGTTGTTCATAAGCAACATGTGCGTTGTGTGTGTGACCGGGATTTGGCAATGGTTGAGACGGAAGCTTTCCCTTTTCTCGCTCGCTTAACGCAGCATTCAGTTGTGCAATTTGGGCTTCAATTGATTTGATTCTATGATCATGTGAAGCACTGTTTTGCACCAAAGACTGAATGGAAGACTCCAACCTTGCTAAGGATTATGTAGATTGTTTTAAAAACGCATCCAAACTTCGTTCTAGCGAGAAAACCTTATCGTTATTCGGCTGAACAAAATTGTTTTGAGGATAAGAGTTGTTGGGTACAAAATTGTTCATTTGGTTTGGGTAGGGTTGGGGTTGGAAATGTTGCTGATATTGAGTTTGTTGAGGGTCTTGTTGTTGTGGAGGAGGCCTTTGAAAGTTGTTGTTGCCTTGGAATTGTTGTTGATTTTGATTCCAAGCAAAATTTGGGTGGCTCCTCCAACCAGGATTATAAGTCGAAGAGTATGAATTATTTCTTTGTATTTGTTGAAAGGCAGCATTGACTTGATCTTGTCCTTGAATAGATGGATTGTAAGGACACTCTTCAGTAGGATAGGATGGATCCGAACAACAAGCGCAAACTGTGCGTGGGGGTAAAGCAGGGGCAGGAGAAGGCGATGAGAATTTGCTTTCAATTGCTTCTAGTTTTTTCGTGAGTGCAGCCATTTCGGCTTTCATTGCAATCGGCATATCAAGTTGATGTATGCCTGCCTTAGACTGACCTGATGAAGTAGATGAGGTGGTCTTAATGCTTTCCCACTGAAGTGTTTGTTCAGCAAGATCGTCGAGAAATTGCCAAGCTTCCTCGCTAGATTTTGTAAGAAAGTGACCTTGACAAATAGTTTCCAACAACTGCTTAGTTGCTGGGTTCAGTCCTTCGTATAAAGTTTGGCAAAGTTGGCAATTCTCGATACCATGGTGAGGGCACTGAACAAGTAGGTCCTTAAATCTTTTAAAACACTTCCAAAAAGATTCGGAAGTAAGCTGGGAAAATTGTATAATTTCGTTGCGAATTCTTATGGTCTTGTGGTGTGGGTAAATTTTTTTTAGAAAAGCCTTAACAAACTGTAACAACCGAGTCCAGATATACAAATTCCAGTTACTGTATGTGTGGTGTGTGGTATTTATTTCATTGATCATGCTTTGACGGTTACTAGTTATAATTTACCCCGACATTACATATGTTTGCATATTACAATTAGGTTACTTAAAATAGTTTAAAAATACTTGTCATGGCCTGCTTGTTATCCCTAACCCTGTGGTAGCGTCCTTGCATCGTGTTCTCGTCCCGTTCAGTGAAACAGACGTATTTGGACGACTACGCGCACGTACGTGCGTCCGTTCTTGGGGTACGCTTTTTCAGTACAAAATCCTTCATTTCAAATTTTGGAACTTGCTAATATTTTTTATTTCAAATCCAAATTTTTGGACCGACCAGGGCGCAATTCTGAAATATTTTTTGTACCCCGCCAAATTGTAATTATTTAATATTTTAAATTTTGACTTAACTTTTTCAGTTGAGGAAATATTCTTTGAGGTTGGAAATCTTCTCTGAAAGCCAGTGAGATTTTTTTCTTTAAATCTTTTCCCCAGCCTTTGGAATCACTCGTTGGAAATATTCTAAATCTTTAATAAAATTTCCTAAACGAAATCTCTTAGCCAATCGCAATTCCTTATTTCACCCTGGGCCCCACGTCTCTCTCTCCTTCTCTCACATTTCTCCTTCTCTTTCTCTCTCTTCTCTCTTTCTCTCTCTGCGAATAAGGCCAAATCTATATCTCCTCACTGTTCCTCTATCTATCTCTCTCTCCTCTCGAATATTTTCTCTCTCCTCTCGATCTCTCTCTTTCTCTCTTTCTCTATATCTCTCTCCCCCCGTTATATATTCTTCTTCTCTTTTTCTCTAGCGAAAGAAAACCCAACCCCTGAAAACCCTAGCTGCCGTCTTCTCTCGTTGTTGCCCTAACGCTGACGACATCTTCCCAAACTTCGTCGCCTCCTCACGCTCGTCACCCTCATCTCCATTCACACCTCTCCTTCTCCGTTCCCTGTGCTTGCGCCGAGCAGCCGTGCACCCCCTGCACTTTTGCACCGCCGGAACTGTCACCGCCAGTGACCTCGTCTCCATGCCCCCGGCCTTCGTGCAACCCCAGTGAGCATTACCTATCCCTCTTCTTCCTTCTTTCTTTTTTTTCATTTTTATTAGAATTCTCTGTTGATCGCCGGGTCCTCTGCAGTTCATGCACCGGAGCTCCGTCGACGTCGTCGATCTTCACGACCCCTCTGCAGATCGATGTAAGCCTTCTCTCCTCCATCCTTCCTCTCTTCTCCTCTTCTTTTCTTCCATTACAATTCTTGAAAACCTTTTGATGTTTACCGTTTCTTGGTGGCCGGAATCCAACCGCGCCGACGACGATTCCCGACGACCCAGCGAGGACCTCCGACCCGTGTGACTCCACTGAACGTCGTTTGGGTTCATTCAGTGTACCGTGCGCGCATCGCGACTTTCCCCGCCGACGCGTAACGTTCCGTTTTCCGTATCGCGATCCGTCGAGGCAAGTGAAACTTGCTACATGCTATTCAAACTATTCTTATACTAATTTATCTATTTTCCTATTAAATCTCTAGATAGAATCGAAAGTCTTGAATTTCAAGTTAACCGCATAACGTTCCATTTACATATTTTCTGATCTAGAACTTGAAACTTAATTGTTGCATCTAGTTGTTTATATCTAGTAATCACATGTATATGTTAGACCACATGATCACAATTGTTTTATAGCCATGATACCCTTTTTCTCTAGTATTAACCTATCGGACATCCGTGTGCATCTTTAACCGGTTTAGTTACAATTGCATCCATTGAACATATTATACATGTTATCGCATCCCTAGATTACTCAATACTTATTAGCTTGATTTTTAACATTCATATCTGTCATACTGTATCCATATAATGCCGAACCCATCTCTTAAAACACAAACTGATGACCGTACAACTAAGTAGTTTAATCTGCACATATTGCTTAACCTATTACATGTGCCAATTTATTGTGTTATTGATACCCATGCTTTTTTATTTACAACCATGATTTTTGTCAGTGGATTATGAGCACTCACATGATATCCTTTACACCCTGACATGACTTGCTACACACATACTACTTGACCCGACATGGTACCGCATACTACTTGACCTGACCTGATGTACCATAGCTTGACCTGTTACCTGATCTTGTGTCTAATGCCAACAAACCTGACATGTAGTCCTTACGGTCCGTTCATGTTGTCTATCCAAACAAACCTACACCTACCTGCTCCTGTGTTGGCATTAGTTCTTGATTACTTAAATACCTGACTTGAACACCTATAACTTGGGGGTATGGGGAAATCAATGATGAAACCTGACTTGTAACTCGATAGTGTGCTACCATTATTGATCAGTGTTAGAGGCTAGGCCAGCCTTGGGATGATGCTGCTGACATCATCCATCGTTATCCATTACCTTTTAGAGGCTAGGCCAGCCTTGGGATGATGTCATGGACATCATTCATCTTTACCCTTTTCCTTTAGTGCCTAGCGGCATGTCTCGGTTTCAGCCCGAGAATCTTCACCGTGATCCCGGGCACGCACGGGATACTATTGAGTTACATCGATGATTCATCAAATTGATTTCAAAGATTTGAGAGTAGATAACCCGATAGACCAGTTTAGTTTACTCACTGCACACTACCCTTCACTGCCTTGACGTTTAGGACGAATTCTGACAAGGACTTGATCTCCCTCCTTGAATTCTACATGTCGCCTGTGTGTTACACCTGCTTTACCATTCATGATTATATTTGCATTGCTTGTTACCCTGTTTATACTTTATTACTGATGACATGACGCGCTGACGTCTGGGTTTTGCATGGTCCAGATTCCGTACCTTTGCTGCAGTCCGAGCAGGAGTACTTCGGCCAGCAGGCTGATCAGTGAGGATTCAGTAGTAGTTAGTTCTTTTACTTTCAGCATTTTTATTCATGGTGTGAGCCCGCATTATGGGACATACATTCCAGTTATTCTTGTATTGGATCTTTTGCTTCCGCATTATTTACTCTTGACTCATTTTATTTTGGCTTATGGACATGTGCTAGATAGTTTTATTTTGTTCTTGATATCTCTACAGCCGTAATATGACTGTGGAAGGATAATTCCTACCCACAGGTAGCATGGTTGGCTATGTCACGTGCCTGCCTTGGCGTACTCTGGGAAGCGGGGCTGTTAGTAATATGTATGCCCTAGAGGCCATTACTGTACATAGGATGTATATTGTAGTGGATGCTGGGACGTATATAGGGAGGACTTTCTTGCTCGACATGATAGTATGCTATCTGGTTACACTTTACCTTAACGTGTATGCTGATTGTCTCTCTGTTACATGTTGGTAAAGCCCTTAGGATCTGTACTTGACTACCTGGACTATGATGCGGATCATACTAGTGGGGACTTGGTAGTCCATAAGTACATCCTTCAAAGTCCCTAGTCGAGGGTGTATCGAGATGGGGCATCGATATACCAGAGTAGACTAGCGTATACCTTCTCGACCCATACAGATAGGCGATGGATGATCCCATATCCATCGGTGTTTGACATCAGAGATGATATACGGGTGCTCAGTAGAGACTGGGTACACTGGACGGACTCGCCGAGAACTCCCAGATGGTATTATACCTCACGTCAGATGGCAGTTTTCTGGTGACACTGGTACAGAGTAGTCCGTTGACCCGAGATCGTCATAGAGTCTTGTGTGGTTCCCACTGTGCTTTGATTTCCATCTTACCACGTCCAAGAGGGCGTGCAAAACGGTGGTTTTTGGGTACAGTCCCGAGTCACATGGAGGCAATGAGCGATAGGAGGGGATTCGTCTCTCCCGGTATATGGGGGTTGATGTTGCGCTGTGTTCGATTGGCTATAACAGGAAATCCCTGGCCAGGGTTGCTGAGATTTACTGGTAAGTGTTACCAGTAGTTTCTCGAACAGTTATAGACCTCATATCGACACGACTTATTGAGCTATTGGGGTCTGACGTTTACCACCCCTAGGCGAGATATGCGACATATCAGACGATCAGACCGGACTGTACGGTAGTGTTACTGGTCGGATTCACTGGAGTGTGAGCGGGCTTGCTCGTCGATCTTCAGATCGCTCAATACCCGGGTGGCCGTTACGTTTAGCAGACCGCTTGCGGCTTGTGGATGTTTGATATGATCATCATCCGCTGCCGGCGTATTGACGAGTCTTTAGAGTCCTACACAGAGGTTTCCTGGCTCAAGCGAAACGAAATAGGAGCGCATATGAGATATGTGCGGGACCGAGAATAATACGAGTATGTGATACTGTATTCGATTCTCGCGATGTGACATTGATCGGTTATATCCGATATAGCCGGGTTATCGGATCAAGTATTGATTCGATAAGATGTTACTATTGATACCAGTCGGTTATGTGCGCATGACCGGATCATTGAATCAAGTGTTGATTTAATGATTTAATGTATAATTATATATTTGATATATTACTTTGCATTAACTAGTATCGGGTCACTTTAAGATGGATTTTCTCACTCTTTTGTGCGCATTACATATACGATATGATTTTGTGCACTTCCTTGTGTCATGTTTGATGATGCATGCCCTTTTTTGGTTAAGTGTAAAGAATGAACCATGGTTGTGAATGGTTAGGGTTTTGTATTAATCATTCATTTATTTATATATATTTGTTTTGAATTTAAATTGTGAGAAGAAAACAAAATGGTTGCATTTTTCTTCATGAAGTTTCTAAGTGCTTCATGCACTTTGACCATTTTGTCTTCTTCTCCTTTACCTAACCATTCACTAACTATGATTCACTCTCTACACCTAACTATGATTAAGTCATGATAAGTATTCTTTTTATTGATAATTTAAACAAGACTTATCATAACTTTTCATGAGCTTCTTCTTCTTCTTCATAAAACACATGAAGAAAAAGCTTGTAGTCATCAATGGTAGTTTGATGATATGAGTGAGAAATCCAATTCTAAAGTCTACCCACTTCCTATTTCTTCATCCTCTACCTCTTGCCAAGTAGTAGAGTGTGTTTCCTTCACAACTTTTTACGGTTTGGTGAAGGTGGAGCTTGATTCATCGATGCCTCGACGTAGATCATCTTCGGCATGGACATCGACGACCTGGCTTGCCCATTCTCCGACGAAGCCGACTCTAGAGCCCGGATTTGATTTGGACAGCGGAGACGACATCGTTGCGGAGCCGTGGAGGTGGATAACCGGATCTACAAAGGTTGTATTTCCGTATTCTCATTAGTTAACTGTTAACTAGTTCTTGTTCGCCTAGACTTCTAGTATACGATCCGTTGTTTAGGGTTTGTAGGCACCATAATTTTTGAAATTGCCATGGTTGATGGCTTGGGAGACCTCACTAGTGTGCCTAGTAACCCTGCAGTGGTATCAGAGCCTAGCTAGAGCCTTAGGCGAAGTCCAGACGGAAATTGAAGTCCGAACGAACCCGAAACCCCGAACCAATATTGCTCTCTGTACAATTTTTAAATTCTGGGATTTTTCAACATTAAAAATATTCAGAAACATCAGCAGGCAATTCTAAGAAATACTGTAAAATTTGTGCACACAATTCCTACAGTGCGCCGCGCTTCCGCGGCACGAGCTTGGCTTGTGCGGCGCAAGCGCGGCCATTTTGTCGTCTTGTGCCACTTGTCTTCTACAGTAATTCCTATGGTACTGTTCTGGTATTCCTGGATATTTTTAATATATTTTCAAGAGTTGATTTTTCTGAGTTGATTTGGGGATTCGGAATTTCGATCGGGATATCAAATTTTGTCTGTGTGGCTTTCCGGATAAATTTTAGAATATGTTAAAAAGTTCGACCGGATATAAATACCCAACTTTTCCCCTGTCGGGAAATTTCCAAGTGTTGGATTTTTCCGTAGTTTAACGACGTTCTAAGTAGTGCAAGTAACGCGATGGTCCCTCTAGAAGACACAAACCTTAACTCGATTATGTGACCGTCTTGAACTGCCCTTTGAACCTTCGGGTTTGGGGCAGTACGGCGTGCCACATGTGAGGCGTTGGCTTGACCCTTCTACGGCTGGATCGTTGGTACTGAGGCACGAACGGAATGTTGTTAGACTTGTTTCATGTGTTGATCTGGATCGGGAAAACTTGGGTGTTCGATTGTTCGATCGGAAAGTTTAACATTTTCTGTTTATCTGGAATGGGATACAATAATTGGAATTCACAAAAGTTATGTGATAACTGAATGAATGTTATAAACGTAGCAATTTAGTCTCACTTGATCGGTTGCCACGGAATTTTGATGTGATCAAAAGTCCGTCGCAATCACGTAGCGTACGCGGATACTCGCCGGGTAAACTTAATAGACAGCTTCACTCCATAGCCCCGACCAAGTGACTGTAGGAGAACCCCGTCGCCGAAAGCATCCGTCCGGGTGCTCACGGTAGCGGTGTTCCGCCTTGGTGCACTTCGTCGACGGTATCGGGGGTGCAGCCGTCTACTGAAGTTTGCGACGAGTATTCGATCAGGATGTCGGGAATCTTGTTGAATTGCCCGACTTGATATTGAAAAGTGTTTTCGATTTTGAAACTAAAATGCGGGGTTTATAATTGTTAGGCATGCGATGTCTAAGAAATTCATTTGGTCAGGCATGCGATGTCTGAGGTGATTGCGGATTCCAACTGTTGTAGTTTTACACTTTCTTTTCTGTGACCGTAAGTGTAATATGTGATATCGCCGGTTTCGTTGCTATATGTCAACGACAATTGGGATGGATATATTTACTTACGTTGATGACATGAGATGTTATGTGTTGCTGGATATGTTATATTGGATCGTCGTGTTTGAATAGCCGGGGTTTTTTATGTGAGATGAGTGTTTTTCATTTTCATTCATGTAAAAACTTGTATGTAATATTCTTTTATTGGGGCGCTTCCAGGTTGCGGGAGTTGTCACCGTTTGTATATTATTTACTTTTCCGCACTAGGATAGACCCAAGGAGGAGGGCACAAGTAACCGGGTTCTGGAGTCCAGTGGGAGACCAACTCGAGGAGTCGAGTCCGGGTCTCCTAACTCTAGAATTGGTAGGGTTGCTTGCCGCTCTCGTAGGGGTCTAGGGGTGTGGGTTTGGCTATTCATCACGACCGTGGAATCCGTGTTTTGTACTGGCTCGTATTGAAAACACGGACGTCCTAGTATATCCAATATTTCATATATTTCTTCTGCTGCGATATCTGTGATGAGATCATGTGATGTTTCTGTGATGGATATAGTATATAGTATATATAATATATTATATAGACGTTACTTATGTTTTACACCCGTGCTAGCCCTGCCCTGCTCTGTCGTTAGTTACCTAACCTAACGGTGCACGAGGGGACATCGAGGCGAATGCGGATGGCATAAGTGTACGTCATATCTATCTGTGATGTTTAGGTACTTAAATGATGGGACTTCATTAATGTGATTAATGAAATTAAAAGAAACCTAAGATGTTGTAGAATCGAATTTCAAAATAAAACAGGTAGCTACAGTTCTTGCTTTGCACAGAGGTATATGTGATATATCCTGCACCTTATTCGATGAGGAAAGGACCGAGATCCCTTCACCGGGAGTGACTCCTTTAGCAATAACTGGCAGATGCTACACACTCGGTTTGTCTTTTGATTGCTTTTAAGTGTTTTTGCTTTGCACAGTGATATATATGATATATCCCGCACCTCATCCGACGAGGAAAGGACCGACGATCCCTTCACCGGGAGTGACTCCTTTAGCAAAACTAGAAAAGCTTCAAAAACACTCCATTTTTAAAATCATTCGATCCTACAACGATATAAAGTTCATTACGCAAAAGGTTTTCTTAAAAACCTGTCGTAGCCCTCCGTCATTTCAGATAGGTAATAGTTAGTATTCGTGCTGCGTTTGTTGACTCAGTCAAGGCGTAGTGTGCGGTAGCTGATTATTGCTTATCTGCAAAGCATATGATGCGATTCGATTAGGGTAGTCGTGCGGCCTTGTTGACTCAGTCAAGGGTCGTGCGGGTGGGTTTAATTCAATCGAGAAATGACGGGTTGAACTTTACTTGCGGTCTATGGTTTGTTGACTCAGTCAAGGTCATAGATCGCATGGGGAAAAATATTATCGGGAATTTCAAGTGTTGAAATTTGCAATGAGATTGCATACCTTCTATGAGATAGTTGGATCCCGATACCCGCTGCGAGTAAGTGTTACTCCTGGGAGAGTTTTATACATTACAATTAGCCGATCAAGTAGGTGTCTAGAAAGGTGTTAACGAGGTTACGCCTCTGGGAAAACGAGGTTTACATTAATTAGGTTCGTGCGAAAGCACGGGGGACCTCCCTCAAAGTACCGACACTGGCCTGGCTGAAAGATTGGCGAACTTGTAGTGTGTAATTAATCCCGGCTAGTCTTTCCTTTTAGGGTTTGAAGGAAGATTTGATAAAAAGCAGTGGGAGCCATCCTGATTAGATAAAATAATAACCAATCTATTCTTGACAGAGCGCACGCTGAGTGTTTTCTTCTCTCTCTCTCCAGGTAGCGACCATATCACGCCTTAATCAAAATAATAATACGGATTATTGACCGAACCCGCTTGTTATATTGAGCTGGGGAACGTTGGTCCCGCTCCTACTTATAATTGTTATAAGACAGAGCAGGAAATTGGGGAATACCAGATTTCCCGTGCCGCCCAAACGAGGAGAGTGCATGATGATGCATCATCTTCGGGTGTGTTCATTACAAAGAACTGTTTCTCTGTATCCTCTACGTCCTGGGTATGTGATACCGGATCAGGATCCCATGATATGTAATCTGTTACATAGGGCTACAGAAAGGTAGAGAACTGAGAACGGGTGATAAGTTTCATGAGGCAGAAAACGGGGCAAGAGTTGCAGCCAAGTCTGTCGGTCACTGTCACCCTGTATTACCGATACATTGATTCTGAACGAATGTTGTTAGATACCGAACCTGATATACAAAATCATTTCAGTCTCTTTATTAGTAAAGAAAGGATATAATTCTGTATTGTTGGATAATGTTTTGAACATTTCCTATATCAAAAGTTGATCGGTTCAGGCACGTTATCTAAAAGCGTTGATGTTCTAAATCAAACTACAGTTCTTAGTATATGGAACACACACAAGAGGAAGAGTTCAGAAATGAACGAATCCTACTTGAGGCATTGTAGACTAGGTCAGATCAATGTGACCCGACTAGCTAGAGTTACATAAAGATGCATATTTAAATTAGTTTGAATTTACATCTTGTGAAACTCGCCAGTCATGTCACAAAGATAAGATGACCATAGCTCTGTTTATTGGAAACAGAGAAAGAGTTAGTAAACTCTTGGGATTGATACATGCTGATGTATGTAAGGTCCCCTGTCTACACATGCCAGGACTGGTTCTTTATACTTCATTATATTCTCTGATAATCTCTCAAGATTCAGACATACGTTCCTGTTGAAACATGAGTCCGAACCTTTTGAGATATTCACAGAATATAAGTTAGAAGTAGAGAACCAGAATACGGGTATAAGTATTATGTCCTTTGATGAGATCAAGGAGGAGAATACTTGAGCACGGAAATACTGGACTATTCTAAAGGAGAATGAGATTCTCTCTCAGCATTACTCCTCCGTATACACCATAGCACGATGGTATATCGGGGCGGAGCAGATACACCCTATTTGATATGGTGTGCTCTATGATGAGTACTACTGAGTTACCTTTTTCCTTCTGGGAGTTATGCACTTATGAAGTTGCATACCTATTGAATAGGGTTCGAATCAAATCAGTTGCCTACCACTCCATATGAGATATGGAAAGGGAAGAGCCCATGTCTTAAGCCAGTTAAGATTTGGATTTGTCCGGCCTATGTCTAAAAGCAAAATCCGGACAAGCTCGAGGCAAGGTCAGTTATGTACAACTGGAAAGGTTCCAGCTATACTAACTACAGCTGATGATTTGAAAGAACCAAAGGATTCGATAGTTACCAACGAACCTCAGCCTCTCCGCCGATCTAGTAGGGTTCCTCACCCACCTGAGAGATACTTCTGTTTCTCTATGACAGTGGGAGCGAGGATTGCATCATGAGATGATGACCCAACTAGCTTCGAGCTGGCCATCAGGAGTAAGACTCTGTAAGAATGGCTGGATGTTTAGCGATCTGAGATGGAATCCTTATACACCAACAAAGTATGGACTTATGGTTGCAATATCTGAAGGGTTAAATCCCCATCAGGAGCAAGTATATCTTGAGAAGATTACTTGGTGTACATGGAAAGGTTGAGACTTTCGAAGCTAGACTTGTTAAAGGTTTTCATCATCAACCAGGCGTGGATAATGATGAAACCTTTTCAAGTAGCTATGCTTAAGTCCATCCAGATCCTACTTACCACGGCTACATACCATGACTACGATATCTGGTGGTTGGGTGTCATGACAGCTTTTCTAAATGATGTTTTAGAAGAGAACGTCTATAAGTACACAGCCAGAGGGCTTCGTAGACAGTGGGAGCAGCGGAAACGTGTGCAAGATGCTTTATAGGATAAAGCAGGCATCGCGGAGTTGGAACGTCTGTTTTGATGAAGTAGTCAAAGAGTTTGACATCATCAAAATGGTAGATGAACCATGTACAAACAAAAAGGTAGTAGGGAGTATGGTGACGATCCTCGTAGAGTACGTGGATGACATACTCTTGATAGGGAAGGAGTTTCCTATGCTACGCTCGATCAATCTCCGCTTATCACAATGATTCTCCATATAGGATTAAAGTGATACATACTAAATCCTGGATTTTAGATCTATAAGATAGATTTAATTGGATGTTAGGATTCTCACTAGTTGTAGTGAGACGGTATCAACCGATCCTGGGGAGAATCGCTGGAATTGTTCCAGGGTGATAAAGACGACTGAGTGTCAGTCACAGGCATTGTCTTTACCCTCAGTAAAGGGACGGTATGTTGGAAGAGTTTCAAGCTAGATACCGTGACATACTAGACGATAAAGGCAGGATACATCGCTACTTAAGATGCTACCAAAGAGGTTGTTTGGATGTATAATGGTTCATGAGATGAACTATGTTCCTCCCATTGTGTGACAATGGAGTTGTGGCTCATGCCAAGGAACGTCCGTCCCATCAGTGATCCAGACATATTCCAAGGCAGTATCACTTGATCATGGAGATGGTTGATCTCCAGGGTGATCGAGGATTGGAGAGTAGACTCAGAGGACAACACAGCGGATCCACTCACAAAGACCTGTTCCCAGAGAGAGACTTTTATGGGATGGTTGAGTATGAGATACTGCAACCACTGCTACAGATGGCCCTAGTGCAAGTGGGAGATTGTTAGTTATATGTATGCCCTAGAGGCCATTACTGTACATAGGATGTATATTGTAGTGGATGCTGGGACGTATATAGGGAGGACTTTCTTGCTCGACATGATAGTATGCTATCTGGTTACACTTTACCTTAACGTGTATGCTGATTGTCTCTCTGTTACATGTTGGTAAAGCCCTTAGGATCTGTACTTGACTACCTGGACTATGATGCGGATCATACTAGTGGGGACTTGGTAGTCCATAAGTACATCCTTCAAAGTCCCTAGTCGAGGGTGTATCGAGATGGGGCATCGATATACCAGAGTAGACTAGCGTATACCTTCTCGACCCATACAGATGGGCGATGGATGATCCCATATCCATCGGTGTTTGACATCAGAGATGATATACGGGTGCTCAGTAGAGACTGGGTACACTGGACGGACTCGCCGAGAACTCCCAGATGGTATTA
This sequence comes from Agapanthus africanus, assembly GCA_030015575.1. Classification (NCBI taxonomy): domain Eukaryota; kingdom Viridiplantae; phylum Streptophyta; class Magnoliopsida; order Asparagales; family Amaryllidaceae; genus Agapanthus; species Agapanthus africanus. Next base: position 762,644,702 of record JASDDO010000022.1, on the reverse strand, counting down.
TACCTCACGTCAGATGGCAGTTTTCTGGTGACACTGGTACAGAGTAGTCCGTTGACCCGAGATCGTCATAGAGTCTTGTGTGGTTCCCACTGTGCTTTGATTTCCATCTTACTACGTCCAAGAGGGCGTGCAAAACGGTGGTTTTTGGGTACAGTCCCGAGTCAAATGGAGGCAATGAGCGATAGGAGGGGATTCGTCTCTCCCGGTATATGGGGGTTGATGTTGCGCTGTGTTCGATTGGCTATAACAGGAAATCCCTGGCCAGGGTTGCTGAGATTTACTGGTAAGTGTTACCAGTAGTTTCTCGAACAGTTATAGACCTCATATCGACACGACTTATTGAGCTATTGGGGTCTGACGTTTACCACCCCTAGGCGAGATATGCGACATATCAGACGATCAGACCGGACTGTACGGTAGTGTTACTGGTCGGATTCACTGGAGTGTGAGCGGGCTTGCTCGTCGATCTTCAGATCGCTCAATACCCGGGTGGCCGTTACGTTTAGCAGACCGCTTGCGGCTTGTGGATGTTTGATATGATCATCATCCGCTGCCGGCGTATTGACGAGTCTTTAGAGTCCTACACAGAGGTTTCCTGGCTCAAGCGAAACGAAATAGGAGCGCATATGAGATATGTGCGGGACCGAGAATAATATGAGTATGTGATACTGTATTCGATTCTCGCGATGTGACATTGATCGGTTATATCCGATATAGCCGGGTTATCGGATCAAGTATTGATTCGATAAGATGTTACTATTGATACCAGTCGGTTATGTGCGCATGACCGGATCATTGAATCAAGTGTTGATTTAATGATTTAATGTATAATTATATATTTGATATATTACTTTGCATTAACTAGTATCGGGTCACTTTAAGATGGATTTTCTCACTCTTTTGTGCGCATTACATATACGATATGATTTTGTGCACTTCCTTGTGTCATGTTTGATGATGCATGCCCTTTTTTGGTTAAGTGTAAAGAATGAACCATGGTTGTGAATGGTTAGGGTTTTGTATTAATCATTCATTTATTTATATATATTTGTTTTGAATTTAAATTGTGAGAAGAAAACAAAATGGTTGCATTTTTCTTCATGAAGTTTCTAAGTGCTTCATGCACTTTGACCATTTTGTCTTCTTCTCCTTTACCTAACCATTCACTAACTATGATTCACTCTCTACACCTAACTATGATTAAGTCATGATAAGTATTCTTTTTATCGATAATTTAAACAAGACTTATCATAACTTTTCATGAGCTTCTTCTTCTTCTTCATAAAACACATGAAGAAAAAGCTTGTAGTCATCAATGGTAGTTTGATGATATGAGTGAGAAATCCAATTCTAAAGTCTACCCATTTCCTATTTCTTCATCCTCTACCTCTTGCCAAGTAGTAGAGTGTGTTTCCTTCACAACTTTTTACGGTTTGGTGAAGGTGGAGCTTGATTCATCGATGCCTCGACGTAGATCATCTTCGGCATGGACATCGACGACCTGGCTTGCCCATTCTCCGACGAAGCCGACTCTAGAGCCCGGATTTGATTTGGACAGCGGAGACGACATCGTTGCGGAGCCGTGGAGGTGGATAACCGGATCTACAAAGGTTGTATTTCCGTATTCTCATTAGTTAACTGTTAACTAGTTCTTGTTCGCCTAGACTTCTAGTATACGATCCGTTGTTTAGGGTTTGTAGGCACCATAATTTTTGAAATTGCCATGGTTGATGGCTTGGGAGACCTCACTAGTGTGCCTAGTAACCCTGCAGGGGCGTGACATTGTTCTTTTGGTATCAGAGCTATAGGATAATCGGGTTTGATTCTTTTGTAGTTGGGTATTGTACCCAATACACGAATCAGAATACTCGTGTTTAGGAAACATGTCCTGCCATCTTGCCGTTTTACCGTTCTTGAATCTAACCTCCTCCTGATTATATTTTTTATGGTGTGCAAACTTCCTTTGCATATCGACTCGAAACCTGATTCCTTGTTATCTCTAGAACTTAGGCGACTTGGGTGGAGTTATGTAATTGTAGCTATGATATGCGACATAGTTACAATGCGGTACTCTATTTAAGTAACTCGGAGTTCTAGCCTTGATCTATATTTTGAATCTGTTATCATGCTAATCTTTGGGTGTTTTGATTTCAGAAACATGGCAGACAGGAATCTGAAGACATACCAAAGGCGTGTTGACGAAGCCGCTATGCTTGGAGTAATACGTGGGATGTTGGAGAATCAAAAGAGGCAGACCGAGTTGATCCAGCAGCAAGCTGAATCATTTCAGGAAGGTTTGCGGACCGTTCAGTAGTCCGTGAACAATGTTGGGGCCAGACCAGTAGATCGAGTGGGGACCGTAGCAGATTTCAGGAGACTGGGTCCATCTGTCTTTACTGGTTTGGAGGAGCCATTGCCAGCGGAGCAATGGCTGGTTGATACGGAGAATCTACTTATTGCGGCGCAGATCCCAGATGATAAGAGGGTGGATGTGGTACGCATTCAGTTAGTGGATTACGCCCGCGAATGTTGGCTTGTGGAGGAGACCCGCTTGCCCAAGCCGATCAAGTGGGCGAATTTTTCGAAGAGTTTCCTGGAGAAGTTCTTCCCGCGGACTGCACGGGAGGAAATGGAAGAGAAGTTCATCAGTCTAAGGCAGAATGGTGCACCTGTAGATGTGCATGCAGCGGAATGGACGCGGCTCAGTAGGTTCGCTAGACCTTTAGTTGCCAACGATGCAGACAGGGCAAGGAGGTTCATGCGCAGCTTGGATGTGGACATCCAGAGGCAGATTGTCTCCCTGGGTTTGACCACTTTCTCATAGGTACTTACGGTAGCTCGAGAACAGCAGAGCTTATATGGGAAGACTGGGAGTTCACAGCAGACAGCAATTACAGTACGGAAGCCGACTTTTGCACCGAACCGAGCACATGGACACGGGGGTATTCCGGTGAACTGTCGTGGCGTAACGCCGATGAAGAAGCCTGCTGTTGTTGACCAGAGAAAGAGCGTGATTTGTAACTACTGCCATTTACCCGGTCATGTGCAAAGAGACTGTCGAAGGAGGCAAGGGCTTTGTTTGGTTTGTGGAGCGGCGGATCACACTATCAACGCTTGTCCGTCGAAGCTTTGCACGAGGGATGACATTCAGAAGCCACCGCAGAAATCGTTTCCGGGACAGAAGCAGCTGACTCAAGGACCCAATCAGGCTCGAGCTTTTACCTTGACGGCTGAGGAAGCTAAGGCTTCAGGGGAAGTTGTTTCAGGTATTCTACTCGTTCATGGTTTTCCCGCATTAGCGTTATTTGATTCTGGTGCATCCCATTGTTTTATGTCGTCCAAGTTTTTAGCTACACACTCAATTACCTGCACGACCCTGTCTAGTTTTTGGGATATACATACTGGGAATGGGAAAATCATATCTAGTAGAGAATGTAAAGATTGTGCAGTTGTTGTTTGCGGACGGGAGCTTTTTGCAGATTTCTTGGTGATTGATACAGGCGGCTATGAAGTCGTCTTGGGAATGGATTTTCTTGGCACTTTCCATGCTTACATCGATTGTAGGGCAAAGAAAGTAATTTTCCAGATTCCCGGACATCCTGAGTTTACCTTCACTGGAGGAAGTAGTTCTGTTGGGCTAGTCGAGTTTAGGGCTAGGCCGACAGCTAATGTTCTTGCATCAATGGAGGTTGATGAAAGTGAAGCGCCAGCTGTTGTTCACGATTTTATGGACGTGTTTGAAGATATATCAGGATTACCGCCGAAGCGAGACTTGGAGTTCGCAATTAATAGTGCAGCGCCAGTATCTAAAGCGTATTATCCAATGACACCAGTGGAGTTGGAAGAAGTCAAGAAGCAGGTTGCTGAATTACTTGAGAAGGGTTGGATTCCCAGCAGTAAATCGCCTTGGGGAGCTCCAGTTCTTCTAGTTAAGAAGAAAGATGGCACAAGAAGGATGTGCATCGACTATCGAGAATTAAACTGGGTGACTATTAAGAACAAGGACCCGATCCCTCGCATTGGCGAATTGTTCGAGCAACTTAGTGGCGCGAGGTTATTCTCGAAGCTGGATTTGCGATCCGGATATCATCAGGTCCGAGTGAAAGCAGAGGATATTTGCAAGACGGCGTTCCGAACTCGGTATGGACATTACGAGTACTTAGTGATGCCCTTCGGAGTTACGAATGCACCAGCTATATTCATGGACTTGATGAACCGAATCTTTTCACCATTCTTAGACCAGTTTATTGTGGTGTTCATTGATGATATTCTGGTTTACTCGAAGAGTTTTGAAGAGCATGCTGAACATTTGAAGATCGCACTGCAGACGTTGAGACAAGAGAAGTTATATGCGAAGATGAGCAAGTGCGAGTTTTGGCTGGAAGAAGTAAAATTTTTGAGGCATGTTGTGTCTGGCAATGGAATCGCCGTCGATCCAGAAAAGATTGCAGCAGTTCGAGATTGGCCGATTCTGAATAATGTTGCGGAGATAAGAAGTTTTCTTGGACTCGCCGGGTATTACAGAAGATTTGTGGAGAACTTTGCTCGTCTGGCGAAGCCGTTGACCAAGCTTACGCGCAAGGAGGTACCTTTTTTGTGGACGGATAGATGTGCGTCAGCTTTTGAGACGTTGAAACAGAGATTGATAACCGCTCCTATTCTGACCGTGCCAGACAATTCCGGAGGATTGGTGATTCACAGCGACGCATCTGGGAAAGGATTGGGATGCGTTTTAATGCAGCATGGGAAGGTTGTAGCGTACGCATCAAGACAATTGAAGACCCATGAGAAGAATTATCCAACTCATGACTTGGAGCTTGCGGCTGTGATCTTCGCTTTGAAGATTTGGAGACACTACCTTTTGGGCGAAAGGGTCGAGGTTTTCACGGATCATAAAAGCTTGAAGTATGTGTTCACGCAGAAGGAGCTTAATATGAGGCAACGTAGATGGTTGGAGTTGATGGCTGACTACGATCTTGATCTTAAGTACCATCCGGGGAAGGTTAATGTCGTACCGGATGCGCTCAGTCGGTTACCAGCTATTCAGATGTTGACTACGCAGAAGGAACTCATTGAAGACTTTCGAAGATTTGATTTGGAGGTTGTGCTTCCGCATTCTTCGGGACAGTTGATGCAGCTGCAGGTGCATTCGTCGTTGATCGAGAATATTAAAGCAGCGCAACCGCTGGACCCTATATTGCGAAAGTTTGGGGACTTGATTGAATTTTAGCACAGGTTATCATCCTCAAACAGATGGCCAGTCGGAGAGAACGATCCAAACTCTTGAAGATATGTTGAGAGCTTGCATGTTGGACTTCAAGGGTTCATGGGAAGATCATCTGCATTTGGTGGAGTTTTCTTACAACAACAGTTTTCAGGCGACGATTCAGATGGCTCCATTCGAAGCTTTATATGGTCGCAAGTGTTGTTCACATGTTTGTTGGGACGATGTCGGTGAACGAAGATTGTTGGGACCAGACTTGGTTGTGCAGACTGTTGAGAAGGTTAGTGCTATCCGGAATCATATGAAGGCAGCACAAGACCGACAGAAGAGTTGGGCAGATACGTCAAGAAGACCTCTAGAGTTCACCGTGGGTGATTTGGTATTCTTGAAGATATCACCGACTAGAGGGGTGATTCATTTTGGAAGTCGAGGAAAGCTCAGTCCTCGATTCGTTGGACCCTTTAAGATCTTGGAGCGTGTTGGTGAGGTAGCGTATCGATTGGTGTTACCGCAATCCTTGGCGAATGTTCATGATGTGTTTCACGTATCCCAACTCCATAAGTATGTTCGAGATGAAACACATGCGTTGGATCATTCGGAGCTGATTGTACGAGAAGATTTGACTTTTGAGGAGCGACCGGTTGCAATTGTGGATCGGAGGGAAAAGGTTCTTAAGAACAAGGTTATCCCTCTTGTACTTATTTCTTAGGGTAGTCGCTCACATGGAGAGTCCACTTGGGAACGAGAAAATGAAATCTGGCAGAAATTTCCCCATCTTTTCTTGTAGTTATTGGTCGTTAATCCTTTGTGTTCTTGGAATTTCGAGGACGAAATTCTTTTTGTAGTTGGGTATAATGTAACAACCGAGTCCAGATATACAAATTCCAGTTACTGTATGTGTGGTGTGTGGTATTTATTTCATTGATCATGCTTTGATGGTTACTAGTTATAATTTACCCCGACATTACATATGTTTGCATATTACAATTAGGTTACTTAAAATAGTTTAAAAATACTTGTCATGGCCTGCTTGTTATCCCTAACCTTGTGGTAGAGTTCTTGCATCGTGTTCTCGTCCCGTTCAGTGAAACAGACGTGTTTGGACGACTACGCGCACGTACGTGCGTCCATTCTTGGGGGTACGCTTTTTCAGTACAAAATCCTTCATTTCAAATTTTGGAACTTGCTAATATTTTTTTATTTCAAATCCAAATTTTTGGACCGGACCCGGGCGCAATTCTGAAATATTTTTTGTACCCCGCCAAATTGTAATTATTTAATATTTTAAATTTTGACTTAACTTTTTCAGCCGAGGAAATATTCTTTGAGGTTGGAAATCTTCTCTGAAAGCCAGTGAGATTTTTTCTTTAAATCTTTTCCCCAGCCTTTGGAATCACTCGTTGGAAATATTCTAAATCTTTAATAAAATTTCCTAAACGAAATCTCTTAGCCAATCGCAATTCCCTATTTCACCCTGGGCCCCACGTCTCTCTCTCCTTATAGCATCATCCGAAAGTTGTGTGGTCTTCATCATTGCGCAAACATTCTGGAATTTGTTAATGAAGATGTAGGCATTTTCGGATTCCAGCCCGTGAAATTTGGGCAACATATTGATGAAATGGGGTTTAATTTCAAAGTTATCTCCATTGGCCGGTGGATGTAAAAGACATGTGGGTAAAGCCGTGTGGATAGGGTAGAAAAGATCCTGGAGCGCGATTCGTTGGGGCGCTTCGACAGGAGGATATGGTGGGTTATTCTCACCCAGTGGGGATAGAATCAGTCCCGCGGGTAAGGGGTTGTTAGGATTGAATCCCGACATCTCCTTAAAAGATGATGAATATGAAGATGAAGGTAAAGAAGTGGAGGGAATTTTGACTTCGGAGTCGAAAGCGTCGTCAGTCGGTACTAACGAGACACGGACTAAACGGGTGCTAGTGTCTCCAGTCCAACTGGACATACACTAAAGAGGTGCAGTGTAGTCAAAAAAGTAAAAATAGAACGTGAGGGTAAGAAAACATCAATGGAAGAAAGTGGGGTGCAAGTGGATTTCTAGAGACAAAATTGGCAAGTCTTTTTGTAAAATTTTCTGTTTTGTGTTTTTTTTTATTTTATAAGGAGTTTTTGCAAAAGATTTTTATAAGAAGCTTAGACACACGTTCAAGCAATCACAATATGCACAATCAAGCCTAGATCTAGGGTCTCCTAGGTCAACTAGACTGCTCCTAACTGTTCCAAAGGGCAAGTTGTGAGATCCTCAAATCGCCTCTTCACCGTCAATTGTCACCAGGTAAGCATAAGTAAAGAAAGGAGGGATCCGCTCACGAATCACCGTGAGACGGGCCTTTTAAAATTACCTTTCCCACTTGTCTAGCCTAGGCATCATAAAGTCTGGTTTAGATAAACGACCGATGCCTACAACTATTCCTTTGTCCTAATGAGCACGACAGTCCTTATAGGCTGAGTCTAATCTTTTTTAATTAACTCGATGGTTGATGCGAATGCTTTTTGTGATTTTTGGTGTCCTAGGAAGGGTAATGAAATCCCCACCCAATCTGGATTGGTGTTATAGCCCCTTAAAAGTCAGTTTTAAAAATGCAAAGCAGTAAACATACAAAATACTTGCCAATTTTTTTTCTTTTATTGCGGCGCAAAGAATCCTGCACAAGATCAAGTTATTGGAGAAGGGAGAGAAGTTTTACGCAAAGAATCCTGCAGGAAAATTTTTCAGAGGAGATCAGGGGGTTATAGAGAAGAAAAGAAAGCTTACATAGAGGTTTTGGCTTGCTGACGTCAGCAAGCCGCGGCGGATGCGCGGCAGAAGGCTCACTTTAGCTGCGGTTCCACGGTGGAATTATTGGTTCAAGCCTCCAAAAATCTTCTGGTGTCTGTTGTGGTACTCCTCTGTTTGTTCATATCTGCTGTTTGCTGTTTTGCTCACTGGATTTTTCCAGATCTGAAACTGTTCGTCTTTTCGATCCTGCACAATTCACACGAAAACCCTTCAAAAAATAACAAGATGATAATTTTTATATTTTTATATTTTTCAGTTTTTATGATTCTTTAATTTTTTTAATTAACCCAAATTACAAAAAGAAAATAACTACGCCATCCCCGGCAACGGCGCCATTTGATTGAGCGAGAAATTGCGTGCGCGTTTTTGAAAATCAAAGAATAGAATATAATACCGCAATTAATAACGGTGTCGCTCGGTAGCTAGCCGGTTGAGTACAGGTCGGTCCACAGGGATTTTGTGTATTTTCTAGTTGTTCTAACGAGTCAATTCCTATTTTGGTAGGTTTGATTTTCAATAAAAACTAAAGTTGAGTTTGATTAGGATCAAAATCTTGCTAGGGTTAGGATTAGGTTAGTTTGGAAAGTCAATTATTTCTCATCGCTTTCTTTGCCCTAATTAAGAACTTTTAGGTGTTAAGGTAATAGTTAACAAAGGGGATTAGCACGATCGGGAAGAAACTAGGTTTCTTCCCTTTGGTCCTTGTCCGTCCTTTCTTAACTCTTAGCCCTAACCTCTATGGAAATCATACACAACCGGTCTTTAACTATGGTATCACCGCTACCTCGTGGGATAGGGTGCCGTAGTGAGCGGTGTGTATGTATGCATAAAGTCCTACTTTAAAATGTATAACGGGCAAGAAAGGGGTGAGAGATTTTCATCTCTCAAACCTTCCCCAAACCTAACCCTAACAAGTGAGGAACTACTCACTCATTAGGGAATTAATAAACGAGTTCATTTTTTTTAGTTTTAATTCAACAACTACGGCAGATAAAATTTTTTATAACTACGATAGAGAAAAAAAATTGCTTAGAGAAATAACTAGGGCAGAAAAGAAACTTACTTTTTTATTTGATGCACTCTTCAACAATTACAGGGAATAAAAATTCTAAACTAGATAAACAAAAAAAGGCATGCTCCAAAAAGAGCTGTAGAGTTCCTATTTATAGAGAATAGAAACCCTAGGGTTTACATCTGATCCATATCTAAATTTACAAAAATACCCTAAGAAAACCGGGTCAATGCACCGACTCCTACCGACACGCACCGACGCACCGATACGTGTACTATATGGCCGCGGATCCGTGGCAGGAAGCCTTGTTTGGCCGCGATTCCGCGGCCATCTTGAAGGATCCCTGTGTCGTTTTCTCAGGTTTTCTTCTTGTTGCATTTTCATTCTGGTTTCTTCACTTGGTTTCTCAGAATATCTTCTAGTTTCTTCCAGATTTCCACAGTGCAGAATGTTGTGGACTTTTACCATTTGCTTCGTGTTGAAGTCTTGAATCTTTTGTTGCCTTTGTGCAATCGAACTGTTTGCTGTTCTTCGTTTGTTCCTCAAACTATAGGAGGCATGATAAAGATTCTTCTGTTTGTTGGTCGTAGTCTCACTTTTGTAGCGTCTTTTCATCATTTTCACTGTATTGTTCCAAGAACCTGTAACCTGCAACTATTCAACAGACATGGATCAAGAGCACCTATTTATTTGCAAAATGAATAAGAATGGGGAATATAATAATGCAAAATTATGACATGAACAGCAGACCTATGGAAGCACCGGTTCGACGAATAGATACTCTCGATATGGGCAATGGCAAAAGGGAAAAAGGGAGACCGAAGAAAACATGGATGGAGGTGATACGAAACGATATGGTTGCCAAAGGACTCAATGAAAGATATTGTTCGATATGAGTGAGTGGAGGCGGATGATTCATGTGCTGGACCCGGCGTGATTCTCATGTTGGTTTATGTAGTCTACCCCATATGCTTGGGATAAAAGGCTCAGTTGTTGTTGTATATTTAACAGTATCCTATACCACTGATATATATCATCGAAGTAAAAACATCATAAGAACTCATAAGGATCAACTACGAATACCCATAGTACTGGTATTCGCAATAACGCAGCAGGTAATAAAGGCATGCAAACAATGTAACAGTTCTACTGTGTCATGGCAATACTAGTGATGTGTAGTGTAGCATACGCGTTTGTGCTCATCCAGCATGGCAATCATTAGTATTTATGCAAGTGTTCTATAAGTGTTTAAAGCAAAAGTAATTCTACCCATATCCATAGTATATAATTACAATCAAATTTCCAGATATAGGGAATTCTTAAAGCCTCATATCGGCATTTACATACCCATCGCATGGTATAGCGGTCCTACAGTGTCATGGCAGTACCAATGAGGGGTAGTGTAATATATGAGTTTGTGCTCGTGCAATATAGTACTCATTAGTAGTTGTGTAGTGTTCTATCATTGTGTTCGTATAGCGGAAACGTATATAATCGATAAGTGTATCGCGAATATGTAAAGTAAATCTAAGTGTATTGCGTAATTATTAAATGTAACTAATTGCTATGAGCTATACCATTATCATTGAAAATGGAACGAAACGTTATTTTGAAATAAGGAAGCTGCATTAATTTAAAATAGATATTCATTTTGGAAATAACACCGCATCCTTGTCATTTATCATTTAAAAGTAAAAACGAATCGTTGGTTTTTAAAAGAGTATAGCTCAATCAATCATAACGTCCTAAGTCGGGACAACACATGACTCTATGAGTCTAAATGAAACTTAGCCGTATTAGGCACACTGTCCATATTATCACATGTATGGTATGATCCCTCGTACTATACCCATCCAATACCATATCCATATCGTACGGATCTATCGTTACGTACGTATGTCACCATAATCATATATTAAAATATATGCACATGAATAACCTACTAGATGCGAAATAACTCCAATACCATTATTTAAGTTATCTAACATATCATTAACAGCTAACTAGATAGCATAACTATCCTAGTTCAATAGTTGTGGAAGTGCTATATGCCATCCACCCGACTTCCCCCGTAGGTATAAATTTACTCACCCTTGTCGAGCTAGTCGAAGTCCACGTTGCTATGTCCGTCCTTGCCATCTCGGAAACCTCCACGATCGTACCTATAATCGTAGTTATAAAATATCGGCATAAATATCATATCAAAACCAAAACAATGAGCGAAGCACCCATAGGTTAGAACCTATAGGTTATTTACTCCAAAAACGACAAAATATCCCCGATATTAACGTACGAACATCATTATTTTAGTCGCGGTACAGAAATACGAAAAACCGTATCGGAATGTCAGAAACATGGATAAAACAATACTAGAATACTACCAGATTTCTCTATATGAAATATGGGACAAATCAAACAATACTGTAGCTAATATTATCACCAATTAAGGCTACTGAACAAAACACAAAATACAACTCAATAAGAAGCTCGGCGGCGCCGGCCATATAGGGAAAACCGCCGGTTGAAGTAGGGAAATAGGGGCTCGGGCTTTATGTGTGGTCTCCTAGTGGTCTCAGCATATTCTCATATTATTAGTTTTTTTAGTGGATTTACCCAGTAGTTCCAGATTCAATCTTAGCATCACAAATATCACAAAAGTTCTAGTTTATGATATTGCTCACTAAAATAGATATGTAAACAGAATAGAACTTGCAAAGAAGGAAGGAGATATACCTATGGAGAGGGTGCACAAAGAAATCCAGCTCAAGAAGTGCATATGGAAGCTCCTAGGGGTTGTAGTGGCTCTAGCTTATGGATGTGCACAAGTTTGATGAAGGGACCAAGTTTTTTCTCTTTGTTTTGGTGAACACTTGGGATTTTAGTGTTAGGAGCTTGAAGACCTATGGTTTCAGTTTGGAAAAGAGAAATAATGTGGTAAATTAGATGAAGGAGTTAGCTAAAAAAGAGTGAGGTGGAGGGTCGTAGCATGAGGTGGAGGGAGGAGAGTAAGTGTGGTGGTGTGTTGTATGTGAGGGTTTAATCCTAGCATAACATATACCATACTCTCATATCAAATAAAAACAAAAACCTTTTTAAATAAGTACCCTCATGTTATATTACATCAACATTCATGTTTTTAAAAGAAAAATAAAACATTTTTCATAATACTTAAAGACCATAACCTTCTTATAAAGTCTCATGTCATGTTAAAATAATTAAAATATCATGTTTATGATATCATACCTTTTTTCTCCATTTTTACCAAAATAATTACATTTTTATGGATATAAATCCGATACCAAAATTCATATGCGATATCATTTTTGTAAACTCATTATTCTCATATTTTAAATTAGAAATTAATATTTATAATTTTTCAAAATATTATAATATCCCCTCCTTAAAGAAATTCGGTCCCCGAATTTAAATTCAATCTCCATTTTAAAACATTTTTCTCAGTCAAATCAAATCAATTCAATACAAATCAATTTGTCGGGTTCTAAATTTTAAAACTTATGGTCCGCTCCAATTAACGGAACCCCGAAGTCCCACAAGAGCTAAAATGTAAAATAACGCAATCTTGAGCGTGAAAACTCAAAAAATATATAAAATTCACATAACTGTAACTCTAGCGGCTGCTATGAGAAATACACCGGTTATGATGCAAAATTCCAAATACGAAAACCATTGTGTATATCAAGTACACAATCATTGCCATAGCCGTAGTGTAATATCAGTAGCACACGACCAAGCGAAAATATAGAAATCAAATCTATAAAACATCTTATCAAGTGCGATGCACGAAAACAAAATCAACCATAACGGGTTTGCACAAAAATCCAAACCACATGCCACGGGTGTGTATGAAAACAAAAACAGCGCCACGTGCAACAGGTAAGCACGAAAACCAAACCCACTGCACCAAATGTGCATGGAGCCAATATCGAGTGCATCGGGATGCACAAGATCAATCTCAAGTGCATCAGGGTGCACAAAATCAACCTCAAGTGTATCGGAGTGCACAAAATCAATCTCAAGTGTATCGGGGTGCACAAAATCAATATCAAGTGCATCGGGGTGTACAAAATATCAAAACGTGCAACTAGTGTGCACAAAATCATACCGAGTATACCTAGAGTATAAAAAAAATCTCAATCAAGTGCAACTGATGTGCACGGAAATTTCAAACAAGTGCATATGGTGTGTACAAAATACCAATCAAGTGCAACTGACGTGCACGGAAATCTCAAATAAGCGCACCTGGTGTGCACAATTCATTTGTGTGACCCAAAAATCCTCAAAACACATAAGTCAAAATAACGGACGTCAAGTTGTCCTTTCTTCAACGTCAAAAATGCAATATCCAGATCTGTTGGGGTCAAAAATTATACCCCGGTTAACCAAGTCAAAGTCAAAGTCAAAGTCAACCCCAAACCAGTTGGGCCCAAGCCCAGGCCAAGTGGGCCCATGCCCAAGTCGAGCTCCGTGACTAGCCTCCCCTATGCCAAAATGAAAATTATGTAATAAATAATTTTGATGTAATTTTCATACATGAGTGTTAGAAAAATGGGCATAAAGCTAAATTTTTGTAAAACCCATAACTCATGTGCAAAAGAAATGAGTACATGAGGCATGAGATGGGCAAAATGCCATTTTGTAAAGTCCAAGGGGCTATATGTAAATTTGTAAGCCTATAAAAGGCAACATGATGATGAGATGAAAGAATAATTCATTCTCCCCAAAAATTAGGTTTTCTGTGCCTCCTTCTCTTTGCTCAAGGTTTTAAACCTTCTTCCTTTTTTTGAATTAAATCAAGAGTTCCATTCTTCCTCTTCTAAAGAGAAATAGTTTTTCACCACAAAACCGTTGAAGGGGAACGCGGATTTTCCATCAAATCTCCAAAAAGGAAGATTTTTAAAATCTCACCCTCTTTTCTCCAAGATCCAGCCAATAGAGAGGAGGAAGAAGGAGACCCACCTCCAAAAACCCCACTTTGGGGAAAATCCAAGGCTCAAGGGAGAAGAAATGGGTCCCCTTTCATCAGCTCCAAAAATATCTTAGGAGTTTAACTCCTCAAGAAAAATACACGCACACACACACACACAATAATAAATATTTCTTTTTGGGAGTACAACTCCCAGTGCAGGGGCTAAGCCCCTTTGTCCTCTTTGTCAGGAGTTCAACTCCAAAAGTCAATCGGGAGTACAACTCCAAGTGTAGGGGCTAAGCCTCTTTTCCTGCTGGCACGTGAGGCGCTGGCGTCCAGCGCTCGCGTGCTAGGCACGTGAGGCGCTGGCGCTCACGCGTCCTTCGGACGCTATTTTCCCTTTTTTTTTTATATACATAAACACTTCCCCTTGTAAACTCTGCGGGGCCCCTGATATACTCAAAACCCCTCACTGCACAACACACGCCCACTGCACATTAGGTTCACATGACCATTTTGACCCATCAATCGGAGGTTCCTTCGCTCGAAAGGCGAGGGGTAATTAACGACGGCTTAGTCTGCGGCTGCCGGAGATTCGGATCCACACAATCAATAAACCCCTGCCTACCCTAGGCTGGGGGAATCTATAGTACGCCTGACAATCGACGCGTATTCCCATCTCAATGAGGTGACGAAAAACACCCTACAGATTCTGGCACGCCTAGTGGGATCAAACTCTTCTCCCATATTTTGGGTTAAACGTTCATGAGAACTCAATCAATATATACATCGATTGCCTATACTGAAATCATGCTTCTTTGTGCAGGTTACGACTTTCGACTGCAATCTTCGGACGCAAACAAATATCTCCAAGGACAATCTCAGCTCTCAGCACAACTCCCATCTCCTACACGATGAAGATGGATGCCAGGACTGTCCTCTTGGCCAGTCTCGGGTGATAATAGGAGGAGTCGCTACTACCATTCAGCTCTATTCTGTTCATGCCAGCTAACGCCATCTCATCTTCTCAAGCTCCGGTGACAGACAGACCGGCCTCGAAAGGCAAGAGGCCAAATGTGGTGGTCTCGAAGGCGCCCCAACCCAAACGCAAGTCGGTGTTTGAACGAATTTTCTTGGCCCCAGTCGGGGGCAAGGCCATCAACACCAATAGAGCAATAAGGCGTCTCGAGCAAGTTCCAGTGGTGCCCTTTACAACTGCTCAATCGGGTATCTTCTCTAAGCTCCCCGTCAATAGACTCACGATGGATTCCTGGATTACGGATGCCTGTCAAGCCCTCAAAATCGAGAAGCTAAGACAGAAAATGCTCAGATATAGAGACAACAAAACGGCTAGGGCTCATGCTAGGCTAAACATCATGAGGGTCGAAGAACAGGGTTACCCCGCTAAAGATAAAGAGATAGCTGGATATGTGGTCCATACTGTCTACATGGTGGGCACGCGCAGCAAGAGCAAGGACGGAGCCACCACATCTCAAATCCAATCCGGTATAAATGTGGCTGCCACTTCCCACGACCAGCATCCTCTGGGAGGTAATGAAAACCCTTCCAGTGAGGTTGATAAGCAAAGAGATCCTGATCGCACTCTTTTGACGTGTCGAGTTTTAAGAGTTCTAAAGTTTAACCGCGATCAGGACGGTGTCGCTTTGCAGCTAGCTGCGATGAGCAGGGGTCGATCCACTGGGAGACGACGAGTTTTAAGTTCTTGTTACGACGAGTTAATGCGCGTGGCGAATAGTTCGTATCTATCTTATGTGTATATATGCAACGTAACCGTTTGTTAGGATTAGATAAGATAATGTGAGCTAAGGAAATCCGTATTCAAGTCCTTTGAGCTGAACTCAACCAATGAAGCTAGAGCAATCGGCAACAACGTGGATTAGGTTGCTTAAGCACGGTATTCGTGGAATCCGGCTTATTGACCCTTGTCCGTCCGTTCTTGTCTCTTGCTTTCGCCTCCGGCCAATCCGAACGCAACCGGTCGCGGTTAGGAGTCACCGATACCTTGGTAGGGTAGGGTGCCTAATGGAGCGCTTGCATAAGGTTTGGGTAGGGTTTCAAATGGAAAAGTCAGGAAAAGGAAATGGGAAACGAAAAAACCTTAACTTACAATATCTTTCTCTTTTCCTAACAACATATATTCACAACCCATTACAAAACAACAACAAAGTGAAAGAACAAATGAAAAGAGAAAAGAAAAGAAAACATTACAAGCAAGTAAATAAATGACATGATAATAAAGATGCAAGTAAGTAAAAGCAAGTAATAAAAGACAAGTAAGTAAATGCAAGAAATAAAGAACTAGGAACCATAGAACACAAGACAAGTTATGGGATCAATAACCAACCCTTAAACTTGCAAGCACAATGAAGGGGTTGCAAGATCAAGAGAAGGGTAAAGAACTCATGTGAAATGAAGGCAAAGAAGAGAGCTTTATTCATTCCAAAAAAAGGTACAGCTCTTGAGATCAAATACCAAAACTTAAACTTGCAAGCTCAATTAAAAGGTTGTAAGATCAAGAGAAGGCAAGGATCTCAAGGGGAAGCTAAGCTATTTACAAGAGAAAGAGAAAACAAAATGAAAAGAATGATATAATGTATGGCAAAATTGGACTAAAGAATCACTCCTCTCCCTTGCTTCCTTGTTCTGTATTTATAGACTCAAAAGAAAATTAAACAAACAATAAAAATGAGCTAAGGTGGCATCAGGGGATGGCCCACAGAAATCTGGGGGCTAATGGAGGCAGTGGGGCCGGCCACAAGGGTGGTGATCTCGGGTCAAATCCGAGCTTTGGGGCTTGGGTGTGTTGACTTGTGTGTTCTCCCACATCACATTGGTCCAGTTTGAATTGTCTATTTCAATTTGGTTTGCACCCAGTGCTTGGAGGGAAACTTGAATCTTTTGGTCACATCATTACTTTATGCATTGAATGCACATCACACCATGCCCACTTGTGCCATGATTCATGGCTGCCCCATCCATGGTCCAAGCTCCAAAAAGTCTTGTGTACACACTTGTATTGTGTTGGTCCATTTAGATAAAAAGTGTGTACACAAGCATGTTGCACAAAGAAACTCTTGGACTATCGGTCTGTTCGCAGTTCTGGTTGCAGTGTCGGCCCACAACTGTAATATTCGTGACTTTAGTTGTATTTCCAGAATTTTGTCACGGATGCCTGTAATCTGTAATTACTTAGCAGACACTGTTAATAGTACCGATATATACAAAAAAATAGATAATGAATGGGTGGTAATAAAATGCAGTTTTTTGTGATAAACAAATACCCCCAAACTTATCTTTTGCTCGTCCCGAGCAAAACAAAATCCTAGCCTCACTTTCACAGGGAACGCGATTGCACTGAGCGCGTGCAACAAGCCTGTAGGGTGTTTTTCGTCACCCCATTGAGATGGGAATACGCGCGCTTGTCAGGCGTACTACAGATTCCCCCTGCCTAGGGTAGGTCGGGGTTTATTGATTGTGGGGATCCGAATCTCCGTAGCCGCGGACTAAGCTGCCGTTAATTACCCCTCGCCTTTGGGGCGAGAGAACCTCCGATTAACGGGTTAAACTGGTCATGCGAACTCAATGTGCAGTGTACGTGTGTTTTGTTTTGGAGGGGGCTTGGATATATCGGGAGCCACGCAGAGTTTTTACGGGGGTCCCGCTACCCGGATAGCGGGCTGGGGGTCAAGGAGGCTAGCAGCCCCCTTGCGGGGTGCGGGGCAGCGCCCCGGCCTAAAATTTTTTTTGGGTGGGAGAGTGTTGTAGAGTATGTGTGTGTGTGTATATTTATATATACATATATATAAAAAAAATAAAGCGAAAGGGCATCCAAAGGATGCGTGGGGTCAGCGCCTTGAGCGCTGTGCGCTTAGGCGCTAGCGCGCCACGTGTCGGCACGTGGGCGCTTTGCGCTTGAGCGCAGGGCGCTGGAGCGCAAGCGCGCCACGTGTCGGCACGTGGGCGTTTTGCGCTTGAGCGTAGGGCGCTTGAGCGCAAGCGCGCCACGTGTCGGCACGTGGGCGCTTTGCGCTGGAGCGCAAGCGCGCCACGTGTCGGCATGTGGGCGCTTTGCGCTGGAGCGCAAGCGCGCCACATGTCGGCACGTGGGCGCTTTGCGCTTGAGCGCAGGGCGCTGGAGCGCAAGCGCGCCACGTATCGGCATGTGGGCGTTTTGCGCTTGAGCGTAGGGCGCTTGAACGCAAGCGTGCCACGTGTCGGCACGTGGGCGCTTTGCGCTTGAGCGCCAGCACGCCATGTGTCGGCACGTGGGCGCTCTGCGCTCGAGCGCCAGCGCGCCACGTGTCGGCACGTAGGCGCTTGGCGCCGGCGAGAAAAATGGGGCTTTTAGTCCCAGAACCAGAAGCTATGCTTCAGAAAGGAAATATTTATTATATATATATATATATATATATATATATATATATATATATGGAGTTAAACTCCTAGGATGTTTTGAAGCTGATGAAGGGCTTCTCCCCTTAAGCCCTAGTTCTTCCCCAAAGTGGGGTTTCTGGAGATGGGTCTTCTTCTTCTTCCTTTGTTTAGCCGGATCTTGAAGATCAAGAGATGTGAGATTTTAAAAATCTCTTCTTTTTGAGATCTGATGGGAGATCTGAGTTCCCCTTTGTGGGTTTTGTGGTGGAAAACTGCTTAGTTTTGGAAAAGAAAGAGTAAAACTCTTGATTTAATTCAAAAGAAATGAGAAGGTTTAGAACCTTGGAGAAGGAGCAGAGGCACAAACCCTAGGTTTTTTGAGAGAATGAAAAGTATTATCCTTTATTCATCATCATTTTGCCTTATATAGGCTTACATATTTACATATAGCCCCTTGGGCTTTGCAAAAATGGCATTTTGCCCATCCCATGGCTCATGTGCCATTTCTTTTTGCATATAAGCCATGGGCTTTACAAAAATTTGGCTTTATGCCCATTTTACATACATTCATGCATAAAAAATTACATAAAAATTATTTATTACATGATCTATATTTTGGCATGGAGGAGGGCCGGCCGCTTCATGTTCCGGCTCGACTCGGGCATGGGCCCATTTAGCTTGGGGCTGACCTTGACTTTGACTTGGTCAACCAGGGTGCAAATTTTGACTTCAACAAAGTGCCCCCCATCAATAAATTCACACCACATATGTGAGTCGTGTGCATGAAATTGATGGATCTTCTTTCACATGGAGGCTACTTGCCTTGGTTCCCACTTTTTGGGATCCACTGCCTTTTTTACGACGTGGATGGTCGACGCTTGATGCGTCTCCGAGACGGAGTGTCCGTGGTAGACGTTTCCCTGGCCCGGAGCAATTTGGTTCTCGCTTTGTAGGAAGCCTGCACTGCCCTTTTTACGACATGGACGGTCGACGCTCTGATCCGGAGCGATTTGGTTCCCGATTTGTGGGAAGCCTGCACTGCCCTTTTTACGACATGGACGGTCAACGCTTGATGCGTCTCCGAGACGGAGTGTCCGTGATAGACTTTTCCCTGGCCCAGAGTGATCTGGTTCCTGCTTTGTAGAAAGCCCGCACTGCCCTTTTTGCGATATGGACGGTCGACGCTCTGATTCGGAGCGATTTGGTTCCCTGCTTTGGAGGAAGCCTGCACTGCCATTTTTGCGACATGGACGGTCGATGCTCTGATCCGGAGTGATTTGGTTCCTGGTTTGTGGGAAGCCTGCACTGCCCTTTTTGCGACATGGACGGTCGACGCTCTGATCCGGAGCGATTTGGTAGACGTGTCCCCGGCATGGAGTGTTTGTTGTCGATGTACCCCTGGCACGGAGTGTCTTCTTGACGTTTCCCCGAGGCACAGTATCGGCTGGTTGACGTATCCCCGAGATGGAGTGTCTGTTGTCGATGTGCCCCCGGCATGGAGTGTCTGCTTGACGTTTCCCCGAGGCGGAGTATCGGCTGGTTGACGTATCCCCGAGACGGAGTGTCTGTTGTCGATGTGCCCCCAGCACGGAGTGTCTGCTTGACGTTTCCCCAAGGCGGAGTATCGGCTGGTTAACGTATCTCCGAGATGGAGTGTCTATGTTGGACGTTCCCTTGATGCGGAGTGTCTGTGTTGGACGTTTCCTCGATGCAGAGTGTCGCTAGTTGACGTGTCCCTGAGACGGAGTGTCTTCTTGACGTTTCCTCATTACGGAGTGTCGTTGTTGGACGTTTCCCTGATGCGGAGTGTCTGTGTTGGACATTTCCCCGATGCAGAGTGTCGCTGGTTGACGTGTCCCCGAGACGGAGTGTCTGCTGTTGATGTGCCCCCGGCATGGAGTGTCTGCTTGATGTTTCCTCGAGGCGGAGTATCGGCTGGTTGACGTATCCCTGAGACGGAGTGTCTGTTGTCGATGTGCCCCAGCACGGAGTGTCTGCTTGACGTTTCCCCGAGGCAGAGTATCGGCTGGTTGATGTATCCCTGAGACGGAGTGTCTGTGTTGTTCGACGCAGAGGTCGATGTTGGAATTGGTTGGTTTGATTTGTTTGATCTGAGTTGACATCAGCATCGCTATACTGGAATATGGTACAAGGAGCGAATCATCATCTGTCTTTGATAGGATTTGGAGATTGGTTTTGGTTTGGCATCTGCATTGCTGCACTGGAATAATGCCAGGAGCAACTCATCATTTTCCCCGGAAGGATTTAGGAATTGGTTTTTGTTTTGGCATCTGCATTGCTGCACTGGAATAATGCCAGGAGCAACTCATCATTTGCCCCGGGAGGATTTGGAAATTGGTGGCTTAGGAGACTGGTTTAGATCCCTATCACCTAAGTCTTTTCAATTTTGTGAGCTGTAAGGGTCTCACAAAGCATTTTCTCCCTACGGGTCGTAAGGATCCTGTAGGTGTGTTTTCTCCTTAGAAGTCGTGAGGACCCCCAAGTGTGTTGCTCCTTTATGAGTCGTAAGGATCTCACGCGGGAATTTTCTCCTCACAAAGTCGGGAGGACTTTGCGAGTGCATTTCATCTCTTTTTCACGAGTTTGCGCCCTTTCGGGTTTTCACAAACTCACCGGCAGTCCTGCTGTTTTTACTCACGGAACCCTTTCGGGTTTTCATCCGTGCCCATTTTGCTTGTGGACATACCATTTTTTAAAATTTTTTTAATTTATTTTTTCTTTATTTTTGGTGGGACTTTGAATTTGGTCTCACCGGTAGGACTTGGGAGAGATTGGGGTTGTTTTACGCCCGTGGATTGTATACGGTTTTGCAGGATGTATGATCCAGACCGTAGGGCCGGAAAAATTTCGGGACTTTGTCGGCTTCTGCATCGCTGCACTGGAATATGGTACCAGGAGCGACTCATCATTCACCATTGGGGTATGAGATTTGGAATTTGGTTGGCGTCTGCATCGCTACACTAGAATATGGTACCAGGAGCGACTCATCATTCGCCATTGGGGTATGAGATTTGGAATTTGGTCGGCGTCTGCATTGCTGCACTGGAATATGGTACCAGGAGCGACTCATCATTCGCCATTGGGGTATGGGATTTGGAATTTGGTCGGCGTCTGCATCGCTGCACTGGAATATGGTACCAGGAGCGACTCATCATTCGCCATTGGGGTATGGGATTTGGAATTTGGTCGGCGTCTGCATCGCTGCACTAGAATATGGTACCAGGAGTGACTCATCATTCGCCACTTGGGGGTTGGAGAGCGATGGCTTAGGAGACAGGTTTAGATCCCTATCACCTAAGACTTTTCAATTTTATGGGCCGTGAGGGTCCCATAAAAGCATTTTCTCCCTGCGAGTCGTAAGGATCTCGCAGGAGTATTTTCTCCTTAGGAGTCGTGGGGACTCCTAAGTGTGTTTTTCCTTCGTGAGTCTTAAGGATTCCACAAAGGTTTGTTCTCCTCATGTATCATGAGGACACATGAGTGGGTCTTCTCAATAGAGCATAATTCCAAAGGCGGAGACCAGCCGCATAACTGGTGATTACGATGGGGCATGAGGGTGATGAGAATTATTTGAGCCCGTGGATTGTATACGGTAGTCAATTTGGGGACTAACCGTAGGGCCGGAAGAATTTTAGAAATTTGAATTTTTGTTGGCGTCTGCATCGCTGCACTGGAATATGGTACCAGGAGCGACTCATCATTCGCCTTTGTTTTGTTTGTTTTGTTTGTTTTTGTTTTACCGCAATTGCTCTATCATTTCAGCTTTTCTTATCACGAAGGTCACGATTGCCCCATCATTTCGGTTTTTATTCGCGGTTGCCCCATCATTTCGGCTTTATTTTCATCTTTATTTTACTCGCTGATTTTTATTGCGAGTTGCCCCATCATTTCGGCTTTTCTTTATTTTTCTTTTATTTACATATTTTTTGTTTATTTACACACACATATATATATTTTACATTCCCAGTTTAACGACTTAGAGGTCGACTGTTCCCAGTTTAATGACGTGGTGGTCGATTGTTCCCAGTTTTATGACGTGGTGATCGACTGTTTTTAGAGAAAGGAAGATGTCCGAGAGAATCAGTTTCACGAAGAACTTCGGTCTCCGTTTGTAAGAAATTGGCGGTCGCAGCTTGCTCGTTGGTTAACACGCCATGGGACAATGATATTTCTCCCGCCTTATATTGTTTCTCGACCCAATCCTTGAAGATGCAACAGTCTTCAATAGTGTGCCCCAGCACTCGGTGGTATGGGAAAAAGTTAGGATGATCAGTCATGTTCGCTTCACTTAGCCTTTTTGGTTCTGGTAGCCGCAGGCCATTCTTCAGAGCATCTTTAAAAATTTTGTGGACCTTGTCCCTTCGGAATGAGTAGACCTTATTTCTTCTTTCCTCCAAAGTTGGCTCTTGAGACTGGTCAGTTTTTGCTCCGCCCGCTCTCTGCTTAGAATCGGTGCTGTTAGAACTTCCGCCTTTTCGGTTGTCGTCCCTCTAAGGTTTCGGTCTGTTTGTGAACTGAAGGTCCTGAGCAGACTCGGGCTTTGAGCGTTCCAACGTTTGGACCTTTTTGGTCAGCTCTTGGAACGTTTTAAGGCACGCGGTGCATAGAAATGGGGCCATCCAATTATTGAGATTTCTGACAAGGAGACTGACAGATTGGTCCTGCTCTATCGGCGGTTCATATTTGAAGGAGAGATTGCGCCATCGGGTTATAAAATCCGTGCTGCTTTCGTTGTTCTTGGGCTTGGTCCTTACGAGCTAGGCAATGGTGATCTTATCGCTGACGCTCATGAACCTTTGTCGAAACAAAGATTCCATTTGGACGAAAGTAGTAACGAAGCCATCCGATATGCTCGCGTACCAGTCGAAAGCAACATCGGTCAAGCTATTAACGAACTGGCGGAGGAGATGCGCATCGTTGCCCCCAGTGTTCCCGCATGAGGCTTTGAAGTGGGCGATGTGCTGATTCGCATTTCCCGTCCCGTCGAATCTTCCGAATTTGAGGATGACATAGCCACTAGGAAATTCTACCAGATCATACTGAGCAGGATATGGTCTCCCACTACTGCTAATATCTTTTTGCGCTTCGGCTTCGGCCACCAATGTTTTGACTTTGCTGGCAACCAAATCCATGATTTGATCTTGAGTTAGCAGGCTACTGACATCAGTAGCCAAGACATTTCCTGAGATAGGATGCGATTGACTTTCATGCGGTCCGCCCACCTTTGGATTTGAGGGAATAGGCACCGGCTGTCTCGGGACAACGTTTCCCGGTTCATGAGTAGAGCCCTGTGCTTGATTGGCCAGCTGAGAGGAAAGTTGGGCCGTAAGCCGTAAGACGACATTTGTCAAGTCGTAGATCTTTGAGTAGAGCTTGGCCATCTTCTTGTCTTTGCTTCAGAGCTGTTTTCGGAGCTCTTGGAGAAGTTGCTGCTCCGCATTCTTAGGCTGGAAAGTTGGCTCATCTTCGCTTTCCGAGCCTGACTCCTCATGGACCGAAGGGTCTTTCCGCCTATCATCCTCATCGAGAAGGTTTTCATCATCCAGCGGGGGCGGCTGTTCTTGGGAAGTGGCAACCACATTCAAGCCAGATTGGATTCGAGATGTGGTGGCCCCATCCTTGCTCTTGCTGCGCGTGCCCATCATTTAGACAGTGTGGACCACATACCCAGCCATTTCCCCATCTTCGTTGGGGTAACCCTGTTCTTCGAAACTCATGAGGTTCAGCCTAGCAGGAGCCCTAGCCCTTTTGTTGGCTCTATATCTGAGCCTTTTCTGCCTTAACTTTTCAATTTTAAGGGCTCGGCGG
This sequence comes from Agapanthus africanus, assembly GCA_030015575.1. Classification (NCBI taxonomy): domain Eukaryota; kingdom Viridiplantae; phylum Streptophyta; class Magnoliopsida; order Asparagales; family Amaryllidaceae; genus Agapanthus; species Agapanthus africanus. The sequence goes on along the minus strand of JASDDO010000022.1, from coordinate 762,620,524 downwards.
GCATCCATTTCCTGGGAAGCCACAGTGAGTCGATTAGCGGGGAGCTTAGAGAAAACACCCGATCGAGCAGTTGTCAGGGGCACCGCCAGAGCTTGCTCGAGAGGCCCTGTTGCTTTGTTGGTGTTGATGGCCTTGCCCCCAGATGGGGCCAGAGAGAGTCGTTCAAACACCGATTTGCGTTTGAGTTGGGGCGCCTTCGAGACCACCACATTTGGCCTATTGCCTTTCAAGACCGGTTTGTCTGTCACCGAGGCTTAAGGAGATAGGATGGCGCCAACTGGCATGAACATAATAGAGCCAAATGGTAGCAGTGACTCCTCCCATTGTCGCCCGAGACTGGCCGGAAGGACCGTCCTGGAGTCTATCTTCATCGTGTAGGAGATGAGAGCCGTGCTGAAAGCTGAGTTCATCATAGGAGACATTGTTAAAAAGTGATTGCTTGAAACTTCCATGAAAAAGCATTATTTTAGTATAGATATGGGTATGCATATTGATTGAGTTCGCATGAACGTTTAACCCGAATATGGGAGGAGAGATTGGTCCCACCGGGCTTGCCAGAATCTGTAGGGTGTTTTTCGTCACCCCATTGAGATGGGAATACGCACGCGCTTGTTAGGCGTACTACAGATTCCCCCTGCCTAGGGTAGGCTGGGGTTTATTGATTGTGGGGATCCGAATCTCCGGTAGCCACGGACTAAGCTGCCGTTAATTACCCCTCGCCTTTGGGGCGAGGGAACCTCCGATTAACGGGTTAAACTGGTCATGCGAACTCAATGTGCAGTGTACGTGTGTTTTGTTTTGGAGGGGGCTTGGATATATCGGGAGCCACGCAAAGCTTTTACGGGGGTCCTGCTACCCGGATAGCGGGCTGGGGGTCAAGGGGGCTAGCAGCCCCCTTGCGGGGTGCGGTGCAGCGCCCCGGCCCAAAATTTTTTTGGAAGGGAGAGTGTTGTAGAGTATATGTGTGTGTGTATATTTATATATACATATATATAAAAAAATAAAGGGAAAGGGCATCCAAAGGATGCGTGGGGTCAGCGCCTTGAGCGCTGTGCGCTAACACGCCACGTGTCGGCACGTGGGCTCTTTGCGCTTGAGCGCTGACCGCTCCATGTGTCGGCACGTGGGCGCTTTGCGCTTGAGCGCAGGGCGCTGGAGCGCAGGGCGCTGGAGCGCAAGCGTGCCACGTGTCGGCACGTGGGCGCTTTGCGCTTGAGCGCAAGCGTGCCACGTGTCGGCACGTGGGCGTTTTGCTCTTGAGCGCAGGGCGCTGGAGCGCAAGTGCGCCACGTGTCGGCATGTGGGCGCTTTGCGCTGGAGCGCTGGGCGCTGGAGCGCAAGCGCGCCATGTGTCGGCACGTGGGCACTTTTCGCTTGAGCGCAGGGCGCTCGAGCGCCAGCACGCCACGTGTCGGCATGTGGGCACTCTGCGCTCGAGCGCTAGCGCGCCACGTGTCGGCACGTGGGCGCTTGGCTCTTGAGCGCTTGGGCGCCGACGAGAAAAATGGGGCTTTTAGTCCCAGAACCAGAAGCTATGCTTTAGAAAGGAAATATTTATTATATATATATATATATATATATGGAGTTAAACTCCTAGGATGTTTTGAAGCTGATGAAGGGCTTCTTCCCTTGAGCCCTAGTTCTTCCCCAAAGTGGGGTTTCTGGAGATTGGTCTCCTTCTTTTTCCTTTGTTTGGCCGGATCTTGAAGATCAAGAGATGTGAGATTTTAAAAATCTCTTCTTTTTTAGATCTGATGGGAGATCTGAGTTCCCCTTTGTGGGTTTTGTGTTGGAAAACTGCTTAGTTTTGGAAAAGAAAGAGTAAAACTCTTGATTTAATTCAAAAGAAATGAGAAGGTTTAGAACCTTAGAGAAGGAGCAGAGGCACAAACCCTAGGTTTTTTGAGAGAATGAAAAGTATTATCCTTTATTCATCATCATTTTGCCTTATATAGGCTTACATATTTACATATAGCCCCTTGGGCTTTGCAAAAATGGCATTTTGCCCATCCCATGGCTCATGTGCCATTTCTTTTTGCACATAAGCCATGGGCTTTACAAAAATTTGGCTTTATGCCCATTTTACTTACATTCATGCATAAAAAATTACATAAAAATTATTTATTACATGATCTATATTTTGGCATGGAGGAGGGCCGGCCGCTTCATGTTCCGGCTCGACTCGGGCATGGGCCCACTTAGCTTGGGGCTAACCTTGACTTTGACTTGGTCAACCGGGGTGCAAATTTTGACTTCAACAAAGCCGTTATACCTTTAGATGTCCCTAGTAGGAGGAGTGTTGTCTCCTGAGGGTTTTCAGCGGATACTACCCACAAAATCCCGTCAAGCTAGTTTCATAAGTTAATATCGATTCTACTCCTACAGTTTAGTATCTAAGTTAGAAATTCTATCATCCTAAGTTAGAAATATGCTACCCTTATGTTTCACGCCTTCTATCTATTTAACCTTAGATCCTATACGTTCCAAAAAAGTTTAGAAAGATATTGGTATCTCCTGAGTTTTCCTTCTAAAAGCGCGGTCTTAAATCAAGGATTTTTATCAACTTTACAGAAAACATAAGTCTTATTCTTTATTTCTATCTTTCCTCCAAACATTCATTGTATACCCCTACGTGTGTGTATAGTTTCACCCCTACACTTAAGAATTTAATTCAAGCTATAATACCCTTGCCCTAATACCTAATACTACTTCTTTTCGTTAAATGATGGACGGTGGTGCTCACTCACCTTTCATGCGATTATTAATACTTCATGAGGCACCAACGGCCGATTACTGAATGTATGAGCTTAAAGCGTAAATAGCAGTTTTCAGGTCTTAACTTTATTTATTTATTTATTTTTTTCAAGGCCGGATATATTTTTCAATGATGCTCTTTAGGTGTTTAGCTTTAAATACCGTTTTTTCTTTCATACTAGGTTTTCAGACAAGAGTATTTCTAGGTATCCTCTACTATCCCAAGTTTCAAGGTGCGTGCATGTGCAATTTGTAGGATATATACTTTCTAAGTTTGGACTCAAGAATATAACCTATTTTTCAGCCTTATCCTTCAGTAAAGCTTCAATACTTTCTTTTCATCTCGACTTAACTAAAGAACTGAACTCAAGATTACCTATTTCTAAAAAAAAACTGTAAGGACGTATACTTACCAAGGTTAAACAGAATGAGGGTTATTTTTAGGGTTTTCAATTCCTAAGCCTAGAATTTAGTTATTTCTAACATGTCAACTAAACTTTCGAAATAAAATCTAAGTGACCCTATTAGCTAAATTGACAACAACGTTTTTATATTTTTTGGAATTTTTTTCGATTTTTGTGGGTTTTAATAAGGTATGCAAATGCAAAAATATACATATGAATGCGAAGGTAGAAAGCTTACCGAGCACACCCCCAAACTTAAACTTGACAGTGCCCTCACTGTCAGGCTACATGATTGCACGCTTTTGGCGTGTCGGATGTTCAAAGTTCTAAAGTTATAACCGCGATCAGGACGGTGTCGCTATGCAGCTAGCCGATTGAGCACGGGTCGATCCACAGGGAGATGGTTGTATGTCCGTTCGAGTTTTAGATGAGTCAATAAAGAATGTGTATATGTTTGTTCAGCTCTATCCTAAGTGTCGTATTTTATGTTCAAGTAAGCTTATTAAGGTTAAGGTTGGTTAGTAGAGTTAGGATTAGTCTTGTGCGTATCTTTTGCCATCCTTAAGACGGTGTTGGGATAATCGAAAGTAGCGGGGATTAGGAGGACATAGGAATGGGATTTGCGAGTTTAAGCAACCTTTCCAACGCTAAATCCATTCCTAGTGCCCCTTTTCCGTCCGGTAAATACGCTTATTTCCAACCCTCGGCCAAACACCCGCAACCATGTATCCAATTAAGTCACAACTACATGTCACGTTGTAGTGCGCTTAAAGGACTTCTCGACTTAGGTCACAGCTACATGTCACGTATAGCGCGCCTAAGCGAGGGGGTTGCATTTGTTTGGTCGGGGTTCGTTTCATGATGTTTGGCGAAGAGAAGCACAAGGGATTTCTCCGCCCCTCATACCACCTTCCTTAGCCTTAACAAGAGGGAAATTATTCACACATCATAAAAGAAAAGAAAACAAAACAAGAAGGAAGAAAAGAGAAAAAAAATACGGTTTTACAAATGAAGTAAGCTAACTCTTGGGTCCTCACCTTAGCAAGGAACTCCATCAAGTATCATCGCTTGAAAATACGGATAAAAGAAGAAAAGAAAAGAGAACAAGAAAAGAAATAACAACAACTAATTAACAACAAGAATTGAAATTACAATACAAGATAATAAAATTACAAGACAATAAATAAAAGAGACAAGATAAAAATAACCCTCATCTTCATTTCATCATCCACTCAATACTCTCACTACATTTTAATGGAGGAAGACATGAAGAAGAAGAAGAAGAAGAAGCTAAACTAAACTATACTAAAAGAGATGGGAAAAGAAGACATGAAGAAGACTTGGCTTGGCACAAAACTGGGCTATTTATAGGCTGCGTGCTGAAACCCTAGGGCAACATTCTGGCCCAAAATGAAGTTACCAAACTACCCCCCAAAACTCCTCTGGCACCGAGTCAACTCGGCCGCGGATCCGCGGCCGAGTCGCCATGTTGGCCGCGGATCCGCGGCCGTTCTGGGGAGTTGGGATGTCAAAATTCCTGGGTTTTCTTGTGTTGCATTCTTCTATTGTTCTACATGTACCAAATTGCAAATTTCTTCCACAATTGCTTCAGATCTGCAACGGTCCAAAATGGAATCAAAAATAATACTTTTGACCTTTTCTCCCTCGAGCTCCGCGCAACCATTGATTCTTGTGTTCCCCCATCGTGCTCTGTGCTTGTCCGAGACACGAATGACCACTGTCATATGTCTTGTCTCTGGAACTGGTACGCGGCACTGGACGGATACGGATGACCGGAACCCGGCTTTTATCTGTTGTCAACAGATGTTCTGGATTTTTGAGTAACAGTGGAGATTTTGTATGATTTGCGTTATTTTGGACTAGGAACCTGTAGCCTGTAAATATGTAGCAAACACGGATTAAAAGCACCTACCTATAAACAAACGAGCGTAAGAATGGGCGGTAGTAAATGCAATATTCTGGTGTGAACAAATATCACCAAAGTTAACTTTTTCTCATCCCGAGCAAAACCAATTATTCACAAAAAAATCCTAACCGCATTTTCGCAGGGAACGCGATTGCACTGAGCTCGTGCAACAAGCCGTTAAATCTCTAGGTGTCCCTAGTAGGAGGAGTGTTGTCTCCTGAGGGTTTTCAGCGGATTACACCCATAAAATCCCGTCAAGCTAGTGTCATAAGTTAACATCGATTCTACTCCTATAGTTTAGTATCTACGTTTGAAACTCTATCATCCTAAGTTAGAAATATCCAACTCTTATTTTTCACGCCTCCTATCTATTTAACTTTAGATCCTATACGTTCCAAAAAAGTTTAGAAAGATGTTGGTTCTCCTGAGTTTTCTTTCTAACAGTGTGGTCTTAAATCAGGGATTTTATCAACTTTACAGAAAACATAAGTCTTATTCTTCATTTCTATCTTTTATCCAAAAATCGATTGTATACCCCTGCGTGTGTGTATATTTGCACCCCTACACTCAAGAATTCAATTCAAGCTATAGTACCCTTGCCCTAATACCTAATACTACTTCTTTTCATTTAATGATGGACGGTTTTTTCTCACACACCTTTCATGCGACTATCAATGCTTCTTGAGGCACTAACGGCCGATTACTGAATGTGTGAGCTTAAAGCGTAAATAGCAGTTTCCAGGTCTTGATTTTATTTATTTTTCTTTTTCTTTTTCTTTTTTCATTTTCAAGACCGGATATATTTTTCAATATGCTCTTTTGGTGTTTAGCTTTAATTACCGTTTTTTCTTTCATACTAGGCTTTCAGGAAAGAGTATTTCTAGGTATTCTCTACTATCCCAAGTTTCAAGGTGCGTGTAAGTTCAATTTGCAAGGTATATACTTTCTAAATTGAACTCAAGAATAGAAACTATTTTTCAGACATATCTTTCAGTAAAGCATCAATACTTTCCCTTCATCTTGACTTAACTCAAGAACTGAACTCAAGATTACCTATATCTAAAAAAAACTGTAAGGACATATACTTACCAAAGTTAAACAGAATGAGAGTTATTTTTAGGGTTTTCAATTCCTAAGCCTAGGATTTAGTTATTTCTAACGTATCAACTAAGCTTTCAGACTAAAAATCTAAGTTACCCTATTAACTACCTTGACGACAAAGTTTTTATATTTTTTTGGAAATTTTTCGATTTTTATGGGTTTTAAAATAAGTATGCAAATGCAAAATATACAAATGAATGCGAAGGAAGAAAGCTTACCGAGCACACCCCCAAACTTAAACTTGACAGTGCCCTCACTGTCAGGCTACACCAAGAGGGTCAAAATTGTCGGCGCTCTCCAAAAGAAAATTTTATAAAAAATAAAAAAAGAAAACCAAAAATATATACACAAAAAGGTTCCCCCCAAACTTAAGTGAAACAGTGTTTCCACTGTTTAGCGTTGAAGTTCAGGATCGGGAGGGGGGGGAAGAACAAGATCAAGCTATACAAGGCCTTACACAGGCCAAAAGTGAGCACCAACCATTCAAAGATTTTATCGCTACAGGTTGGTCGAAGAAGGCGTAGAGAAAAGAGATGGAGAATACGCGAGACCGTATGGAGATGGAAGTGGTATACGGTCTCGGTATATAAGAAGAACACTGGCGGAAGGGAGAAAGATGTGGAATACAAACTTGAGGGTGGAAATGGATTGAATAAATTAGTACAATCTGTAATGATCGATATGAAAAGATGGATTGTACTAATCTCTCAATATGGCGAGAAATGGGGTCAAATCCCTCAAGATTCGTGAGAAACCATGGGTACGCTGAACTTGGTAAACCAGACACAGGAAGTGAAAATGATACGGTTTCTTGCAATGTCGGAACGATGGAAAGGATGGGGAGAAGTGATTGAGGAAGGGTATCGGTTAAGGGTTCTGGAGGGTGTACACAGTCAATGACAGGGACATGATGAATTGGAAAATCCGACTCATCAAGCAAAACTAGTTCATCCTAAAAAATATCCTCAAAATTAATTTTCCTCAAAATTCAGCACATCCATGCCTTTATCCTCAAAATACAGACGCATATGGGGTTCAGGAAAAACATTTAATGACTCGGGATGATGAATTTGGAGAGAAAAACTCAGCCAAATCTACGGGTTCATCATCCAAAATATTCCCAGCGTCAATATCCTCAATCAAGTGAAAATCTATATTCTCAGACACCTCAACAAAAGCATGGATATCAATCGATTCAGGTTCTAGTGTGGAGATTTAGAGGTCAAAAGGATTGGGTGTGGTTTCACTCGAAAGGGACCCTTCACAATCGGGCAAATCAAACACCGCAAAGTCACACAACTCATTATCTGTTTTTATCTTTAATCAATGAATTGTTTGGAATACTAGATAGACATTCAAAATCGGAGTTGTGGGGTTCAAGTTGAAACGGGTAGGCTTGATTCGGAAGGGGGTACAGCTCACTCTCTCTACTCAAATTCTCAACCTGTCCTACCGCCTCTTCATACATTGGAAAATTTAGAGCTAGTTGAAAACTAGCTACCGGGTCACTAGGTTGTATGAGGGCGGCCATTGACGCATTCAAATCCATCATCTGTTGGTATGACGCTACCCTAAAGTTTTCTAATGACTGTTCCAGACTAGACATGGGTTGTGAAGGGGTTTCAGTAAAAGATTCAAAGTTGTTTGGATACTGAAAACTCCTAAAAGGCTGTTCAGAAGCAATGTCTAGGGAAGGTGCAAAAGTCGGGTAGGACTGGTAGGAATTGAATGGTTGGACAGGAGTAGGATCAACATTTGGATAAGAAGGTGAATGAAATTGTTGATCCTAAGAATTTGAAGTGGTGAAAGGAGTGAAAGATCGGCTACGAGATTGTTCAATATGTTCAGTGATGGACAAAGGACGACTTGCAAAAGGGGTATCAACATAAGCGGGTGCGGAAGGTTGAAAAGGTTGATACAAAGTAGAATGCGGAGTGCAAGTGTTTGTCCTAGACGCTTCTATGCGATCTTTCAGTGAAATTTTGGGCATGGAGGGGTCGTTCGAAATTCGACCAAAGAAAGAACCGTAGGAAGTTATGTCTGGTTGTGGGTACCAAAGTTCGGCAAGAGTTTTTCTAGGTGGAGTACCCATGATATGAAGAGAAGAAGAAGGAAAGGAAGGGAAAAAGAATGTGGATTTTTTTTATTTAAAAAAATGTTTGTTTTTTTTGGAGTTTTGAAAATTGTTTGTTTGAAAGAATATAGAATTATGGGACTTAAATTTACAAGCACAATCACAATCACAATATGCACAAACACACCTAGAACTAGGGTCTTTAAAGTCCAACTAGACCGCTCCTAGACTTCCAAGCGACAAGTTGCAGGATAACCCTCGAATCGCCTCTTCACTGCCAATTATGGCCAGGTAAGCACAAGTGAGGTAAGGAGGGTTCCGCTTACGAATCACTGTGAGACGGGCCTTTTAAAATTACCTCCTCACTTGTCTAGCCTAGGCACCACAAAGTCAAGTTTAGATAAACGACCGAATCCCCGCAACCTTCACTTGTCCTAAATGAGCGCGACAGGTCCTTATAGGTTTGGTCTAGATATTTTTTATTAACTCAAGGTAATGCGTATGCAATTAGTGATTTGTGGGGTCTTAGGAAGGGTGATGAAATCCCCACCCAATCTAAATTGGTGTTATAGCCCCTTAATGTCCGTATTAATATATGCAAAGCGGTAAACAAACAAAATCTAAAACAACAAAAATTAATTTGGCGGCTGCGCAATCTGTGCAAAGAAACCTGCAGAAAATACAGTATAATGGAATTCACAGAGAAGATAAAATGACAAAGAAAGGGCAGAAAACAATTGGGGCACTGAGGCCTCAATACAGCCGCGGAACCGCCGCCAAAGCCCCTCTTTGACCGCGGTTCCGCGGTCAAATTGATGAGTTGGTCTTGAAATTTGGTTCCCTACACTCCCCTTGATCTCTACTCCAAAATAAAATGCTCTGTTTTCTTTTTGGATTACTGTAGTTGCTCCAGATTAGCCTGCACACTTGCACACAAAAATTATCAAAAATAACAAAAAGATTTTATATTATATCTATATTTATAATTTTATATATACAAAAAAGAATATTAACCCGAATAACAAGAAAGAAAATATGTTACCGTCTCTCCGGCAACGGCGCCATTTGATCGCATGCTTTTGGCGTGTCAGATGTTCAAAGTTCTAAAGTTATAACCGTGATCAGGACGGTGTCGCTATACAGCTAGACGGTTGAGCACGGGTCGATCCACAGGGAGATGGTTGTATGTCCGTTCGAGTTTTAGACGAGTCAATAAAGAATGTGTATATGTTTGTTCAGTTCTATCCTAAGTGTCGTATTTTATGTTCAAGTAAGCTTGTTAAGGTTAAGGTTGGTTAGTAGAGTTAGGATTAGTCTTGTGCGTATCTTTTGCCATCCTTAAGACGGTGTTGGGATAATCGAAAGTAGCGGGGATTAGGAGGATATAGGAATGGGATTTGCGAGTTTAAGCAAGCTTTCCAACACTAAATCCATTCCTAGTGCCTCTTGTCCGTCCGCTAAATACGCTTATTTCCAACCCTCGGCCAAACACCCGCAACCATGTATCCAATTAAGTTACAACTACATGTCACGTTGTGGTGCGCTTAAAGGACTTCTCGACTTAGGTCGCGGCTACATGTCACGTATAGCGCACCTAAGTGAGGGGGTTGCGTTTGTTTGGTCGGGGTTCGTTTCAAGATGTTTGGCGAAGAGAAGCACAAGGGATTTCTCCGTCCCTCATACCACCTTCCTTAGCCTTAACAAGAGGGAAATTATTCACACATCATAAAAGAAAAGAAAACAAAACAAAAAGGAAGAAAAGAGAAAAATATATGGTTTTACAAATGAAGCAAGCTAATTCTTGGGTCCTCACCTTAGCAAGGAACTCCGTCAAGTATCATCGCTTGAAAATACAGATAAAAGAAGAAAAGAAAAGAGAACAAGGAAAGAAATAACAACAACTAATTAACAACAAGAATTGAAATTACAATACAAGATAATAAAATTACAAGACAATAAATAAAAGAGACAAAATAAAAATAACTCTCATCTTCATTTCATCATCCACTCAATGCTCTCACTACATTTTAATGGAGGAAGACATGAAGAAGAAGAAGAAGCTAAATTAAACTATACTAAAAGAGATGAGAAAAGAAGACATGAAGAAGAATTGGCTTGGCACAAAACTGGGCTATTTATAGGCTGCGTGCTGAAACCCTAGGGCAACATTCTGGCCCAAAATGAAGTTACCAAACTACGACCAAAAACTCCTCTGGCACCGAGTCAACTCGGCCGCGGATCCGCGGCCGAGTCGCCATGTTGGCCGCGGATCCGCGGCCGTTCTGAGGAGTTGGGATGTCAAAATTTCTGGGTTTTCTTGTGTTGCATTCTTCTATTGTTCTACATGTACCAAATTGCAAATTGCTTCCACAATTGCTTCAGATCTGCAACGGTCCAAAATGGCATCAAAAATAATACTTTTGACCTTTTCTCCCTCGAGCTCCGTGCACCCATTGATTCTTGTGCTGCCACCCTCATGCTCTGTGCTTGTCCGAGACACGAATGACCACTGTCATATGTCTTGTCTCTGGAACTGGTACGCGGCACTGGATGGATACGGATGAAACACCTGGAGTGAAACTACGTACCGACAGGAACCTCACCGCTCGTCTAACAGCAGCAAAACTCCTAATCAGTCTGCAGCAAGGTAGAAGAATCTGGGCCATGCAAAACCCAGACGTCAGCGCGTCAAGTCATCAAGTAATAACATAGTAAACAGGCAATGCGAATATAAACATGAATAAAGCAAAGGTAACAATAATATAAATCAGAGCAGTACAGGGTAGTGTGCAGTGGGTAAACTGGATTGTTCTATCAGGTTCTCTGTTCTAAAGTCTTTGAAATTAAATTGATGAATCATCGATGTAACTCAATAGTATCCCGTGCGTGCCCGGGACCACGGTCAAGACTCTCGGGCTGAATCCGAGATGTGCCGCTAGACAGTAACAGGTAGCAGGATGGGCGAGTGATGTCAGCATCATCACTCCGGGTCTGGCCTAGCCCGTAAGACTGATCAGAACAGGTATCGAACTGTTGAGTTACAAGTCAGGTTTCACCTTTGATTTCCCCATACCCCTAAGTTATGTATGTCAAGTCAAGTATTCAGTAATCAAGAACTAATGCCAACACAGGATCAGGTAAAAGCAGGTTTGTCTGGATAGACAACAGGAACAGTCCATGAGGACTACATGTTATGTTTGTTGGCATTAGACACAAGATCAGGTAACAGGTAAAGCCATGGTATATCAGGTCAAACCAGGTAATGTATAAAGGTGTCATGTCATGACAGGAGTGTACGGTACCATGTCATGTCAAGTAGGAAGTGTAACATGCCATGTCAGGAAGCACAAGATGTCATGTGGGTGCTCATAATCAAACTAACATAAGCATGTGTATAAATAAACAAGCATGAGTACTATCAGAACAATAAACTGGAACATGTAATATGATATGCAAATAGATATAATTTCAAGGATATGGATGCACAGTTATCGATTAGGGTTACATTTATAGTTCCAATATTAATTAGGATGCAATTTATTAAACATGGAGTGTTAATATCACATTATTATGTAGTAATGTGATCTATGGATGCAATTATATGTATCTTAGATGCGATGGATGCAAACGGGTATCCGAAAATTTATAAAACTATAAAATGGTAATGTGGGATGTACAACTAAGCAATATGTGATATAAATATTGATATAATAATATTAATATGGATAGCATATTCAAAGCGATTAATAACTATAAAAGTGGTATTGATTAACCATGCACAAGAAAGTTCCGTTCAGAAATTCAGCGTCACCCTAATTTGTAAAATAGTTTAAAAATAACAAACGTTCTCCAAAAGGGACGTGTCTTATACCAAAACAAAGATAATTCAATAAGGTTTTTAATTTTATAAGTATAAGCATCTCAGGTTGTCCCTACAAAAAGTTATGAACATTCGAAATTGAAAGTTTGCTGCTGGAATTTCCCTGGACAGCAGTTTGGAGACATTTTCATTTGCATTTTACGTTATTTAAACAATTTATTTTGCAAGTAAATATTTTATAGAGTTATAGTATTCTGAGTTAGCTTCGTAACGAAGTAAAGAATGTATACTAATGATTTGTCTATGATTTATAATGAATTTTATAAGGTAAGGTGTACAGTAAATTTCAGATTTGTCGTATCCGCTTTTTCAACGACGTTTCATGTGTAAACTATAATATTTTCAAATATATAATATTATAAAATGCAGATTATAAACTAATTAAAGATAATAATAAGAAATATTATGACGATATATATTTTAATTTATGTGGATGCAGTATAATGTAATCTAGTATGTCACAAGATAAGTTTTCATGATCTAGATTTAATATGATATAAACGGATGCAAACGGAACATCGAAACGTTATAAAATTAAACATGGGGCACTAGATTTAAACTATAGGTATGGTATTTATTTAAATAGGTATAAAATGAATTATATAGCATGTAGCAAGATTAACTTGCCTCGATGGGTCGCGAATTGGGAAAACGGAACGTTAACCGTCGGCGGGGAAAACTCGCGACGGGCGCACGGTTCACAGAATGAACCCAAACGACGAACAAAAGAACCACACGGGTCGGGGTACCTCGCTGGAACATCGTGAAGCGTCACCGGCACGACGAAATTCCGGCAACAAAAGAACAGTTAAAAAAAATGAGAAACGAGACATGAAGTAAGAAGAGAAAGAATGATAAAGAGAAGTACGAGAGAATATATGAGAGAGAGAGAGAGAGAGAAAAAGTGGAGAGAGAGAGAGAGGGAGAGAAGAGGGAGAGAGAGAAAGTGGAGAGATAGAGAGAGAGAGAGAAGTGGGGCCCACGGGGTTAAAGGGGAGGTTGCGATTGGCTGAGAGAATAAATTGAGAAGGATATAAAAGATTGTAAAAATATTATATGGTTAACTAAATTATATATGATGGTTTAAATATATTAAAATCTGGGATTTTGGCGCAAAGTAAAACATTTCCAAATCGCGCCCGGGTCGGGTCCAAAAATTTGAAATTGAAATAATAGAATTTTAGGCGGGATCCAAAATTTAAAATGAAGTGTTTTATGATAAAAAAGTATACCCCCAAAACGGACACACGTACGTGCACGTAGCCGTCCAAACTCGCCCGTTTCTCTGAACGGGACGAGAACTCGATGCACGGACGCTACAACAGGGTTAGGGGTGTCAAGCAGGCCAAGATGAATATTTTTAATTTTATTTTAGATGCCAAAAATTGTTATATGCAGAAATTAATTTCCGGGTAGAATTTACAATAATTAACCATCAAGCAAGATAAATGAAATAAGTGCCACAGTACGTTCGAACGGTAACTGAAATTAGTAGTATTGGGCTCGGGTGTTACATTATACCCAACTACAAAAAGAATTTCGTCCTCGAAATTCCAAGAATACAAAGATAGATAACTATAAGAACAGGTGAGGAAACTTCTGCCGGATTTCATCTTCTCGTTCCTAAGTGGACTCTCCATGCGAGTGATTACCCCAAGAAACAAGCACACGAGGGATTACCTTGTTCTTAAGAACCTTTTCCCTTCGATCCACGATTCCAATCGGTCGCTCCTCAAAAGTCAAGTCTTCTCGTTCTGTTAGCTCCGAATGATCCAATACGTGTGTTTCATCTCGAACATACCTACGGAGTTGAGATACGTGAAACACATTGTGCACATTCGCCAAGGACTGCGGTAACGCCAAACGATACGCTACCTCACCAACACGCTCTAAGATCTCAAAGGGTCCAACGAATCGAGGACTAAGCTTTCCTCGACTTCCAAAATGAATCACCCCTCTAGTCGGTGATATCTTCAAGAATACCAAATCACCCATGGCGAACTCTAGAGGTCTTCTTGACGTATCTGCCCAACTCTTCTGTCGGTCCTGTGCTGCCTTCATATGATTTCTGATAGGGTTAACCTTCTCAACTGTCTGTACAACTAAATCTGGTCCCAATAATATTTGTTCACCGACATCGTCCCAACAAACAGGTGAACGACATTTACGACCATACAAAGCTTCAAATGGAGCCATCTGAATAGTTTCCTGAAAACTGTTGTTGTAAGACAACTCCACCAAAAGTAGATGATCCTCCCAAGATTCCTTGAAGTCCAACCTGCATGCTCTCAACGTATCCTCAAGAGTTTGGATCGTTCTCTCCGACTGACCATCAGTTTGAGGATGATAAGCTGTGCTAAACTTCAATTGAGTCCCCAAACTTTCCTGTAGACTCCACCAAAAGTGTGATAAGAACCGAGTGTCCCGATCGGACACGATGCTCACCGGTACTCCATGCAATCTTACAATCTCTTGCATGTACCGCTCTGCCAAAGTCTCTGTTGATTGACCAACCCGAAAAGGAATAAAATGAGCCGCCTTGGTCAATCGGTCAACAATCACCCATATAGCATGGTTGCCTTTTGGACTTCGCGGTAAAGCCGTCACGAAATCCATGGTTATATGTTCCCACTTCCACTGAGGAATCGGAAGTGGTTGCAATAAACCAGCAACCCTTTGATGTTCAGCCTTAACTTGCTGACACACCAAGCACTTTGCCACAAAGCGAGCAATCTCCCATTTCACGCCATCCCACCAGAAATGCTGTCGAATATCTCGGTACATCTTTGTGCCTCCTGGATGTACAGAATAAGCTGAACTGTGTGCCTCCTTCATAAGCTCTTCACGAATATCTCCCTTTGGCATACACAAACGGGTACCAAACCTCAACGAACCATCTTCGGGGATTAATAAATCTGTTCGTAGTCCGGTTTCAACCTGTCCTCGAAACTTTTGCAGTCTAGGGTCTTGCGATTGTGCTGCTTTAATATTCTCGATCAATGATGACTGTACCTGCAGCTGCATCAACTGTCCCGTAGAATGCGATAGCACAACCTCCAAGTCAAATCTTCGAAAATCTTCAATGATCTCCTTCCGCGTAGTTAACACCTGAATTGCTGGTAACCGACTAAGCGCATCCGGCACGACGTTAACCTTCCCCGGATGGTACTTAAGATCAAGATCGTAGTCAGCCATCAGCTCCAACCATCTACGCTGCCTCATATTAAGCTCTTTCTGTGTGAACACATACTTCAAGCTCTTATAATCAGTAAAAAAACTTCGACCCTTTCGCCCAGAAGGTAGTGTCGCCAAACCTTCAAAGCGAAAGTCACAGCCGCAAGTTCCAAGTCATGAGTTGGATAATTCTTCTCATGGGTCTTCAACTGTCTCGATGCGTATGCTACAACCTTCCCATGCTGCATCAAAACACATCCCAATCCTTTCCCAGATGCGTCGCTGTGAATCGCCAATCCTCCGGAATTGTCTGGCACGGTCAGAATAGGGGCGGTTATCAACTTCTGCTTCAACGTCTCGAAAGCCAACGCACACTTATCCGTCTGTACAAAAGGTACCTCCTTGCGCGTAAGCTTGGTTAACGGCTCCGCCAGACGAGCAAAGTTCTCCACAAATCTTCTGTAATATCCGGCGAGTCCAAGAAAGCTTCTTATCTCCGCAACATTCTTTGGAATCGGCCAATCACGAACTGCTGCAATCTTTTCTGGATCGACGGCAATTCCATCACCAGACACAACATGCCCCAAAACTTTACTTCCTCCAGCCAAAACTCGCACTTGCTCATCTTCGCATATAACTTCTCCTGTCTCAACGTCCGCAGTGCGATCTTCAAATGCTCAGAATGTTCCTCAAAACTCTTCGAATAAACCCGAATATCGTCAATAAAAAAAACCCATGATAAACTGGTCCAAGAACGGTGAAAAGATTCGGTTCATCAAGTCCCTGAATACTGCCCCCGCATTCGTTACTCCGAAGGGCATCACTAAGTACTCGTAATGTCCATACCGAGTTCGGAACGCCATCTTGCAAATATCTTCTATTTTCACTCGGACCTGATGATATCCGGATCGCAAATCCAGCTTCGAGAATACCCTCGCGCTACTAAGCTGCTCGAAAAGTTCGCTACCGAGTTCGGAACGCCATCTTGCAAATATCTTCTGTTTTCACTCGGACCTGATGATATCCGGATCGCAAATCCAGCTTCGAGAATACCCTCGCGCCACTAAGCTGCTCGAAAAGTTCGCCAATGCGAGGGATCGGGTACTTGTTCTTAATAGTCACCCGGTTTAATTCTCGATAGTCGATGCACATCCTTCTTGTGCCATCCTTCTTCTTTACTAGAAGAACTGGAGCTCCCCAAGGCGAGTTACTGCTTCGAATCCAACCTTTCTCAAGCAATTCTGCAACCTGTTTCTTGACTTCTTCCAATTCTACTGGCGCCATTGGATAATACGCTTCGGATACTGGCGCTACCCCAGGAATAAGATCAATTGCGAACTCCACGTCTCGCTTTGGCGGTAAACCCGATATATCTTCAAACACGTCCATAAAATCACGAACAACGGCCGGCTCTTCACTTTCATCACTTCCATTGATGCAAGAATATTATTTGTCGGCCTAGCCCTAAACTCGACTGGCCCGATAGAAAAACTCCCCTTCATCCCAGATAAACTCTACTGCTCTCGGCTGCCGCAAGTACTTGTGAGAAAGTGGTCAAACCCAGGGAGACAATCTGCCTCTGGATGTCCACGTCCAGGCTGTGCATGAACCTCCGTGCCCTGTCTGCATCGTTGGCAACTAAAGTCCAGCGAAACTACTGGGTCTCGTCCATTCTGCTGCATGCACATCTACGGGTGCTCCCTTCTGCTTTAGTCCGATGAACTTCTCTTCCATTTCCTCCCGTGCAGTCCGCGGGAAGAACTTCTCCAGGAAACTCTTCGAAAAATCCGCCCACTTGATCGGCTTGGGCAAACGGTTCTCTTCTACAAGCCACCATTCTCGGGCGTAATCCACTAACTGAATGCGTACCACATCAACTCTTTCTCATATGGAATCTGTGCCGCAATAAGTAAATTCTCTGTGTCAACTAGCCACTGCTCTGTTGGCAACGGCTCCTCCAATCCAGTAAATGTATACGGACCCAAACGTCTGAAATCTGCTACTGTCCCTACTCGGTCAACTGGCTTAGCTCCAACATTGTTCACAGACTGCTGAACGATCTGCAAACCTTCCTGAAACGAGTCCGCTTGCTGCTGGATCAGCTCGGTCTGTTTCTTTTGATTCTCCAGCATTCCCCTTATCACTCCAAGCATGGCGGCTTCGTCCACACACCTTGGTACGTCTTCAAATTCTTACCGGCCATATTCCTGAACTCAAAACACCCAACATTAGCATGATGATAGATTCTGAATATAGATCAAGGCTAGAACTCCAAGATACTTAAATAGAGTGTCGCATTGTAACTATGCCGCGATATCATAGCCATAATTACATAACTCTACCCAAGTCGCCTAAGTCCTAGAGATAACAAGGAATCAGGTTTCGAGTCAATATGCAAAAGAAGTTTGCACATCGTAAAAGATATAATCAGGAAGAATGTGATTCAAGAATGGTAAACGGTAAGGTGGCAGGACATGTTTCCTAAACACGGGTATTCTGATTCGTGTATTGGGTACAATACCCAACTACAAAAGAATCAACCCGACTATCCTATGTCTCCGATACCAAAAGAACCATGTCACGCCCCGCTTCCTAAAGTACGCTAAAGTGGGCACGTGACATAGCCAACCATGCTACCTGTGGATAGGAAAAATCCTTCCACAGTCACATTACGGCTGTGGAGATATCAAGAACAGGAAAGTAAACTAACTACCTAGTACATGTCCATAAGCCAGAGTAAAAGAATCAAGAGATAACAATATGCGGAAGCCAAAATATACAATAAATGAAACACCTGGAGTGAAACTACGTATCGACAGGAACCTCACCGCTCGTCTAACAGCGGCAAAACTCCTAATCAGTCTGCAGCAAGGTAGAAGAATCTAGGCCATGCAAAACCGAGACGTCAGCGCGTCAAGTTATCAAGTAATAACATAGTAAACAGGCAATGCGAATATAAACATGAATAAAGCAAGGGTAACAATAATATAAATCAGAGCAGTACAGGGTAGTGTGCAGTGGGTAAACTGGATTGTTCTACCAGGTTCTCTGTTCTAAAGTCTTTGAAACCAAATTGATGAATCATCGATGTAACTCAATAGTATCCTGTGCGTGCCCGGGACTACGGTCAAGACTCTCGGGCTGAATCCGAGACGTGCCGCTAGGCAGTAACAGGTAGCAGGATGGGCGAGTGATGTCAGCATCATCACTCCGGGGCTGGCCTAGCCCGTAAGACTGATCAGAACAGGTATCGAACTGTTGAGTTACAAGTCAGGTTTCACCTTTGATTTCCCCATACCCCCAAGTTATGTATGTCAAGTCAGGTATTCAGTAATCAAGAACTAATGCCAACACAGGATCAGGTAAAAGCAGGTTTGTCTGGATAAACAACAGGAACGGTCCATGAGGACTACATGTTATGTTTGTTAGCATTAGACACAAGATCAGGTAACAGGTAAAGCCATGGTACATCAGGTCAAGCCAGGTAATGTATAAAGGTGTCATGTCATGTCAAGAGTGTACGGTACCATGTCATGTCAAGTAGGAAGTGTAACAGGTCATGTCAGGAAGCACAAGATGTCATGTGGGTGCTCATAATCAAACTAACATAAGCATGTGTATAAATAAACAAGCATGAGTACTATCAGAACAATAAACTGGAACATATAATATGATATGCAAATAGATATAATTTCAAGGATATGGATGCACAGTTATCGATTAGGGTTACATTTATAGTTCCAATATTAATTAGGGTGCAATTTATTAAACATGGAGTGTTAATATCACATTATTATGTAGTAATGTGATCTATGGATGCAATTATATGTATCTTAGATGCGATGGATGCAAACGGGTATCCGAAAAGTTATAAAACTATAAAATGGTAATGTGGGATGTACAACTAAGCAATACGTGATATAAATATTGATATAATAATATTAATATGGATAGCATATTCAAAGCGATTAATAACTATAAAAGTGGTATTGATTAACCATGCACAAGAAAGTTCCGTTCAGAAATTCAGCATCACCCTAATTTGTAAAATAGCTTAAAAATAACAAACGTTCTCCAAAAGGGACGTGTTTTATACCAAAACAAAGATAATTCAATAGGGTTTTCAATTTTATAAGTATAAGCATCTCAGGTTGTCCCTACAAAAAGTTATGAACATTCGAAATTGAAAGTTTGCTGTTGGAATTTCCCTGGACAGCAGTTTGGAGACATTTTCATTTGCATTTTACGTTATTTAAACAATTTATTTTGCAAGTAAATATTTTATAGAGTTATAGTATTCTGAGTTATCTTCGTAACGAAGTAAAGAACGTATACTAATGATTTTTCTATGATTTATAATGAATTTTATAAGGTAAGGTGTACAGTAAATTTCAGATTTGTCGTATCCGCTTTTTCAACGACGTTTCATGTGTAAACTATAATATTTTCAAATATATAATATTATAAAATGCAGATTATAAACTAATTAAAGATAATAATAAGAAATATTATGACGATATATATTTTAATTGATTTGGATGCAGTATAATTTAATCTAGTATGTCACAAGATAAGTTTTCATGATCTAGATTTAATATGATATAAACGGATGCAAACGGAACATCGAAACGTTATAAAATTAATCATGGGGCACTAGATTTAAACTATAGGTATGGTATTTATTTAAATAGGTATAAAATGAATTATATAGCATGTAGCAAGATTAACTTGCCTCGATGGGTCGCGAATCGGGAAAACGGAACGTTAACCGTCGGCGGGGAAAACTCGCGACGGGCGCACGGTTCACGGAATGAACCCAAACGACGAACAAAGGAACTACACGGGTCGAGGTACCTCGCTGGAACGTCGTAAAGCGTCACCGGCACGACGGAATTCCGGCAACAAAAGAACAGTTAAAAAAATGAGAAACGAGACATGAAGCAAGAAGAGAAAGAATGATAAAGAGAAATACGAGAGAATATATGAGAGAGAGAGAAAAAGTGGAGAGAGAAAGAGCGAGAGGGAGAGAAGAGGGAGAGAGAGAAAGTGGAGAGAGAGAGAGAGAGAGAGAAGTGGGGCCCACGGGGTTAAAGGGGAGGTTGCAATTTGCTGAGAGAATAAATTGAGAAGGATATAAAAAATTGTAAAAATATTATATGTTTAACTAAATTATATATGATGATTTAAATATATTAAAATCTGGGATTTTGGCGCAAAGTAAAATATTTCCAAATCATGCCCGGGTCGGGTCCAAAAATTTGAAATTGAAATAATAGAATTTTAGGCGGGATCCAAAATTTAAAATGAAGTGTTTTATGATCAAAAAACATACCCCCAAAACAGACACACGTACGTACACGTAGCCATCCAAACTCGCCCGTTTCACTGAACGGGACGAGAACACGATGCACGGACGCTACAACAGGGTTAGGGGTGTCAATCAGGCCAAGATGAATATTTTTAATTTTATTTTAGATGCCAAAAATTGGTATATGCAGAAATTAATTTCCGGGTAGAATTTACAATAATTAACCATCAAGCAAGATAAATGAAATAAGTGTCACACTACGTTCGAACGGTAACTGAAATTAGTAGCATTGGGCTCGGGTGTTACAGAACCTGTAGCCTGTAAATATATAGCAAACACGGATTAAAAGCACCTACCTATAAACAAACGAGCGTAAGAATGGACGGTAGTAAATACAATATTCTGGTGTGAACACTACACCAAGAGGGTCAAAATTGTCGGCGCTCCCCAAAAACAAATTATATACAAAACAAAAAAGAAAACCAAAAATATATACACAAAAAGGGTCCCCCCCAAACTTATGTGAAACAGTGTTTCCACTGTTAAGCATTGAAGTTCAGAGTTAGGGGGAAGAGAATAGTATCAAGCTATACAAGGACTTACACAGGCCAAAAGTGAGCACCAACCATTCAAAAATTCTATCGCTATAAAGCAGTGGCCAGTGAAAGAAGGCGGAGAGGAAAGAAATAGAGAATACGCGAGACCGTATGCAGATAGAAGCGGTATACGGTCCCGGTATATGAGGAGAAGAACAGCGGAAGGGAGAAAGAAGTGGAATAAGAACTTGTGGGTGGAAATGGAGTGAATAAATTAGTACAATTTGTGATGACCGATGTGTAACAAGTGATTGTACTAATCTATTAACCTATCGAGAAATAGGGTCAAATCCCTCAAGATTCGTGAGAAAATATGGGTACGCCGAACTCGGTAAACAAGAAATAGTAAATGAAAGTGATACGGTGTCTTGCAAGGTCAGAATGATGGGAAGGATGGAGGGAAGTGATCGAGGAAGGTTATCGGTTAAAGGTTCAGAAGGGTGTACACAGTCAAAGCAAAGGATATGATGAATTGGAAAATCCGACTCATCAACTAGAACTGTTTCATCCTCAAAGCTATCCTCAATAGTCTCCTAAAAAATTAACTCGTCCATGCACTTAGCATCAAAATCCAGACGCATATGAAGTTTGGGAAAAATAGTTAATGACTCGAGATAAGGAATTGGAGAAAAAAACTCATCCAAAATTGCGGGTTCATCATCCAAAATATTCCTTGCGTCGATATCTTCAATCAAGTGAAAATCAACATTCTCAGACACCTCATCAAAAGCATGGATTTCAATCAATTTTGGTTCTAAGATGGAAGTGTAGAGGTCAAAAGGTTTGGGATTGGTTTCACTTGGCAAGGTCCCTTCAAAATCGGGACACTACAAAGTCGCACAACTCATTAAACATTCTATCTTCAATTGATAATTCATTTGGGACACATGATAGACATTCAGAACCGGAGTTGTGGGATTCAATTAGGGACTGGTAGGTTTGATTTGGAAGGGTGTACAGCTCACTCTCACTACTCAAATTCTCAGCCTGTCCTACCGCCTCATCATACATTGAAAAATGTGGAGCTAGTTGGAAACTAGCTACCGGGTCATTAGGTTGTATGAGGGCGGCCATGGACGTATTCAAATTCATCATCTGTTTGTACGATGCTACCCGAAAGTCTTTTAACGACTGTTCCGGACTAGACATGGGTTGTGAAGGGATTTCAGTAAAAGATTCAAACTCGTTTGGATACTGGAAACTCCCAAATGGCTGTGTAGAAGCAATGTCTAGGGAAGGTGTAAAAGTCGGGTATGATTGATAGGAATTGAATGGTTGGACAGGATGAAGATCAACATTATGATAAAGAGGTGGTTGGAATTGTTGATCAAAGGAATTTGAAATGGTGAAAGGAGTGAAAGATCGGCTACGGGATTGTTCAATACGTTCACCAAGAAACATAGGTCTTGGAGTTACAACTGGACTCTCAAAAGGGGTATCAACGTAAGAAGGTGGTGAAGGTTGAAATGGTTGATACAAGGTGGATTGCGGAGTCCAATTGGTTGTCCTAGACGCGTCTATCCAATCTTTCAAAGAAATTTTTGGCATGGATGGATCGTTCGACGTTCGGCAAAAGCAAGAACCGTAGTAAGTTATGTCGGGCTGTGGGTACCAAAGTTCGGCAAGAGTTTTGCGAAGTGGGGTACCCATGATACAAAGAGAAGAAGAAGAGAGGAAAAAGAATGGGTTTTTTTAGTTAGTTATTAACAAAAGAATGAAATATACAGAAAAAAGAATCTGGACAAAAATAATCACGACACAAAAATACCACGCACCTAATCGGTCTAGGGTTCACCTAGGTCAACTAGACCTGCTTAAGAACTTGATTGTCGAAGTAAAACTGTGTCAAGAAATGGGCTCAAGATATACTGATAACGAGGCCAGGTAAGTGTAGAGATAAGGGGAGGTTTTCCGATGCTTTCGCAAAGGTCCTTAATTAAATAACCCTTTCTCTTTTGGCGGTTTCGCCGTGAATACTTTTCTAGACACCCCGGGAATGATATATCGTTAAGCGGTGTTCTAAACACAGTTAACCTCTCCTAATGAGCGCGAAGTCCTTAAGGCTTAAAGTCTAATTTCTTTTAAAATTTGTGTGGGTAATCGTTATGTTCAATTTCGTGATTTGTGGGCCACAGAAATGGTAATGAAATCCTTTACCGTACGTTGTGGTGTTCGCTTGCCCTTAAGTCCGTATTAATGTATGCAATGCGCAATTCAATAAAAATTCTATAAAGAATCAAACAATCGTTTTTTTTTATATTAAGCACGGCACTACAACAAATACGGGTTAGTCAATTTAGGCGTTTGAAAGCGAACTTGCAAAGAATCCTGCAAAGATATTATAGTGGATGCGTCGGATTTGAGAAGAAGGTGTTAGTAAATTACGTACCTAAAGATTTTTGGGTTAAGAAACCCTCGTTGAAGTTAAATCTGAATAGCTTGGAAAGTTCGCTTGTGCGGGTCAAACTACCTGGATCTTTGGCACTGTACTTTATAATCACCTTAACTTGGAATGTACACTTTGCTCCCCACGATCGCAGTTCGTAAATCCATAAAAATCTACAAATGTTGGAAAAACGGATTATAGTGCGAAATAGCAATACGAATGCCCAAATACCCGTACACTAAAAATTATAAAAAACAAACAATAAAAATAGGACAAAAACAGAACACTGGAGTAGAGGACAAAAATTGGAGACAGAAGGAGGAGATACGGCCGGCGAGCTCGGATATGAAGGTATTGTCGCCGGTTCAACTTTGAAGATTGGGCTCCAAACTTCTTCTGTGATCACAATATTCAAGTAATATCTCATTAGTATTGTTTATTTTTTATAGTTACAGAGTGCAAGCAGGTAAGAATTCCAGAGAACAAAAAAGGTTAAGAAAGTTAGTTTTTTTGTTTTTGTTTTTGAAATTTTTATGTTGTTTTGAAAATAGGGTTAGTTGTATAAATGAGATGTACAATGATTAACCTGAAATAACAAGAATTAAAACGTTACCGTCTCCCCGGCAACGGCGCCATTTGATCGCACGCTTTTGACGTGTTGAGTTTTAAGAGTTCTAAAGTTTAACCGCGATCAAGACGGTGTCTTTTTGCAGCTAGCCGCGATGAGCAGGGGTCGATCCACAGGGAGACGGAACATTTTAAGTTCTTGTTACGACGAGTTAATGCGCGTGGCGGAAAGTTCGTATCTATCCTATGTGTATATATGCAACATAACCGTTTGTTAGGATTAGATAGGATAGTGTGAGCTAAGGAAATCCGTATTCAAGTTCTTTGAGCCGAACTCAACCAATGAAGTTAGAGCAATCGGCAACAACGTGGATTAGGTTGCTTAAGTACGGTATTCGTGGAATCCGGCTTATTGACCCTTGTCCGTCCGTTCTTGTCTCTTGCTTTCGCCTCCGTCCAATCCGAACGCAACCGGTTGCGGTTAGGAGTCATCGATACCTTGGTAGGGTAGGGTGCCTAACGGAGCGCTTGCGTAAGATTGGGCGGAGTTTCAAATGGAAAAGTCGGGAAAAGAAATGGGAAACGAAAAAACCTTAACTTACAATATCTTTCTCTTTTCCTAACAACACATATTCACAACCCATTACAAAACAACAACAAAGAGAAAGAACAAATGAAAAGAGAAAAGAAAAGAAAAGAAAACATTACAAGCAAGTAAATAAATGACATGATAATAAAGATGCAAGTAACTAAAAGCAAGTAATAAAAGACAAGTAAGTAAATGCAAGAAATAAAGAACTAGGAACCATAGAACACAAGACAAGTCATGGGATCAATAACCAACCGTTAAACTTGCAAGCACAATGAAGGGGTTGCAAGATCAAGAGAAGGGTAAAGAACTCATGTGAAATGAAGGCAAAGAAGAGAGCTTTATTCATTCCAAAAGAAGATACAACCCTTGAGATCAAATACCAAAACTTAAACTTGCAAACTCAATTAAGAGATTACAAGATCAAGAGAAGGCAAGGATCTCAAGGGGAAGCTAAGCTATTTACAAGAGAAAGAGAAAACAAAATGAAAAGAATGATACAATGTATGGCAAAATTGGACTAAAGAATCACCCCTCTCCCTTACTGCTTTGTTCTGTATTTATAGGCTCAAAATAAAATTAAACAAATAATAAAAATAAGCTGAGGTGGCATTAGGGGATGGCCCACAGAAATCTGGGGGCTAATGGAGGCAGTGGGGCCAGCCACAAGGGTGGTGATCTCGGGTCAAATCCGAGCTCTGGGGCTCAGGCTTGGTGTGTTGACTTGTGTGTTCCCCCACATCACATTGGCCCAGTTTGAATTGTCTATTTCAATTTGGTTTGCACCCAGTGCTTGGAGGGAAACTTGAATCTTTTGGTCACATCACTACTTTATGCATTGAATGCACATTACACTTTGCCACTTGTGCCATGATTCATGGCTGCCCCATCCATGGTCCAAGCTCTAAAAAGTCTTATGTACACACTTGTATTGTGTTGGTCCATTTAGATAAAAAGTGTGTACACATGCATATTGTACAAAGAAACTGTTGGACTATTGGTCTGTTCGCAGTTCTGGTTGCAGTGTCGGCCCACAACTGTAATATTCATGACTTTAGGTGTATTTCCAGTATTTTATCATGGATACCTGTAATATGTAATTACTGAGCAGACACTGTTAATAGTACCGATATATACAAAAAATAGATAATGAATGGGTGGTAATAAAATGCAGTTTTTTTGTGATAAACAGATCCCTCGATTCATGAGGAGCTGGGCTTGGAAAGCGAAAAGGAGCCAATCTTCCGTCCCAAGAACGCAGAGCAACAACTTCTCTAAGAGCTCCGAAAACAGCTCAGAAATAAAGACAAGGAGATGGCCAAACTTTACTCCAAAATTGACGACTTGACGAATGTCGTGATGCAGCTCACGACCCAAGTTGCCTCTCAGCCGTCCAATCAAGCGCAGGATTTTGTTCATGATCCGGAAAACGGTGTCACGAGACAGCCGACACCTATTCCCTCAAATCCAAAGGTGGGAGGACCGCATGAAAGTCAGTCGCATCCTATCTCTAGAAATGTCTTGGCTACCGATGACAGTAGCCCGCTAACTCAAGATCAAATCATGGATTTGGTTGCCAACAAAGTCAAAACATTGGTAGCCGAAGCTGAAGAGCAAAAAGATATCAACAGTAGTGGGAGACCATATCCTGCTCAGTATGATCTGGTAGAATTTCCTAGCGGCTATGTCATCCACAAATTGGGAAGATTTGATGGGACGGGAAATGCGAATCAGCACATCGCCCATTTTAAAGCTTCATGCGGGAATACTGGGGGCAATGATGCACTTCTCCTATGCTAGTTTGTTAATAGCTTAACCGATGTCGCTTTCGACTGGTACGCGAGCATATCGGATGGCCCCGTTACTACTTTCGTCCACATGGAATCTTTGTTCCAATAAAGGTTCATGAGTGTCAGCGATAAGATCACCATTGCCTACCTCGTAAGGACCAAGCCAAAGAACAATGAAAGCAGCATGGATTTTATAACCCGATGGCTCAATCTCTCCGTCAAATATGAACCGCCGATAGAGCAGGACCAATCTGTCAGCCTCCTCGTCGGAAATCTCAACAATTGGATGGCCCCGTTTCTATGCACCACGGGTATCAAAACATTCCAAGAGCTGAACAGAATGTTGGAGCGCTCAAAGCAGAAGTCCTCCTCTGATTCCTAAAATAACAATAGATCCTGAAGAAACAGAAAGGACGATAATCGCAAAGGCGGAAGTTCCGACGATGCTGAATCTTTTAACACTTCGGCTGACCGAAATAAGCAAGGGATGAGCGGGCCTAATGCCAATCGGCCTTGGAAGCCTGTGTTCGGAGAAGGAGGAGAATCTCTACTGAAAAAGAGGCTGGATAAGGTCTATTCCTTCAAAAGGGACAAAGTCCGTAAAATATTCAAAGACACCCTTAGGAACAGTCTATAATTGCCAGAATCAAAAAGACTGCAAGAAGCGAATATGACCAACGACCCCAAATATTGCCCCTATCACAGAGTGATAAGTCATGCTATTGGGGACTGTTTCATCTTCAAAGATTAGGTCGAAAAGCAATACAAGACAGGAGAGATAGAACTGTCTAAAGGTGTGTTAGCAAACAGCCAAGCTGCGACCGCCAATTTTATAGAAACGGAGACCGAAGTCCTTCGGGAACCTGATTCTCTCAGACATCTGCCTTTCCATGAAAGGAGCGGACCAAGGCAACAAGCTAAGAGCCAAACGAGCAATATTGCCAATGAAGAAGCGGTGGATGGGTACACAACCCAAACGGTCTACATGATGGAGCCCAGAGGAACAAGTCCTCCTACGCCATATAGCCATGACGATGACGTGGTTGTTTCCATCCAACACCGGTTCGGTCTAGATGACGAAGGGCTCGCTTATGCAATTAGGCCAAAGGAGCCCATGGTTCCTGCAGAATCGAGCCCAGGCTCCAATAAACGACCCCTAAGTCGTTAAACTGGGAGTGTAAAAAAATGTGTATAAATAAAAAAAATGTGTAAAAAAAGCCGAAATGATGGGGCAACTCGCAATAAAATTCAGCGAGTAAAATAAATATGAAAAATAAATCCAAAATGATGGGGCAACCGCGAATAAATAGCCGAAATGATAGGGCAATCACGACCTTTGTGATGAGAAAAGCTGAAATGATAGAACAATCGCGCAAAAAAAAACTCCAAATGGCGAATGATGAGTCGCTCCTGGTACTATATTCCAGTGCAGCGATACAGACGCCAAACAAATTCCAAGTTCCCAAATAGCGAATGATGAGTCGCTCCTGGTATCATATTCCAGTGCAACGATGCAGACGCCAACCAAATTCCAAGTCCCAACGGTGAATGATGAGTCGCTCCTAGTACCATATTCCAGTGCAGCGATGCAGACGCCAACCAAAATCCAAATCCCCAAATAGCGAACGATGAGTCACTCCTGGTACCATATTCCAGTGCAGCGATGCAAACGCTAACCAAAATTTCAAATCCTTTGATGTCCCAATGGCGAATGATGAGTCGCTCCTGGTACCATATTCTAGTGTAGCGGTGTAGACGCCAACCAAAATCCAATTTTCCAAAATTCTTCCAGCCCTACGGTTGGTCCCCAAACTGACTACTGTATACAATCCACGGGCTCAAATAATTCTTATCACACCCATACCCCACCACAATCACCAGTCCAGCGTCTGGTCTCCGCCCTTGGAATTATGCTCCATTTAGAAAGACCCACTCATGTGTCCTCACGATGCATGAGGAGAACAAAGCTTGCGGGATCCTCTCGACTCATAAGAAAACATCTTCGTGCGATCCTTACGACTCACAGGAAAAAGACACTTGGGAGTCTCCACGACTCATAAGGAGAAAGTACACCTACAAGATCCTTTCGACTCGTAGGGAGAAAATGCTTTTATGGGACCCTTACGGCTCATAAAATTGAAAAGTCTTAGGTGATAGGGACTTAAACCTGTCTTCTAAGCCATCGCTCCCCAACAGGGAAAGGCAAATGATGAATTGCTCGTGGCACCTGTGCTTCAGTGTTAGCAATGCTGATGTTGACCCCAACCCCAAAATTCTAAACTTCCGATCCAATAGACCCCTAAGTCTTTAAACTGAGAACATATGACCTCTAAGTGTTAAAACAGGAACAAATGACCCATAAGTCGTTAAACTGGGAATGAGGGAAATCCTTTCATGGAAGATGACGATTCGCTCCTGGTACCATATTCCAGTGTAGTGAAGCTGATGTCAACCCAATCAAAATCGGCAAGTCAACTTCAACCACTGACACCACAGAAAGCGGAATAAGTCAAATCCAATCCCTGACACTGCAAGAAGCGGAGCAAGTCAATTCAAGCACCGACCGTTCAAGTCGCTAAAAGGGCAGCATCGGCCGTCCATGTCGCTAAAAGGGCAGCATCGGCCGTCCACGTAGCTAAAAGGGTAGCATCGGCCGTCCATGTCACTAAAAGGGCAGCATCGACCGTCCACGTCGCTAAAAGAGCAGCACCGACAGTCCAAGTCGCAAAAAGGGCAGCATCGACCGTTCACGTCGCTAAAAGGGCAGCATCGACCGTCCACGTCGCTAAAAGGGCAGCACCGACCGTCCAAGTCGCAAAAAGGACAGCAGCGACCATCCACGTTGCTAAAAGGGCAGCATCGACCGTCCACGTCGCTAAAAGGGAAGCACCGACCGTCCACGTCGCTAAAAGGGCAGCACCGACCGTCCACGTCGCTAAAAGGGCAGCACCAACCGTCCACGTCGTTAAAAGGGCAGCACCGACCGTCCAAGTCGCAAAAAGGGTAGCATCGACCTTCTACGTCGCTAAAAGGGCAGCATCGACCATCCATGTTGCTAAAAGGGCAGTATCGACCGTCCACGTCACTAAAAGGGCAGCACCGACTGTCTACATCGCATAAAGGGAAACACCGACCGTCCAAGTCACAAAAAGGGCAGCAGCGACCTCCTCGTCGGAATTATGCTCCGCCTTGGAATAAAGTCAACCAGACACTCCATGCTGGGGAAACGTCGACCAGCGATATTTCGTACCGGAGACACGTCAAACAGACACTCCGCCTCGGGGACACGTCAACCACCGACACTCCGTCTCGGAGATACGTTAAGCATCGACCATCCATATCGTAAAAAGGGCAGTGCCAGCTTCCCAAAAAGCGGGAACCAAATCAAGTCGCCTCCACATGACTAAAGATCCATCAATTTCATGCATACAATTCCACATATGCGGTGTGCATTTATTGATGGGGGCACTTTGTTGGGGTCAAAAATTACACCCCGGTTGACCAAGTCAAATTCAAAGTCAACCCCAAGCCAGGTGGGCCCAAGCCCAGGCCAAGTGGGCCTATGCCCAAGTCGAGACCCGCGGCCAGCTTCCCTCATGCCAAAATGAAAATTATGTAATAAATAATTTTGATGTAATTTTCATACATGAATGTAAGAAAAATGGGCATAAAGCTAAATTTTTGTAAAGCCCATGGCTCATGTGCAAAAGAAATGAGCACATGAGGCATGGAATGGGAAAAATGCCATTTTGTAAAGCCCAAGGGTCTATATGTAAATTTATAAGTTTATAAAAGGCAACATGATGATGAAATGAAAGAATAATTCATTCTCCCCAAAAATTAGGTTTTTTGTACCTCCTTCTCTTTGCTCAAGGTTCTAAATCTTTTTCCTTTTTTTGAATTAAATCAAGAGTTCCACTCTACCTCTTACAAAAAGAAATAGTTTTCACCACAAAACCCTTGAAGGGGAACACGGATCTTGCATTAAATCTCCAAAAGGGAAGATATTTAAAATCTCACCATCTTTTCTCCAAGATCCAGTCAATAAAGAGGAGGAAGAAGGAGACTCAGCTCCAAAAACCCCACTTTGGGGAAGATCCAGGGCTTAAGAGAGATGAAAGGGGCCCCCTTTCATCATCTCCAAAAATATCTTAGGAGTTTAACTCCTCAATATATATATATATATATATATATATAATAATAATAATAATAATAATAATAATAATAATAATAATAATAGTAATAATAATAATAATAAATCTTTCTTTTTGGGAGTACAACTCCCAGTACAGGGGCTAAGCCCCTTTGTCTTCTTTGTCAGGAGTTCAACTCCAAAAGTCAATCGGGAGTACAACTCCCAGTGTAGAGGCTAAGCCCCTTTTCCTGCTGACGTCTAGCGCCCGCATGCCAAGCACGTGGGGCGCCCGGCGCCCGCGTGCCAAGCACGTGGGGAGCTGGCGCCCACGCTTCCTTCGGACACTATTTTCTCTTTTTTTTTATATACATACACACTTCCCCCGTTAGAAAAAATTTCTAACAGGGCGCTGCCCCGCACCCCGTAAGGGGTGTGCTAGCCCCCTTGACCCCCAGCTCTCTATCCGGGTAGCGGGACCCCCGTAAACTCTGCGGGCCCTCGATATATCCAAAACCCCTCACTGCAAAACACACGCACACTGCACATTGAGTTCGTATGACCAGTTTCACCAGTCAAAAGAGGTTCCTTCGCTCCAAAGGTAAGGGATAATTAACGGCAGCTTAGTCCGCGGCTGCCGGAGATTCGGAACCCCACAATCAATAATACCCGCCTACCCTAGATAGGGGAATCTTTAGTACGCCTGAAAATTGACGCGTATTCCCATCTCAATGGGGTGACGAAAAACACCCTACAGGATCATCAAAACACAAATAAAAACAAATGACATCGAAGTACAACTTCTTCAATGTCGAAAGGTGTCTATACACCCGGAACTGGCAGAGCAAGTATTACTACTTGTCTTCTACCCACGGTCTAGCGTTCTCTGTCTCTGGATTCTTGTTCTCTCTGCGGATTACTAACACCAGTGCCTCTCTATACAATCTTCTGGTGAGGTACAGTGACGCAAACAGTCCCATGCTGATACTTCTCAAGACGCTTCCTTGCCAAGTAGTTCAGTTTCTTGCAATGCTACATGTCGACGACGACGATCTTTAATCCCTGCGTGCGCACTAAGCAACTGACCCTGGGTCCAATCTCAATTATTATAGAATCCTGGAAAGAACCTATCATGTCTCCTACCGATCTCATCTATCCAATCTTCCCGGAACTAGCACTCTTTAATGAATCCACTTCAGTTTTGGAATAACTGCAATCTCATCAAGATTTTCCCTTGAAAGTGGGGTCATACACATTGCCTCTGTATACATATTGAATCTCCAGTATTGACGGGGAGGTACAACTGCGCATTGAGACTTCGCACAAATCTCTTATTCCATTAATTTGAACAAAAAGATCGCAAAAAACTTTCAGTATCGGCCAAATAAGGAGCATATCATGATAGCTACGCGAATTGCAAATCCTACTAGGCCATGATCAAGTCTGAAGTCTTACACAAAAACTCGAAAATACGAATCCGGCATCTCTGACACTCTGTGGAAGAATCTGGCTAAGCCCGCCTTCGAGAACTAGTCCCAATTCGTCGTAGGAAAACTCATTACACGGTCTTTCTTGAGTGACTCTTATCGGGTCTGAGCAAGACCCATCAGAAAAAAGCTAGTCAACTTCACCGATCTCATATCGGAGTGCCACAATGAATTAAATATCCTATCCATTACACCCCTGAATGACTATGAATCCTCTGGTCCATCTATTACTCGTAAGCACCGGTGACTTTTAACTTCATGAATTCTGGAATCGACACTTCGATAATCTCAGCAACGGTTGGTATGATTGTCTGAACAGTAGGCAACACAACGATCTTTGGAGTAGGGTAAACATCATGCTTCTAAGTCCGGCTCATCTCCAGCAATGACCCGACCCTCTGGTGCGGATCCCGAAGAAAACTCGCTTCAACATTAGAAATCCAATCATATATGGATAAACAACATGTTCCTATGTCACCGGAATATCACCCTGGTCAGTCCTCGTCCCAGACAGGTCTACCCTAACCATGTCTTTAACCGCAGCCCTCTCGGCTTGCGTAAACATGGTGACCGGAACAACCAACATGTATCGATAAGGATTGTCACGCCCCGCTTCCCAAAATACGGAATACGAGGGGTAGAGAAGGCCAGCCATGCTCCTACGGTCAAGGAAATGTCCTACCGTAGTCACACTTCGGCTTCTAGTTTTTCATGGTAAACAGTAAATGATGCGCAGGTAATGAGAAATGCAGTAACTGAAAGGAACAATGTAAAGACTGACCTGAAGTGGAACAAACGAATGTAACTCGGAATGGCAAGTCAAGGAGTCTGTGATGCACGTCTGGTTCTGGTCCTGGCTAAATCTTCTCCTCACACTGAGCATGCATACTCAGGTCGTCAGAGCGACACAATAGCAATATAATATATATAACATCAAGTGACAGTTCTAACAGTGGTAATAGATATGAATAACAGTAAATCAATGACAGCATGAATATGAATGTGCAGTAATCAATGCAGCGGAACAGTAAAGCAGTAGAACGATATGTCACGTATGTCAACACAGTATATAAGGCATATAAATGCCAGTATCCCTATCAGTCTCTAAGTCTCACTGTACAGGTCACTAAGCCTATCGTCAGTCCAAGTGTGAGAATCAACCACTCGCGAGTGTCCTCCACCCAAGGGTAGAACCCAAGGGCAAGGGACCACGGGCCCAACATGTAACATGTATATCACGGTGTATATCACATACCCTGTAAATCTCCGTATAACTCCCTAAATATATAAGCCGGCATGGGACTCCCGAGATTCTGTTGAATTTACACTTAAACTACCCCACACCCCGTGGTCTACATCAAACGCTAACCATAACCTTAAATACTAATCGATCCGTGACAAGTCTGCGCGAGAACTGGAGGCAGGACCTCCATCAAGCACGTCCCGACTAATACCTAAGATAAATGGCAGTGTCTGGTGCCTTATCCGTGACACCCGCGCAAGCGCTTCCATAAGTGTCCCATACCACTTATAGTCACACGTACACGCATCCCACAGACGTCGACAATGCAATAGAATAATATGGTCACTGATTGTGCACAAGTACGTATCACTTTCACTTATTCACGGATACACGAACACTGACGTACTTACCACAATCATCACTAAAATCTAATACTGGGTAAATGCACGATATCACTAGGTTATCACTGCAACGATATGTGTATGATATGATACGTAAACAGTATATGAAGCATGATTAAGGTGTCATAAAATAGCATTCTATCACTTGCACGATTTATCATGAAACGTACGTGTATAGTTTAGCGAAACGATAGACAGGTAATAATCAGTATGTTCAGATATCTATCCATCTAATTTAGTTTCACGCCAATCGGGTTTCAGGATCACTAATTATAGCCATTTCATTTTAAGCGCTCGCGGCTGGAAATCCGGTTTCAGAATCAGAAATCCATTTCGCAACGCATTTTAATCCCAGTTGGGATCAGAATTTAGCGACGCTACAGTTGGATGAATTCTAGGGTTTTCAGTAAGGTTTTCAACGCAATAGACGGATCGTCAATCTCATCTGTACGTCAGGAGATATACACTGGTTAACACTAACATGTTAGTTCTGATTCTGCTGGGACTGTTATGTGTCCCGATCTATTAAATTACAGATTAATTATCAAACGGTAACGAAACAGAATGAAACTAATTGTATTGTATAGCTAACAGATTTACCTGTAATAATCAGTGGAGTTCCGCAATCTAAGAGTTAAGGAGATCTTGTGGTACTCAATACGGAACAGCAAACAATGACTGGAGTCGCTCTGGACTGCAGTCCAGAGTCGCACTCCGATCCAACTAGCCTCACAATTTAAGTACAGGAATACCAGGAAACCAGTATAGGATTAAAGTTCGTCGAGTCGGCTTCGAATTGAGCCCTCGAACGCACCATTCTAGTATGTATATGATTTATGGTGAATTTAACGATTTTCAGGTACAATAAAATTCAGTTTTACGATTAAACTTGGGGGTAGTCGTTTTGGTCATTAACGATCAAATTATCCAACGAAATTCATGCACTAGGTTCACAGCCATACGGGCCAAACAATACTATTTAGTTCCGCCAAATTGGGAAAGGTTTCCCATTGGGAACACACGTCGAACAGGTAAAAAGTGTACGTTTTCAGGAATGGTAACACAACAATTTATATGATTTGGATTTGTAACATAAATAGAATAGCATGAAGCAAGTAGAGAACTTGCCTGGAGATGGTGAACTGATGGTGCGGCAGCTAAGGCAGTAGTGGCACGTCCCGGAACGGAGTGGCAAACGCACGACGAGGCTCGCCAAATTTTGGGCTTGGCTCGAGTTTGAGGAGAGGTCATTGCGAGCTCAGGCGGTGTCGGGGCTGGGGATCGCTGATGCTGTCGAGACCGATGGAGAGATTGCAGAGGAAGAGAGGGAGAATTTAGAGAGAGAAAGAGTTAGAGAGAGAAAGACAGAGGAAGGTGAGAGAGAGTGAGAAAGAGAAAGAGAAGTGTGAAAGAGAGAGAGAGAGCTGAGAGTTTTTGAGAGAGAGGGACAGAGGGAGAGAGAGAGCTGAGAGTTAGAGAGAGAGAGAGATGACTGCAGCGAAAGAGAGAGAGAGCAGAGTGAGAAAGAGAGAGAGAGACTGAGGGAAGGGTGTAGAGAGAGAGAGAAATCTGCGAGGGAGTAAGCAGAGAGTGTAGAGGGGAATGGATGGTGAGGAGGATGACGCTCGGGCAGTGGGGAGCTCGTCGGCAAGGCTAGTAGAGGCTCGTCGGCGATGGATCGTCGACGGTGAGGGGCAGTGGGGAGCTAGGATGGGGGTCGAGGTTTGTGGAGGCAGGGATGTAGGCGAAGGTAAGGGCTGCGGTTGATCAGGGGAGGCGATGGTGGTTTGGGTTAGGGTCTCGGTGTTTAGGGACGACTTTGACGGCGACGAGGGAGGTGGTCGATGGTGAAGGGAGGAGGTCGGTGATGGGTGCGTGGGTCGGGGGTGTAGCGAGAAGAGGAGGAAAATGAGAACGAGGGATGGAGCGAGCGAGGAGGAGGGGGTAGAGGGTAGAGGAGAGAGGGTCGCGGGGGAAAACGCGCGCGTCGTGGACGTAATGCCGCGAGAGCGGGGGCGACAACGGAGGGAGCGGATCTCGCGCGGGAACGTGGGAAGTAGCCGTTGGGGAGATGATACTGTATGGAGCGGGTCGGGTAAGGAAGCGGGTGCGGTGCGGCTTGGAGAGGGGACGCGGGCTTGGTGGGCTGGGCTGGCAGAAATAAAATAAAGAATAAGAAAATTAGAAAGGGCCGGGCTGAGGGAATATAAGAGAAATTTGAAGAGAGAAAGGGGGGCCGGGCTGGGTTAATATGGAAGAAAAAATTGTGTATAAGGAGATGGGCTGAGTTCAGATAAACAATTAAAAAGAATAAGGAGACAAAGGGGAATGATTGGGCCGGAGATTGGTAGCGTGGAAAAATAAACTAATGTTAGTTGGGCTAAAAGGTTTTAGTTTAATGTTTTAACTAAATTTTAGTTTTCCCCTGGGCTTGGGTTGGGATTCTGGAATTTAAGTTTAACTAGAAAATAGAGAGGGCGGGCTGGGGTTTAACGGTTTTGGGTTTTATTGGTAAAAGAAAAATAGGGTTTTGAAGAATTAAATTTCTAAATAAAATAAATGAAATTATAATTAAAATAAATAGAATTCTAAAGTACAAAATACAAAATTGGTATAAAAGAGGCTGGGTATTACATCATACCACCCTTACAAAAATTTCGTTCTCGAAATTTAAAATAAACTATGAGTAATACAATCATAGGCGAAAGCTATTTTTTGGCAATTTAACACATAAGGATTTACTAGAAATGTATGGATGAAGAAATTTCGAAGATATAAAATACGTAAGAATAACATACAAAAATATAGATTTAAATAGGTATAAAATAGGAACAACTATAAGGGTAGATACATATATACGGAAATATAAATAACAAAACAATATTATTCGAGGCGTACTCGATAAGATCGAAACTCAAATATGTACACGTATAAGTATAACCAAAGTAATACGGCTGGAAAAATAAGTGTAAGGCACAATCATTTATAATAGCAAACGTGGGCACAATACCCGAAGTAAAGTAGCGACAATAAGGTAGTGAAAGATTCGTCGGTAGGTAAAATATTTTAGGACGATGTATCAATCAAATATTTTTTTTAAAAAATAACTTAGAATACTTGTATCGCGAAAATAAGAAACATGGAGCAAAATATACGCGGTATAAGGTTGCGCTACTGAAAATGGGGATAATAATAGTGTACTTAAAATACATAAAACGGAGTAATCAACAACACGCACCAAGATACTGAAAACTAATTTTTTTTTTTGAATAACACTGTCCCTTTATATAATTATGGTAATAGGAAGAATAGAAAAATGTAGGCTAGCTAGGGTAAGGGTTTCAAGGAAGTGTGGTTCACTCAAAGGTCGGAATGTGGCGGTTTTAGGCTGAAGATCAAGGAGATTGGGATCGGGTCAGCACAGGATGTAAGGGCGAACCACAAATGACTACAAGGGAAGAAGTTTGGGTAGGATAACGGTCGGTACATTCTATGAATCAAGAATTTGAAAAGCTAACGAACTCGGTAATTCATAAGAAAGGTCCTCCTCCCAGAAGGATCTCAATCGAGGCACAGACGAAGGGTGAAGGGTGGCTCATTCCAAGGATCAGGGTGCGGTACTTTCTAATCGAAACGAGGGTGAAAACTATACAATGAGTAGGGGTGGACAGTCAGGGAACCCAGCAGAAAAAAATAAATGGATATGGGTAATAAACAAGTATCAAGTGAACCAATAATCAAAAGGTTTACGAATTCAGAAGATTTATTTCATTCAAGAAAATTTGAAACAAGGCATTCCCAAAGGAGAAAAGTGGCCATAAACTATACACATTTTATTTGGCCAGAAAGACAACATCAAAAGAAATTCCGTCAGTCGCGGTTGTGGAGATTCAGTAGGTTGCGGTAGGCTCGCGCACTCAGGTAGGGGCATCCATTTCCATATCGCCTCGCAGGCATCGCCACTGGAAGTTCTTCCACAGCAGGGTCTTGATCTTTTGGTCCTTCTTCCTCGGATGGAGCTTCTTCATCGAGGTCCGATTCCATGTGATTCTCTTCTTCTGGATTTTCTTCCACGGGATTTTCCTCAACTGGATTTTCTTCTATCGGGTCTTCATCGGGATCTTCCTCTATCGGGTCTTCCTCTATAGGGTTCTCTTCAGGATCTCCTTCTTCTTCGTCGGAATCAGCTATCATGTCAAACTCTGGAGCGGCTACTTCTTCGTCCTCTGAATCGTTGTTTCCGAAGTTGACCTGGGGACCGTTGACCTCATCATCAGAACTCGTCAGTGTGTGATCTAAGGAAACGCATGACTGTGTATCCTCATCCAGATGCGGCGCAGCTCCAGGGTAGGCCATGGTCTGAAAGAAAAGTCATGATTAGACAGTGGAATACATCAAGGAAAAAGCTCAAGGTACGAAGTATAGGAAAATATGCGGTTGCAGGAACTGAAAGATCAGAATTAAAATACTGTGATAATGAATTGATATAGAGAAAGCATGAGAATGATACATATATTATGATTCAAATTTTATTGCATTCAACCAAAAGTTCAACGGATACAAGATTTCAAACGGAAAGAAATATTCATAAAAAGATGACAACATTAATACTGAAAGTAGATAACATGAAAAATCCTTCTTCGACTATTATAACGTTGCCTTCTCGTCGCGTGAGTTGAATCCTGCGTTAGATCCGCCTTATCGTCGAAGTTCGAACTACGCGAAAATCCTTATTTGGCAGAAGTGGGGAGTGTGGACGAGTTTCCTCCTTGTAGTTCTTTCCTTTCTGGGCAGCCGTTGATGAGATGTTTGTTGGACCCGCATATCAGACATTTCCCTTGGGCGCAGCGACAATCCCTCTGAAGATGTCCTGGCCTCTTACAGTACCCACAACATGGAGTCTTCTGCTTCTTCTGTCGCGTGGGAACAAATTGGCGCTTCATCATCTTCTCTTTTCCTCGTCTAACGGGGATCCCTTTATGATTGGAGACTCCCGCTGGTGCCTGATTCACCTGCCTTCTCAGTCCTTCAGCTAACAAGTCGTTCGTTCGCTCCTGGGCTTCCTTTAGACCTTGCAGTACACTCAGAATCTCGATGGTCTGATTCTGGGGAGCGGATATGGATGAAGAGTCATTGGAAGACATGATCCTGAGACAACAATTTTGAGAATGATATAAGTCACAAGCTAAACGAATCAGAATATAATATGGATAGGACAAAGATTCAAGAATATCAGAGGTGATGAATTTTATTACAAGTGGGGAATCAACTGTATGACTTTAAGTCACTTGAATAGAGTACGGTAGTGCAATTGCAACCACGTAACCTTGCCAAGTCACCCGAAACCATAGCGAATGGATAGTTGGATACACGATGTGAATATGGATCAAGAATATGAAGTTTACAATCCTGACTGAGAGATGTCTTGTATTGTCAAACTTTACACGGAAAACTGCAATCCCAATCGAAGCAAAACCTGGCTTTGATACCAACTAAACCATGTCACGCCCCGCTTCCCAAAATACGGAATACGAGGGGTAGACAAGGCCAGCCATGCTCCTACCGTCAAGGAAATGTTATGCCGTAGTCATACTTCGGCTTCTAGTTTTTCATGGTAAACAGTAAATGATGCGCAGGTAATGAGAAATGCAGTAACTGAAAGGAACAATGTAAAGACTGACCTGAAGTGGAACAAACGAATGTAACTCGGAATGGCAAGTCAAGGAGTCTTTGATGCACGTCTAGTTCTGGTCCTGGCTAAATCTTCTCCTCACACTGAGCATGCATACTCAGGCCGTCAGAGCGACACAATAGCAATATAATATATATAACATCAAGTGACAGTTCTAACAGTGGTAATAGATATGAATAACAGTAAATCAATGACAACATGAATATGAATATGCAGTAATCAATGCAGCGGAACAG
This sequence comes from Agapanthus africanus, assembly GCA_030015575.1. NCBI lineage: Eukaryota > Viridiplantae > Streptophyta > Magnoliopsida > Asparagales > Amaryllidaceae > Agapanthus > Agapanthus africanus. The sequence goes on along the minus strand of JASDDO010000022.1, from coordinate 762,580,783 downwards.
TAAAGCAGTAGAACGATATGTCACGTATGTCAACACAGTATATAAGGTATATAAATGCCAGTATCCCTATCAGTCTCTAAGTCTCACTGTACAGGTCATTAAGCCTATCGTCAGTCCAAGTGTGAGAATCAACCACTCGCGAGTGTCCTCCACCCAAGGGTAGAACCCAAGGGCAAGGGACCACGGGCCCAACATGTAACATGTATATTACGGTGTATATCACATACCCTGTAAATCTCCATATAACTCCCTAAATATATAAGCCGGCATGGGACTCCCGAGATTCTGTTGAATTCACACTTAAACTACCCCACACCCCGTGGTCTACATCAAACGCTAACCATAACCTTAAATACTAATCGATCCGTGACAAGTCTGCGCGAGAACTGGAGGCAGGACCTCCATCAAGCACGTCCCGACTAATACCTAAGATAAATGGCAGTGTCTGGTGCCTTATCTGTGACACCCACGCAAGCGCTTCCATAAGTGTCCCATACCACTTATAGTCATACGTACACGCATCCCACAGACGTCGACAATGCAATAGAATAATATGGTCACTAATTGTGCACAAGTACGTATCACTTTCACTTATTCACGGATACACGAACACTGACGTACTTGCCACAATCATCACTAAAATCTAATACTGGGTAAATGCACGATATCACTAGGTTATCACTGCAATGATATGTGTATGATATGATATGTAAACAGTATATGAAGCATGATTAAGGTGTCATAAAATAGCATTCTATCACTTGCACGATTTATCATGAAACGTACGTGTATAGTTTAGCGAAACGATAGACAGGTAATAATCAGTATGTTCAGTTATCTATCCATCTAATTTATTTTCACGCCAATCGGGTTTCAGGATCACTAATTATAGCCATTTCATTTTAAGCGCTCGTGGCTGGAAATCCGGTTTCAGAATCAGAAATCCATTTCGCAATGCATTTTAATCCCAGTTGGGATCAGAATTTAGCGATGCTACAGTTGGATGAATTCTAGGGTTTTCAGTAAGGTTTTCAACGCAATAGACAGATCGTCAATCGCATCTGTACGTCAGGAGATATCCACTGGTTAACACTAACATGTTAGTTCTGATTCTGCTGGGACTGTTATGTGGCCCGATCTATTAAATTACAGATTAAATATCAAACGGTAACGAAACAGAATGAAACTAATTGTATTGTCTAGCTAACAGATTTACCTGTAATAAGCAGCAGAGTTCCGCAATCTACGAGTTAAGAAGATCTTGTGGTACTAAATACGGAACAGCAAACAATGACTGGAGTCGCTCTGGACTGCAGTCCAGAGTTGCACTCCAATCCAACCATCCTCACAATTTAAGTACAGGAATACTAGGAAACCAGTATAGGATTAAAATTCGTCGAGTCGGCTTCGAATTGAGCCCTCGAACGCACCATTCTAGTATATATATGATTTATGGTGAATTTAACGATTTTCAGGTACAATAAAATTCAGTTTTACGATTAAATTTGGGGGTAGTCGTTTTGGTCATTAACGATCAAATTATCCAACGAAATTCATGCACTAGGTTCACAGCCATACGGGCCAAACAATACTATTTAGTTCCGCCAAATTGGGAAAGGTTTCCCATTGGGAACACACGTCGAACAGGTAAAAAGTGTACGTTTTCAGGAATGGTAACACAACAATTTATATGATTTGGATTTGTAACATAAATAGAATAGCATGAAGCAAGTAGAGAACTTGCCTGGAGACGGTGAACTGATGGTGCGGCAGCTAAGGCAGTAGTGGCACGTCCCGGAACGGAGTGGCAAACGCACGACGAGCCTCGCCAAATTTTGGGCTTGGCTCGAGTTTGAGGAGAGGTCATTGCGAGCTCAGGCGGTGTCGGGGCTGGGGATCGCTGATGCTGTCGAGACCGATGGAGAGATTGCAGAGGAAGAGAGGGAGAATTTAGAGAGAGAAAGAGTTAGAGAGAGAAAGACAGACGAAGGTGAGAGAGAGTGAGAAAGAGAGAGAGAAGTGTGAAAGAGAGAGAGAGAGAGCTGAGAGTTTTTGAGAGAGAGGGACAGAGGGAGAGAGAGAGCTGAGAGTTAGAGAGAGAGAGATGACTGCAGTGAGAGAGAGAGAGAGAGCAGAGTGAGAAAGAGAGAGAGAGACTGAGGGAAGGTTGTAGAGAGAGAGAGAAATCTGCGAGGGAGTAAGCAGAGAGTGTAGAGGGGAATGGATGGTGAGGAGGATGACGCTCAGGCAGTGGGGAGCTCGTCGGCAAGGCTAGTAGAGGCTCGTCGGCGATGGATCGTCGACGGTGAGGGGCAGTGGGGAGCTAGGATGGGGGTCGAGGTTTGTGGAGGCAGGGATGTAGGCGAAGGTAAGGGCTGCGGTTGATCAGGGGAGGCGATGGTGGTTTGGGTTAGGGTCTCGGTGCTTAGGGACGACTTTGACGGCGACGAGGGAGGTGGTCGACGGTGAAGGGAGGAGGTCGGTGATGGGTGTGTGGGTCGGGGGTGTAGCGAGAAGAGGAGGAAAATGAGAACGAGGGATGGAGCGAGCGAGGAGGAGGGGGTAGAGGGTAGAGGAGAGAGGGTCGTGGGGGAAAACGCGCGCGTCGTGGGCGTAACGCCGCGAGAGCGGGGGCGACGGCGGAGGGAGCGGATCTTGTGCGGGAACGTGGGAAGTAGCCGTTGGGGAGATGATACTGTAGGGAGCGGGTCGGGTAAGGAAGCGGGTGCGGTGCGGCTTGGAGAGGGGACGCGGGCTCGGTGGGCTGGGCTGGCAGAAATAAAATAAAGAATAAGAAAATTAGAAAGGGTCGGGCTGAGGGAATATAAGAGAAATTTGAAGAGAGAAAGGGGGGCCGGGCTGGGTTAATATGGAAGAAAAAATTGTGTATAAGGAGATGGGCTGGGTTCAGATAAACAATTAAAAAGAATAAGGAGACAAAGGGGAATGATTGGGCCGGAGATTGGTAGTGTGGAAAAATAAACTAATGTTAGTTGGGCTAAAAGGTTTTAGTTTAATGTTTTAACTAAATTTTAGTTTTCCCCCGGGCTTGGGTTGGGATTCTGGAATTTAAGTTTAACTAGAAAATAGAGAGGGCGGGCTGGGGTTTAACTGTTTTGGGTTTTATTGGTAAAAGAAAAATAGGGTTTTGAAGAATTAAATTTCTAAATAAAATAAATGAAATTATAATTAAAATAAATAGAATTCTAAAGTACAAAATACAAAATTGGTATAAAAGAGGCTGGGTATTATAAGGATAGATCAACTGAACGAATAGAAAAAAAGATCTCAAGATATATATCCTAAGGTAACTTAGGCGGAGTATCGTATTGTAAATATGCCGCGGAACATATGTACGGTACGTCACTCTACTTAGTACCTACTCTATCAACCAAGGTCAACCTACATAATGAAAGTTCAGGTATAAGACCCCTAAAGTCAAGTCTATGCTCCGTAAGGTCAAGCCTAGGTAACGAAAGTGTATGCCTAGACTCTATATAGTCAAACTTAGACTCGAACAAAGGTTAAACCAAACACTCTGATACCAACTTTGTCACGACCCGAAAGTGGCACACGACCGGCTTTTAAATCACGTGACATCTAAAGACGTCGGCGCGGTCCAAGTAAACCGAAAACCTGGAATCTAAACCTTTTTGCGAAAATATTGGAGGTTAAGTTTAAAATAGTCATTTGATGGAATCGGTTTAAAATGAACATTTAAGTCTAAATAAGCATATTTGAAAAGCATCTATGACATTTTAAAATCGGCATCACCTTCTTTGTAAAATTTGAATACACCTAATACAAGCACAATAATATATAAAAAGCATCCCAGCAGGAGCTAGGTTCCATGCCCAAACGATGAACCAACCACACAGATAATATACGACGCCCAATGGCGAAGAAAAGAAAAGTGAAACAACAACAACAAGACTAAAAAGGTCGACTTCAATGAGTGCGACGCCCACAAACACACAAACTCTAAGTCTCGTTTCTAAGTCCACAATATACAAGTTCTAAGTCGCTGGAGTTTTAACTAGATACAAACGAATATACATACATACATACACACACACACACACTCACATATGCAAGTGTGGGTACGATACAACAGCAACCCACCTACCAAAGCAATCACTGAAAAGAAATGCGTGCCGCAATCCGCTGCTGATCCATGCAGTATCTCCTGCAAGAAACTGGGGCACAACGGGGGTGAGTTGCCAACTCAGTGAATAAAAATACATTACAAGGTAGAAATCGAAATGCACAACGATATCTTAGGTCATAAAGTATAGTACTATCATATCCTGTACTATTGTATATATATATTGCATAAGTACTATAAATGCAATACTACTCACCACGTAAATAACATGCATCCATGTATAAACCTATTAAGTAGCCAAAATATGTATGTAAAACCTCTTCTTAAAATAGCCGTGGAATACGTAGGCCACGGCATAAAAGTAGGTGTAATAGTATGAATTATAATAGGTATCTTATTTAAGATATACGTCTTTCTGTTTAGTAAAGAGTTTTAAGAGGTTTACAGTTTTTAAACATCCCTGTGTCATTCTAGACATGCCAAAATAATGAGATTATAGCTCGTTTTAGAACCCCTTTTACATGTATCAACTAGTAAAAAGGTATTCAGGTACTGTCCCCCCGGATCTGTCTTGGTCAGCTACTATAACGCATAAACTATAACGGTATATCTTGAATGATCGCAACACATCAATATATATGGGTGTCCAGCATCGACACCCAAAACCATCAAATCTCTCGTGTCCATCACCAACACGTAAATCCTCAAATCTTTCGTGTCCATCACCGATACGCAAATTCAGATATCGTCGACACCGTCTCAATATATTAGTCGCCCCTCGATATCCCTATCCTCGGTCAGTATCCTCTGGATATCTGCTGTGCTCAACTCTATCTCCGGTATCGAGTGTCTTCGCTAGGCTCCCCGTCTTTAATCCGTCTTTCCTGCCCCTCGGTCTCTACCGGGTCCACCATGTATTCGACTGTATACTCCTCACTCAGTCCGGATATGTAGCACGTCCGTAACCGTATAACTCCCCTACTCGGTTCGGAATAAAATCAAATAAGAAAATATCAAGCTCATGGTGGACGTCAACTCATCGTATCAGAAATATCAAGTAAAGAAGAAGAATAATTGCATATATCACTCTGATGATATATTATATATATGTATATATAACAGTGTCCCAAACCACTGATATATATATATCATCGAAGTAAAAACAACATAAGAACTCATAAGGATCAACTACGAATACCCATAGTGCTGGTATTCGCAATAACACAGCAGGTAATAAAGGCATGCAAACAACGTAACAATTCTACCGTGTCATGAAAATACTAGTGATGTGTAGTGTAGCATACACGTTTGTGCTCGTGCAGCATGGCAATCATTAGTATTTGTGCAAGTGTTCTATAAGTGTTTAAAGCAAAAGCAATTCTACAAATATCCGCAGCATATAATTACAATCAAATTTCCAGATATAGGGAATTCCTAACACCTCATATTGACATTTACATACCCATCATGTGGTATAGCGGTCCTACAGTGTCATGGCAGTACCAATGAGGTATAGTGTAACATATGAGTCTGTGCTCGTGCATCATAGTACTCATTGGTAGTTGTGCAGTGTTCTATCAGTGCGTTCGTATAACGAAAATGTATATAATCGATAAGTGTATTGTGAACATGTAAAGTTAATCTAACCGTATCGCGTAATTATTAAACGTAACTAATTGCTATGAGCTATACTATTATCATTGAATATAGAACGAAACGTTATTTTGAAATAAGGAAGCTGCATAAATTTAAAATAGATATTCGTTTTAGAAATAACATCGCATCTTTATCATTTATCATTTAAAAGTGAAAACGAATCGTTGGTTTTTACAAGAGTATAGCTCAATCAATCATAACGTGCCAAGTCGGAACAACACATGACTCTACAAGTCCAAATGAAACTTAGCCGTATTAGGCACACTGTCCATATTATTACAAATACGGTATGATCCCTCGTACTATACCCATCCAATACCATATCCATATCGTACGGATCTATCGTCATGTACGTATGTCATCATAATCATATATTAAAATACATGCACATGAATAACCTACTAGATGCGAAATAACACCAATACCATTAGTTAAATTATCTAACATATCATTAACAACTAATTAGATAGCATAACTATCCTAGTTCAATGGTTGCGGGGGTGCTATACGCCATCCACCCGACTTCTCCCGTAGATATAAATCTACTCACCCTTGTCGAGCTAGTCGAAGTCCACGTTGCTATGTCCGTCCTTACCATCTCGGAAACCTCCGTGATCATACCTACAATCGTAGTTATAAAATATCGGCGTAAATATCATATCAAAACCAAAACAATGAGCTAAGCAACCACATGTTAGAACCTATAGCTTCCTTACTCCAAAAACGACAAAATATCCCTGATATTAACGTACGAATGTTAACATTTCAGTCGCGATATTGAAATACGAAAAACCGTATCTATATATGGATAAAACAATACTAGAACACTCGCAGATTTCTCTATATGAAATCTGGGACAAATCAAACAATACAGTAGCTAATACTATCACCAATTAAGGCTATTGAACAAAACACAAAATACAACTCAACAAGAAGCCCGGCGGTGCCGGCCATATAGGGAAAACCGCCGGTTGAAGTAGTGAAATAGGGGCTCGAGCTTTATGTGTGGTCTCCTAGTGGTCTCAGCATATTCTTATATTATTAGTCTTTCTAGTGGGTTTACCTAGTAGTTCCAGATTCAATCTTAGCATCACAAATATCAAAAAAGTTCTAGTTTATGATATTGCTTACTAAAACAAATATGTAAACAAAATAGAACTTGCAAAAGAGGAAGGAGATATACATATGGAGAGGGTGCACAAAGAAATCCAGATCAAGAAGTGCATGTGGAAGCTCCTAGGGGTTGTAGTGGCTCTAGCTTGAGGATGTGCACAAGTTTGATGAAGCGACCAAGGTTTTTCTCTTTGTTTTGGTCAACACTTGGGATTTTAGTGTTGGGAGCTTGAAGCAACCTATGGTTTCAGTTTGGAAAAGAGAAAGACTGTGGGAAATTAGATGAAGGAGTTAGGTAGAAAAGAGTGAGGTGGATGGTGGTGGCATGTGGTGGAGGGAGGAGGGTGAGTGTGAGGGTGTGTTGTATGTGAGGGTTTAATCCTAGCATAACATATACCATACCTTCTTATCAAATAAAAACAAAACCTTTTTAAATAAGTACCCTCATGTTATATTACATCAACATTCATGTTTTTAAAAGATTCATAATACTTAAATACCATAAACTTATTATAAAATCTCATGTCATGTTAAAATAATTAAAATACCATTTTATGATCACACATTTTTACCAAATTAATTAATTTTTGCGGATATAAATCCGATACCAAAATTCATATGCGATATTATTTTTGTAAACTCATTATTCTCATATTTTAAATTATAAATTAATATTTATAATTTTCCAAAATATTACATATTCGATCACTTCAAAGAATCTTGATACTTCCAACGTTTGGTTCTCTACTTTATTCCTATATCTTATGAACTTCTCAAAATCTTTGGACTTTGAATTTAAAAAAGAATGCATATCTAAAGCCAAAGAACTCATAGAAAAATGGAACGAAGTATGAGTACCGATCCCTTGTCCATGTGGACACCGGACAACATATATCATTATATATAAGCTCTATGAGTTGTAATTTGAAAACTGTATTTTCATTAAGAATGTATATCTCGTTATTCAATACACCTCACCCAATCATTAAATGGTAAAGGAAAATGTTCATAACATATTTTATGAAAATTTATATCCCACTTTATTAAATAAAGAGACAGATATACCAGTTTTTAAAAGTTGATGCATAATAGCAGATATTCAAAACTAAAAGTTTGCCAAAGGCAAAACCAGGTGATTTCCCCAATAGCAACAATTACTCAGATATCCGACATCGAGGATCAAATTACCTCTCTAATAATCTAATCCTTCTCAGTATCTGTAACAATTTACAGATGTAGGATGTTGATCTGGTAACTAAATACTCAGGAGTTAGAATTAATTAGAAAACAATTTTCGATTACAATCGCATAGAAAATCATGAAACATCAAAATGTTTCAAGGGGTGGCCGGGTATTCCAAGTAATGCCTCTTTCATTGCATAGGGTTATAACAGTAGTTGTATTTTCCTTTCCGCTCATTTCATCCCCTATTGTTGTATCTTTTTCTTACCTTGTGTATACCTAACTAATGCTAGTTGGTTTTCTTCGTACCCTTCCTTTCAGCTCCAGTATCGGGATTCGAAGAAAACTATCTAACAAGCGTAACTGGTATATTCCCCTTATTTAAGGAGCTCTCAAACTTGAGATAAGATGGAGAGGATAGACAAATGAATTCTATCATATACAATTCACTTTCTCCCGAACCTGCGGCCATCCTCGAATGAAATAATTTTTTTCGAGTTCGTATGTAACTATATGATGGTTTTTCAAGCAATATAGATCTGTGTATCGGATATAGAGTGTTCTGGAGAAAGCAAAAGGAGAAGTGGGAGGGGTGAGGACATATGTGATTATATCGTGAAATAGGATAATCATGACATTTCAAAGCCATTGATTGTAAAAAGGTTCGGTTAACTAGGGTTACAAGTTTTTAGTTTAAGGTCGGTCTTAAATCGCTACCAGAGAGAGAAAAGAAACACTTATCGTGCACTCCAGACTAAATTAGATTGGTATATTTATTTAATCAGGATGGGTCCCACTGTTTCGTCAAATCCTTCTTCAAACCCCGAAAGGAGAATTAGCCGGGATCATATCTCGAGAGTAACTATTACTCATAGTGGGAATCCAAATCTAAACTATCATGGAGTGGTGATCTTGACGGGGTCAACAAGTCACCTCACTCTAAAGAAGGTATGCAATCTCATTGCAAGTTTCAACACTTGAGACTCCCGATATAGGTTTTTACCCCTAACGGCTTATGACCTTAACGAGGTCAACAAATCATAAGTTGCTAGTCAAGTTCAACCCGTCATTTCGTGATTAATTTAGATCCACCCGCACGACCCTTAACGAGGTCAACAAAATCGTATGACCGTTCTAATTAATCGCATCACATGCAAGCAAGAAGACATCACTTAGCTATCGTACACTATGCCTCAACGAGGTCGACAAACGTAGCATGAATACTAAGTACTCTACTTTCTAAAATGACAGAGGGCTACGGCTGGTTTTGAAGAAAACCTTTAACGTAATGAACTTGATGTCATTAAAGGAACCGAGTGGTTTTGCAAATTTATAGTTACGTAGACTATTGCTTAAGTGCGGATTTCCTATGAAAGGATTAGGGCTCTTACCTTATTGAATGAGGTGCAGGATATTCCTAACCGAATATCTCGATGCAAAGCAAAAAACTGCGGTTATTTAATTTGCAAATTTATAGTAACACGATTTTTTTCCAAAGAGGTCACTCCTCATGAAGGGATCTAGGCTCTTTCCTCGTCGAATGAGGTGCAGGATATTCCTAACCGATTATCTCAATGCAAAGCAAATGATTTGACTATAACACCACAATATCTTATATTTGGTTTCTTCAATGCGTTTTAGGTTTATTATCTTTGCATTAATCCGAATCAATGCAATCCCATCACATAGATAATCACATTATCAAGCATAAATGAATAGAAAAATAGAATGTGCATATACACCATCCGCATTCGCCACGAGACCCCGGGTCTTCATTGTAAGGTTACTTAACTTACGACATGGCGGGGGCAGGGCTAGCACGGGTGCAAAACGTATATAACATTTATTCATATATATATATATATATCATATATATCGCTATATATATTATCGCAGGCAGATAATCAATATTATAGACAAGCGATAAACATCATCACATGCAAGTAATCACATCATAAGTAAGTAATGAACATCACAAAATAGGATGGTCGAATCACTTAGGAATCCCACGTTTCGTTCTAGCCATAAATGAAATGTGACATTCTCCAGTCATGTAAATAGTCCGTGCGTAGCCAAAATAGACCCCTACAAGTGCGGCGAGCAACCAGGCAACCCAAGAAACGAGGAAACCCAACATCATCATCATGAGGGGGCCACCCGACACTTTCTTGAATCCGGAGACTTGAGCAACCCTCAGCGGGTCTATCCTATACCCCCTACAAGCACGGCAAGTAAACCGCTAATCCTAGACTTGAGCGACCTGATCCCAACTCCTTGAGATGGCCACCCGCTGCAATCCAGAACCTGGTTGCTCATGCGCTTCTCCACGGGGTAATCCTAAATCTGTATTATACTACGGTGATAACGATTGCAACCTGATCGTGTCCTGACAAATAATAATACATCACGGTGACGACAACCACAAGTCAGTCGCTCGCCCCGAAAAAGAATATACATAAAGCGGAAACGGCGGCCACAAATTGGAGCTTGTCCCGAACAAATGAATATACAAGATGGCTACAAGCATGAATGAAAATAACACTTATCGCAACATCACACTTCCGCACGGGGGCTATTCATTTCGCGACAATCCAACACATTCCAACAATGCTATATATCAACATATATCACCAACAATCACAATAACAAATGCGCAATCTCATCTAATTGATCACATAGAAATTAAGCGACGTTTACCAACACATATCCTTATTGTATTCGTATTTGAGCCGACTAAATCAAACACTTTGATTTAGTCGATTCGAACCATGACATTTGTCATGCCTCGCTTCGTAGTAGATGGAAATGGTGACGCGGTAAGCCCACGACATATTTATTCAGAGAAGCTCATTCCTTAAATAAATATACTAAGCGTATTGGAACAATAATAAACAAATATAAGAATAAATGGAGACTGTAAAATTTTCAACAAATATCTTTATTTACATTCAACTTGAAATATATACAGGTACATGAGTTTCAACTGGAAAGCAAATACAGTAAAAAAATGCCTAAACATATGGCATATATAAGCGGAAATAAAAGGAGGTTAAGCTAATCCCGAGTAGCTATCTGGTCGTAATCTTCCTCTGTACCTTCCACTTCCTCCGTCTCGACCGTATCTGACGAACATTCCAAGAAAACAAAGGTGGGTGGAATGCTCGTTAGTGAACTAGCGCTCGGTAAGTCCCAAATGTAGGTAAGAGTGAAAAGTGACAAGTATATAAAGAAATAATGTAAACGACCAGTAAAAATATGTAGATCTGAATATGGGTATATATATCTATAAGTCACTATATGGTCATTATATTAACGTTAAGTTCCAAGTGTGAATGTCAACCCAGCCGAAGAAGTATTCATTAGCTCAAGAGTGGGGCCCCAAGAGCAAGGAAAAATGGGCCCATTTTATGTGTTAGCATCGGGACTCTAAACTGTTGAGGATTCGACCCGACTGAGATTCGAGTAAATGAAAAATTAGGTTAATACGGGACTCCTGAAGTTCCATTGGATTCACACAAGAAACTATCCCAAACACCTCGAGTATAATATATATTATAACCGTAAGATATGCTTAGTTAATTTGGTTGTTTATAATATATCTTGATCGAAACCATAGATTGTAAAAGTTGGAGAATGAAGTCGAGTAGAATACGAGTCATGTCAATGGCAATCTTGGGTCAAGTCAAGTTAGTCGAGTAGATTGAGTTCGATTTTTTGTTCAAATTGGATTAGAGTTCGAGTTTGGGTTTGAGTTTAGATTCTAGTTATAGATATTTCTTGTGAATGGATTTAACTATTGAAATCTTAAGTTTGGGAGAAATCGGGCAACTACTGCATATGGACGGCAGGATTTGTGTCTTTTTCCAAGACAATTGTCATTTGATAACTCCGTTAATTTGTTGTCTAACCTGAATACACAAGCACTCACTTTCTCCAGCTCCCTGAGACTCAAGAGAAATGATACCGCTTAAACCTGTATTAATCTAGAGTCCTTAAATATTTATATTTTGTTGTCTACATTGTATTTATATTGTTTGCATTTCTCAAGGGGGTTTTATGAAAAGTATTTTAATATTTTTTGAAAATAAAGCTCGAGGATGATTTATAATATTTAGAGTTTTTTATGAACATGTATTTTAATTTCAATGGTATTTTAGTGATAAAACCTAACTTTTAAAAATTTATGGTATTTTTATGAAAACTACTACCTTTGGAAGTTCGTTGGTATTTTATTAAAATTTTAATCTTTCATTTTAAAGATAATTTTCACCATTTATTTTTATTGAAAATACGGATTCATAATTATATATAATTTTCCAAAGTTAATTTGTTTTAAAAAAAGTCGTATTTCTTTTAAATCGTATTTTCATTCCTTTCGAGACCGAATTTTCCGTGAGGAGCTCTGCATCTCGCTCTACTATTTCAAGCATATGCGATAATTCGCACTATCCATTAGCGGGTCCCTAATAAGGGTTGTAGAGGCGTAATTGCAAAAGGCAGTAAAAATATCGATAAAAACGTATTTTTATAAAAGCAATGATATTTATTTGAAAAATGTATTCTTTTAAATTAACCATACATCTAAATATCGTGCTATTAATCAAAAGTGTGCGTGTTTGGTAGGTCGTTACCCTGTGAATTTCTTAGAGGTATATAGACGCTAGTTATCGAAATAACGGTTATACTAACGTTCATGGTATTTTTCATGAGAAATTCGTTATGTGATTATTTCACATTGAATTTTGGTTACACAAAAAGGTAAATGATGTGAATATTGATTTTATGTGATATTAGGGTGATTATGTGACATATTGGCCTATCCAGAATGATAAAAACATCTAAAAGAAAGGATTTTTAATGTTAACTCCACTTTGTCGGTATGATTTTAAAATACGATTTGAGATGAAAAGAAATAGAGAGAGAAAGGACTTACTGGTTGCGTAGCATTAACAAGAGAGTAAGGAAGAGAGATGGGTTCTCCTTGGCGTCGCGGTAGCGTCGAGAAAGCTCCAGTCGTCGAGATTTGATCGCTACTCCTCTTGGCTTACTTAACTCCACTTTTCACTTAGAGAATTTTGATAGTAATTTTCAGAATGGAGGAGAGCTAGGGAAATGATGTATTTATAAAGGAGAAATGAGTGTATGGGAATTAAAAATTTTGAATAAAAAAAATTAAAATGGTATTAATGAGGATTTGAATGGTCTCTGGTTGAATGCAGAGTAATCAAACAATACAGGGGAGTAGAGAGGAGTCGAAGGGACGCATGAGCAAAGCACGGAGGTAATCGGGGCCATCATGACCACTAGTAGCGGTTGGAAAGGGAAAACAGGCGGTTGGATCTTGGTAATTTGTCTCGAGATTCGTGCCAGGTGTTTTAATCAGCGTTAACTCCTCATTTATCCTGTTTGATTTTTTTGAAACTTTTCGATTCTTCATGTATTTGCACGTGCAACTCTTGAGTTTCCAAAAAGTTAAAAAGAAAAATATTAAAAATAAATGGGACGGATGGGAATCGAACACACAGGCTATGTTATAGCAGTGTAGAGGTTTTACTAGTGAGCTACAAGTTGCTTCTTACTTTTATTGAACAAAAATAACTTATAACTCCTAATCAGGCTGAAATACCCCTTTCTATATATTTGAATAAATTACATTTGTACAGGGATTTTAGAGTCATTACATTCTACCCTCCTTATAAAAATTTCGTCCTCGAAATTTATATAGAGACTAATTTTCAAAAAAACTAAGGGTATCATGTATGCATATCGTCTTCACGCTCCCTTGTAGATTCTCCTGGAGAATCTTTCCTCCACATCACCCGGACCAAGTTCACCTTCTTATTCCGTAAAGTTTTCACCTTTCGATCCAAGATTTCAACTGGTTGCTGCTCACAAGTCAGATCGGTTTGTACTGTGAGCTCTGAGTGATCAAGTGTGTAGCTGGGGTCGCTCACATATCGTCGTAGTTGGGATACGTAAAACACATTGTGCACTCATTCCAATGAGGGTGGTAGTGCCAAGCGGTATGCCACTTCTCCAACTCGTTCTAGTATGTCGAACGGTCCGATGAATCCTGGACTGAGTTTACCCCTCTTTCCAGAACGTATCACTCCTCTGTTCGGAGAGATCTTCAGAAACACATACTCTCCGGGTTAAAACTCTAGGTGTCGACGTTTTGCATCTGCCCAATACTTCTGTCGGTCCTGAGCTATGCACATCTTTTCCCTGAGCATGCGAACTGCATTCATAGTTGCCACGATCATCTCTGGTCTAAGGAGTTCACGATCTCCAACGTTGTCCTAACTCAGCGGGGAATGACACTTCCGTCGGTAGAGTGCTGCGAATGGTGCCATCCCAATACTTGCCTAGTAGCTGTTGTTATATGAAAACTCCATAAGGTGTAGGTGATCTTCCCATGAACCTCTAAAGTCTAACATACAGGCTCTCATCATATCTTTTAGGATATGAATTGTTCGCTCAGATTGTTCGTCTGTTTGCGGATGATAAGCCGTGCTAAAATTCAGACTCGTTTCCAGGTTAGCTTGCAGACTCTGCTAAAACTGTGATCAGAATTTAGTATCACGATCAAAGACAATGTAGGCAGGTACCCCATGTAATCTCATAATCTCCTGCATGGGTTTATGGGTATCAAGACAAGTATGGTACATCTTGAAGGTTTAAATCTTATTTTAGATTTCCACCCACCTCCATGTACTTTCTTGCCAACGTTTGGGTTGACTGGCCAACTTTAAATAGAATAGAGTGAGATGACTTGGTGGTCGATCCATAATAACCCAGATTGTGTCATTATCCTCCGTGCTGTAAAGGAGATCAGTCATGATGTCTATGGTAATATGCTGCCATTTCCATTCCGGGATTGGTAACGGCAAAAATAGACCGGCAGTTCTGTGATGTTTAGCTTTCACTTGCTGACACACTAAACACTTTTCTATGCTCCTAATTACTTCACACTCCAAGCCACCAGTAATGTTGTCGCAGATTTTTATACATCATCGTGCCACCGGGGTGTACAGAATAAGGAGAGCTGTGAGCTTCATTCATCAACTCTTCTTTTATAGGGCCAATTGGCACGCATAAACGGCTCCCATATCGTAAGGATCCATCTTTGTGAATGATAAAGTCGCTTCGAAGGCCACTTTCTACTTGTTCTCAGATCTTTTGTAGCTTGCCATCATTTGCTTAAGTTGCCTTGGTCTGATTGACAAGAATGGATTAGATTTGTAAGTTCATCAATGATGAAGCGTTACCTGGCATACCTACTTTAATCTCCAACCCGTACAGTTCTTGTTGTAGTCTCCATTGAGTGGTGAGATTCATTGCTAAAGCTTGGCGACTAAGTACATCAGGAACTACGTTCACCTTTCCAGGATGATACTGTAGGTTGATGTCGAAGTCCGCTGATTAGTAAAAAATATTGCACATTTGTATGAACATTTTCCCTATTATTATTAACTAATAAAAGGCGTTAAATGTAAATAAAGAACATATGTGAGTTCATTTGTAAAAAGATCATTATCATATGTTTCTTCATTTATAATTAATATAATAAGGGAAAATATATGCATATAATATTTAAATGAAATATTAGTAATTAAAATATGCAAATCATGTCAAATATTCCTAATCAATATTCTTAAGATATTATATCATATAAATGGTTGGAATAATATCTCAAAAATACCAAATGCTACTAACAGTTTAATTTAAGATATTACGTAGGTAAGCTCAGGTCTGAAATCTAAGTGAGAGATCCAAGTCAAATCGGAATATTAAACCGAATCTGCCAAATATTAGAAGCAAATCGAGAAATCTAGTAACGACAGAGACTAAGGGCAATATTTTTAGAATCTATATATCAAGAGGATCTCTAAATATCAAGAAGGAAAGTCAGAAAAAATCTCAAGTCACCATTCCACCATAAGGCGGCGAATCCGCGGTCTAAAAGGGATATGGGTGGCGGAACCGCAGTCCTTTAGTGGCTGTTGGATCTGGGAATTTTGGGGCATGATCGTAATATCACTTACACTCATATGGAATCTAGGGTTTCTAGTTTCAGAGACTATATGAAGGGCCGAGAGCCGTCTATCAAAAACCATTTAAGATCCCAAACTCAAAGTTCAAAAAAGAGATTTACGAGCGAATCTATGGTTCTTGTAATCTACTTTTGAAGGAGAAAAATTTGTAATGCAATAGTGGATTAATAAAGGTATTTTTTGTTTTAATTCTTTTTGCATTTATTTTTCCGCATTTACTTTTCCGCGTTACTTTTTCCGCATTACTTTTCCGCATTACTTTCAGCATTATTTTCGGCACTTCTAATATGATTTAATTCATCTTCCACCTCTCTTCTACTATGCCAATAACTATGAGCGAGTAATTTCTTGCTTGCTAAGATTTGTAGGATAGGAAAGAATAATGGATGAAAAACATTTTTTATATTCTTTTTAAAATTTAATGTTTATAATACTAACAAAATAAATGTTAACCCTCTTATTGGGCGCGCTATCAATTCATGATAGTCACGACCATGATTCGAGATTCGTTAATACTTGTTTTTTTAAAGGCTCGAGATACATAGAGATCAATGGAAGGACAAGGGACAGTAGTGGGAAACCCTAATTCCCTCCAAGAACCCTAATCCCCTCCAAGAACCCTAATTCACATTCATCGCTATCTATCCAGTTTTAAACAATTAAAAGATAAAAAGAATCATTTCTAAAGCTTCATCCATTAACTACTAAATCGTATAAACCCTACAATCCTTTTTATTATAAATTTACTATCCATTAAAAAAAAACGACAGCAATTCACCCTTTCTTTTATCAACTTGTCTAAAACAAGATAAACAATTCATGTTTCCCTGTGGATGAACCGTACTTATCGCGGCTAGCTGTTTGCGACACCGTTTTGATTGAGGTTATTTACATCACAACACAATTTTCGCACACCAATCAAATGGCTCCGTTGCCTGGGAAATGGTCAAAATTATTTTTCTTGTTATTCGGGTTGATTTCTTATAAAAAACCAAAAACTTAAAATAAAAGAGAACCAAAATCACATCTTGTGTTTTTAACGATTATTGTGCGAGTTTTGCAAGGGAATCTGGAGTATTTGGAGCAAGCCAACAGAGATTCAGAGACTTTAAACTTTGACCAAAGGAGTAGTGGTGTGCTCTGAAGAAGTTTGGAGGGAAGATCACATCACAAGGCGGTGGAACCGCGGCCAAAGTGTGCATTAGGGGGAGGAACCATGACTCTTTTGAAGAGTTAGGCCCCCAATCTTCTCTGGTATTCTCATATTGTCCTCCTCTCTCCTCTAAAGGTCCAATAAATTGTTTTTACCTGCAAGATTCTTTGCAAATATCACCGCTAAAAATCTTTTTGTGTGTTTTAGATTTTGGTTTGTTTTGCATATCTACATTAAGGGGAAATAAACCCAAATTCAGATTAGTAGGGGATTTCATCACCCTTCTGTTTCCTGATTTAAAATCAGGAAAACCTACGGAAGAGGCATCAAGTGCTAGCACGTGACCAGCGGTCACGTGTTTACACGCGATGACTAAGCAGCGGAAAAGAACAAAGCGCAGAAGGAAGGGAAGCCCATTCTAGGAGGTCACGTGCCCATACATGACCAGGGGTCACATGCGTACACGTGACCTACGGTTACGTGGCCACACGTGACCAGCCTCAAGAGCCTTATTTTTATGAAAGGATTAAATTCTGAGAAAAGATCTCTCAAGTCTTTCCAAAGTGGAAAAGAACTATTTGGAACCGTTGGATTTAAAATCTGAAGGTGATTAGATATCACCAGTTTATGGAAAAATCTTGGACTTGGAAAGATTGCCCCCCTAAATCTAACCGAAATAACAAAGAGATACATTTGGATTTAAAATCCAATGGTGAATAAAATTCACCTAATAATCTAAAGGCCCAGATTAATGATAAACATAAATCAAATCTCTCAATAAACAAATCAAATCTTTCAATGAAAGATTCACTAAAACTAATTGATCCTCTTCCTTCTCCTATAAATAGGAGCCAAAGGAGAGAATTAAAAAAAAAGAGGGAGAAAGAGGAAAAAGGAGAGAGAGAAATATACAGAGACATATACAGAAAGAAAGAGAGATAGAGCCTTAAGATTTCGGAAGAAATTGATCCTCTGCAAAAGAAAACCCTAGGTAAGAAAGGAGAAGCTTAAAAAGAGAATTTAATTCTGAAAAGAGTTTAACTCTTAGATAAAGAAAAGAACTTAATCCTTTCTCTGGTGGAGGATCTGCAAAGTGCACATCTCCCCATGAATTGAGAATTTAATTCTCATTGGGTTGAGATCCTGCCATGCAGATCTAAAACACAGAGGAGGAACTGAGTTTTGAGAATTTAATTCTCACTAAATGATAGGAATTAAATTCCTTTGAGATAATATTAGGGTTTAACCCTGTGATATAGGAATTTAATTCCTTCAAAATGAACAGAACTAGGGTTTAACCCTATTTGAGAACATAATTCTCTCAAAACTTGCAGGAATTTAATTCCCTTAAGAAAAGAAATTAGGGTTTAACCCTATTAAGAATACAATTCTTCAGAAGAAAACAAGAATTTAATTCCCCTAAAGTTTGTTTCTAGGGTTTAACTTTACGAAGAAATTAATTCTTAAAAGATGAACAGATCTTTAAAACATGAAAAGAGCCAGAGTCGCGTGCTACCACGTGACCCCCGCAAAGACCCACAGAAAAGAACTTTGAAGCAACACACGTGACACCTGCGAAGACCTATAAAAAAGAACTTTGAGGCAACGCCTCACGTGCCCCACGTGATCTCTAAAGCACACAGAGAAAAAGACGAAAGGAAACAGAAAAGAGTTCTACGGTGCCCTCACGTGTCGACACGTGACCCCTAATGAACATTTTAACAGATCAAAGCGTAAGCCCCCCGTCACGTGCCCACACGTGATGGCTTTCAGAATTACAAGTGTTAAACACTTATCTGTAGAACAAAATAAAGAGCTCTAGGGTGCTCTCACGTGCTACCACGTGACCCCTTGGCTGAAGCTTTGACAGACAAACACCAAAATTCTCATCACGTGACAGCACGTGATACTTCAAAATATTCAATATTTTTGACTAAACAAAATAAGAGGAATCAGGGCGCTCTCACATGTTCACACGTGACCCCTCTTACCTTAGTATTTAAACACTAAATTGTAACCTCTGTAGTCAGTGTTCAACACTGATTTTCTTAGTGTTTAACACGAATTTGGAAAAACTCTATCTGAAGTGTTTAACACTGATTTCCTTAGTGTTTAACACTAACTTGAAAACTCTGTTCCCAGTGTTCAACACTGCTGGTCTCTAGTGTTTAACACTAGCTCTCGCCTAATTGGCTAAGTTTCCAGAGGCTAAGCCTCTCCTTCAATGAACTAACAGAAGGCTAATATCCCAAACATGATTGGACTTAGCCCAAGCTGGCCATAAGTCCTCAATTCAAACTCAACTGGGCCAATGGGCTAATAATATAATAATTGATCTTAGTTTCCAAATTGGACTGTAGATCACTTAATCTACCTTGGTTTAAGGGTGCATCTCTTCACTCCTTTGATACTTGGCGTTGTAATTCCTCAACGTCTTCAAAGAGGTGACGGGTCCCGATGACCACACATTGATACGGACTGTGGGGTCCTTAAACTCATGGACTATGAGGTCCTTAACCTTGACCGTAATGTCTTAAAACTAATGCCGGACTGTGGAGTCCTTAAATCCACGGACTACGATGTCCTTAACCTTGACCGGAATGTCTTAAAACTAACAACGGACTATGAGGTCCTTAACCTTGACCGTAATGTCTTAAAACTAATGCCGGACTGTGGAGTCCTTAAATCCACGGACTACGACGTCCTTAACCTTGACCGGAATTTCTTAAAACTAACAACGGACTATGACGTCCTTAACCTTGACCGTAATGTCTTAAAACTAATGCCGGACTGTGGAGTCCTTAAATCCACGGACTACGACGTCCTTAACCTTGACCGCAACGTCTTAAAACTAACACTGGACCGCAATGTCCTTAAACTACCTATTGACCGCAATGTCACTAAACTAAACAACATGGCTCCCCTAATCGCTCTCTTGTCGGATCTAAACGATCCCGTTAAGTTGATCTTAGTCTAAAACTAGACTAACGCATCCTTAACAAACGTTTAAGTCGATCTTAGTCTCAAGGGAGATTAATGTATCCTTAAACACAACCCCCAAACCCAAATCTAAGATAATACGGATTTGGACTAGTCCACACCCTACGGGCGACGACATAACTCAGTCTCCGTATACAATCCACGGGCAACCATACACAAATCAAACACACACGACACGAAGTGACCATCTGGAGAAGGAGAAAGTTGTTACCGCAATGCGGTAGCGTAATTAACTGCAGGGGCTTGAGCCTGCAGGGAAGAGCGTCCCCACAATCAAAAACCCCTCAAACGAGGGGAATCTGACGAAGTCTGCTACATCGGACGCATCCGTCTAAACCTTCAATACACGGTGCCATAAATCAACTTGGCATTTTCGGAGAGGTGGACGGATAGCACCAATTAGCATCTGCCCCAAATTTCAGGCAAGACGTCCACGTCGCGCCGTCTTTCGGAGGGGAACAGATTCTGGCACGCCCGGTAGGACCTTTTCCTCTTTCCACTCCACACTTTATGCGTCGTGATTCGTGAACCAATCGCGGTTCGTTAATGGTTGCCTTTGGGCTACGAGGTACTAAGATTTGGCGTTTTGCTTAGTGCAGAAAGCAAAAGGATCAATGGCTGGCAACTGCTCGAACTGCTCCAACTGCAAATGCAACTGACGCTCCGCCTCACCTGGAGGTGTAGCATATGGACCGCAGGCTGCATCCCTATTCACCATGCCTGTAGAGCTAGTGACCCAAGCTACTGCCGGTCTATTCTTTGGGACCATGATCCCGCCAGTGAACATTAACATCCTAATGCCCGTACCGGAAGCGTCAAAGAAGTCGGTCTTTGATCGACTTGCTACTCCCACAGCCCCTCTCAGCGGGTCGTCCAACTCCTCGGTCTTCACCAGACTGAGCCTGAACTCCAAAGGGCCCGCCAAAAAGCCCATGATACCTGAGGTGGCCATCCCGAAGAAGGCAACTGCTCCCGAGGTCGTCAAGGCGGCTTCTCCTCCCAGGGGGTCGGTCTTCGTGTGACTGACTACCTCCGTCCCCGCTCCCACTCAGAAATCTGTTTTTGACCGGTTGGACGTAGTTTCTCGACGGACGTCAGTCTTCAAGAGGCTGACACCGGCAACAACCCTTCCCCGGAACAGGAGGCAGGACGCAGCCGTCGCTGAACCAGTCCTAACAACCCGTCACGCCCGACGTCACCACTGGCGCCGGATAAGAAAGACTGGGGGCAACTCCCCCACTGGGCTAACTCCACCGGCTCCAACAGTAGAAATTGATGCTGCTGTTCCAACCGGGAACAGCTTTGAGCTGCTGAATAGGGTGCGCAGGAACTCGCCAACCGCGGTGCTCAAAAGATCTCTTCCACCGGTAGAGACTGCCATGGAAGCAAAAAAGCCGGAGCAGTCCCCTTAATCGTTGTCATCCAGGATCTACAAGACATGGCGACAAGTCCGAGAATATGTGATCGATCCTAATTACTCTCGCCAACACAAGAAGTCGAAAGGTTGGCAAGAAGAAAATTCCCCGGTTAAGCAACTAAAGGCGACGACTAATTGGGTGCCCAAAGCAACGGTCCCCTCAACTTCGACGGCCTACAAGAGAAGAAGACCGGAGAAAGTCCCTGCTCCTGCAGCAAATATCAAGGACAGTAAGCTGAAACGCCCTAAGTCTGGGGGCATGATGGTGCATACGGTATACATGGCGCTGGGAAAAGAGGACAGCCGTGCATCCACGGGTCACAGACCGCTTACACGGTCAGTGACCAAAGCTCAGGAGCAACAGCAGAAGCTCCAAGAAATGATGACCGTGATGGCCGCACTTACTGGGCCGAAAGAAAGCCCCGAAGCGTCATCTGATCAACGCCAGGAGGAAGAAACTGACGCTGAGTTCCTTCGTAGGATACTGGAGAAGAAGGATAAAAAGGCTGCTGAACAAGCAGCCAATATACAACGAATGGCCCTTCTGTTCCAGAACATGGTGGGTATGATGATCCAACAGGAGCCCCCTACTGAAGATCCTCCAATTGTTCTTGAAGACGACAAGGGAGAAACGTCGAATCCTCCACCCGCTCTGTCAACGACCAAGGAGGAGACAATCTCCAAGGCTGACCTAGACGAATACATAGCCCAACAGATACGCGTTCACCAGGCGACTGAGGCAGCTGGTCAAGTTGTCAGGACAGGAAGACCATATCCGGGCTGGTATGATCAGATCAAATACCCGCCGGGCTACACAATACCAAAGTTCCATGTCTATAAGGGGACAGGCAATCCCCATCAGCATGTGGCCCAGTTCAGGACGCTTTGTGGCAACACTGGTGGCGACGATAAGCTCTTGCTTCGCCAATTCATCGGCAGCTTATCAGAAACAGCATTCGAGTGGTATTCTGAGCTCCCGAATGATTCCATCAAGACATTCGTTGAAATGGAGTTGCTATTCACTCAGCGATTTGCAAGCGCCAGCGAACGTACCCCGATAACGGCATTGATTAATGCCAGGGTGAAACTTGGTGAGACGTGGGTCCAGTACGCTATACGTCGGCGAAACTTGTGGTCAAAATGCGAACAACGCATTGAGGAAGTGCCTGCGGTGGGCATGTTCGTGGGTACACTAGATCCTCATGCAACCATCTCACAGTTCATGATGTTCTTTAAACCAACCACGTTCCAGGCTCTGATCGACAAGTTGGCCCAGATGGACCAGATGGGTCACAGACCGCCTCCCCCAAATCCAGAACCTCGGAATGACAAGAGTAAAGGGAAGGCAACCTTCGTTGCAAACGCCCAGCAGCAACCCAGTGCCCCAAAGCTGGCGGATCAGCTGGAAGAAAGACGGCGGTATTACAACGAGAAAATGAAGCGCCCCTACTCATTCCCGCGGGATAAGACAAAGAGGCTATTTGAGCTGGCAATGCGCAATAGGCTTATCAACCTACCAAATCTGAGGCGACCGCCACAACCCAGTGAGGTGAATAACCCCAATTATTGCCTTTACCATCAGACGGTAAGCCATCCGATTGAAGATTGCTTCGTCTTCAAAGGATGGATTGAAGATCAATACCTACAGGGCAAGTTTGCGCTGTCCGAGAAGTGGAAGGTGAACCCGCCACAACCTCACACTGCTAAGAAGACGGACACACCGGGGGCAACTTGTTCTTTCATTGAAGAAGCTCCATGGGAAATCGTGCTATCAGCTAAAACCAAAAAGATGCTGAGTGATCTTCATGCATGCCCGGCGGTCGAATGGAAAAACCCGCTCGAGCTTCAAATCATCGAAGGGATGTTGAAGTCGTGCCCAACTACAAAGATCGGCGGTGATGGCCCAAGTATTCACACCCAACCGTCAAAATCTTCGAAGAAAAAGAAGAAGAAATCCAAAACGCCAGGGAAGTCTGGAGACAAGCGCACGGACTTGCAGAAGCAGATTGACGCGCTGGAAGAGTACAATCAGGAGGCGCGGACTCCCATTACACTCCAAGAATTCCTCAACCACATCTTTCAGGAGGAAGATAATGGAGAAAGCTCGCCGGATGAATCCGAGGGATATGTGGCGAGTTGTCATGTGATCTCCCACTCATTTACGGACGATGAAAAAACTCCTGGCACTAAGAAACTGGGGGCAGAGCCTGAACCGGAGCTTGTGTGGCCGACTGACCAAATGATCGACGCCTTTCTAGATGAAATTCGTTGGAAAAGTAAAGCTGACCAGGAGCGTGAGATGGCCGCATCAGAAGGAGCCAAACGCAGGCGACTAAACGAAAGAGTCGAAGCGCTCCCGCCAGATCGAAAGACACCCGACGTGGATGAAAATATATTCAAGAAGAGGAAAAGGTTTGCCAAAGCCATGTCAATGGGAATGAAGCTACCGCCCTCGGAAGGAAACACGCTCAATGGGGTGGAGAGGCACCCTAATTATTGTTCATATCATCGGAAGATTTCACACCCTACGGAGGAGTGCGACGCTTTCAGGATATGGTGGCAAGGGTATGTTGCTCACCGGCAACATTTTAAGCGCATGAAACGCAGAACTCGTCGGGAGCAGGGAAGAACTACCGACGGGCATAAAAGAACTTCCGGCAACTGTCGCACGGTTAACGCCGGAGGATCACAGGTTCTCATTTTTGGGAGCGACTTTGAGGAGGAAATGGCTCTGGTCCTTCTCTTTAAGGAATCCGTCTTAGGGAAGAAGGAAGAACCGGAGGCCTGCGAAAACATTCAGCTGTGCAGTCGCGCACTCCCGGAAAAGAATCTCGGACCCGCAAATAGAAAATATAAGGGAAAGGAAAAAGTCACTGAGGATATCGCCTTAGATGACCAAGTCATGAAAGAGCTGACTGCCAAGGACCCTTCCAGGAAGGGTAAGGTGGACTACAACATCCTGGCACACCTGAGGAAGCTACCCTCTCAGCTCAGCATTCTCAACACCCTCCTGTTATCAAAGGAAGCGAGGGATTCATTAATCAAGGAGCTACAAGAGCCCGAACAATTCCAAGCCTTCCTCGCCGAAGAAAGGATGAAGGACGAACTAGAAGAAGTGCACACGGCCGATATCACTTTCGGTGATGAAGACCTGATCCTTGGGACGTGCGACCATAGCCGTCCCCTATACGTCTCTGGATACTGCCACGATATCAAGATAGGCAAAATCCTGGTGGATAATGGGTCCTCCGTCAATCTCCTCAATGTTCGGGTATTGAAGGAAATCTGCATGAGCGTGCAGAACTTCGCTCATGACAAAATTACCATCTCCGGTTTTGATTCCCAGTCATCACGGACCCTCGGATCTGTAATACTAACATTGTGCTTCGGACTACTCGACACGGACATCAAGTTTCACGTCATTGACGCCAAGACCTGCTACAACGCCTTGCTCGGTCGTCCTTGGTTACACGAGTACAACATCATCCCTTCTACACAGCATCAGTGTATGAAGTACTTTAAGGATGGTTTTGAGTATACCGTAACAGGTGAGCTGAACCCATTCTCCGTGAACGAAGTCCGCAAGTACGAAGATGCAAAGTACTTTTTGCTAAACTTCGAGGATACAGAAAGGTGTCGCAAGCCGGAGAACAAAGCCGCCGCCACCATCCCTGTTTTCGGAAGCGATACCGAAGAAGAAGAAGAGATAGTTTATGCTGGTCCGTCTCGATGTAACAACCCGGGATTGTCCGCCCCCATGTTGATTTTCGGAAGTGACTCGGAAGATGAGGTTAATGTCGTGTTCTCCAGTCGGCCGTCAATACAAGCATCCCTTGGCGATGATCAGAGTTTGCAAATCACCATGATGCCGCGGGAACACTACAAAGACCTTGACGCACTTGAAGCTTACAATGTGCAGGACCTGCAGGAGTTTTACGTCCCTCCCAGGCGAAAGGGTGAAAAGGCGATCCTATTATACCGATCCACAGAAACAAGAGTGGAGAAAGAAATCTGGCATGGCCCGGATTCTGCACTCGACAGGCTCCAACCCCTCCGTTTTCCCAGATACTACACAGACGGGTTGAAAAGACTATTGAAGCGCTAAGGGGTACCCTTAAAACAGACTATCTGACAAGCTCGATTCTACAACAGGATTTGGGATGTCCCTGGGACCCAGCGCAAATTGCCTAACGGGAGAATGGAAACGCTCGGGCTTGGATATGTAAGATCCGGGAAACGGGAGCGAGTCCACGGTAGCTACGCCATATATAATTTCGATGAGGAAGAGGACGCTCTGTCGGGAGATGCTGACCCCTTATCAAAACTAGATCCCGCAATCAAAGTGCCGAATCCGTCATTTGAAGAGCGAATGGACAAGCTTATCAGGAAAGCGGGTCAAAAAGCTCGGGACGACCATAATCGCGAAATGTCCATCTACGAGAAAGCCAGAATGCAATGTCTTCTTCAACAGGCTGCAAAAGGCAAAAACACTCCTCCCTGTCAACCTGTTGTGCAAAAGGCCCGACGCAAAGGTAAAGACAAGTCAAAGAGCAGAAAAGGCGTTCAACAGCGACAAAGCGGGACCAAGAAGTCATGTGATCGGGTATTGCGCGGTCCGGATTTGTCCCTCATGAAGAAGATGAGTCGAGCGTATTCTTTCCCTCAAGATAAGACACGGAAGATACTTGACCTCGCTTTAAAACATCGAATGATTACACTTCCGAAGTCTGAACACCCTGAGCAAGCTAATGAGGTCTCTCATCCGGGCTATTGCTCTTATCACCGAGCCATAGGACCCCCTATCGAAGACTGCTTCACCTTCAAAAACTGGGTCGAAGATCAGTACCAGCAAGGCAGATTTGCACTATCCGACAGCTGGAGGGTAACGCCGCCACAGAAGCATGAACCCAAAGCTACGAGAGTAGAACCAGATCCACATCGGTATTGGAAACTAGCTCGTACCTGTCATATGATAACGATATCAAAGAAGAGCCTGCGAATAGGGATGAGCTCCCTTGGTGCTTCGAAAACGATGATGACGAGGTAATCTCAGAATTTCCACCGGCGCCGAAAGAGCTGGAAGATGGAATACACACTACTGCAGATAACCTCAAGAAGATTGATTTGGGAACGACGAACGACCCGCGACCGACATTCGTCAGCGAGCTGCTATCTGAAGAAAATGTGGCAGCGTTAAAAGACGTGCTTATGCAGCATAGAGATTGCTTCGCATGGAACTATTCTGAAATGCCAGGACTAGATCCAGAAATTGCTGTACATAAATTGGCGATATCCCCGGACGTTAAGCCAGTCAAACAGGCGCCGAGAAGAATGCGGCTCGAGCTTGAGATGAGCATCAACGCCGAAGTCAAGAAGCTGATCGATTCTGGGTTTATCCAAGAAGTTCAATATCCTGACTGGATCGCCAACATCGTTCCGGTAATGAAGAAAAATGGGACAATGCGTATATGCGTGGATTTCCGGGATCTCAATAAAGCTTGCCTGAAGGACGATTTCCCAGTACCGGTAACCGAGCTGATGATAGACAATATGTCCACTCATGAGGTTTTCTCCTTTATGGATGGCTCATCTGGGTATAATCAGATAAAGATGCATCCCGAAAACCAGAAGCACACCACTTTTCGGACTCCTCTGGGAATATTCTGTTAGAAAGTTATGCCTTTCGGTTTAAAGAATGCCGGTGCCACCTATCAAAGAGTCATGACAAAGATCTTCGATGATCTCATACATGAAATCGTCGAATGCTATATCGACGACCTTGTAGTGAAGAGTATGTCATACGAAGAGCTTTTAGAGCATCTGAAGACCGTATTTCAACGCCTTCGGCAATACAATTTGAAGATGAACCCCCTCAAATGCGCATTCGGAGTTTCCTCGGGTAAATTCCTGGGATTCATCATCCGACACCGAGGCATCGAGATAGATCCATTGAAGATCAAGGCGATCATGGAAATGCCACCGCCAAGGACTCTCAAACAATTACGATCTCTCCAGGGGAAGCTTGCGTACATCCGGCGATTTATAGCCAACCTTTCAGGAAAATGCCGCCCTTACAGTCACCTGATGAAGAAAGGAACCCCGTTCGTCTGGGATCCCAAATGCCAAGACGCGCTAGACGAGATCAACCAATACTTGCAGAACCCGCCGGTGTTAGCTGCTCCAGTAAAGGGAAGGCCTCTTATTCTTTATACAACCGCCCTTGAAGGTTCCTTAGACGCATTGTGGGCACAGGAAAATGACCAAGGGAAGGAAAGAGCACTCTACTATCTAAGTCGAGTCCTACTGGGGGCAGAAAGCAACTACTCCCCTATTGAAAAACATTGCCTGGCGTTAATCTTTGCAATAACCAAGCTCAGGCACTATGCGTTGGCGCACGAAGTCCGTCTCATATCGAAAGTGGACCCCCTTAAATATTTGATGTCGAATGCCATATTAACGGGTCGACTCGCTAAATGGGCCCTGCTCTTGATGGAGTTCTCGATAACTTATCAACCTCTCAAGGCAGTGAAAGGCCAGGCCATCGCCGACTTCCTCACTGAGCATCCGGTACCGGCCGACTCTCCTTTGAATTGCGAACTGCCAGACGAACACGCGTTTGATGCGATCGACGGCGGTAATATCCGATGGGAGCTTTATTTCGATGGAGCATCTTTCGTGAAGAAGCGCAAACAAAGCACCCCTATAATCAAATCAGGGGTGGGTCTTATTTTCGTAACTCCGCAAGGAGGGATAATGCGCTTCGCTTTCTCCTTAACAGAGCCGAGGACGAACAATGAAGCCGAGTACGAAGCTTTGATAGCGGGCCTCGAGATCGCCATCGACATGGGAATTGAAAACCTTTTCATATACGGAGACTCCCAACTGGTCGTTAGTCAAGTAAACGGCGACAACCAAACATGCAAGCCAGAGCTGGTGAAGTACGGTGAGAAGGTGCAGCAACTGTTGACCCAAATCCCATCCTACACCTTGGAAAGCATATCGTGTGCCGAAAATAGCAAAGCGGATGTATTAGCCAAGCTAGCTAAAGAACTAGCTGATGAGAACCTCGATGATGTAAGAATCGTGGTACAAAGTCGTCGGGTTCTTGCTCCGGCAAAAATATCTCCGGAATCGTCCGAGGAAAAGGAAGCGACCGAGCAGAAGGCCATGCAAATAAAAGACCAAGAAACGGCTGAAGATTGGAGAGAAGTCTTCGTAGATTACTTCAAATGCCATCGAACGCCCGAAGATGCGTCCTCAAGACATCAGCTTATGAAACGAGCTCTGTCTTTCGCCTTCGTCAACGATACTCTGTAGAAAAGGTCGTTCGATTCTTTATGGTTGAGATGCCTGGGACCTGTCGAAGCGAAAAGAGTCGTTCAGGAAGTTCCTGATGGACTCTGCGGTTCTCACCAAGCGGGCCCGAACATGAAGTTGAAGATCAAACGGATGGGTTACTATTGGCCCACGATGATCCAGGACTTCCTCGAGTATGCGAAGCAATTCCACTCATGCCAAATTCATGGGGACTTTATCCACCAGCATCCAAATCCACTCCATCCAACGGTGGCTAGCTGGCCGTTCGAAATGTGGGGAATTGATATTGTCGGCCCCATCGAACCAGCATCATCCAGAGGACATCGTTTCATCCTAGCGACCACCGACTACTTCTCCAAATGGGCAGAAGCAGTACCGTTGAGGGAAGTGAAAACAGAGAACATCCTCCACTTCTTCAAGACACACGTCATTTATCGATTTGGAACTCCGCGACGGATCATCTCCGATAACGGGCCAGCTTACATAAGCCATAAAATCAATCGCTTCGCGCAACAACACAACATAGACTGGAGATATTCCTCGGTTTACAATCCGCGAGCTAACGGTCTGGCCGAAGCTTTCAACAAGACCTTGACGAAGATCATGAAGAAAACGGTGTCCCGAAATAAGAAGGACTGGCATGAAAGGCTACAAGAAGCTCTCTGGGCGTATCGAACTACGTTCAAGACAGCCACAAACACAACGCCATATGCGTTGGTATTCGGTACAGAAGCGGTACTCCCCCTCGAGATAGAGTTGCCCTCTTTACGAGTGGCGGTCCATTACGAGCTGACGAACGAAGAAAATGCCCACCTTCGGCTTGAAGAGCTTGATGCCCTTGATGAAACCCGGCTCATAGCACAACAAAATCTGGAGGTTTACAAAGCAAAGATGACGCGCTCATACGAAAGATTGACCAGGCCGAGGACGTTCCGTCAAGGCGAACTCGTGCTAATTGTCAAAAGACCTATAATCCCCAATCGCGCCAAGCGGGGAAAATTCGAGCCAAACTATGAAGGCCCATACATCATAGACAAGGTCTACCAGGGTGGAGCGTATCTACTCATGGACATGCATGGTGAAAGGCCTTTCAGGCCAGTGAACGGTTGCTTCCTGAAGAAATACTATGCTTAACGGGTCAAGGCCTAGGTCAATGATAGATGACGACGACTATGTCCGCTCGCTATCTTCCTATGCCCGAACTCTAGGTAGTAACCAGCGTCCTTAACAGCGGACCGAAACGTCCTTAAACTAACATCGGACCGAAACGTCCTTAAACTAACGACGGACCGAAATGTCCTTAAACTAACATCGGACCAAAACGTTCTTAAACTAACAACGGACCGAAATATCCTTAAACTAACATCGGACCGAAACGTCCTTAAACTAACAATGGACCACTATGTCCTAAACTAGTCGTTGACTGAGATGTCGATAAACTACGGTGGATTGCAGCGTCTTAAAACCGATACAAAAAAATAAAAATAAAAATAAAAATAATAAAAATGAAAACGGTATGTCTATAAGCAAAATGGGCATGGATGAAAACTCGAAAGGGCTCCGTGAGTAAAAACAGCAGGGCTACCGGCGAGTGTTTGTGAAAACCCGAAAGGGCGCAACCTCGTTAAAAGACACTTACAGGGTCCTCATGACCTGGTAAGGAGAAACCACCCGCGTGAGATCCTTACGACTCACAAGGGAGCAACACACCTAGGAGTCCTCACGATCCCTAAGGAGAAATTACACTTGCGAGATCCTCACGACTCGTAAGGAGAACTCTATGGGACCCTCACGGCTCATAAGATTTGAAAGTCTTGAGTTACAGAAACCTGAACCTGTTCTTAAGCAAACCCCTCAACCTTCAATTCATGCCCTACAAGTGGCTCAATACTGACCCTTGTATACAATCCATGGGAGCAAATAAACATTTCCCTAACCAAGTCCCATCCATGACTAGGGATATGTTTGTATGGCGAACAACCCTTGTAGGTCCTCTCGACTTATAAGGAGAAAACCCTTTTGTAAGATCCTTACGACTTGCAAGAGGACATGCACTTAGGAATCCTCACGATTCCCAAGGAGAAAACACACCTGCAAGATCCTCACGACTTGTAGGAAGAAATACCTTTATGAGACCCTTATGGCTCATGAAGTCAAAAGCCTTAGTCAACAGGCCCCTTAACCCTGTTTACTAAGCCACCTTTATTCAATATCGACAGAGGCAAATGATGATTCGCTCCTGGAAACATCCCAGTTGTAGCGGTGCTGATGCCGAAATCGGTGTCTAAAATCCAAGCTTGCAGCGAAAAGGCTAGCGAACCACGCATGCATACGAAATAGCCGAAATGATGGGGGCAACTTGCAATAAAAAGCAGCAAGTAAAAATGTATGCATGAGAAATAGCCGAAATGATTGGGCAACTCGCAATAAAAATCAGCGAGTAAAAAATAAAATAAATAGCCGAAATGATTGGGCACCAAAAGAAAATAGCAGAAATGATGGGGCAATCGCGACCTTCGCGATATAAAAGCTGAAATGATAGAGCATCGCGGAAAAAGAAATAAAATAAAAATGAAATCCACGCCCTACAGGTGATGTTACATCTATCCCTGTATACAATCCAGGGGCGCAAATAAAGAAGGGGTCATACTCCTCCCCCAGGTTCATCATAAGAAGAAGCCAAATCTTGATGGTTCACAGATAGCCTAGAGATCATCTCGACGTTCGTCTCATTGCAGCAGACACAGCAGATACAACATCAAGTACAGCGGAACAGGGACACCTCCCAGTTCCATGGCTCGCCGGCATACAGCTGACCGAGAATCAAATTCCGACTTCATGAAATACAGACAAAGAAAAATTCCTGGTTACGTAGAACGCGGATAACGTCACTCTTTGACCCCGTGGAAAACGTCCAGAGCGGATCCTGGTCCTCGCAGAGCACGGCAGCGAACCCGTGTGAAGCATCCAGAGAGAAGCCTAGTCCTCGCTGAGCACGGCAGTGAACCCGTGTGAAGCATCTAGTGCAAAATTCCTGGTTATGTGGAACGCGGATAACGTCACTCTTTGACCCCGTGGAAAACGTCCAGAGCGGATCCTGGTCCTCGCAGAGCACGGCAGTGAACCCGTGTGAAGCATCCAGAGCGGAGCCTAGTCCTCGCCAAGCACGGCAGTGAACCCGTGTGAAGCATCTAGAGCAAAATTCTTGGTTACGTGGAACGCGGATAACGTCACTCTTTGACCCCGTGGAAAATGTCCAGAGTGGATCCTGGTCCTGGCAGAGCATGGCAGTGAACCCGTGTGAAGCATCTAGAGCGGAACCTAGTCCTCGCCGAGCCCGGCAGTGAACCAGTGTGAAGCATCAAGTGCAAAATTCCTGGTTACGTGGAACGCGGATAACGTCACTCTTTGACCCCGTGGAAAACGTCCAGAGCAGATCCTGGTCCTCGCAGAGCACGGCAGTGAACCCGTATGAAGCATCCAGAGTGGAGCCTAGTCCTCGCCGAGCACGGCAGTGAACCCGTGTGAAGCATCTAGTGCAAAATTCCTTGTTACGTGGAACGCGGATAACGTCACTCTTTGACCCTGTGGAAAACGTCCAGAGCGGATCCTGATCCTCGCAGAGCACGGCAGTGAACCCGTGTGAAGCATCCAGAGCGGAGCCTAGTCCTCGCCAAGCACGGCAGTGAACCCGTGTGAAGTATCTAGAGCAAAATTCCTCGTTACGTGGAACGCGGACAACGTCACTCTTTGACCCCATGGAAAACGTCCACAGCAGATCCTGGTCCTCGCAGAGCATGGCAGTGAACCCGTGTGAAGCATCCAGAGCAGAGCCTAGTCCTCGCCGAGCACGGCAGAGAACCCGTGTGAAGCATCTAGTGCAAAATTCCTGGTTACGTGGAACACGGATAACGTCACTCTTTGACCCCGTGGAAAATGTCCAGAGCGGATCCTGATCCTCGCAGAGCACGGCAGTGAACCCGTGTGAAGCATCCAGAGCGGAGCCTAGTCCTCGCCAAGGACGGCAGTGAACCCGTGTGAAGCATCTAGTGCAAAATTCCTGGTTACGTGGAACGCGGATAACGTCACTCTTTGATCCCGTGGAAAACGTCCAGAGCGGATCCTGGTCCTCGCCAAGCACGGCCATGAACCCGTGTGAAGCATCCAGAGCGGAGCCTAGTCCTCGCCAAGCACGGCAGTGAACCCATGTGACTCATCTAGTGCAAAATTCCTGGTTACGTGGAACGTGGATAACGTCACTCTTTGACCCCGTGGAAAACGTCCAGAGCGGATCCTGGTCCTCGCAGAGCACAGCAGTGAACCCGTGTGAAGCATCCAGAGCGGAGCCTAATCCTCGCCAAGCACGGCAGTGAACCCGTGTGAAGCATCTGGTGCAAAATTCCTGGTTACATGGAACGCGGATAACGTCACTCTTTGACCCCGTAGAAAACGTCCAGAGCGGATCCTGGTCCTCGCCAAGCACGACCATGAACCCGTGTGAAGCACCCAGAGCGGAGCCTGGTCCTCGCCAAGCATGGCAGTGAACCCGTGTGAAGCAACCAGAGCAAACATCGGACTGTGGAGTCCTTAAAATCCACGGACTATGATGTCCTTAACCTCGACCGTAATGTCTTAAAACTAGCGATCAACCACCATGATTCTATACTGATTTTACCTTGGTTAAAGGGTACATCTTCTCACTCCTTTGATATTTGGCGTTGTAATTCCTCAACGTCTTCAAAGAGGTGACGGGTCTCGGTAACCACACATTTCGCGGACTGTGGAGTCCTTAAACCCATGGACTATGAGGTCCTTAACCTTGACCGTGATATCTTAAAACTAACATTGGACTGTGGAGTCCTTAAATCCACGGACTATGAGGTCCTTAACCTTGGCCGTGATGTCTTAAAACTAACATCGGACTGTGGAGTCCTTAAACCCACGGACTATGAGGTCCTTAACCTTGACCGCGATGTCTTTAAACTACGGTACCCTGGAGAACATCCCAAACCAACCCCTGACCCCGTGAAATACGGATAAGGACGACTACACCCAACACTTGCGGGTCCTCACAACCCGTAAGGAAGAAAACTCTCTTGCGAGATCCTTACGACTCCCAAGGGAAAACCCGCTTAAGAATCCTCACGATTCTTTCAAAGAACTTACGCCTACAGGATCCTCTCGACCTGTAGGGAGAAAAACTCTTTATGAGACCCTCACGGCTCATAAAGCTCAAAAGTCTTAGGAGGCAGATCTTAACCTTGAATCCTAAGCCATCGTTGCCCTGCAAAGGAGACCTAGAATGCATTCAATAAAAAAGAGACACACCATTGAGAAGAAAAATGTGTCTTTATTCATAAACCAAAATGGGTACAAAGTACAATTCATGAGAGAACAAAAAGAAAATACTCTCGCTCAGGAGTATGTACAAAAGAAGAAAAAAAAGATACAAGTTTTTCAAGCCGGCGGGCGATTTAGCAATTTCACTAGCTCATCCTGCTTTTGCTGGGCCACGGCTTCATGATTCAGGATCGCCAGAAGACGGGCCTCCGCCTGAGCTTGCTAGGCCTGATAGGAGGCAAGCCGACCTTCAAGCTCTTTCTCGGTGGCCTTGTGAGCCTCTCGCGAGTGAACACGGCAGCTTTATCAAGAGCCACCACCTCTTTGATAGACTCTTGAGGCACCCGCCAGAGTTCATATGCTTTGTTGGCCTTAGCGGTAAAATCGACTCGAAGCTCGTTCAGCGCCTTAGAAGCCAGTTCCCTCTCTGAGAACTCACGGCCGAGCCGTTTCTCACACAACAATGTGTTCGCCACGCGTTGCTCTATTAGACCACATAAGGACATACACGCTCAAGGCCGTATAAACAAGCCTCCAGTCGACAGCAACAGCCGATCTAAAACGCGCTCATATCACCTGGTACGGAAAGCAACAAAAAGTTCTCGGTGTACATCCTATCAAGCATACATTCACAATTATATGAATATCCGAAAAGAAATAATACCCGAAACTCTGATGTGCATGCGACATAGTGACAGTGTTCACAATTAAAGACAATTCTCATGGGAAGAACACAAAGTTCATTTATGCAAGCGAAAACATATATACGGATACCCAACACACATTAAAGTTCAACATAAAGCATGTGAAAACTAATTTGAAAATACTACGCTAGCGGGAAAAGGTCGCTGAACAAAGGGTCGGTAGTGCAAGGATTGACAAAACAAAAGACAAAATTCTCCATCTCTCTCTCCGCTCTCTCCAACACGTCAAAGCGCCGGTTCTCGTGAGGAGTCGCTCCCCACCGATTGGCGCCATGTTCGTTCGCAAAAGCAGACATAACAGCCCGACGGGCTCTTATTTCGCTCAAAAGGTGAACCGAGCGATCTTTCAAAGCTTGAGTGATTAGGCACGCTTCGTGAAAGCCCTCAAGCTTTTCTTCGGCCGCGTCAAGCATCGCCAGGGTCATCTCCGCCGGGTGAGGAGGGACGTCGGCAAGCACTGCAGCAAGAATCATCCGGAGCCAGAGGGAGCCCATTGGGAGGGGAGACCCCCTGCGGATCGAGAGTTCATACACCGCTGAGTCGCATTCGTCGTCGGTAAGGAGGGGATCCACCAATCGGTCAGCAAAGCGGGGGATCATCTCCTCGATAGGAACTTCCCATGGTTGTCGATACGCATGAGGGCGATTGCAGGCCATGGCACTCAGTTGTCTCTCAAGACAAATCACACCAAAATGAGAATAAATTTCTCTGTGAAGAGAAAAGAAGGCCATGGCCCCAGGATATAAAGAGGGGCATTAAGTGCTGGGCACGGAAAATCTTGCATGGTGAAGCTATTCCCAAGGCCCAAAAAGGGGAAGGCATTGGAAATCAAGGAGATGGAACTATTTCCAAGGCTCCTTTTCTGCATATAAAGATGTGCACTAAAAATATGGTATAAAAAATTGAATAGCCCCATAAAAGGCCCCTCACATGTGGAGCGCGTGAGCACCATGCTTGGTGTGTACCAGAAAGTAAAATAATACCCCGCACACTAAACACATCAGCAGCAACAACAACAAAAAATGATGATAAAATCTCGTAGAAAGGCATGCAAACACAGAAAGGCACGATAAAACTTATCATTCATGCTTTAAGAAGTTCATACAAAATGAAAAGAAAACGATTACAATGGCAAGACCTCAGACGCGGGGCACGAATTGAGAAACTCAAACTTGACTTTGTCCAAGATCCTCCAAGCATTTCGAACCATTCGACTATGTTTTCTTTCGCGGTCACAAGCGTCAGGATCCTCACGAATGTCTTCTACCCTCCGATAGGCAGCATGTATGGCCGACTGCTGAAAAGCCTGGTGCAAGAGATCGATGAGGTTGTCTCGCCTTCTCTTCGAGATTAGGCTCATCAGATATACTGAATGTAACTTATCCTCGGCAGCGTCCAAGGTCCCGAGAGGTACACCGGTGCAGAAGAGAGGAAGCACCTCCCAAATCGCTAACACGATGAGTTTCAGAAGATAAGAGTGACGGGGGACTAGCCGATGGTTGTACTCATCGAAGCGGCTCATGATCTCAGCATATTGAGCGTTGTTGAACTCCTGGTTCTGGCTACGGCCCAGCGCACGAATATTCCCATAAGAAACGATTTCGTCAATATCGTACATATGGGCGTCCATGATACCTGAAATAAAAATCATGAGAATCTATTACAAACCCTTTTCTTTTTATTTTGATCACAGAAGGACAACCTGGGGCGAAGGAAACCCTAAGAAGCCTCTATGTAAAGAACTGAGTTCTTCACAGGAATTAAATTCCTTTTGAAAAGGGGAATTAAATTCCCAGAAACATTTTTTCTGTGAACGGAGTTAAACTCCATGGATTTGAACTGTCATCATCGTCTCCCTGAAGGATCAGATGAACCCTAAAAGAGATTTACTGCTGAAGATTAAATGGTTTCACATTTCGGTTGAAAAAACTTAAAGGAAAAATGGGTTCATATTTAAAGAGGTGAAACCGTTGGTATGGATTTAAAATCCAAAATAGTGGTATGTGTATGAGAGTTCTTCGATCATCCAAAGATCATTACCCGAGGAAAAAGAATCCTTCAACAGAGTTAAACTCTGGAAAATGCTTGAAGCAGAGAACTAAGCTCTGGAAAAGAGAATTAAATTCACAGAAAGAAAAGTATGCAAGGAGGAAGATGAGCAAAAGTGGAGGCTCCTCTGAAAGGACATGGGCATTTATAGGATGGGATGGAAAACGTTTCATCTACCCTACTCCCAAAGCAGATCCGACGGTCGCAAAAGTGACAGTGTTGCACTCACGTGCAAACACGTGAGAACAACGCTGTGGGGGCATTTGTTTCCTGATTTAAAATCAGGAAAACCTACGGAAGAGGCATCACATGCTAGCACGTGACCAGCGGTCACGTGTTGACACGCGATGACTAAGCAGCGGCAAAGAACAAAGCGCAGAAGGAAGGGAAGCCCATTCTAGGGGGGTCACGTGCCCACACGTGACCATGGGTCACATGCGTGCACGTGACCTACAGTCACGTGGCCACACGTGACCAGCCTCAAGAGCCTTATTTTTATGACAGGATTAAATTCTGAGAAAAGATCTCTCAAGTCTTTCCAAAGTGGAAAAGAACTATTTGGAACCGTTGGATTTAAAATCTGAAGGTGATTAGATATCACCAGTTTATGGAAAAATCTTGGACTTGGAAAGATTGCCCCCCTAAATCTAACCAAAATAACAAAGAGATACATTTGGATTTAAAATCCAATGGTGAATAAAATTCACCTAATAATCTAAAGGCCCAGATTAATAATAAACATAAATCAAATCTCTCAATAAACAAATCAAATCTTTCAATGAAAGATTCACTAAAACTAATTGATCCTCTTCCTTCTCCTATAAATAGGAGCCAAAGGAGAGAGTTAAAAAAAAGAGGGAGAAAAAGGAAAAAGGAGAGAGAGAAATATACAGAGACATATACAGAAAGAAAGAGAGATAGAGCCTTGAGATTTCGGAAGAAATTGATCCTCTGCAAAAGAAAACCCTAGGTAAGAAAGGAGAAGCTTAAAAAGAGAATTTAATTCTCAAAAGAGTTTAACTCTTAGATAAAAAAAAGAACTTAATCCTTTCTCTGGTGGAGGATCTGCAAAGTGCACATCTCCCCATGAATTGAGAATTTAATTCTCATTGGGTTGAGATCCTGCCATGCAGATCTAAAACACAGAGGAGGAACTGAGTTTTGAGAATTTAATTCTCACTAAATGATAGGAATTCAATTCCTTTGAGATAAAATTAGGGTTTAACCCTGTGATATAGGAATTTAATTCCTTCAAAATGAACAGAACTAGGGTTTAACCCTATTTGAGAACATAATTCTCTCAAAACTCATAGGAATTTAATTCCCTTAAGAAAAGAAATTAGGGTTTAACCCTATTAAGAATACAATTCTTCAGAAGAAAACAAAAATTTAATTCCCCTAAAGTTTGTTTCTAGGGTTTAACCCTATGAAGAAATTAATTCCTAAAAGATGAACAGATCTTTAAAACATGAAAAGAGCCAGAGTCGCGTGCTACCACGTGACCCTCGCAAAGACCCACAGAAAAGAACTTTGAAGCAACACACGTGACTCCTGCGAAGACCTATAAAAAAGAACTTTGAGGCAACGCCTCACGTGCCCCACGTGATCTCTAAAGCACACAGAGAAAAAGACGAAAGGAAACAGAAAAGAGTTCTACGGCGCCCTCACGTGTCGACACGTGACCCCTAATGAACATTTTAACAGATCAAAGCGTAAGCCCCCGTCACGTGCCCACACGTGATGGCTTTCAGAATTACAAGTGTTAAACACTTATCTGTAGAATAAAATAAAGAGCTCTAGGGTGCTCTCACGTGCTACCACGTAACCCCTTGGCTGAAGCTTTGACAGACAAACACCAAAATTCTCATCACGTGACAGCACGTGATACTTCAAAATATTCAATATTTTTGACTAAACAAAATAAGAGGAATCAGGGCGCTCTCACGTGTTCACACGTGACCCCTCTTACCTTAGTGTTTAAACACTACATTGTAACCTCTGTAGTCAGTGTTCAACACTGATTTTCTTAGTGTTTAACACTAATTTGGAAAAACTCTATCTGAAGTGTTTAATACTGATTTCCTTAGTGTTTAACACTAACTTGAAAACTCTGTTCCCAGTGTTCAACACTGCTAGTCTCTAGTGTTTAACACTAGCTCTAGCCCAATTGGCTAAGTTTCCAGAGGCTAAGCCTCTCCTTCAATGAACCAACAGAGGGCCAATATCCCAAACATGATTGGACTTAGCCCAAGCTGGCCATAAGTCCTCAATTCAAATTCAACTGGGCCAATGGGCTCATAATATAATAATTGATCTTAGTTTCCAAATTGGACTGCAGATCACTTAATCTACCTTGGTTTAAGGGTACATCTCTTCACTCCTTTGATACTTGGCGTTGTAATTCCTCAACGTCTTCAAAGAGGTGACGGGTCCCGATGACCACACATTGATACGGACTGTGGGGTCCTTAAACTCATGGACTATGAGGTCCTTAACCTTGACCGTAATGTCTTAAAACTAATGCCGGACTGTGGAGTCCTTAAATCCACGGACTACGACGTCCTTAACCTTGACCGGAATGTCTTAAAACTAACCACGGACTATGAGGTCCTTAACCTTGACCGTAATGTCTTAAAACTAATGCCGGACTGTGGAGTCCTTAAATCCACGGACTACGACGTCCTTAACCTTGACCGGAATTTCTTAAAACTAACAACGGACTATGACGTCCTTAACCTTGACCGTAATGTCTTAAAACTAATGCCGGACTGTGGAGTCCTTAAATCCACGGACTACGACGTCCTTAACCTTGACCGCAACGTCTTAAAACTAACACTGGGCCGCAATGTTCTTAAACTACCTATTGACCGCAATGTCACTAAACTAAACAACATGGCTCCCCTAATCGCTCTCTTGTCGGATCTAAACGATCCCGTTAAGTTGATCTTAGTCTAAAACTAGACTAACGCATCCTTAACAAACGTTTAAGTCGATCTTAGTCTCAAGGGAGATTAATGTATCCTTAAACACAACCCCCAAACCCAAATCTAAGATAATACGGATTTGGACTAGTCCACGCCCTACGGGTGACGACATAACTCAGTCTCCGTATACAATCCACGGGCAACCAAACACAAATCAAACACACACGACACGAAGTGACCATCTGGAGAAGGAGAAAGTTGTTACCGCAATGCGGTAGCGTAATTAACTGCAGGGGCTTGAGCCTGCAGGGAAGAGCGTCCCCACAATCAAAAACCCCTCAAACGAGGGGGAATCTAACGAAGTCTGCTACATCGGACACATCCATCTAAACCTTCGATACACGGTGCCATAAATCAACTTGGCATCTTCGGAGAGGTGGACGGATAGCACCAATTAGCATCTGCCCCGAATTTCAGGCAAGACGTCCACGTCGCGCCGTCTTTCGGAGGGGAACACCTTCCTAGGCCCTATAAATGACAAACGGGCATACGCATAACCCTACATTAATAAAAAAAATATCTAGATCTAGACTCTAAGGACAGTTGCGCTCAATTTGGACAAAGGAGGTTCATGGGTAATCTATTGCTTATCCGCATTTTTCTTATGGTGTCCAAGGCATGTGTGACTAAGGAAAGTGGTTACTTAATTAGGCCCGCTATTTCAGTGATTCGTATAGCGGATACCTTCCACTTACCTGGCTGCAAGATTGATAAGTAGATGTTAGAGGATTTATCTTACGTCTTGTCCTATGGAAGTCTTGGAGCGGTCTAGTAATTTGACCTAGGTGACCCTAGTTCTGTGGATTGTTTGTGCACGTTTGTTGATTCCTTCTTTCAAAGCAACACAATTTCCAAAATCCAAAAAAAGAGCTTAAATTATTACCATTTCACTCTCTTTTCTTTTCACTTTTTTATAATGGGTAATCCAAACTGACGAACTCTTGGCAAGCTTTGCTATTCAGAACCAGAGATTTCTTGTTATCGTAATTGCTTTGGTACACATTCCGACTCTACCATTTCTTTAAGGGATAAGATAGAACGCTCTCGAAATAACAGTTGGATACCTCACCTAAAATCCTATCAACACTGTCAAAATTCAACACCTTCTTATATTGATAATCCGTCTAAGGCTAGTGAGGCAACTTCTAAACGCATGTCCATTGCTGAGCATATTGCGAAGGCTCGTAGCCAAAGTTTCATACCTTTCACTAATCAAAAACCGTTAGGACAACAATTACAATCATTTCCATATGAAAATGTTGATACTCCTTTTGAGGCGAATATGCCATCTTTTACACCCATGACCATTGCTGAACAAATAACAATTGCCAGTCGCCAACTAACGAACCAATCTCAATATTCTTCATATCACAAAGTTGATCCTAATCCTGTTTATGAAACTTTGATACACCCTTCTAATTCTTATCAATAGTACAAAACTTTCACACGCTCTCATGTTGATACTTCTCTTACGGCTAATATGGCAAGTGGTAAATGCTTGTCTATTACGGAACACATTGAATTCGCCCGTAGCCAACAATTAAAACC
Organism: Agapanthus africanus; assembly: GCA_030015575.1. Taxonomy (NCBI): domain Eukaryota; kingdom Viridiplantae; phylum Streptophyta; class Magnoliopsida; order Asparagales; family Amaryllidaceae; genus Agapanthus; species Agapanthus africanus. The sequence continues at coordinate 762,539,161 of JASDDO010000022.1, read as the reverse complement.
ATCTTATGTTAACACTTCTCTTGAGGCTAATGTGGTAAGTGGTAAATGCATGTCGATTGCGGAACACATTGAACTTGCGCGTAGCCAAAAATTAAATACATTCCAACCATACTCAACCTTTTCATCTTATCTAGACAGTGCTTCTGAAAATCAATTAGGAAGTTCCACAGTTCAAAGAGAATTCTTTATTTGAACTTCTTCACAAATCATGTCTAGTCTTGAAGTAGAGTTGGAATTGAGCAATAAAAAAGAACAAGAGATCCATCAAAGTTATACATTTGTGTATTGATAAGACCATTCCAAAACCAATTATTTTGATCTCGACACCTTCCATCCTGAGCCCCAACTAAATGTATTTGATGATCAATCGCTTAATATTCTAATTGCCGAGGTGCCTGAGAATAACATATTTGACTTTTCCAATAATAAGTATGAAAGAGAGTCTTACACCATTCCAAATCAAATTGATCCTTATTCGACTACGCTTGATATTTCAAACCTTCCACTTCTATCAAGTGGACCAAGTGATTTATCGATTGAGGATAGTATAATTGATGAATTTTTAAAGACCTATTCGTTTTATTTGACCGAAGGTGTTAGTGATATCGGTGATGAGAATATCGTTGGAGATGAACCCGTTATGTTGGATGAGTTGGATTCTCTTACCAATCATGTCCCTTCTATTGAATGTGAATATCTTCCTGTATATTTAACCGATCCTATTCTTACCACCGATCTATCCGATATGCAAAACGATATTCATCCTTCATCTCTCACATTTGGTTCAACAATGCTCGACACCCAAGTTTGTTTACCCATTTTATCACCCACTTTATTTGGTTTTTCTAATCTTCTTTCAACTCCACCGAGTTTTGATGAACCACATCCCGATATTTCAAGTTCTATGATTCTTGAAAGACTACTTGATTTAGACTCTTTTGAAAATAAGGTAGATGGGCTTTTCAAGTCTCTTACCTTCATAATTTCTGAAAAATCAAGTGTGTTGAATTCTGGCGCAAAACAGATTGACCTTGAAACTTTCAGTCTTCCTGGTGAATCTTTCTATTCCACCGATTCTTTTCTTTCCGATGAGATCATCATCGATGAAATTTCCAAAAATATTTTCGCCGAAGAACTCGTGTTCCTTAAAGACTTGGATGTTGTAATGAATCAATCTTGATTGATGTGTTTTTTGTAAAAGTAAAGTTAACCGCAATCAATAACGGTGTCGCTAGTAGCTAACCGAGATGAGTACGGGTCGTCCTCAGGGAAACGTCGAACCTTTTTCTTGCTTTAGACGAGTTGATTGAAATTATGGATGGTTTGTTCTAGAGCTACGATATTCGGATGTAGATTTTATGAAGAAGATGCTTGCAGGGTTCATAGAATTTAGTAGTAATGGATGATTAATTAAAGATGACTTCTTTTATCTTTTAATAGGTTTAAAACTAGATCAATAATGATGGATGAAGATTAGGGTTTTTAGAGGGAATAGGGTTCCCACTCTTAACCCTCATCTTTTCATTGACCTCTATTCATGTCTAGCCTTTACCAGAACAATTGTTAATCTAATCTCAAATCGCGGTCGAGACTATCAATAAATTGATAGAGCGCTCGATTAGGATGTTAACAATTACATTGCTAAAGTTTATAAATTTTAGAAGATATAAAAGGAGTTAAGAGATTTTATCATCTATTGATCTACCATAATTCTACGAACCCTATCAAGCGAGGAATTACTCATGCATGGTTGAGATAGAAAAGAAGATGAAGAAGGAGATCATAATGTAAATGCAGAAACTAATGCAGAAATTAAATGCAGAAAGTAAGATGCAAAGAATTAAATTAAAGATCTACCTTTTTATTAATCAACTATCATTTACAAATCCGTCGAATTTAGAGTACAAGAACCCTAGTTTATACCCCCGATTTATGTTCTCGTTGGAAGTAGATGATGCGTCGATTGATCTCCTGGATTCGTGGATCACTGTAGACCTCTTGATCGTTTCGGATTGATTTATTAGGTGATGCTTTTAGTGGTCTATTTTCGAGATTAGATAGATAATTTTGATCTGAAGCTCCCGGTCCTTTAAATTCTGGTGTCCGCCGCGTATGTAGGGTATTGGTCGCGATTAGGCGGCAGTTTGGTGGGATCAGGTGTCTAAAATTCTGGTGCTGCCTCATGTTGACACCTGGAGATTGGTATGATGTCTGGATTCTTTATATCTTTCTCTGAGTCTCTGCGTTTATGATTTTATTCAACTTAATCGGCAGATTTTATTCCCAACATCTCGAATATCTCGATCTCCAGACCTGAGCTAAATCTGCACAATATCTCAATTCATAGTATTAGTAATATTTGTTATTATTTTGAGATATTATCCTAATCATTTTATATGATACAATATTTTAGGAATATTGATTAGGATTATTTGATATGGTACGCATATTTTAAATTATCAAAATATCATATAAATATTATACGCATATATTTTCCTTCATAATGTTAATTATAATATATACAAATATGATAAAGAGTATTTTGCAGATAAACCCACATATGTTCCATAATTACAATAAACACCTTTAAGTACTTAACAAAAGTAAGGAAGATGTTCCATCAAATGTGCAATATTTTCAACTGAATAAATACCCCCAAACTTAACTTTGATCGTCCCGAGCAAACTAGTTATTCAAGAGAGGGAGAAAAAAAGGAAAAAGTAAAACCTAGCACACTTTTGCAGGCAATCACGATTGCACTTAGCACGTGAAACAAGCCTTTAAACCTCTAGATGTTTCTAGTAGAAGTGTTGTCTTCTGAGAGTTTTCAGCGGATTACCCACAAAATCTCATAATAAAAGAAAGAAGATGAAAATTATATACAAAGATATGGATTATATACAAGAAAGAACTTGAAAAGAAGCGTTCCAAACTATACCATCTTTTCGGTTGCCATGAGCCCTATCTTAATGGTTATGAAAAGATGTCAGCAATCACATCATCCCTCAATAAAACATCGCCTTTAATTTTCATCATACATTTCTTCCAAACATCGATCATATACCTCTACGTGTGTGTAAAAGGCATCCTTACACTTAGAGAATTCAATTCAAGCCATCATACTCTTGTCCATCTTCCTTAGTACTTTTTAGTCGGTAAACATTTCAGATGGTATTGCTCACACATTTTTTCATGCGACCGTTAATACTTCTTGAGATACTAACCAACCGATCACCAAATGTGCTCACTCAATTAGGAGTAATTAGCAATATCCTAGTCTTGCAACATCGAAGGCTTAGCAGTGGCTCCCAAACTAGTTGGTCTAAGTCACTAGGTGATAAAGCACCCTCGGTATATTTTTTTATGCTGCCTTAAGTAATTACAAAACCAGTGTTCGTTTTTCTTCGCCATTTTATTTATTTTTTATGTTTCACTTTTTTCCATTGATCTTCATACTAAGGCTTTTAGACAAGAGCATTTCAAGGTATCCTCTACTATCCCAAGTTTTAAGATGTGTGTAAGTCCGTATAGTAGGGTATCAACGTTCATATGTTTGGACTCAAGAATAAGGACTATTTTTCAGACTCAATTCTATTCTCAGATTAGTGATTCCTTTTATCTTACCACCCTTGGGATAACAGCTCATGACTACCTATTATTAGCTTCGTTATAAAATGTCACGCCCTACTTCCCAGAGTACGCTAAAATGGGCACGTGACATAACCAACCATGCTACCTGTGGGTAGGAAGTATCCATCCACAGTCACATTACGGCTGTAGAGATATCAAGAACAAAATAAAAATATCTAAACATGTCCATAATCCAAGATAACATGAGTCAAGAATAATAAAATGCGGAAGCGAAAGATCCAATACAAAATAACTGGAATGTATGTCCTATAATGCGGGCTCACATCAGGAATAAAATGCAGGAAAGAAAAGCTAACTACTGCTGACACTCACAGCTCAGCCTGTCGGCTGAAGTACTCCTGCTCGGACCGCGACAGCGGTACAGAATCTGGGCTATGCAAAACCCAGACGTCAGCGCGTCAAGTCATCAAGTAAAACATAATAAACAGGGTAACAGGCAATGCGAATATAAACATGAATAAAGCAAGGGTAACAATAATATGAATCAGAGCAGTGCAGGGTAGTGTACAGTGGGTAAACTGGACTGTTCTATCAGGTTCTCTATTCTAAGGTCTTTGAAACCAAATTGATGAATCATCGATGTAACTCAATAGTATCCCGTACATACCCGGGACCACGGCCTCAATATTCTCGGGCTGAAACCGAGACATGCCGCTAGGCACCAAACAGGAATGTGTACACTCAATAGTATCCCGTACATACCCGGGACCACGGCCTCAATATTCTCGGGCTGAAACCGAGACATGCCGCTAGGCACCAAACAGGAATGTGTACAGATGAATGATGTCAGTATCATCATTCCAAGGCTGGCCTAGCCTAAAACTGATCAGAACAGGTAGCGAACTGTTGAGTTACAAGTCAGATTTCACCTTTGATTTCCCCATACCCCAAGTTATATGTGTAAGTCAAGTCAGGTATCCCGAAATCAAGAAACTAATGCCAACACAGGATCAGGTAAACAGGTTTGTCTGGATAGACAACAGGAACGGTCCATGAGGACTACATGTCAGGTTTGTTGGCATTAGGCGCAAGATCAGGTGACGGGTCAGGTCATGGTACATCAGGTCAAGTCAAGCAGTATACGATACCATATCGGGTAAATCAATATGTCTGTAGCAAGTCAGGTCAAGATGTAAACAATATCATGGGTGTGCTCATACTCAGTTACATAATCAAGCATGGTTAACAACATGATCTAAGCAATGAATTAAGCAATAGGCAGATTCATTCAACTAACAGTACAGTTATCAGTTGTGTCACAGAGATGATTTCAACATTATAAGAATGCAGTAAGACAATTATAGCCATTTGATCATGTTAACAAGTTTAAGACTTCATGGATGCAATGTTATATGTGTATATAGGTTCCACGAATGAAATCACAGTTTAAGCAGGTTAAATGTATACAAGTGTCCGAATGAAGTAAAACGGTAGATAAGGTGCCATAGGTTACATCATCAGTGAAAGTGTAATTAAAGCATGTAAATGTGATTATTAGGTTCCAAAACAGTAATTGCAACAGGTAGGTTACAAGTTTGAAAGATAAAATGTTATATAACAATATTGAACACGAAAAAGAGAAATGATCGTACCAAGTTAAATTTATAGGTTTAGGGTGTCATTAATATGTATGTAAATATTGTTTAGCATGTAGCAAGGGGTACTTGCCTCGACGGGTCGCGAACCGGGAATACGGAACGATAAACGTCGGCGGGGAAAACTCGCGACGGGCGCACGGTTCACGGAATGAACCCAAACGACGAACAGTGAAGCCACACGGGTCGGGGTACCGTGCTGGAACGTCGGGACATGTCGCCGGCACGGCTGAATTCCGGCGAGACACAAAACAGTAAACGATCAAGAATTGCAACAAGAAAGAAAAGAAAATAAAGAAGAAGGGAAGAAGTAGAAGGAGAAAGAGATTGCTTACTGGGTTGCAGAGGGTGTGATGGTGGTGAGATCGATGGCGGTGAGGGTGCCGGCGAAGAGGTTTCTGCGGTTTAGGGTTAGAGCTCGGGTAGGAAATGTTGGTGCAGGGAATGGAGAAAAGGAGAGGAGGAGGAGATGGTTGGGGGTATTGGAGTGTGCAGAGGGTGAGAAGGGTGATGGTGGTGGTGCGGATGGCGACGACGAGAGACAGCCGGCGATGGGTTTTGAGGGTGCAGGCGTGGGCTCGGGTAAACGAAAGAAGAAGGAGGAGGTGGCGAGGAGAGGGAGGCTCGGTTGAGGGCGAGGAGACGATGAGCCCGGTGGTGGTGGTGTCGGCGTTGGGGCTGCGGCGGTGAGGGGCACGCGGCGGTAGGGTTTCTCGTCGTTGGGTTCTCGTTTGTGAGGGAAAGAAAATATATACGTGGGGGAGAGAGAGAGAGATATAGGGGAGAGAGAGAGAGAGATAGAGAGAGGGAGACGGGGAGAGAGAGAGAGAGAGAGAAAGAGGGTGGGGCCCACGGGAATAAGAGAGATTGTGATTGGCTGAGATAGAAAAGATTTGGAATATTTTAAGGGAATAGTAAAATATTATATGGTTAAGGAAAATATACGATGGTTTAGAAATATATTAGAAAATGGGATTTTGGCGCAAAATAAAACATTTCCAAATCGCGTCCGGGTCGGGTCCAAAAGTTTGAAATTGAAATAAGAAAATTTTAGGCGGGATCCAAAATTTAAAATGAAGTATTTTGCAATCAAAAAGCATACCCCCAAAACGGACACACGTATGTGTACGTGGCCGTCCACACTCGCCCGTTTCACTGAACGGGACAAGAACACGATGCACGGACGCTACAATAGGGTTAGGGGTGTCAAGCTTGCCATGATGAATATTTTTAATTTTATTTTAGATGCCATAAATTGTTATATGCCGAAATGAATTTACGGGGGTAAAATTACAATAAGTAACAATCAAGCAAGATAAATGAAATAAGTGCCACACTACGTTCAAACGGTAACTGAAATTAGTAGCATTGGGCTCGGGTGTTACATTATACCCAACTACAAAAAGAATTTCGTCCTCGAAATTCCAAGAATACAAAGGTAGATAACTACAAGAAAAGGTGAGGAAATTTCTGCCGGATTTCATCTTCTCGTTCCTAAGTGGACTCTCCATGCGAGTGATTACCCCAAGAAACAAGCACAAGAAGGATCACCTTGTTCTTAAGAACCTTTTCCCTTCGATCCACAATTTCAATCGGTCGCTCCTCAAAAGTCAAGTCTTCTCATACTGCTAACTCCGAATGATCCAATACGTGCGTTTCATCTCGAACATACCTACGGAGTTGAGATACGTGAAACACATCGTGCACATTCGCCAAGGACTGAGGTAACGCCAAACGATACGCTATCTCACCAACACGCTCCAAGATCTTAAAGGGTCCAACGAATCGAGTACTAAGCTTTCCTCGACTTCCAAAACGAATCACCCCTCTAGTCGGTGATATCTTCAAGAATACTAAATCACCCACGGCGAACTCTAGAGGTCTTCTCGACGTATCTGCCCAACTCTTCTGTCTGTCTTGTACTGCCTTCATATGATTTCTGATAGTGTTAACCTTCTCAACTGTCTGCACAACCAAATCTGGTCCCAATAATCTTCGTTCACCGACATCGTCCCAACAAACAGGTGAACGGCATTTACGACCATACAAAGCTTCAAATGAAGTCATCTGGATAGTTTCCTGAAAATTGTTGTTGTAAGAAAATTCCACCAAATGTAGATGATCCTCCCATGAACCCTTGAAGTCCAACTTGCATGCTCTCAACATATCCTCAAGAGTTTGGATTGTTCTCTCCGACTGACCATCAGTTTGAGGATGATAAGCAGTGCTAAACTTCAGTCGAGTCCCCAAACTTTCCTGTAAGCTCCGCCAAAAGTGTGATATGAACCGAGTGTCCCGATCGGACACGATGTTCACCGGTACTCCATGCAATCTTACAATCTCTTGCATGTACCGCTCCACCAAAGTCTCAGTTGATTGATCAACCCGAAAAGGAATGAAGTGAGCTGCCTTGGTCAAACGATCAACAATCCCCCATACAGCATTGTTGCCCTTTAGACTCCGCGGTAAAGCCGTTACGAAATCCATGGTTATATGTTCCCACTTCCACTGAGGAATCGGAAGTGGTTGCAATAAACCAGCAGCCCTTTGATGTTCAGCCATAACTTGCTGACACACCAAGCACTTTGCCACAAAGCGAGCAATCTCCTGTTTCATGCCTTCCCACCAGAAATGTTGTCGAACATCTCGGTACATCTTTGTGCCTCCTGGATGTACAGAATAAGCTGAACTGTGTGCCTCCTTCATAAGCTCTTCACGATATCTCCCTTTGGCACACACAAACGGCTACCATACCTCAACGAACCATCTTCGTGGATCAATAAATCTGTTCGTAGTCCGGCTTCAACCTGTTCTCGAAACTTTTGCAGTCTGGGATCCTGCGATTGTGCTGCTTTAATATTCTCGATCAACGATGAATGTACTTGCAGCTGCATCAACTGTCCCGTAGAATGCGGTAGCACAACCTCCAAGTCAAATCTTCGAAAATCCTCAACGAGTTCTTTCTGCGTAGTAAACACCTGAATTGCTGGCAACCGACTAAGCGCATCCGACACGACATTAACCTTCCCCGGATGGTACTTAAGATCAAGATCGTAGTCAGCCATCAACTCCAACCATTTACGCTGCCTCATATTAAGCTCCTTCTGAGTGAACACATATTTTAAGCTCTTATGATCAGTAAAAACTTCGACCCTTTTGCCCAAAAGGTAGTGTCTCCAAATCTTCAAAGCGAAAATTACAGCCGCAAGTTCCAAGTCATGAGTTGGGTAATTCTTCTAATGGGTCTTTAACTGTCTCGATGCGTATGCTACAACCTTACCATGCTGCATCAAAACACATCCCAGTCCTTTCCCCGATGCGTCGCCGTGAATCACCAATCCTCCGGAATTGTCTGGCACAGTCAGAATAGGGGCGGTTATCAATTTCTGCTTCAACGTCTCGAAAGCTAACGCACATTTGTCCATCCATACAAAAGGTATCTCCTTGCGCGTAAGCTTGGTTAACGGCTCTGCCAGACGAGCAAAGTTCTCTACAAATCTTCTGTAATACCCGGCGAGTCCAAGAAAGCTTCTTATCTCCGCAACATTCTTTAGAATCGGCCAATCACGAACTGCTGCAATCTTTTCTGGATCGACGGCAATTCCATCGCCAGACACAACATGCCCCAAAAACTTTACTTCCTCCAGCCAAAACTCGCACTTACTCATCTTCGCACATAACTTCTCTTGTCTCAACGTCTGCAGTGCGATCTTCAGATGCTCAGCATGCTCTTCAAAACTCTTTGAGTAAACCAGAATATCGTTAATGAAAACCAAGATAAAATGGTCCAAGAACGGTGAAAAGATTCGGTTCATCAAGTCCATGAATACTGCTGGCGCATTTGTTACTCAGAAGGGCATCACTAAGTATTCGTAATGTCCATACCGAGTTCGGAATGCCGTCTTGCAAATATCTTCTACTTTCACTCGGACCTGATGATATCCGGATCGCAAATCCATCTTCGAGAATACCCTCGCGCCACTAAGCTGCTCGAAAAGTTCGCCAATGCGAGGGATCGGGTACTTGTTTTAATAGTCACCCTGTTTAATTCTCGATAGTCGATGCACATCCTTCTTGTGCCGTCCTTCTTCTTTATTAGAAGAACTGGAGATCCCCAAGGCGAGTTACTGCTTCGAATCCAACCCTTCTCAAGCAATTCAGCAATCTGTTTCTTGACTTCTTCCAACTCTACTGGTGCCATTGGATAATACGCTTTGGATACTGGCGATGCACCAGGAATAAGATCAATTGCGAACTCCACGTCTCGCTGTGGCGGTAAACCCGATATATCTTCAAACACGTCCATAAAATTGCGAACAACAGCTGGCTCCTTACTTTCATCAACTTCCATTGCTGCAAGAATATTGTTTGTCGGCCTAGCCCTAAACTCGACTGGCCCGACAGAACTGCTTCCTCCAGTGAAGTTAAACTCGGGATGTCCGGGAATCTGGAAAATTACCTTCCTTGCCCGACAATCAATGTGAGTGTGGAAAGTGCCAAGAAAATCCATTCCCAAGACGACCTCAGCTGCCCGTATCAATCATCAAGAAATCTGCAAAAGCTCCCGTCCGCACACCACAACTGTACAATCTTTACATTCCCTACTAGCTACGATTTTCCCATTCCCAGTATGTATGTCCCAGAAACTAGACAGGGTCGTGCAGTCAATCGAGTGTGTAGTTAAAAAAAACTTGGATGACATAAAACAATGGGATGCACCAGAATCAAATAACGCTAATGCGGGAAAACCATGAACGAGTAGAGTACCTGAAACAACTTCTCCTGAAGCCTTAGCTTCTTCAGCTGTCAAGGTAAAAGCTCGAGCCTGATTAGGTCCTTGAGTCAGCTGTTTCTGTCCCTGGAACGGTCTTTGCGGAGGCTTTTGAAAAACATCCCTCGTGCGAAGCTTCGACGGACAAGCACTAATGGCGTGATCTGCCGCTCCACAAATAAAACAGAGTCCCAGCTTCCTTCGACAATCCTTTCGCACATGTCCGTGTTCATGGCAGTAGTTACAAATCACGCTCCTCTTCCGATCAACCACAATTGTTTTCTTCATTGTTGCTTTGCTGCGTCTGTTCACCGGAACACTTCTACGTACGGATGTTTGGTTTAGTGCAGACGTCGGCTTCAGCACGGTCTGTCTCTTTTGATTCTCCAGCATTCCCCTTATCACTCCAAGCATGGCGGCTTCGTCCACACGTCTTTGGTACGTCTTCAAATTCTTACCAGCCATATTCCTGAAATCAAAATACCCAACATTAGCATGATGATAGATTCGAAATATAGATCAAGGCTAGAACTTCAAGTTACTTAAATAGAGTGCCGCATTATAACTATGCCGCGGTATCATAGCCACAATTACATAACTCCACCCAAGTCGCCTAAGTCCTAGAGATAACAAGGGATCAGGTTTTCGAGTCGATATGCAAAGGAAGTTTGCACATCGTAAAAGATATGATCAGGAAGAATGTGATTCAAGAATGGTAAAACGGCAAGGTGGCCGGACATGGTTCCTAAACACGGGTATTCTGATTCGTGTATTGGGTACAATACCCAACTACAAAAGAATCAACCCGACTATCCTATGGCTCTGATACCAAAAGAACCATGTCACGCCCCGCTTCCCAGAGTACGCTAAAATGGGCACGTGACATAGCCAACCATGCTACCTGTGGGTAGGAAGTATCCATCCACAGTCACATTACGGCTGTAAGAACAAAATAAAACTATCTAAATATGTCCATAATCCAAGATAACATGAGTCAAGAATAATAAAATGCGGAAGCGAAAGATCCAATACAAAATAACTGGAATGTATGTCCCATAATGCGGGCTCATATCAGGAATAAAATGCAGGAAAGAAAAGCTAACTACTGCTGACACTCACAGCTCAGCCTGTCGGCTGAAGTACTCCTGCTCGGACCGCGACAGCGGTACAGAATCTGGGCCATGCAAAACCCAGACGTCAGCGCGTCAAGTCATCAAGTAAAACATAATAAACAGGGTAACAGGCAATGCGAATATAAACATGAATAAAGCAAGGGTAACAATAATATGAATCAGAGCAGTGCAGGGTAGTGTACAGTGGGTAAACTGGACTGTTCTATCAGGTTCTCTATTCTAAGGTCTTTGAAACCAAATTGATGAATCATCGATGTAACTCAATAGTATCCCGTACATACCCGGGACCATGGCTTCAATATTCTCGGGCTGAAACCGAGACATGCCGCTAGGCACCAAACAGGAATGTGTACACTCAATAGTATCCCGTACATACCCGGGACCACGGCCTCAATATTCTCGGGCTGAAACCGAGACATGCCGCTAGGCACCAAACAGGAATGTGTACAGATGAATGATGTCAGCATCATCATTCCAAGGCTGGCCTAGCCTAAAACTGATCAGAACAGGTAGCGAACTGTTGAGTTACAAGTCAGGTTTCACCTTTGATTTCCCCATACCCCCAAGTTATATGTGTAAGTTAAGTCAGGTATCCCGAAATCAAGAAACTAATGCCAACACAGGATCAGGTAAACAGGTTTGTCTGGATAGACAACAGGAACGGTCCATGAGGACAACATGTCAGGTTTGTTGGCATTAGGCGCAAGATCAGGTGACGGGTCAGGTCATGGTACATCAGGTCAAGTCAAGCAGTATACGGTACCATGTCGGGTAAATCAATATGTCTGTAGCAAGTCAGGTCGAGATGTAAACAATATCATGGGTGTGCTCATACTCAGTTACATAATCAAGCATGGTTAACAACATGATCTGAGCAATGAATTAAGAAATAGGCAGATTCATTCAACTAACAGTACAGTTATCAGTTGTGTCACAGAGATGATTTCAACATTATAAGAATGCAGTAAGATAACTATAGCCATTTGATCATGTTAACAAGTTTAAGACTTCATGGATGCAATGTTATATGTGCATATAGGTTCCACGAATGAAATCACAGTTTAAGCAGGTTAAACGTATACGAGTGTCCGAATGAAGTAAAACGGTAGATAAGGTGCCATAGGTTACATCATCAGTGAAAGTGTAATTAAAACATGTAAATGTGATTATTAGGTTCCAAAACAGTAATTGCAACAGGTAGGTTACAAGTTTGAAAGATAAAATGTTATATAACAATATTGAACACGAAAAAGAGAAATGATCGTACCAAGTTAAATTTATAGGTTTAGGGTGTCATTAATATGTATGTAAATATTGTTTAGCATGTAGCAAGGGGTACTTGCCTTGACGGGTCGCGAACCGGGAATACGGAACGATAAACGTCGGCGGGGAAAACTCACGACGGGCGCACGGTTCACGGAATGAACCCAAACGACGAACAGTGAAGCCACACGGGTCGGAGTATCGTGCTGGAACATCGGGACATGTCGCCGGCACGGCCGGATTCCGGCGAGACACAAAACAATAAACGATCAAGAATTGCAACAAGAAAGAAAAGCAAATAAAGAAGAAGGGAAGAAGTAGATGGAGAAAGAGATTGCTTACTGGGTTGCAGAGGGTGTGATGGTGGTGAGATCGACGGCGGTGAGGGCGCCGGCGAAGAGGTTTCTGCGGTTTAGAGTTAGAGCTCGGGTAGGAAATGTTGGTGCAGGGAATGGAGAAAAGGAGAGGAGGAGGAGATGGTTGGGTTGTTGGAGTGTGCAGGGGGTGAGAAGGGTGATGGTGGTGGTGCGGATGGCGACGACGAGAGACCGCCGGCAATGGGGTTTGAGTGTGCAGGCGTGGGCTCGGGTAAACGAAAGAAGAAGGAGGAGGTGGCGAGGAGAGGGAGGCTCGGTTGAGGGCGAGGAGACGACGAGCCCGGTGGTGGTGGTGTCGGCGTTGGGGCTGCGGTGGCAAGGGGCACGCGGCGGTAGGGTTTCTCGTCGTTGGGTTCTCGTTTGTGAGGGAAAGAAAATATATACGTGGGGGAGAGAGAGAGATATAGGGGGGAGAGAGAGATAGAGAGAGGGAGACCGGGACAGAGAGAGAGGAGAGAGAGAGAGAGAGAGAGGGTGGGGCCCACGGGAATAAGAGAGATTGTGATTGGCTGAAATAGAAAAGATTTGGAATATTTTAAGGGAACTGTAAAATATTATATGGTTAAGGAAAATATACGATGGTTTAGAAATATATTAGAAAATGGGATTTTGGCGCAAAGTAAAACATTTCCAAATTGCGCCCGGGTCGGGTCTAAAAATTTGAAATTGAAATAAGAAAATTTTAGGCGGGATCCAAAATTTAAAATGAAGTATTTTGCAATCAAAAAGCATACCCCCAAAACGGACACACGTACGTGCACGTGGCCGTCCACACTCGCCCGTTTCACTGAACGGGACGAGAACACGATGCACGGACGCTACAACAGGGTTAAGGGTATCAAGCATGCCATGATGAATATTTTTAATTTTATTTTAGATCCCATTAATTGTTATATGCCGAAATGAATTTACGGGGGTAAAATTACAATAAGTAACAGTCAAGCAAGATAAATGAAATAAGTGCCACACTACGTTCAAACGGTAACTGAAATTAGTAGTATTGGGCTCGGGTGTTACAAAAAACATCTAATTTTCTTGCTTTTCTTAAATCGATTCCTATCTTTCGTATGTAGTTTTTCACTTTCGAATCTTTTATTATAAAAAAAATTGTGCTTAGATTTAGTATAATGCAAAAATTGATGCGTAAACAAGCACAAACCTCCCCCAAACCTATTTGCAGTAGTGTCCTCACTGATGTCACCTGTTAAACTTAAAAACCCTGTAAACTTGGGAGGAAAAGTTAGTAGTGGGGACATGAATAAACGACAGTGAAAACCTCCCTCAAACTTATTTTTGGCTCACAATTTTGTAAAAATTTATTTTCTTTCAAGAGCCAAAATATTTTTCTCCCTCCAAACTTGAGTAAAACAATATTAAGCATTTTACAAACTTAAGTAAAACAATATTAATCATAAGGGGGTTAAGGTTATTGATTTACGCAAAGCTTTACAAAGACCAAAAATCAACACCAACCATTCAAATATTTTATCAATGTAACACCAAGATTGGTAGAAGATCATGTCACCTATAGATGTGAAGAAGTGGGGAGGAAATAAGAAGTGTAATAGAACGGGTTTACATCTTGGTTTGTAGTGATAAAATAATGATGATGGATTACTCGCATTCACGTTCTTAATAAGAAGAAGGTGTAGCGGCTCAACTTCTTTAGGTGGGGGTTGATTCATCACAACTCCCAGGTCTTCTAGGAATGCGAGTTCATCAGCAAAATGTCTGCAAAACTTCCATCGAGATTCCGAATGATAGTCTCATCGGAAAGGAAATCATGATACTCGGATAGCTTGACTAAATCATTCGACAATTCAAAGGGTTCGGACTTAGGTGTGGACTTGTCGATAGAAGGGTCTTCACGTGTATAATAAATAGTAGGATTGGTATCGTGAAGGTCCTCGCATTCGCAACTATCAGAATCTATCTTTTCGACAGAGCACACATGAGCATAGGGTTCGGAGGGTTCACTTCCCAACTTATAAATGTTAAGCTCAATTGACATCTTTCCGAAAGATAGGTTCATAGAACCGTTACAACAATTGATTATTGCGTTAGAAGTCGCTAGAAAAGGCCGACCTAGAATCACCGGGATTTGGTTCCGTGAGTTCGCTACATGTTGTTGTTCATCACAGAAAACTGTATTTTAATACCCTCATTCATGATCTATTTTGTTATTTATCGGTACTTTTAACCAGTGTCTGCTTAGTAATTACAGATTACATGTGTTCGTGATAAAATACTGGAAACACATTCAAAATCATGGATATAACGTTTGGGAGCCGACACTGCAAGCAGATCAGGAAACTGACCGATATCCAAAGAGTTCTTTTGCAAATAAATGTGTGCACGAAATTTTGGTCCAACACAATACAAGTATACACACAACTCTTTGGCATGGACCATGGTGGGGCTGCCCATGGCACACACAAATGATGGCTTATGCAAATGGGGGGGACATGGGTAATAAATGCTAAAAGTTTTGATGTGATGCATTGATTCAAGTTCCCTCCAAATCTCTGAATGCAAACCAGGTTATTTTAGACAAATCAAACAGCACTAGGATGATAATGGAGTAGACACAAGACCACCACATCAACCCGAGCCTCTACGCTCAGATTTGGACTGGCCACACCTCTTGAAAATCCGAGCTCACCGGCCCCCCTTACCCCATTTGTCCTCATCTTTTCTCTGTCCCTTCCTTGCAGTCATATCGCCTTATTTTTATTACTTGTTTAATCTTTTTTGGTGCCTATAAAAGCCAGATCAGTGAGCAAGGGAATGGCTCTCTCATATACTCTCTCATATTCATATAGTATACTCCATTTTCCATTTTCTTGTGTTTTTGGTTTAGGCTTGAGAGTGAGTGGGCTTTAACTTGGTCTCTTCTTCTTCCCTCTTGAAACTTTCTCTTAAGAGCTTCATTATGGAGGTTGAACAAGTTACCAATATCTTGTAACTCAACTTCAAGTGTTAATATATTGATTTGTTTATTTTCTTTCTTTTCTTTACTTGCTTTGCTTTGATTTTCTTTTCATTATTATGTGTAACTAATCTTCTTTGGTTCTGGAAATGGTAAGGAAGTGAGATGAAAGGCTTTGCCTCCTCCTCCTCTTGTTAATGTTTAATGTGCTTATATGTATGATTCTAACTTAAAGATTTTTTATGTATTGATGTGATATGGTATTTTGAAACATGGTTACTTTGTAACCTCCTCATATACTATATTCACTCCCTTTCCCCATTTCAATGTTTAAGTTAAAACCAATTTAGTGTTAAGGTTGCTAGGTTTAGATATGGTATTTTGTGATCGAGTGCTTGATAATCTTATGGTTTCATATACTATATACTATCACAAACACTTAGCAAACTTAACTCTAAAATCATTTGCTCTCATTAACGAATTTGTGTTTTTGATGTTGTTGTAAGCTTGTTAACCCTCGTGTTTAGTGTTGATACCCCAAACTCGGACATACAAAACGGTAAGTGAACAAAACAGACTCGTTTCGTTTTTGCGGTGAATATCGGAATTTGATGACTTGTGCTCCGCAACCGCCTTGACAAGTCTTGCTTCATGCTGGGATCGACTTAAGGATGGACAACTCATGATCAAGAGAGCGTCGAAGGAATCGTCGCGATTCGATCTTCCGAGCCAAGGCCACAACAACTTCTTTCTTAGCTTTTTTTCTTGCTTTTTTTTGTTTTTGTATTCTTTATTTTAGTGACAAAACCAACCCATTCGTTATTTGTTAAACCTTAAACAACAAGACCTAATACACAATTCCCTGCAGATCGACCCGTACTTACCGACTCGCTACAACGTGCCGTGCACTTGCGGTTTATAAATTTAAAAACGAGAACGAGCTCGCTTGCGCATCCATTTCCTTAAAATCATATCCGTTTCCAAAACATACGCGTTTGCATGCGCGGGTGAATTCCCAACAAGTTTTTGTTGGCGTCGTTGCCTGGAAGTTGGTAGTTATTAGGAATTGTTATTTTTGGTTCGTACTAACTCACTAACTTTTAACTCATTTTTTTTAAAACTACCACAAAACAAACAAATTCTTTTCACTTTGTTCTCTGTCCTTGCAACCTGCTAGCACTCTGTTATTCAACTAAAAAATCAAGTTATACCATTAAAATACTAATATAGCCTGGAAGAGCCACACAAAATTCGAGCACAAACACTTTGTATTTGGCCGACGACATCATCAAGAAATTCGAGCTCGCCGACCCAATGAGGGTGTTTTTGATTTTTTCTTCTTGTGTGATCTCCAGTGTGTTGTCAGTACTCTAGTAGTTTTGTTTGGTTTTTATAAATTTGAGTGTGCAGGAATTGGGGCATATATATCGCTTTTTGACACTAAATATCGTATTTTCCGATATTTCAGACATTTCACGGAATTACGACTAGCGATCGTGCGGAGCGAGACTCAAACTCAATTTCAAGACGTTAGTGAAGTATAGGGCCAAAGATCAGGATAGTTTGACCCGCGCAAGCAAACATTCAAATACCCATAATCACTTCAAGGAGGTTCTTAACCCAAATCGCATCGGTACGTATGTCCTAACATATTCTTCTCGAATCCGAGGCATTCCACTATTCTATCTTCTGCAGGATACTTCGCACACAAGCTTGCCAACAATTGCACAGAAAACTAACCGTATTTTTTGCAGCGCTTAAATTTAAACGAAAAAGAATTGCTTAAATTGCTTGATGTCTAGAATTCTTTTATTGATTGCGCTTTTGCATCTTAATACGGATTTAAGGCAAAAAGACCAAACAAGATACGGTAAAGAATTTCATCGCCTTTTTTCGTAGCCCACAAATCACAAAATTGCATTCTTGCATACCCACAGTAATTTAAAATGAACTAGAACTTTGACTTTAAGGACTTCACGCTCATTAGGAGAAGTTGACTGTGTTTAGAACATCGCTTAACGGTATATCGTTCACGTGGTGTCTGGGCAAGTGTTCAAGAGAAAGGGTTATCTAATTAAGGAACTTCCCGAAAGCTTTGGAAAACCTCACCTTCTCTCTTGCACTTACCTGGCTTCATGATCCTTATATCTTGAGCTCGTTTCTCGACACAGTTTTACTTCGACAATCAGGTTCTTGAGCATGTCTAGTTGACTAGCATACATTGACTGCTAGGGGTGTGATATTCTTTATCTTTGTGACATTTGTGAATTCTTGTTGATATGGGTGATACACGATTTAATTCAATTGTTCACGATTCTTATTCTTTTGTTTATACTCAGTCCCAACTCGTTTGTTCAAATTGCCACGATTCTTCCTACATTCATGACAACTGTCCTTTCTTAGGGGGTGACCAACCATCCCAGAATTTTGATAATGGTCACCCATGTTCATACCAGAATATTGCATTTTATACCGCCCATTCTTACGCTCGTTTGTTTATAGGCAGGTGCTTTTAATCCGTGTTTGCTACATATTTACAGGCCACAGTTTTCCTGTCCAAAATAACGCAATTGATACAAAATCTCCACTGTTACGCCAAAATACAGAACATCTGTTGACAGCAGATAAAAGCCGGGTTCCGATCATCCATATCCGTCTAGTGCCGCTTACCAGTTCCAAAGACAAGACATATGACAGTGGTCATTCGTGTCTCGGACAAGCACAGAGCACGAGGGGGGCAGCACAAGAATCAATAGGTGCGCGGAGCTCGAGGGAGAAAAGGTCAAAAGTATTATTTTTGATGCCATTTTGGACTATTGCGGATCTGAAGAAATCATGGAAGAATCTTGACATTTTGGACCTGTTAAACAGAAGCAAATAGCAACACCAGAAACCCACAAGAAAACGACAAGCTAACCCCTCTATATGGCCGCGGTTCCGCGGCATTAGCGTGCTTAGGCCGCGGAACCGCGGCCATGTGGGCTCCTCTCTCTGTCATTTTCTGGGGGCAGTTTGGTACTTTCATTTTGGTCCTGATTGTTGCCCTATATTTCCATTTCCTGCCTATAAATACCCCAGAACTTGCCAAGCCTAAGGAGTTCATTCTTAAGCCTCTTTTTTTATTAGTTTTTAGTCTTCTTCTTCTTCATTCTTTCCTCCATGAAAATGTAGTGAGAGCATTGAGTGGATGTTAAATGAAGATGGGGGTTTTTGTATCATTCTTTTGCTTACCTTCCCTCTTGAGCTCTCTACCTTAACTTGATCTTGCAACCTCTTAAATGAGCTTGCAAGTTTAAGCTTTGGTTATTGATCTCAAAGGGGTTGTATCATTTTGTTCTCTCTTTTGTGCTTCATTTCACATGAGTTCATTACCCTTTTCTTGATCTTGCAACCTCTTGATTGAGCTTGCAAGTTTAAGGGTTGGCTATTGATCCCATGGCTTGTCTTGAGTTCTATGGTTCTTAGTGTTACTTTCTTGCTTATCTCTTTCTTGCATTTTTCATTCTTGTCTTCTATTACTTGCAATTTATTACCATGCACTTTAATTACTTGCTTGTAATCTTTTCTTTTCTTTTCTTTGTTTATCGTTTTGTTCTCTCTTTTTTGGTTCGTTTTGTGAATGGTTGTAATTATTGTTGTTAAGAATAAATACGATATTGTAAGTTAATGTTTCTTTGCTCATTTCCTTTTTCCGTTATTTTCCATTGAACTCCACCCAAACGATACGCAAGCACTCCGTTAGGCACCCTACCCTACCAAGGTAACGGTGATTCCTAACCGCGACCGGTTGCGTTCGGTTTGGCCGGAGGCGAAAGCAAGAGACAAGAACGGAAGGACAAGGGTAAATAAGCCGGATTCCACGAATACCGTGCTTAAATCCCCTTATCCATATTGTTGCCAATTGCTCTAGCTTCAATTGGTCAAGACTCGGCTCAAAGGTTTTGAGTACGTATTTCTTTAGCTTACACTCTCGTATCTTTTTCTTAACAACTTTATACTTGCATATAACACATAGGTTAGAATTGAACAAACATATACACATTCTTTATTGACTCGTCTAAAACAAGAATGGACATACAACCATCTCCCTGTGGATTGACCCATGCTCAACCGGCTAGCTGCAAAGCGACACCGTCCTGATCGCGGTAATAACTTTAGAACTTTGAACATCCGACACGCGCCGTTGCCGGGGAAACGGTAACGTATTTTCTTTCTTGTTATTCGGGTTAATATTCTTTTTGTATATATTTATAAAAAAAATCTTTTTGTTATTTTTGATAATTTTTGTGAGCAAGTCTGCAGATTTTTGCGGATTTGCAAACGGCGATTGTGGGGAGCAAAGTGTACGTTCAAGGCTAAGGTGATTGCAAAGTACAGTGCCAAAGATCCGGGTAGTTTGACCCGCGCAAGCGAACTTTTCAAGCTTACCGGATTTGATTCAACGGGGGTTTCCTAACCCAAAAACTTAACGGTACGTACTTTACTAACACCTTCTTCTCAAATCCGACGCATCCAATATACTATTCTTTACAGGATTCTTTGCAAGTTCGCTAGCAAACGCTAAAAATTGACTAACCCGTATTTGTTGCAATGCCGTGCTTAAACTGAAAAACGATTGTTTGATTCTTTATAGAATTTTTATTGAATTGCGCATTGCATACATTAATACGGACTTAAGGGCAAGCGAACCCCACAATATACGGTAAAGGATTTCATCACCTTTTCCGTGGCCCACAAATCACGAACTTGAGCATAACGTTTACCCGCACAAATTTTAAAAGAAATTAGACTTTAAGCCTTAAGGACTTCGCGCTCATTAGGAGAAGTTAACCGTGTTTAGAACCTCGCTTAACGGTATATTATTTACGGGGTGTCTAGGAAAGTGTTAACGGCGAAACCGCCAAAAGAGAAAGGGTTATTTAATTAAGGAACTTCGCGAAAGCGTTGGAAAACCTCCCCTTATCTCTGCACTTACCCGGCCTCGTGATCAGTGTATCTTGAGCTCGTTTCTCGACACAGTTTTACTTCGACAATCAAGTTCTGGAGCAGGTCTAGTTGACCTAGGTGAACCCTAGAACGATTAGGTGTATGGTATTTTTGTGTCGTGATTGTTTTTGTCCAGATTCTTTTGTGTGTATATTTCATTCTTTTGTTAAAAACTAAAAAAAAAAATTAAAAAAAATCACATTCTTTTTCCCCTCCTTTTCTCTGCCTTTCTTTCTTTCTCTCTTCATATCATGGGTACCCCACCTCGTAAAACTCTTGCCGAACTTTGGTACCCACAACCAGACATTACTTCTTACGGTTCTTGCTTTGGCCGAACGTCGAACGATCCCTCCATGCCCAAAATCTCTTTGAAAGATCGGATAGACACGTCTAGGACAAACACTTGCCCTCCGCAATCTACTTTGTATCAACCTTTTCAACCTCCCCCACCCTCTTATGTTGATACCTCTTTTGCAAGTCGTCCTTTGTCCATCGCTGAACATATTGAACAATCCTGTAGCCGATCTTTCACTCCTTTCACCACTACAGATTCTTGGGATCAACAATTCCATTCACCTTCTTATCCAAATGTTGATCCTGCTCCTGTCCAGCCATTCAATTCCTACCAGTACTACCCGACTTTTGCACCTTCCCTAGACATTGCTTCTGAACCGCCATTTGGGAGTTTTCAGTATCCAAACAACTTTGAATCTTTTACTGAAACCCCTTCACAACCCATGTTTAGTCTGGAACAGTCTTTGGAAGATTTAGGGTAGCGTCATACCAACAGATGATGGATTTGAATACGTCCATGGCCGCCCTCATACAACCTAGTGACCCGGTAGCTAGTTTTCAACTAGCTCCAAATTTTCCAATGTATGAAGAAGCGGTAGGACATGTTGAGAATTTGAGTGGAGAGAGTGAGATGTACCCCCTTCCGAATCAAGCCTACCCGTTTCAACTCGAATCCCACAACTCCGGTTTTGAAAGTCTATCTAGTGTTCCAAACGATTCATTGATTAAAGATAGAACAAATAATGAGTTGTGTGACTTTGTAGTGTTTGATTTGCCCGATTGTGAAAGGTCCCTTTCGAGTGAAACCACACCCAATCCTTTTGACCTCTACACCTCCACTCTAGAACCTGAATTGATTAATATCCATGCTTTTGTTGAGGTGTCTGAGAATATAGATTTTCACTTGATTGAGGATATTGACGCTGGGAATATTTTGGATAATGAACCCGCAGATTTGGCTGAGTTTTTCTCTCCAATTCATCATCCCGAGTCATTAAATGTTTTTCCCGAACCCTATATGCGTCTGGATTTTGAGGATAAATGCATGGATGTGCTAAATTTTGAGGAAAATTTTGAGGATATTTTTGGGGATGAACCAGTTTTGCTTGATGAGTCGGATTTTCCAATTCATCCTGTCCCTGTCATTGACTGTGTACACCCTCTAGAACCCTTAACCGATACCCTTCCTCAATCACTTCCCCCCATCCTTTCCATCATTCCGACATTGCAAGAAACCGTATCATTTTCACTTCCTGTGTCTGGTTTACCAAGTTCGGCGTACCTATGGTTTCTCACGAATCTTGAGGGATTTGAGCCAATTTCTCGCCATATTGATAGATTAGTACAATCCATCTTTTCACATCAGTCATCACAAATTGTGCTAATCTATTCACTCCATTTCCACTCTCAAGTTCGTATTCCACTTCTTTCTCCCTTCCGCCATTCTTCTTCTCATATACCGAGACCGTATCCCGCTTCTATCTCCATACGGTCTCGCATATTCTCCATTTCTTACCTCTCCGTATTCTTTCACCAGCCACTGCTTTATCACGATAAGATCTTTGAATGGTTGGTGCTCACCTTTGGCCTGTGTAAGGCCTTGTATAACTTGATACTGTTCCTTTCCCCCTATTCCTGAACTTCAACGCTTAACAGTGGAAACACTATTTCACTTAAGTTTGGAGGGAACCTTTTTGTGTTTATATTTTTGGTTTTCTTTCTTATTTTATTTTTGTATAAAATTTTCTTTTGGAGAGCGTCGACAATTTTGACCCTCTTGGTGTAGCCTGACAGTGAGGGCACTGTCAAGTTTAAGTTTGGGGGTGTGCTCGGTAAGCTTTCTTCCTTCGCATTCATTTGTATATTTTGCATTTACATACCTTATTAAAAACCTACAAAAATCGAAAATTTTCCAAAAAATATAAAATCTTTGTCAAGTTAGCTAGTGGGAGAACTCAGATTCAACATTTCGACGGTTTTGTTTGATAAGATAAGAATAACTAAATCTTATTTTTAGATTTTGAAAACCTGAAAGATAACTCTCCTTTGAAGTTAACTATAGCTGATATACGTCTTTACATCACACTACACGTGTCGTGAGTTTTGGAAATTAGATGACAAGTCTTTTATGTCTAAAAACTTTTAAATGGATAAATGATTTTCTGAGGATCAAATAGGTTTGTTCTGAAATAAGTAATATCAAGAATAGTTTATGAAGTGAAGTGAATATGAAGGGATATTATTGATGCCTTAATTGGAACTAATTCTGAAAAATAACCCATCTGGAACTTGATTGGAATGATTACACACCGAACCCACCAAACACGTCTTTTATCCAAAAAAATAATTGAACTGCCGGTTATATCTCCGTTCGTATTGAATCATCATGATTTTCACGCCAAATTGTCTTTTGTTTTTGGACCTAGGTAACTTGAGTAATTAAGTCCGCTGGGGTGTTTCTACACCTAATGCCCTAAAGCCAACTGGTTTGGGTGCATTGGTCCAAAGCTCGTTAAGAAGCCTAGAAAGTCCAGTTTAAAACAAAGTCAAGCAAGTGTTCTCTCCGAGTTAAAATTCCTAACGGTTCTTTGTGTGAGAATAATCTTGACAAAAGACAGGTTTTATAAAAAATATTTCTAGCGGAGATATGAAGGTTTTATTCTATGATAAAGACTATTGCACGTTCACAGAGGTGTGTATGAAATGAAAACAAGAAAAAGGTGGAGTGAAAAATAAGACCTAATTTCCTGTTAGGGAAGATAGAAATTCTGAAGTTGAAACTTTACTGGAAAACGAAACTTGAAAAATACTTAACTCTTTATAAAACTTATGTGATCCTTTTAAAATTTTTATCTGGGCTTTATTGTGTGACATGATGACTTTAATCGATCCTTCTAGAACTTAACGACACTATTTGCACTGCACGTAAAGACATATAAAATCTTTAGTTAAATAAGAAGCGAGGTGTGAAAAATAAGGGTTCGATAGTCTAGACTTAGGATCATAGAATTGTTATTTTCTAAAACAAAACTTTAGGGTTTGAATCATAGTTATTTCGCAAAACTAGCTTGACGGGATTTTGTGGGTAGTATGCGCTGAAAACCCTTAAGAGACAACACTCCTCCTACTAGGGACATCTAGAGGTTTAACGGCTTGTTGCACATGCTCAGTGCAATCGCGTTCCATGCGAAAGTGCGGTTAGGATTTTATTTTTTGTGAATAAATGGTTTTGCTCGGGACGAGCAAAAGATAAGTTTAGGGGTATTTGTTCATACCAGAATATTGCATTTTATACCGCCCATTCTTACGCTCGTTTGTTTATAGGCAGGTGCTTTTAATCCGTGTTTGCTACATATTTACAGGCCACAGTTTTCCTGTCCAAAATAACGCAATTGATACAAAATCTCCACTGTTACGCCAAAATACAGAACATCTGTTGACAGCAGATAAAAGCCGGGTTCCGATCATCTGTATCCGTCCAGTGCCGCTTACCAGTTCCAAAGACAAGACATATGACGGTGGTCATTCGTGTCTCGGACAAGCACAGAGCACGAGGGGGGCAGCACAAGAATCAATAAATGCGCGGAGCTCGAGGGAGAAAAGGTCAAAAGTATTATTTTTGATGCCATTTTGGGCTATTGCGGATCTGAAGAAATCATGGAAGAATCTTGACACTTTGGACCTGTTAAACAGAAGCAAATAGCAACACCAGAAACTCACAAGAAAACGACAAGCTAACCCCTCTATATGGCCGCGGTTCTGCGGCATTAGCGTGCTTAGGCCGCGGAACCGCGGCCATGTGGGCTCCTCTCTCTGTCGTTTTCTGGGGGCAGTTTGGTACTTTCATTTTGGTCCTGATTGTTGCCCTATATTTCCATTTCCCTGCCTATAAATACCCCAGAACTTGCCAAGCCTAAGGAGTTCATTCTTAAGCCTCTTTTTTTTGTTAGTTTTTAGTCTTCTTCTTCTTCTTCTTCTTCATTCTTTCCTCCATGAAAATGTAGTGAGAGTATTGAGTGGATGTTAAATGAAGTTGAGGGTTTTTGTATCATTCTTTTGCTTAACTTCCCCCTTGAGCTCTCTACCTTAACTTGATCTTGCAACCTCTTAAGTGAGCTTGCAAGTTTAAGCTTTGGTCATTGATCTCAAAGGGGTTGTATCATTTTGTTCTCTCTTTTGTGCTTCATTTCACATGAGTTCATTACCCTTCTCTTGATCTTGCAATCTCTTGATTCAGCTTGCAAGTTTAAGGGTTGGCTATTGATCCCATGGCTTGTCTTGAGTTCTATGGTTCTTAGTGTTACTTTCTTACTTATCTCTTTCTTGCATTTTTCATTCTTGTCTTTTATTACTTGCAATTTATTACCATGCACTTTAATTACTTGCTTGTAATCTTTTCTTTTCTTTGTTTATCTTTTTGTTCTCTCTTTTTTGGTTCGTTTTGTGAATGGTTGTAATTATTGTTGTTAAGAATAAATACGATATTGTAAGTTAATGTTTCTTTGCTCATTTTCTTTTCCCGTTATTTTCCATTGAACTCCGCCCAAACGATACGCAAGCGCTCCGTTAGGCACCCTACCCTACCAAGGTAACGGTGATTCCTAACCGCGACCGGTTGCGTTCGGTTTGGCCGGAGACGAAAGCAAGAGACAAGAACGGAAGGACAAGGGTAAATAAGCCGGATTCCACGAATACCGTGCTTAAATCCCCTAATCCATGTTGTTGCCGATTGCTCTAGCTTCAATTGGTCAAGACTCAGCTCAAAGGTTTTGAATACGGATTTCTTTAGCTTACACTCTCGTATCTTTTTCTTAACAACTTTATACTTTCATATAACACATAGGTTAGAATTGAACAAATATATACACATTCTTTATTGACTCATCTAAAACAAGAACGGACATACAACCATCTCCCTGTGGATTGACCCGTGCTCAACCGGCTAGCTGCAAAGCGACACCATCCTGATCGCGGCAATAACTTTAGAACTTTGAACATCCGACACGCCAAAAGCGTGCGATCAACCCACTTAACACTCTTGAACCCAGTTCCATTTCAACCATAGACCAAATGATTGAAAATTTAGAGAAAGAGGTCGACAGATTGACTACTTTAGCATCACACCATCACAACCCTCCTTACCTGAAACAATTGACACATTATTAGGATATGATAGTGAGATGATGCTAGGTTGACCACTTTAGAGAAGGGTATTGAAGTAATGACCGCGGTAGAGAATCAATCAGCTTCTACGCTAGCCCTGTGCATATAGCAGTCTGAGCAATTGTTTCTTGCTCAAGCTCAATCATTAGATAGAATAGAGGAATACGCGAAACATTTAGCTGTGAGGGTTCGGGGGAGTGAACACAGTCAATTGGAACCCAATAGTGTTAATGTCTGTCATCTAGGAAGTCACCCAAGTTAGATAAACGATCAATTGAATTTTGATGATTTCATAAATGACGATGCAATTGAATTGACTAAGTGTTATCAGGACACAAAAGAAAAACCTACGACTGATTTTTGCATTCCAATTTTAGAGGAGGAATCATGTGATTTTGACGGGTATGGTTTGGATAGATTGTCAGAAGAGATCAATGATCAGGAACCCATAATTTTTGTATCACCTAGTGATATTGTTTCGGAAGAAATGTTAGTGTGGGAACCTACTTTTTTAGATGACATATACCTACCAATTTGTGAATGTGATGAGGGAGAAATTGTATTGGGAGAGTTAGTAAACTATAGTGATAAGAATAGGATTGTGGAAGATCCTAGGGAGGAAGGCAGTCTTGAAGAATATTTTTTTATATCGAGTTTTGAGGAAATTTTTGCGGATGAACTTGATATCCTTGGTGAGTTTGAGTCGGGATCAATTTGGGAATATCCTAAGAACCTTTCTTTTGCCGAGCTTTTTACGGATGAACTCCAGTTTTTAAACGAACTTAACTCCGGAACTCAACATGTGCTTTATGAACATTCAATTCATCAAGGAAACAATTCTTTGATCTCTTCAAAACTTCATCTTCATCTTCAACGTCTTCCGATCCCTACTTTTACACGCCCATGCCCTTCACTAACATCTAACATATACCTTTTCTTTTTCTTTTTTCTTTTTATATACATATTCGTTTATTAACCATTGCACTATATAGACAAAATCTTTAAATGGTCGGTATTAATTTATGGACTAACCCAATCTTTTAACATGTAAATGGTGTAATTAGTCTTAGGACTTTTCTTTTTCTTTAAATAAAATTCTCACCCTGGTGTCTAAGTCTAGCTACCGGAGACGGGGGCAACGATGAGGACATCGTAAAACTCAGGTTTGGGGGTGAGCACTGCGTTTATTTTGCTGCATCATGTGTATATTCTGCATTGTATACATATTTTAAAACCCCATAAAAATTGAAAAATTTTCTTCATAAAACATAAAAGCTTTTTCATGTTAGCTAGTGGGGGAGCTTAGATTCGAAGTCTGACGGTTCGGTTGATAAGTTAGAAATAACTAAATCCTTGTTGTGAGATTGATGACCCGAAAGATAACCCTCCCTTTTGTTTAACTGTTGCTAATATACGTCTTTTATATCACTTACATGTGCCATATATTTTTGAGAATTTGATGAAAGTTTGACATGTCTGTATAACTTTTAAAAATTTGATAAATATCTTTAGGATCAAACAGGTTTGTTCTGAGTTAAGTAATATCAAGAATAATTCATAAGGTTAAGTGAATATGAATGATATTATTGAGGTTTTAATAGAAGCTATAAGTGTGAAAAATAACCCATCTGGAACCTTGTTGGAGTGATTACACACCTTATCCACATGTAACGTCTTCGGATTTAAAAGAAATGCTGGCTATATCTCCGTTTTCACCGAGTTCCGAATATTTTAAAATAAAATGAGTCTTTTGTTTTGTGGCCTTGGTAACTTAGATAATTAAGTCTTTGGGGTGTCTCCACACCTAATGCCCTAAAACCATCTGGTTTGGGAGTCATTGACCCAAAGCTCGCTAAATTTCCAATCGCCAAAAAAAACAAGTTAAGTAAGTGTTCTCTCCGAGTTAAAAGTCCTTATGGTTCTTTGTGGGAGAATAATCTTGGCGGAGACGAGTTTTCTATTAAAAAAGTTTTTTCGCGGGGATATGAAGGTATATTTTTTAAGACGTTTTGCACGATAACGAAGGGTGTGTATGAACAACAAACAAGTGAAAGGTAGGAGTGAAAAATAAGACTTAGGCTCTCTGTTAAAAATGATATATATTCTGACTTTAAACCTAACTGGAAAATAAAAACTTGAGAAAATCTTAACTCCTTTCAAACTCGTGTGATCCTTTAGAAGTCTATCCTGGTCTGTATTTATGACATAATGACCATAATCAAGTTCTGAAAAAGCTTATGGACACTATCCGCACAATCACGTAAAGACGCATATGAGTTTATGTTAAACAAATTGTGAGGAGTAAAAAATATGGTCCAACGTTTCTAATTTGGGTGATAGAACTTCCAACTTTGATCTCTAACTTAAGATTAGAATCAACAGTTTCTCCACAATACTAACTTGACTGGATTTTGTGGGTGTAATCCGCTGAAAACCCTCAGGGGACAACACTCCTCCTACTAGGGATACCTAGAGTTTTAACGGCTTGTTACACATGCTCAGTGCAATCGCGTTCCTTGCGAAAGTGGGGCTAGGATTTTTTGTTTTGCTCGGGACGAGGAAAAGATAAGTTTGGGGGTATTTGTTCATCACAGAAAACTGCATTTTAATATACTCATTCATGATCTATTTTGTTATTTATCGGTACTTTTAACCAGTGTCTGCTTAGTAATTACAGATTACATGTGTTCGTGATAAAATACTGGAAAAACACATTCAAAATCATGGATATAACGTTTGGGAGCCAAAACTGCAAGCAGATCAGGAAACTGACCGATATCCAAAGAGTTCTTTTGCAAATAAATGTGTGCACGAAATTTTGGTCCAACACAATACAAGTATACACACAACTCTTTGGCATGGACCATGGTGGGGCTGCCCATGGCACACACAAATGATGGCTTCTGCAAATGGGGGGGACATGGGTAATAAATGCTAAAAGTTTTGATGTGATGCATTGATTCAAGTTCCCTCCAAATCTCTGAATGCAAACCAGGTTATTTTAGACAAATCAAACAGCACTAGGATGATAATGGAGTAGACACAAGACCACCGCATCAACCCGAGCCTCTAAGCTCAGATTTGGACCGGCCATACCTCTTGAAAATCCAAGCTCGCTGGCCTTCCTTGCCCTATGTGTCCCCATCTTTTCTATGTCCCTTCCTTGCAGTCACATCACCTTATTTTTATTACATATTTAATATTTTTTGGTGCCTATAAAAGCCAGACCAGTGAGCAAGAGAAGGGCTCTCTCATATACTCTCTCATATTCATATAGTATACTCCATTTTCCATTTTCTTGTGTTTTTGGTTTAGGCTTGAGAGTGAGTGGGCTTTAACTTGATCTCTTCTTCTTCTTCCCTCTTGAAGCTTTCTCTTGAAAGCTTCATTATGGAGGTTGAACAAATTACCAATATCTTGTAACTCAACTTCAAGTGTTAATATATTGCTTTGTTTATTTGCTTTCCTTTCTTTACTTGCTTTCCTTTTCTTTTCATTATTATGTGTAACTAATTTTCTTTGGTTGTGGTAATGGTAAGGAAGTGAGATGAAAGGCTTTGCCTCCTCCTCCTCTTGTTAATGTTTAATGTGCTTATATGTATGATTCTAACTTAAATATTGTTTATGTATTGATATGATATGGTATTTTGAAACATGTTTACTTTGTAACCTCCTAATATACCATATTCACTCCCTTTCCCCATTTCAATGTTTAAGTTAAAACCAATTTAGTGTTAAGGTTGCTAGGTTTAGATATGGTATTTTGTGATCGAGTGCTTGATAATCTCATGGTTTCATATACTATATACTATCACAAACACTTAGCAAACTCAACAATAAAATCATTTGCTCTCATTAAGGAATTTGTGTTTTTGATGTTGTGGTAAGCTTGTTAACCCTCGTGCTTAGTGTTGATACCCCAAGCTCGGACGTACAAAACGGTAAGTGAACAAAACGGATTCGTTTCGTTTTTGCGGCGAATATCGGAATTTGATTTCTTGTGCTCCGCAACCTTCTTGACAAGTCATGCTTCATGCCAGGATCGACGTAAGGACGGACAACTCATGATCAAGGGAGCGTCGAAGGAATCGTCACGATTCGATCTTCCGAGCCAAGGCCACAATCACTTCTTTCTTAGCTTCTTTGCTTTCTTTTCTTTGTTTTCGTATTCTTTATTTTAGCGACAAAACCAACCCATTTGTTATTTGTTGAACCTTAAACAACAAGACCTAATACACAATTCCCTGCGGATCGACCCATACCTGCCGGCTTGCTACAACGCGCCGTGCACTTGTGGTTTATAAATTTTAAAACGAGAACGATCTCGCGCGCGCATTCTATTTTCTTAAAATCATATCCGTTTCTAAAACATACGCGTTTGCGCACGCGGGTGAATTCCCAACAGCTTTGTATCTATAACTATAAAGTCCACATGGATTAAAAATTCCTCGACTTTGATGAACACGTCCTCTAACTCACCCCGAGGTTGGGTGATAGATCGACCAGTCATCCGAAAAGTGCAGTACGCCGGTTTTAACTCTTCGATGCCTAATTGCTCATAGACAGAATACAGAAGCAAATTAACACGAGCACCTAAATTGAGTAGAGCACGATTGATATTTCTACCCCCAATGGTTATAGATATTGTAGGACAACCGGGGTCCTTTCGTTTCTTGGGTATTTTTTAGGTAAAAGCAGTGCCCACATTACTCGGTAGGAAAACTTTTTTAGGCACTTGAATTTTCCTTTTCCTATTGCACAAGTCCTTTAGAATTTTCGCATAGGACGGAACTTGTTGGATAGTATCTAGGAGAGGAATGTTTATATTAATTTGCTTTAAAATGTCCACAATCTTCTCCATTTGGAGACTTGGTCTGTTGCCACTTAACCTATGTGGATAAGGAGATTTATCAATAAGGGTTGGGCCCAACATTGGAGAAGTTTGTGGAGATGGAATGGATCCCAGAATTGGAGTTGGGATCGTTTTAGGTTGACTCAGCCAAGCGGGCTGAGGGTTCGAGCCTAGTAGAAAATTGAGAATAGGCTTGGAAAAAGATGTTGGATTAGATGAAATAGGAGTAGAAGTAGTGGCGGCCGGGGTTTCATTTGATTCAACGTCATCCACTTCACCATGTTCACCCACTTGGTTATTCAGCACTCTTCCCGATCTCAACGTGGTTACGGCACATATATTATGACTTTGTGAGTGGCCAGGATTCGGTAGAGGTTGAGATGGAAGTTTTCCTTTCTCTCTCTCACTCATCGCGGCATTTAGCTGTGCAAGTTGTGCTTCTATCGATTTTATGCTTTCACCATGGGAAGCGGTGTGCTATACTAATGTTTGGATAGAAGATGTTAAATTAGCCGTCGTTTGCGTGGAATGGTTAATAAATGTTTCCAAGCTTCGTTTGAGAGCAGAGGATTTTTCGATATCGGCCATTGGCAAAAAATTATTATAATGTGCAAAATTATTGGCCGGATTTTGAAAAGATTGCGGTTGAAAGGGGTGCTGATTTTGTTGTGGTGGCTGCTGTTGCTGTGGGGGAGGTCTTTGATAGTTGCTTAGGAACTGGTTTTTATTTTGGGTTTGGTTTTGGTTCCAAGCAAAATTAGGATGATTCATCCATCCCTGATTGTAGGTGGAGGAATAAGGATCGTTTCTCGGTCGTTGCTGAAAAGTAGCATTAGTTTGTTCTTGACCTTGAAACGGAGGATTCAAAGAGCATTCTTCTGTTAAATGTGATGGGTTAGAACAACAACCACACAAGGATTTTGGGTGCGTAACTTGGTTTAGGGAGGTAGATGAGAATTTGTTTTCGACTGCGTCGAGTTTCTTTTGTATCGCGGCCATTTCGGTTTTCACTGCAATGGAAAGTCGAGCTGACGGATACCTGCCTTAGATGAATGTCATGCCCCGCTTCCCAGTGTACGGGCAGAGGACGCGACGAGGCCGCTACGTATTTACTCAGAAGCAAATACGCTAAGCGTAACTAAGCAATATAAAAGAAAATATACACAAGAGACAGGATATAATAAAACAGCAACTTTATTTATTAACATTCTTTTGTACAATGCATGCAAAGGAAATACAACTGAAATAAAAGCGATGCCTAAACAATGGCATGACAGGAAATTAAAGGTACTAAATAGAAAATATACAATGTCTAGATCTCAGGGTCTTCGCTGTACTGATCCAAGTCTTCTGCAGTTTGCTCGATCTTTGACGAGTCCAAATCGCCCGAAAACATTCAAAGAAGAAAGAAATAGAATGTCGTCAGCGAACAGGTTGCTCGGTAAGTCCCAAAGATAAGCGGAAATTAGAATAGACAGAATAAGAAGGTATCTTTTAAAGTTGTATTATATTGTTGTAATATTGTGTTAACGCTGTTGTTTATAGCTTGGTACAGAAGGATGCCGGTGTATACGAGAGGGGTCCCTATATAGTAGAGACCAGGGTAAACGGAATGTACAAGGAACCGTTAAGCCATGGTACAACAGCAACGGAATATAGGTTAGGTGTCTCAATCTTACTGTCTCGTGCCACTTTTAACACCTTCCGTACCAATCTATCCCTTAAACCCCGTAGTGTTTTGATTGTATTGTTGTATTGTATTGTACAGGTTGTATAGTTGGATGACTGACCAAAACCATGATATCAGTAACGGATGTAACTGTATAATCACGTAAATGGAATGTATATCCATGGTTCGGTTCGGTCAAATTGTATAGATTGGTAGATTGAATATATGGAATAATTGATTCATGGATTCATGTTGAATTGTAATATTGTGGATTGTAAATTGTGATCGTAGATTGTAGATTGTACTTGAATCATATTCAAGTCAGATTATAATGAGACTCAAGAGATTGGTCCCGCTTAAACCTATATTTACTAGGGTCCTTAGGTTAAATTATAGAACTTGAGGGGGTTTTATGTAAAAATACTTTTATATACTTTTCAAAACACACCCCAAGTATTTATTAATCGTATTTAGAGTTGTAATGAATGTAGATTTTATATTGTGATATTTCTAGTGGAAATATCCTAATTTCATGATAAATGGTATTTATTTGTAATATTGGTTTTGTATGGAATTCATGGTATTTTAGTGTAAGATTGATTCTTGTGATTTTGAAAAGAGTTAGAATATTTATATTATAACAAAATAGGTATTTTAATGATAAATATACATATATTTATACAAAAATAATTTTAATATATTTTATATTCTAAAAATCTCATTTTCTTAAGATGTCGTATTTTAAATCTTTCGAGACCGAATGCTCCATGCGGAGGTCTGAATCTCGCACTACTAAGCCTGAGGATATGCGATAATCCGCACCACCCCGAACGGGTTCCCTAAAATGGGTTGTAGCGGCGCTTTGCAAAGATTTGTATAAATACTAAATCCTTTAGAAAACGGTTTTATTAAGTAAATGGTATTTATTTGTAAAGATGTCGATTTCCCGTATTCTATGTTCTAGGGTTGTGAGATATCCCTCAAATTGCCTCTTCACCGTCAATTGTGGCCAGGTAAGTACAAGTGAAGAAAGGAGGGATCCGCTCACGAATCACCGTGAGACGGGCCTTTTAAAATTACCTTTCTCACTTGTCTAGCCTAGATACCATAAAGTCAGGTTTAGATAAACGACTGATGCCCACAACCTTCCTCTGTCCTAATGAGTGCGACAGTCCTTAATTGGCTGAGTCTAGATATTTTTATTATTAGCTCAAAGGTTATTTATTTGTAAAGATGTATCAATACTAAATCTTTTAGAAATGGTTTTATTAAGTAAAGGGTATTTAATTAAAAATGTTTGTTTTCCCGTATTCTAAGTTCTCGAGGGTATCGTGTTATGTTGCATATGAGTGTGTGAGGATGTAGGTCGTTACCTCGTGATCTACTTAAAGGTATAACAAGTTTAATGGTTTAAATGTATAATTGAAACAATGTGGTATTTAAATGAAAAATACAATAAAGTGAAATAGCCATCATTTTATGAAATGAAACATGATCAATTTGGTTGATTAGTGTTTAATAGTCATCATGAGGGAGTTTAAGCATAATTGTATTAACGAGAAGTGGAGTTTTATGAAGAAACCGAATCGGAAATCGGATTTGTTCCGATTCCATCGGGTTTTGTAAATCCGTATTTTTTGAATAGAAAAGAGAGATAGAAAATGGGACTTACGGTTTCAGGACACACAAGAGGGTGAGAAGAAAGTAGTGGAATCACTGATGTGTTGCGTCGTCGCCGGAAGTTCCTAGAACGATCGCCGGAAGTTCCGCCGGGAATTCGTCGGAGCTTCGCCTCGAGCTCGTTTTCAAAGTGCACAAGATTCTTGGAAATTTTTAGAGAGTTGGCTCAGAATTTTGGGGTGAGAGGGTATGGGGTATGGGTATATTTATAGGGTTAAGCTAGGGTTAGGGTGGGTGTAGGGTTTTTAATTAAAAATGTAAAAATATAAGAAATTCATTAAAAATTGGAGTAATTAGGTGTTAATGGGCTCTCTGGAGGTGGTCTACAGAAATAAAGTATGCAGTGGAGGTGGGGAGATCAAAAGTCACTTTTCCCAGTTGGAGACTCGGCCGTCCGGTCGAGTCTGGCCGGCGGCGCCGGCCCGAGTCGGGCCGAGTCACGGCCTAGGGAGGTAGGGGGTCTCATGTGGTAGGCACTGGTACTTTCAGTTTTTCAGGTTCAATTCAAAGTTTGGGAGTTATCTCAGGTGGACTGTTGGGCTTCTATAAAATTTAAAACAATTAAATATTAAAAATAATGTTGGGCAGGGGATTTGAACTCTGGTGGCTTGGTTCAGCAGTGCAAGGTATTACCAATGAGCTACAAGCTCCTTCTTGTAATTATGGTCTGAATTAATTACTTAAAGAGATATCACCAACATTAAATACTCCAAGTATACTTTGAATTTAAATCAATTCTTTGTACCTTAAAAATGGAGTTGTTACAGTCTACCCTCCTTACAAAAATTTCGTCCTCGAAAATCAAAACTTTTATTTGAGGACTAGTTTACAAAGAGGTGAGGATATCTTGCACGTATTTCATCTTCCCTTTCCCAAGTGGACTCTCCTGGAGTGTCTTTTCTGCACATCACTCGGACCAAGTTAACTTCCTTGTTCCGAAGTGTCTTCACTTTCTTGTCCAGGATTTCCACAGGTTGTTTCTCACAAGATAAATTAGGATGGATAGTGAGCTCGGAATGATCGAGAACATGGCTGGGGTCACTCACATACCTTCTGAGTTGGGATATGTGGAACACATTATGCACTACTTCCAATGAAGGTGGAAGCGCTAAGCGTTATGCCACTTCACCGACTCATTCGAGTATGTCGAACGGTCCAATGTATCTCGGACTTAGCTTATCCCGTCTTCCAAATCGGATCACTCCACGGTTCAGAGATATCTTCAAGAATACGTGATCTCCTGGCTGGAACTCCAAGTGTCATCTCTTTGCATCAGCCCAGTGCTTCTGTCGATCTTGGGCTATGCGCATCTTTTCCCTGATAGTACGAACCACATCAACAGTCGCTACTATCATCTCTGGTCCAAGAAGTTCCCTATCTCCGATGTTGTCCCAACTTAATGGCGATCGACACTTCCTTCCATACAATTCTGCAAAAGGTGCCATTCCTATGCTTGCTTGGTAGCTGTTGTTGTACGAAAACTCCACAAGATGTAGGTGATCTTCCCACGATCCTTTGAAGTCCAACATACATGCTCTGAGCATATCCTCCAAGATCTGAATAGTTTGCTCAGACTGACCATCGGTTTGTGTATGATAAGCCGTGCTGAAGTTCAGACTTGTTCCCAAGCTTGCTTGCAGACTCTGCCAAAATTGCGATCGGAACCTGGTGTCACGATCGGAGACAATGCAGACCGGTACTCCATGAAGTCTCAAAATTTTCTGTATGAGTTCATGGGTATCAGAGATAGTACATTATGAAGAGTTTAAATCTTTAAGTAGATTATTACCTCCATGTACTTCTTTGCTAGTGTCTCGGTTGATTGGCCAACTCGAAATGGGATGAAGTGAGCCGACTTTGGGAGTCGATCCACAATGACCCATACAGCATCGTTACCCTTTGTTCTGCAAGGAAGAGCAGTCACAAAATCCATTGTGATGTGTTGCCTCTTCTATTCTGGGATTGTGTAAGTCGATGTACAACACCCCACGACTTGCGGGGAGGCGGAAATATGAAAAACGATCTTGTTTATATGCTAAATATCGACTAACCGCATGAATCGAAGCTAAACGATAACTAACATGAAACATAGAAGTTCTATACTACTATGTTTAGGGATTATACCTAACGAATCGTGTCCTTCGTCTTTGCGAACTCCACCTCCTCCTCGGCCTTCTCGAAGTAGTAGACGATCCACCCGAGAGCTTTACTCCAAGCTTAGCCTCTAAACTTGAGGCAATTAACTTTCTTTAAGTGCTAATCAAAGAAGCTAGGTGATATAGAATGAGGGTTATGGTTTAATTAGTCTAACTAATCCTTGTACTCAACACATGAGAGGGGAGGATTAGGGTTTGAAGAGGGAGAGCTTGAGGAGAGAGAAGATGAACATAATAATGAATTGAGAATAATGAGTTATGATAATATATATCAAGCATTTCTTTTTATCAAGAAAAGAAAATAAATCAATTTAACAACCATGCTTGATAATATCTAGTGATGATTCATCTCCATGAGTCATTAAGCATTTATGATGCATTAATGACATGGATGAATCATCCATATGACTCACTAATCACATTCATTGTATATGCCACCTAAACCTTCTTAGTCACCACCTTCTAGAAGCTTCTCGCGCAATTACGAGAACGCCCCTCCTTTCCGCAAAAATACGGAAAAACTTTAGACTGTATAAATCCAATAACCGGATACCAGTAACTGGTTTAAACCAAAGCCGACTGGTAAAAACTGTCCGAAAGTCGTACGTACGTAAACACACGTATGCGTCCGAACCTTTGTCGTAAAACCATACGACCTCTATATCGTTTCGCCTGGAGTAGGGAAACTCTCTGTGTGGGACTCTAGAGACTCGACTACTACGCTGGCAGTGGGTTTAACCACAGACCGCAAGCGGCACTAGCTGTACGTAACGGTCCCCAGGTAGATGTCGATAAGAAGGCCGATGAGGAAACCCATCCGAACTCCTACTGAGTCTGATGTGACAATCTCCATACAGTCCGGTCCGTTCGTCTAAGACTATCGCATATCGGGCCTAGGGGGCGGCAAGCGTCAGTCCCCTAATAGAGGTATAAGTCGTGTCGGAGGGAAGCCCATTACACCCTGAGAAACTACTGGAACCTACCAGCAAATCTCGCTTGCCCTGGCCAGGGACTTTGCGTAATGGCTCTCTGACACAGCGCGATATCAACCCCCAATACCGGGAGAGACGAATCCTGTCTAACCGCTACTGCCTCCAAGTGCTCGGGACTGCACCCAACTGCTACCTTTTTGCACGACTCCTTTGAGCCGTGGTAGGGTAGCAATCTAAGAACAGTGGGACACACTCGAGGCGAAGTAGCAGTGTCAAGTCTGCGGACTATGCTGTACTCATGTCACCTGGGAACTGTTCACTGACGACTGGTATAAAACCATCCAACAGTTCCCTGTGAGTCCTGTCCGGTGTACCCGTAACCCAACGAGCACCTGCATACTATCTCCAGTACGACGTACTGACGGCTGTGGGACAGACCATCTCCCCAACTGGGATGAGAAGCGTACACACTAGTCTACTCCAGAGTATCGATGCCCTGTCTCGATAATCTTACGACTAGGGACCTGAATAAGGATGTGCTTGTAGACTACCCAGCCCCCACTAGTGTGACTGCTATCACAACGCCGGTAGTCAAGCAAGATCCTAAGAGCTCTATCAATACGTATACTCACATATTAAGATAGAAAAACCAAGTAGCATACTACCATGTTTAGCAAGACTGTTATATACATGTGAATATCCCAAGCTTTCATTAAGTAATATACAAACTAGTATGATACAATAATGGCCCCTAGGGCATATACATTAACAATCTCCCACTTGCACTAGGGCCATGTACTGGCATATCGAAGACCAATGATCTCGAGTAGCCTCTCGAACTGAATCTGAGGTAGGGCCTTCGTGAATGGATCAGCAATGTTCTCTTCAGAAGCAACTCTCCGTACCTCGATCTCCTGACGATCAATGATCTTCCTGATCAGGTGATACCGCCTTAAGATGTGTCTGGACTTCTGATGGGACCTTGGTTCCTTCGCTAAAGCTATAGCTCCGTTGTTGTCGCAATACAGAGGTATTGGATCAACTATGGTAGGAACCACCTGAAGTTCTGTTAGGAACTTCTTCATCCAGACTGCTTCTTTTGTGGCATCGCAAGCAGCTATATACTCCGCTTCCATCGTTGAGTCAGCAACGGTGTCCTGCTTGGAGCTCTTGTAGCACACCGCCCCTCCATTGAGGGTAAAGACATAACCCGACATGGACTTGGAATCGTCCTTATCACTCTGGAAGCCGGAATCAGCAAAGGCCTCCAACCTGAGGTCTTTTCCGCTGTAAACCAAGAACATCTCCTTAGTCCTTCTCAGGTACTTGAGAATGTTCTTTACTGCTATCCAGTGCTTCTCCCCTGGGTCTGACTGATACCGGCTTATCA
This sequence comes from Agapanthus africanus, assembly GCA_030015575.1. NCBI lineage: Eukaryota > Viridiplantae > Streptophyta > Magnoliopsida > Asparagales > Amaryllidaceae > Agapanthus > Agapanthus africanus. The sequence continues at coordinate 762,500,320 of JASDDO010000022.1, read as the reverse complement.
CGCTTAGTGCGTAAGCTACATCTGGTCTGGTGCACAACATCGCATACATTATAGAGCCTACCGCAGAAGCGTAGGGTATAATAGACATGCGTTCCCTTTCTAAATCAGTCTTGGGAGACATCTCTTTGGAGAGGGTGATTCCGTGACAAGCCGGTAGATTACCGCGCTTAGAATCTTCCATACTGAATCTTTTCAGTACAGTGTCGATATACCTGGACTGCGAAAGTCCCAACATCCTCTTGGATCTATCACGATAGATCCGGATCCCCAGAATGTAAGAGGCATCACCCAGGTCTTTCATGGAGAACCTGTGTGACAAGAATCCTTTGACAGATTGTAGCATAGGAATGTCATTTCCTATCAATAGAATGTCATCCACGTACAAGACGAGGAATACGACACTTCTGGCTACAACTTTACTATATATGCACGGTTCATCTGAATTTTTGATAAAGTCATATTCTTTGACTGTCTCATCAAAACAGATGTTCCAACTCCACGATGCCTGCTTTAGTCCATAAATGGACTTAAGCAGCTTGCATACTTTCCCGCTGCTCCCACTCTGATTGAAACCCTCTGGCTGATCCATATAGACGCATTCTTCTAAATTTCCATTCAGAAAAGCCGTCTTTACGTCCATCTGCCAGATTTCATAATCATGGAAGGAAGCAATAGCAAGAAGGACCCGAATGGATTTGAGCATAGCCACTGGAGAAAAAGTTTCGTCATAGTCCAAACCAGGTCTTTGACGAAAACTCTTTGCAACAAGTCTAGCCTTATAGGTTTCCACCAGTCCATCTACACCAATCTTTTTCTTGAAGATCCATTTGCATCCTATGGGTTTTACCCCATCTGGAGCAAAGTCCAAAGTCCATACTTTGTTGGTGTACATGGACTCCATTTCGGTCCGCATTGCATCTAGCCATCGTACCGAGTCGCCGCTCTGGATGGCCTGCTGGAAGTCAGTAGGTTCATCATCACCTATGATGCAATCCTCTCTATCCCCATCTATGAGAAAACCGTAGTATCTCTCAGGCGGATGAGACGGCCTACTACTCCTGCGGAGGGGTGCGGGAATGTCCTGTTCTTCTTCAACTTCCGGTTCTACCAAACTTTCAGTAGCAGCTTGTGGTTCTGGAATTTCTTCCAGTTCTATTTCGCTCCCACTTCTTTCCTTTTCTAAAAACTGATGTTCTAGAAAATGGGCATTACGAGAAACAAAAACCTTTTGTTCCTCTTCGTAATAGAAATAATATCCCTTGGAGTTCTTTGTATATCCCACAAATATACATTTTACTGATCGTGCCTCGAGCTTGTCCACATGCTGCTTTTTAACAAAAGCTGGACATCCCCAAATCTTCATATGCTGAAGATGGGGTTTCTTCCCAGTCCACATCTGATATGGAGTGGTAGGCACAGTCTTGGTAGGAGCCCTGTTCAGAAGATATGTTGCTGATTCTAGCGCATAACCCCAAAAAGATCACGGTAACTCAGCATTACTCATCATGGATCGTACCATATCCAATAGGGTTTGATTCCGTCTCTCCGATACACCGTTGTGCTGTAGAGTGTATGGAGGAGTAAGCTGAGAGAGAATTCCTTTCACTTTTAGGTAACCTAGGAACTCGGCACTCAAGTATTCACCATCTCGATCAGATCTAAGTGTCTTGATAGTTTTGCCGGTTTGGTTTTCTACTTCATTCTTATACTTTTGGAATTTCTCAAAAGCCTCGGATTTATGTTTCATCAGATAAATGAATCCGTATCTTGAGTAATCATCCGTGAAAGTAATGAAATTGGAAAAACCACCTCTTGCATGTGTAGACAATGGACCACATACATCGCTGTGTATGAGTCCTAAGAGCTCGCTCGCTCTTACTCCTTGTCCAGTAAATGGAGTCTTTGTCATCTTTCCTTTGAGACAAGATTGACAAGTGTCATAAGTTTGATATTCGAACGAGTCTAAATATCCTTCTCTATGCAACTTAGTCAACCTTCTCTCATTGATGTGACCCAGTTTACAATGCCATAAGAAAGCTTTATTTAAATCTGGAGACTTTCTTTTAAGTGTGTTCTGGACATTGAAAATTTGGAGTTGGTTTAAAACATATATACCGTTATTTAGTGTACCAGACCCAATCAAACCATGATTAAGGTGGATGTTAACAACATCTTTTACAAACGTGAAATCATAACCTTTATTTGATAACAAGGAAACTGATATGATATTACACGTTAAGCTTGGTACAAAAAAACAGTTATGTAAAACCAAAATGTGTCCACTCGTCAATCCTAGGTGATAATCCCCGACGGACGCAGCTCCCACGCTAGCTCCGTTAGCAACCTTTAGGGTCATATCACCTTCCTTCAGCACTCTACGGTTTCTCAGTGCCTGCAATGAATTGCAAATATGAGATCCTGATCCGGTATCCAATACCCAGGAAGTAGAGTTGATTGACAGACAATTCTTAATTACAAACACACCTGAAGTCGAAGCCACAGCTTGCTTCATTTCCTGGTTCTTGGCGTTCCACGCCTTGCAATCCTTCTTCCAGTGCCCTTTCCTGTGACAATGGAAGCACTCATCCTGGCCAACTACCGGTACCGCAAACTTTTCTTTCCCTTCCCTCCCACCTTACTAACACCTCCTCTAGATTTGGTGGCGGCCTTCTTCTTCCTTCCTTTGGCCCTTGCCTTGGACCCGGAAGAAGATGCACCGCTAACAAACATAGCGGGTGTTTCCCTTGTCTTCTGCAAGGTGCCCTCTGCACTCCTTAACATGTTCAGGAGTTCCGGAAGTTCAACTTCTTTTCTTTGAATGTTGAAGTTCAGGATAAACTGGGCGTAGGTGTGAGGAAGGGACTGGAGAATAAGGTCTGTATAGAGCTCATTATCCAAAGTCGTCCCAAGGTCTGCGAGCTCTTCAATATAGCCGATCATCTTTAGGACATGTTCTCCTACCGATGACCCGACAGCCAACCTCGCTCGAAACAAGTTCTTAGAGGTCTCGTATCTTGCTATACGAGATTGCTCTCCATAAAGTTCCTTTGTATGGAGAAATATGCCATCTAGGTCCATATCCTCGTGCCTCCTCTGATGTTCATTGTTCATCGAGGCAAGCACGATGCACTTGGCTTTCGCGCAATCTAAATCCCAGGTTTTGCGGATTTCCATATCCGCATTGCTGGATTTGGGACCAGGGACAGCAGGTGCCGTAGCGGTGAGGACGCACCCCAATTTGTCATAGGTCAAAGCCATTTTGACATTCCGCAGCCAATCTTTATAGTTTGGCCCTGTCAGTATATTTTTCTCTAAAAGTAACTTAAGTCCAGTCATTTTCAGGGTCGCTGTAATTAGGAGAGAGAGAAGAAAACTTTTTAGCATGATGCTCTTGCAAGTTTAGAGTGGTTTTTAGTTTATCTAAACTGGATGGCACCCACTGTTTCTCGAATCCTTCCTCAAACCATAAAAGAAGAATTAGCCAGGACTATTCTCACTGTACAATTCTTGCTTAACCGTTCAGCCAGGCTAGTGTCGATACTTCGAGGGAGGTTTTCCAATGCTTTCGTGAACTTCCTTAATTAAATAACCTCTTTTCTCTGGGGGCGTAACCCCACTGACACCTACTTGGTTTATAGCATTGATCGTTAAGTGACGAATCTCCTGATAAGTAGTATATACTCACAGTAGGATCAGGATCCAAATATCATCGTATGATAATGTTGAAGGAATGCTACCAACATTCATCAAACTCCAAATGGTATGCATCACTTTGCAAATTTCAGTTTCTTTAGAAATTCCCGATATAAGTTTTTGCCCCATGCTCTTATGACCTTGGCTTTGGTCAAAATGTCATAAGTCACATGTCAAGTTCTACCCGTCATTATCTTGTCAATTTGAACCCATCCGTATATACCCCTGACTTTGGTCAAATGATAATACGACTGTCCCAAACTAACTCATCTATCTTATGCAACAAATGAAAACCCAGCAGCTACCAAACACTATGCCTTGACTTAGGCCAAAATGTATAGCTTGAATACTACTGAATACCCAAATGAAATGACGGAGGGCTACGAATGGTTTTGGCTAAACCGTGAACGTAGTGAACTTGATATAACCGAAGGAACCTGATAGCTTTTTAAAAGGAGTGGTTAAAGCTCCGCATTTAAAAATATCTGTTTTTAAAATTAACCGAGTGGTTTCTTTTAAATTGTTCCAACGATTAACTTTTGTTTTATTTTCTTTGCATTATAAATAATGCGTCCCATCATTAACCTATCATTGCAGAAAACAACGAAAATACAACGTCCTCTTATGCCATCCGCATTCGCCACGGGGTCCCGTCATCACCCGTTAGGTTACTTAACTAACGGCAGAGCGGGGGCTGGGCTAGCGCGGGTGTAAAACATAAGTGACGTCTAAATAGCTATCATATATAGATATTGTACATTCGTCAGACGCAATAATAGGCATTCCAGATCACAGATGAACTTTATTGGATTTGCAAGCAATCCGTGTTTGTTTTGAGCCTGCAACAAAAGACGGATTACACAGTTGTGATGAATAGCCATTACCCCACCCAAGACCCCTACGGGTGCGGCAAACTACCCGCCCGGCAGTTTGTGCACCCCACCTTGGGTCTGTCCTAGGAGCAAAAACAGTAAAATGAAATAATACAACGGTGGCTACAACCGCAACCTGGATGTGCCCCGCAAAATAATATTACAACAAATTACATTTACATCATATGAATTAAATAATAACCCATCACATAACCCCGGCTATACATCACAACAGTCCAACACAGTTCATATGCACAAACAGATAAAATCCATTACAGAAATGTGCAACCCCCTGCCAACCGACATACTAGCAGTCAGGGGAGGTTTACGAACACATTATACAAACACAGATATAATCCAACAAGCAAATACTGTATAATTTCGATCGATTAAACACTTTTAATTTTGCTCCAATACTTCTCTGTAAATCTGAAACCTGAGCAAAAATTAAAAATTCCAGAAAATACCAAATATCACAGAGAAGCAACACAGGAAAATTGGGTTCCTGAATCTCCAACTCGGCGGCGGAATCGCGGCGGATCGGTGGGATCCGCCGCGGTTCCGCGGCGCTTTAGGCGATTCAGGGGCCCAATTTTCTTGGGTGTTCTTCTACTGTCTTTTCAAGCTTTCTGAACCTTCCTGAAAAATTTTTGGACTTCATTTGAAAAACGACAGAAACACATGATTTCGGGCTTTTCCGGTTTCGTTTTTTCCGTTCGAAATTCATACAAATTTGCAAGTAAGTTATTTATTGTTTAGCGAGGCTCTGATACCACTGTAAAACGATGTACAACACCCCACGACTTGCGGGGAGGCGGAAATATGAAAAACGATCTTGTTTATATGCTAAACATCGACTAACCGCATGAATCGAAGCTAAACGATAACTAACATGAAACATAGAAGTTCTATACTACTATGTTTAGGGATTATACCTAACGAATCGTGTCCTTCGTCTTTGCGAACTCCACCTCCTCCTCGGCCTTCTCGAAGTAGTAGACGATCCACCCGAGAGCTTTACTCCAAGCTTAGCCTCTAAACTTGAGGCAACTAACTTTCTTTAAGTGCTAATCAAAGAAGCTAGGTGATATAGAATGAGGGTTATGGTTTAATTAGTCTAACTAATTCTTGTACTCAACACATGAGAAGGGAGGATTAGGGTTTGAAGAGGGAGAGCTTGAGGAGAGAGAAGATGAACATAATAATGAATTGAGAATAATGAGTTATGATAATATATATCAAGCATTTCTTTTTATCAAGAAAAGAAAATAAATCAATTTAACAACCATGCTTGATAATATCTAGTGATGATTCATCTCCATGAGTCATTAAGCATTTATGATGCATTAATGACATGGATGAATCATCCATATGACTCACTAATCACATTCATTGTATATGCCATCTAAACCTCCTTAGTCACCACCTTCTAGAAGCTTCTCGCGCAATTACGAGAACGCCCCTCCTTTCCGCAAAAATACGGAAAAACTTTAGACTGTATAAATCCAATAACCGGATACCAGTAACTGGCTTAAACCAAAGCCGACTGGTAAAAACTGTCCGAAAGTCGTACGTGCGTAAACACACGTATGCGTCCGAACCTTTGTCGTAAAACCATACGACCTCTATATCGTTTCGCCTGGAGTAGGGAAACTCTCTGTGTGGGACTCTAGAGACTCGACTACTACGCTGGCAGTGGGTTTAACCACAGATCGTGAGCGGCACTAGCTGTACGTAACGGTCCCCAGGTAGATGTCGATAAGAAGGCCGATGAGGAAACCCATCCGAACTCCTACTGAGTCTGATGTGACAATCTCCGTACATTCCGGTCCGTTCATCTAAGACTATCGCATATCGGGCCTAGGGTGGCAAGCGTCAGTCCCCTAATAGCGGTATAAGTCGTGTCGGAGGGAAGCCCATTACACCCTGAGAAACTACTGGAACCTACCAGCAAATCTCGCTTGCCCTGGCCAGGGACTTTGCGTAATGGCTCTCTGACACAGCGCGATATCAACCCCCAATACCGGGAGAGACGAATCCTGTCTAACCGCTACTGCCTCCAAGTGCTCGGGACTGCACCCAACTGCTACCTTTTTGCACGACTCCTTTGAGCCGTGGTAGGGTAGCAATCTAAGAACAGTGGGACACACTCGAGGCGAAGTAGCAGTGTCAAGTCTGCGGACTATGCTGTACTCATGTCACCTGGGAACTGTTCACTGACGACTGGTATAAAACCATCCAACAGTTCCCTGTGAGTCCTGTCCGGTGTACCCGTAACCCAACGAGCACCTGCATACTATCTCCAGTACGACGTACTGACGGCTGTGGGACAGACCATCTCCCCAACTGGGATGAGAAGCGTACACACTAGTCTACTCCGGAGTATCGATGCCCTGTCTCGATAATCCTACGACTAGGGACCTGAATAAGGATGTGCTTGTAGACTACCCAGCCCCCACTAGTGTGACTGCCATTACAACGCCGGTAGTCAAGCAAGATCCTAAGAGCTCTATCAATACGTATACTCACATATTAAGATAGAAAAACCAAGTAGCATACTACCATATTTAGCAAGACTGTTATATACATGTGAATATCCCAAGCTTCCATTAAGTAATATACAAACTAGTATGATACAATAATGGCCCCTAGGGCATATACACTAACATATTGGTAACGGTTGAAGTAGTCCGGCTGTCCGGTGATGTTCAACCTTTACTTGCTGACACACCAAGCATTTTGCGACGCTTCTGGCTACTTCACACTTCATTCCACGCCACCAATAATACCGACGTAGATCTTTGTACATTTTGGTACCTCCAGGATGTACTGAGTAGGGAGAGCTGTGAGTTTCTTTCATCAACTCTTCCCGAACAAGACCTTTTGGTACACACAATCTGCTGCCGTATCTCAAAGATCCGTCTTCATGGATGATGAAGTCTGTTCTGAGTCCATTCTCCACTTGTTCTTTGATCTTTTGCAACTTAGCATCACTTGCTTGAGCTGCTTTGATCTGATTGACAATGGTTGATTGAACTTGTAAATTCATCAAACTTGAAGCATTACCTGGCATGACTACTTCAATCTTCATCTGATGCAAGTCTTGTTGAAGCTTCCACTGAGCGGTGAGATTCATCGGTAATGGTTGACGACTAAGAGCATCAGGTACCACATTCACCTTCCCTGGGTGATATTGTAAATTGATGTCAAAGTCCGCCATGAGTTCTAACCATCTTCTCTGCCGCATATTCAACTCCTTCTGAGTAAACACGTACTTCAGACTCTTATGATCTGTATAGATGTTCACTCGCTCACCAAGTAGATAATGGCGCCAAATCTTGAGAGCAAAGATGACGGCTGCTAACTCTAGATCATGCGTCGGATAATTGCGCTCATGAATCTTCAGTTGTCTTGAAGCATAAGCCACAACTTTACCATGCTGATGTAGAACGCATCTTAATCCCTTATCGGATGCATCACAATGCACTTCGAATCCTCCAGATTGATCCGGTATTACGAGAATAGGTGTTGATGTCAACCTTGACTTGAGTTCTATGAAAGCTTGTTCGCATGCTTCTGACCACACAAATTCTTCATCTTTACGTGTGAGCCTGGTCAGGGGTGTTGCTATCTTCGAAAATCCTTCAATGAACCTTCTGTAATATCCAGCTAAACCCAAGAAACTCTGAATGTCCTTCACTAACTTTGGTGTAGGCCATTCACTGACTGTTGAAACCTTCACTGGATCCACAGAGATTCCTTCTCCTGATACGATATGTCCAACAAAACCAACTTGTTTTAGCCAAAACTCGCACTTACTGTACTTGGCATAGAGCTGATGTTGTCGAAGAGTTTCCAGGACAATTCGTAGGTGCTCGGTATGTTCTTTCCGACTCTTAGAATACACCAGTATGTCGTCGATGAAGATGACAACAAACCTGTCAAAGTACTCCCGGAAAACTTGATTCATTAGGTTCATTAATATTGCTGGTGCGTTGGTCACTCCAAATGGCATCACTAGAAATTCGTAATGTCCATAGCGAGTTCTGAAAGCTGTTTTATGAATATCAGCTTCCTTGACCTTCACCTGATAATAACCTGAATGAAAAACCAATTTAGAGAAAACACAAGATCCACTTAGCTGATCGAATAAATTATCGATGCGTGGGAGTGGATACTTGTTCTTTATAGTGGCTTCGTTCAAGGCTCTGTAATCGATGCACATTCTGTATGAACCTTCCTTCTTCTTCACAAGTAGTACAGGTGATCCCCAACTTGAAGTGCTGGGACGAATCCATCCTTTCGCCGGTAATTTGTCCAACTGTGTTCGGACTTCCTTCAAACCTTCCGGACTTAAACGATAGGGTGCTTTGATCACCGGTTGTGCTCCTGGTACTAAATCAATGCTGAATTCAAGAGCTCGATCGGGAGGCAAACCTGATATGTCGTCAGGAAACACATAGTCAAACTCTCGAACCACATCTGGTTTTGATTCTTCCTCCACTTGAGCTGCTGCAACTACTGCTTCCCTTGGCTTCGCTTTGTAGGTACCCGGCTCCAGGGTACGGTCTCCGCTTTTGAAATAGAAGACCAGATGGTCTTGAATCTCGAATATTACCCTCCTTTGACGACATTCGATGGTAGCATAAAAAGTTCTAAGTCAATCCATACCTAGAACCACATCGAAGTTCGGTATGTCCAGCACTTTGAAGTCAGCATAAAATTCTCGGCTGCAGATGACTACCGGACACAAGCTGTATCCCATTGTTGCCTTTAAAACGCCGTTTCCTGAACTGACATTCCAGCTGGATACAAGCGGTGAGACTGGAATCGCATGGGTTCGGACAAACCGTTGCGACATAAAACAGTGAGGTACTCCAGTATCAAACAATGCTAGTGCAGGTATTGAGGATACTAAGATTGTACCTAAGGTATGTGGGATATGTTTTAGGTATAGGAAAAGTATGTAGGATAAATATCAAGACTGAAAGAAATTTTGAGAAAGAAAGGGTTACCAGTGATAACTTGGCCAGTGGACTCAGCTTCTTCCACTGTCATCGTGAAAGCCTGGGGCCTTGGTACATTCCTCCTGTCTTGAGGAGCATTCGTCGGAATTTTCCTTTGAGCTTGATGGAACTGACGAGGAGGTGGTGCAGCTTGTGGTCCTCTAGGTGGTGCAGGTAGTGCAAGTCTTGGAGCAGGTGCCTGAAAGACTGGTCGCTGCGGATAGGTAATTGCTGGCCTGGGTGCAGCAACTGGGTTTTGTCTTTGGGGACAAGACCCAATATCATGAGCAGCTAAACCGCAGACTAAAAAAAGACGATTGGCTCGCCGGTAGTCTTTCATCATATGTCCAGTTCTCTTGCAGTAGGTACAAAAGGCTGGGCTGGGACGATGGTTCGGTAATACGGGTCGCCTTGGCACAAAAGGTGGCCTAGACGAGGCTCCTCCTGCCATCTGGTTGACCGGGCGTTTAATTGCAGATTGAGGTCTTCCCCTCGCCTTTACCGCTGCCTTATAACGGCGGGCAGCTTTCAAAGCCGATTCATGAGTCGGAAAATCTCCTGTGGCTAGTGCAGCCTAGATCTCCGAGTCTAAACCTTGTTGAAGTCGACGGGCTCTGATATCATCCGTCGGTATCAAGTGTGCCGCGAATCGACTGAGCATGGTGAACTCAGCGTCATACTCATCTACTGACTTGGTCCACATTGAACCTTGTTGCAGATGGATGAACTGTTGTTCCATGTCGAACCTGACAGTCTCAAGGAAGTACTTAGCGTCGAACATGTCACGGAAAGTCTTCTATTCGATGGGTTGTTCAAGACGGCTTTCTTCCGCCTTCCACCAGTTTCGTGCATTGTCCGCGAGCTGTAATTTTGCAACACGAACCCAAGCTAATTCTGGCACTTGTGCCACTGACAGATCATCTTCGATACTCTGAGCCCATTCCTTAGCTTCCAGTGGGCTCTCCTTTCCTGCAAACTGTTTGGGGTGCAAAGCCCTGAATTGCTTCACCCCAGCTGCTTCTGCCTCAGGACGGTTCATTAAAAGAGCAGTCTGCTGCCGCTGTCCCTCTAAGAGGCTTCAGATTGCCTCAAGAAGAATCGTTTGCTCGTTGATCGGAGCAGGGGCGGCAGGTGTGAGTGGTAGTGGTGGGTGTGTGTTGTTGACATTGGTGCTGGTGTTGTTCAGGGAATCTATAACCTTGAAGAAAAATTTGGGTTAGGACAGATTCAAAGTACATGAAATGATAAGATTCAAGGAACATGAATTGTAAAGAATGTTTTAGTTGCTGGTTCTTTTGTTATATTTCTTAGGTTGTTCACGCAGAGCAGAACTACATAGTATGGTTTTATATAGCTCTGACCTGCATGGGCCACCAACAAAACCTGTCACGCCCCGCTTCCCAGTGTACGGGCAGAGGACGCGACGAGGCCGCTACGTATTTACTCAGAAGCAAATACGCTAAGCGTAACTAAGCAATATAAAAGAAAATATACACAAGAGACAAGATATAATAAAACAACTTTATTTATTAACATTCTTTTGTACAATGCATGAAAAGGAAATACAACTGAAATAAAAGTGATACCTAAACAATGGCATGACAGGAAATTAAAGATACTGAATAGAAAATGTACAATGTCTAGAGCTCAGGGTCTTCGCTGTACTGATCCAAGTCTTCTGCAGTTGGCTCGATCTCTGACGGGTCCAAATCACCTGACGACATTCAAAGAAGAAAGAAATAGAATGTCGTCAGCGAACAGGTCGCTCGGTAAGTCCTAAAGATAAGAGGAAAGTAGAATAGACAGAATAAGAAGGTATCTTTTAAAGTTGTATTATATTGTTGTAATATTGTGTTAACGCTGTTGTTTGTAGCTTGGTACAGAAGGATGCAGGTGTATACGAGAAGGGTCCCTATATGGTAGAGACAAGGGCAAACGGAATGTATAAGGAACCGTTAAGCCTTGGTACAACAGCAACAGAATATAGGTTAAGTGTCTTAATCTTACTGTCTTGTGCCACTTTTAACACCTTCCGTACCAATCTACCTCTTAAACCCGTAGTGTTTTGATTGTATTGTTGTATTGTATTGTATAGGTTGTATAGTTGGATGACTGACCAAAACCAAGATATCAGTAACGGATGTAACTGTATAATCACGTAAATGGAATGTATATCCATGGTTCAATTCGGTCAAATTGTATAGATTGGTAGATTGAATATATGGAATAATGGATTCATGGATTCATGTTGAATTGTAATATTGTGGATTGTAAATTATGATCGTAGATTGTAGATTGTACTTGAATCATATTCAAGTCAGATTATAATGAGACTCAAGAGATTGGTCTAGCTTAAACCTATATTTACTAGGGTCCTTAGGGTAAATTATAGAACTTGAGGGGTTTTTATGTAAAAATACTTTTATATACTTTTCAAAACACACCCCAAGTATTTATTAATCGTATTTAGAGTTGTAATGAATGTAGATTTTATATTGTGATATTTCTAGTGGAAATATCCTAATTTCATGATAAATGGTATTTATTTGTAATATTGGTTTTGTATGGAATTCATGGTATTTTAGTGTAAGATTGATTCTTGTGATTTTGAAAAGAGTTGGAATATTTATATTATAACAAAATAGGTATTTTAATGATAAATATACATATATTTATACAAAAATAATTTTAATATATATTTTATATTCTAAAAATCTCATTTTCTTAAGATATCGTATTTTAAATCTTTCGAGACCGAATGCTCCATGCGGAGGTCTGAATCTCGCACTACTAAGCCCGAGGATGTGCGATAATCCGCACCATCCCGAACGGGTTCCCCAAAATGGATTGTAGCGGCGCTTTGCAAAGATTTGTATAAATACTAAATCCTTTAGAAAATGGTTTTATTAAGTAAATGGTATTTATTTGTAAAGATGTCGATTTCCCGTATTCTATGTTCTAGGGTTGTGAGATATCCATCAAATCGTCTCTTTACCGCCAATTGTGGCCAGGTAAGTACAAGTAAAGAAAGAAGGGATCCGCTCACGAATCACCGTGAGACGGGCCTTTTAAAGTTACATTTCTCACTTGTCTAGCCTAGACACCACAAAGTCAGGTTTAGATAAACGACTGATGCCCACAACCTTCCTCTGTCCTAATGAGTGCGACAGTTCTTAATTGGCTGAGTCTAGATATTTTTATTATTAGCTCAAAGGTTATTTATTTGTAAAGATATATCAATACTAAATCTTTTAGAAATGGTTTTATTAAGTAAAGGGTATTTAATTGAAAATGTTTGTTTTCCCATATTCTAAGTTCTCGAGGGTATCGTGTTATGTTGCATATGAGTGTGTGAGGAGGTAGGTCATTACCTCGTGATCTACTTAAAGGTATAACAAGTTTAATGGTTTAAATGTATAATTGAAACAATGTGGTATTTAAATGAAAAATACGATAAAGTGAAATAGCCATCATTTTATGAAATGAAACATGATCAATTTAGTTGATTAGTGTTTAATAGTCATTATGAGGGAGTTTAAGCATAATTGTATTAACGAGAAGTGGAGTTTTATGAAGAAACCGAATCGAAAATCGGATTTGTTCCGATTCCGTCGGGTTTTGTAAATCCGTATTTTTTGAGTAGAAAAGAGAGATAGAAAATAGGACTTACGGTTTTAGGACACACAAGAGGGTGAGAGGGAAGTAGTGGAATTACCGATGTGTTGTGTCGTCACCGGGAGTTCCTAGAACGATCGCCGGAAGTTCCGCCGGGAATTCGTTGGAGCTTCGTCTCGAGCTCGTTTTCAAAGTGCCCAAGATTCTTGAAAATTTTTAGAGAGTTGGCTCAGAATTTTGGGATGAGAGGGTAGGGGGTATGGGTGTATTTATAGGGTTAAGCTAGTGTTAGGATAGGTGTAGGGTTTTTAATTAAAAATGTAAAAATATAAGAAATTCATTAAAAATTGGAGTAATTAGGTGTTAATGGGCTCTCTGGTGGTAGTCTACAGAAATAAAGTATGCAATGGAGGTGGGGAGATCAAAAGTCACTTTTTCCCAGTAGGAGACTCCGCCGTCCGGCCGAGTCCGGCCGGCGTCGCCGGCTCGAGTCGGGCCGAGTCATGGCCCAGGGAGGTGGGGGGTCTCATGTGGTGGCACTGGTACTTTCAGTTTTTTAGGTTCAATTCAAAGTTTGGGAGTTATCTCAGGTGGACTGTTGGGATTCTATAAAATTTAAAACAATTAAATATTAAAAATAATGTTGGGCAGGGGATTTGAACTCCGGTGGCTTGGTTCAGCAGTGCAAGGTATTACCAATGAACTACAAGCTCCTTCTTGTAATTATGGTGTGAATTAATTACTTAAAGAGATATCAGCAACATTAAATACTCCAAGTATACTTTGAATTTAAATCAATTCTTTGTACCTTAAAAATGGAGTTGTTACAATGAAGTTAGTCTAACACTTTCCCACTGTAAGGTTTTTTCAGAGAGATCTTTCAGAAATTGCCAAGCTTTACCGTTGTCTTTAGACTTGAAATGGCATTGACAAATGGTTTCAAGCATCTGTTTTATGGCAGGATTAACACCATCATATATAATTCAGCAAAGTTGCCATCTATCAATTCCGTGATGGGGGCATTGTAAAAGAAGATTCTTAAATCGCTTAAAACATTTCCAGAATGGTTCGTTGGGAAGTTGGATAAACTGGTTGATCTCGCTTCGAATACAGGCGGTTTTATGATTGTGATAAAATTTCTTAAGGAATGCTATAACGAATTCATCCCATTTGGCGATAGAATGAGCGGCAGTGCTATAAAGCCATTTTTCTGCTATATCGCATAAGGTAAAAGGGAGAAGACGTAATCGCATAGCATCCCCTGAAAGTTGGGCTGTGCCCATCATTGCGCATACGTTTTCGAATTTGGTTATAAAAATGTATGCGTCTTCGGATTCAAGCTCATAAAATTTGGGCAACAGGTTGATGAAGTGGGGTATAATTTCGAAATTATCCCCATTGGCTAGCGGAATAGATAGACAAGTAGGAAGGGGACCGCGTATCGGGTAGCATCTTTCTTGAAGAGAGATGCGCGATGGATTCTGCGCACCTACGGGTGGTGACAGGGTGGTATTGTTAAAATTTGATGGAGAACCGTCCATCTCGGTCGATATGGTGGGTGGAGGGGAAATAAAAGATGAAGAAGTACCGACTTCAGAGTCGATAGAAGAAACACGGACAAGACGGGCACTAGAATCCAGTATCCAGCCGATTATGCACTAAGCGGGTTTAGCGCACGTGGTAGCGTGTGTGAGAAAGATTTTAAGAAAAGATTTGTTTTGAAAAAGTGTCGGACGTGAGGCTTGACTCAACAAATCATAAAATGCACAATCAACCCTAGAACTAAGGTCATCTAGGTCAAGCACTAGACCGCTCCTAGACTTCCAAAGGATAAGCCGCAGGATCAATCATCTACCACCTCTTTATCACTCTTGTGGATTGGTAAGTGCCAGGTATGTGGGAGGTATCCGCTATACGAATCACCGAAAATAGCGGGCCTAATTAAGTAATCACTTTCCTTAGTCACACTTGCCTAGACACCACAAGAGAGATGCGGATAAGCGATAGATTATCCACGACCTCCTCTGTCCTAATTGAGTGCGACGGTCCTTAAAGGCTTGGTCTAGATATTTTTTAATTAATGTAGGGTTATACGGATACTTGTTTTGTGATTTGTGGGGTCTAGGAAAGGTGATGAAATCTCCACCTAATCTGAATTTTGGTTTTGCCCTTTAAAATCCGTTTTAAAAATATGCACAAACTAACCAAAATCAAAACACACAAAAAGATTTTTGAGCGGCGATATTTTGCAAAGAATCATGCAGAAAATTATATTATTGGATTTCTAGAGGAGAGAGGAAGATATGAAGAATATGCCAGAAGATTTTGGGGGCACAATACCACCAAGCCGCCGCCCAATCGCGGCCAAACACACACTATTGCCGCGTTTCCGCTGTGGAAAAGTGGGTTCTTTTGACAATGTTTCTTCAGTGCCCCTCTTTGCTCTTCTGGGCTTCGATGAAAATCTCTGAATCTCTTTTTCCTCGTTCCAGTGACTCCAGATTCCCTCGAAAAAGTCGCACAATAATCGTTAAATATACAAGATGCGGTTTTGGTTCTCTTTTATGGTTGTCGGATTTATAAGAATTCAACCCGAATAGTAAGAAAAAAATTACAGCCGTTTCCCCAGCAACGGCGCCATTTGATTGATGTGTTTTTGTAAAAGTAAAGTTAACCGCAATCAATAACGGTGTCGCTAGTAGCTAGCCGAGATGAGTACGGGTCGTTCTCAGAGAAACGTCGAACATTTTACTTGCTTTAGACGAGTTGATTGAAATATGGATGGTTTGTTCTAGATCTACGATATACAGATGTAGATTTTATGAAGAAGAGCCTTGTAGGGTTCATGGAATTTAGTAGTAATGGATGATTAATTAAAGATGACTCTTGAATTCTTTTAATAGATTTAAAACTAGATCGCTAGTGGTGAATGAAGATTAGGGTTTTTGGAGGGAATAGGGTTCCCACTCTTAACCCTCATATTTTCATTGGCCTTTATTCATGTCCAGCCTTTACCAAAACAATTGTTAATCTAATCTCAAATCGCAGTTGAGACTATCAATAAATTGATAGCGTGCCCGATTAGGATGTTAACAATTACTTTGCTAAAGTTTATAAATTTTAAAAGATATAAAAGAAGTTAAGAGAATTTATCATCCATTGATCTACCATAATTCTACGAACCCTATCAAGCGAGAAATTACTCACGCATGGTTGAGATAGAAAAGAAGATAGAGAAGGAGATCATAATGTAAATACAGAAAGTAATGCAGAAATTAAATGCAGAAAATAAAATGCAAAGAATTAAACTAAAGATCTACCTTTATTAATCAACTTTAACATATACAAATCCTTTGAAATTAGAATACAAAGAACTCTCGTGTTGCTCTCGATCTTTATCTCGTAGGAAGTAGATGTTCAGTCGATTGATTACGTCAATTTATCACGTCGATTCATGGATCTGTCTTAGATCTCTTGATCTTGTCAGTGATTTTAGTGATACTTTTAGTGATCTATTTTCGAGATTAGATAGATAATTTTCATCTGAAGCTCTCGGTCCTTTAAATAGCCCTAGAAGCAGAAACCCTAGATCCCATATAATATTATTTGTTTTTAGAATCCAATCCAGAAAATATCATTTCCTACTTCCACTATACTGCCACGGATCCGCCGTGTATGTAGGGTATTGGCCGCGGTTGGGCTGTAGTTTGGTCGGTCAGGTGTCCAATATTCTTGTGCTGCCTCATGTTGACACGTGGAGATTGGTGTGATGTCTGGATTCTTTATATCTTCCTCTGAGCCTCTGCGCTTATGATTTTATTCAATTTTATCGGCAGATTTCATTTCCGACATCTCAAATATCTCGATCTCCAAACCCGAGCTAAATCTTTACAATATCTCAATTCATAGTATTAGTAATATTTGTTATTATTTTGAGATATTATCCTAATTATTTTATATGATACAATATTTTAGGAATATTGATTAGGATTATTTGATATGATACACATATTTTAAATTATCAAAATATCATATAAATATTATATGCATATATTTTCCTTCATAATATTAATTATAATATATAAACATATGATAAAGAGTATTTTGCAGATAAACCCACATATGTTCCATAATTACAATAAATACCTTTAAATACTTAACAAAAGTAAGGAAAATGTTCCATCAAATGTGCAATATTTTCGACTGAACAAATCTCCACCGGAAATTGGTGCGCCTCTATTTTAAGCCGAAGAAGTTAAACTGCCACCTCTTCTTCTTATCTTATACGAGAATGTGACTATTCCATCCATTCCTTATCTTTCAAATTCTCGTTTTCATTCGCCATCACTATTTCGTCTCCACCAACCGAGACGTAAATCATTTCGATTACACCTCTTCTCTTCTCCCCACTTCATCTCTTCTTGTTACTCTCATTTCTGTTTCTTCTATTCAAGATTTGATGCAACCTCAATTCTTATACAGTCTCGTGTATTATTCTTCACGTACAACCGTTTTGCATTCTTCTACCAATCATGATGTTATCTAGATAAAATATTTGAATGGTTGGTGTTGACTTTTGGTCTTTATAAAGTTTTGTATAGACCGATAATATTTACCCCCCTTCCTCCCCGTCTTATGATTTTCAATGCTTAGTAATGAAAACAATGTTTTACTCAAGTTTAGGGGGGAGAAGAAAAATATTTTTAAATGGATCGAGAATTTTTTGCACAATTGTGAGCCACAAACAAGTTTGGGGGAGGATTTCACGGTTATTCACTCTTAACCCTTTCTTTATAACCATCTTATTGAAATATTTCACCTAGTCTTCTGGTTTTGAGCTTACATGACAACATTAATGAGGGCACTGATGCAAACAATTTTGGGGGAATGGTTTGTAAGGATGGTTTGTATATATCTATGCATCATATGTAAATATTGCATTGCATATTTTTTCTTTTTGAAAATAAAAGTTAGAAGTGAAAAAACATATGAAAGAGAGGAAGAGATTTAAGAAAAGCAAGAAAATTAGATGTTCAAAATGAAACTAGTAATAGGTAGTCATAAGCTGTTGTCCCAAGGGTTAGTAAGATGAAAGGAATCACTAATCTGAGAATAGAAATAATTCTGAAAAATAGTCCCTATTCTTGAGTCCAAGCTTCTGAATATTGATACCCTACTATACGCACTTGCACACATCTTGAAACTTGGGATAGTAGAGGATACCTTGAAATGCTCTTGTCTCCTTAGTATGAAGGGAAAAAAATATAAATCAACAAAATATAAATGACACATAAAATATAAATGGTGAAGAAAAACGAACACTAGTTTTGTAATTACTTAAGGAAGCATAGAAAAATATAGCAAGGGTGCCTTATCACCTAGTGCCTTAGACCAACTGGTTTGGGAGTCACTGCTAAACCTTAGGTATTGCAATACTAGGATATTGCTAATTATGTCTTAATAAGTGAGCACATTTGGTAATCGATTGGTTAGTACCTATAGAAGTATTAACGGTCGCATGAAGAATGTGTGAGCAAATCCATCTAAAACATTCACCGACTAAAAAGTACTAAGAAAGATGGATAAAGGATATGATAGCTTGAATTGAATCCTCTAAGTGTAGAGATGTCTTTTACACACACGTTGGGGGGTATATGATGGATATTTGGAGGAGAGATAGGGAGAAAAACTAAAGACGATGTTTTATTGAGGGATGATATGATTTCTGACATCAATGACTATTAAGATATGGCTCATGACAACTAAAAAACGAGTGTAGTTTGAAAACTCTTATTTTCAAGTTCTTTCTTTTATATGTTCCTTATCTTTGCTTATAATTTTTATCTTTTTTCTTTTATTTTGAGATTTTGTGGGTGTAATCCGCTGAAAACCCTCACGAGACAACACTCTTCCTATTAGGGACATCTAGAGATTTAAAGGCTTGTTGCTCGTGCTAAGTGCAATCGTGTTGCCTATGAAAGTGAGCTAGATTTTTCTTTTTCTTTTTAATAAATAATTTGTTCAGGACGATCAAAGATAAGTTTGGGAGTATTTGATTAGTCAAAAATATTGAACACTTGTATGAACATTTTCTCTACTATTATTAACTAATAAAATATGTTAAATGTAAATAAAGAACATATGTGGGTTTATTTGTAAAATGATCATTATCATATGTTTCTTCATTTATAATTAATATAATAAGGGAAAATATATGCATATAATATTTAAAAGAAAAATTAGTAATTAAAATATGCAAATCATGTCAAATATTCCTAATCAATATTCTTAAAATATTATATCATTTAAATGGTTGGAATAATATCTCAAAAATACCAAATGCTACTGGATTTGAGATATTGTGCAGGTATTGGCTCAGGTCTGAAATCTAAGTAAGAGATCTAAATAAAATCGGAATATCAAACTGAATCTGCCAAATATTAGAAGCAAATCGAGGAAGTTAGCAACGACAGAGACTAAGGGTAATATTTTCAGAATCTATATACTAAGAGAATCTCCAAATATCAAGAAGAAAAGCCAAAAATAATCTCAACTCACCATTCCACCATAAGGCGGCGGATCCACGGTCTAAAGGGGATATGGGCTGCGGAACCACGGTCCTTTAGTGGCCGTTGGATCTGGGATTTTGGGGACATGATCGTAATATCACCTACTCCCATATGACATCTAGGGTTTCTAGTTTCAGAAACTATATAAAGGACTGAGAGTTGTCTATCAAAAACCATTCAAGATCCCAAACTCAAAATTCAAAAGAGAGAACTACAAGCGAATCTAGGGTTCTTGTAATCTACTTTTGAAGAAAAAAAATTTGTAATGCAATAGTGGATTAATAAAGGTAGTTTTTGTTTTAATTCTTTTTGCAATTAATTTTCCGCATTTAATTTTTCCGCGTTATTTTTTCCGCATTACTTTTTTGCATTACTTTCAGCATTATTTTCTGCACTTCTAATATGATTTCATTCATCTTCCACCTCTCTTTTACTACGCCAATAACTATGAACGAGTAATTTCTTTCTTGCTAGGGTTTGTAGGATAGGGTAGAATAATGGATGAAAAACATTTTTTATACTCTTTTAAAATCTAATGTTTATAAACCCTAGCAAAATAAATGTTAACCCTCTTATCGGGCGTGCTATCAATTCATGATAGTCATGACCACGCTTCGGATTCTACCCGTCTGCTTAACGAAATTCGAGATTCGTTAATACTTGTTTTGTTAAGGGCTCGAGATACATAGAGATCAATGGAAGGACAAGGAACAGTATTGGGAAACCTTAATTCCTTCCAAGAACCCTAATCCACATTCATCACTATCTATCCAGTTTTAAACAATTAAAAGAGAAAAAGAATCATTTCTAAACCTTCATCCATTAATTACAAAATCCTATAAACCCTACTATCCTTTCTATTATAAATTTACAACCCATTTTAAAACAAAACGACAACAATCCACTCTCTATTTTATCAACTCGTCTAAAACAAGATAAACAATTCATGTTTCCCTACGAATGACCCGTGCTCATCACGGCTAGCTACTTGTGACACCGTTTTAATTGCGGTTATTTACAACACAACACATTTTCCGCACACCAATCAAATGGCGTCGATACCGGGGAAACAGTCATAATTATTTTTTTTGTTATTCAGATTGATTTCTCATAAAAACCAAAAATATAAAATAAAAGAGAACCAAAACCGCATCTTGTATTTTTAACGATTATTGTGCGAGTTTTGCAAGCGAATCTGGAGTAATTGGAGCAAGCCAATAGAGATTCGGAGACTTTAAACTTGGACCAAAGGAGTAGTGGTGTGCGGTTCATCTCAGAAAACTGCATTTTAATACCGCTCATTCATTATTTATTTTGTTATATATTGGTGCTATTAACCAGTGTCTGCTCAGTAATTACAGATTATAGGTGTTCGTGATTAAATACTGGAAACACATTCAAAATCACGGATATAATATTTGGGAACCGACACTGCAATCAAAACAGGAAACTGACCGATATCCAAAGAGTTCTTTTGCAAATAAATGTGCGCACACAATTTTGGTCCAACACAATACAAGTGTACACACAACTCTTTGGTACATGGACCATGGTAGGGCTGCCTTGGCACACACAAATGATGAATTGTGCAAGTGGTGGGCACATGTGAGGTGATGTGTGCTAAATGCAAAAAGTTGTGATGTGATGTAATGCTTCATGTTTCCCTCCAAAGTCCTTAGTGCAAACCAGATTATTTTAGACAAATCAAACAGCACTTGGATGATGTTGGAGTAGACACAAGACCACCACATCAAATCGAGCCTCTACGCTCGGATTTTGGCCGGCCACACCCCCAAATAATCCGAGCTCGCCGGCCCCCATTAACCAATTTGTCCCCATCTTTTCTCTGTCCCTTCCTTGCAGTCACATCATCTTATTTTTATTACTTGTTTAATATTTTTTGGTGCCTATAAAAGCCAGATCAGTGAGCAAGGGAAGGGCTCTCTCATATACCATATCCATATTCTTTTGGTTTCTTTTGTTTTTGATTTAGGCTTGAGAGTGAGTGGGCTTTAACTTGGTATCTTCTTCTTCTTCTTCTTCCCTCTTGAAGGTTTCTCTTGAGAGCTTCATTATGGAGATTGAACAAGTTACCAATATCTTGTATCTCAACTTCAAGTGTTAATATATTGCTTTGTTATTTGCTTTCTTTTCTTTGCTTGCTTTACTTTTCTTATCATTATTATGTGTAATTAATCCTCTTTGGTTGTGGTAATGGTAAGGAAGTGAGATGAAAGGCTTTGCCTCTTCCTCCTCTTGTTAATGTTTAATGTGCTTTAATATGATTATAAACTTAGTATTGTAATTTGGAAGGGTTGATATGGTATGTTGATTCCATGGTTACTTTATAACCTTATCACATACTATATTCTCCCCACAAACCCTATCTTGTAAGCCTAAGGTTAGAATCAATTTGGTGTTAAGTTTGCTAAGTTTGGATGTGGTATTTTGTGATCAAGTGACTTGAAAAATCTCTTGGTTTCATATACCATATACCATCACAAACACTTAACAAACTTAACACTGAAATCATTTGCTCTGACTCACTAATTTGTGTTTTTGATGTTGTGGTATGCTTGTTACCCCTTGTGTTTAGTATTGATACCCTAAACTTGGATATACAAACAGTAAGTGAACAAAACGGACTCGTTTCGTGTTTGCGTCGAATAGCGGAAACTTGACGACTTGTGCCTCGCAACTGCCTTGACAAGTCATACTTCACGCCGGGATCGATGTAAGGACAGACAAATCATGATCAAGGGAGCATCGAAGGAATCGTCACAATTCGACCTTCCGAGCCAAAACCACAACCACTTCTTTCTTAGCTTCTTTGCTTGCTTTTCTTGTTTTCGTATTCTTTCATTTTTTGTGACAACCAAACAAATTCGTTATTTGTTGAACCTTAAAAAACAAGACCTAATACACAATTCCCTGCGGATCGACCCGTACTTGCCGTCTTGCTACAACGCGCCGTGCACTTGCGGTTTATAAATTTTAAAACGAGAACGATCTCGCATGCGCAATCCATTTCCTTAAAATCATATCCGTTTCCAAAAGATACGCGTTTGCGCACGCGGGAGAATTCCCAACAAGTTTTTGGTGCCGTTGCCGAGGAATTGGTAGTTATTATATATTGTTATTTCTGGTTCGTACTAACAAACTAACTACTAACTCTTTTTTTTTCAAAACTAACAAAACACGATTTTCTGACTTTGCTCTCTGTTGCTGAACTTGCTAACACCCTGAAATTTATTTTAAAAATCATGTTATACCATAAGAGCACTTAGCTAGCCTAGAGAACCCACCAAAAATTCGAGCACCTAACTCCTAAACAAAATCGGCGACATCAGTAAAATGTCTGAGGCCGCCGGTCTGTTTTTTTATTTTCTTTTTTGGTGATCTCCAGTGACTTGTTGGTATTCTAGTGGTATTGTTTAATTTTTATAATTTTTAGTGTACAGGAATTGGGGCAGATATATCGCTTTTGACACTAAATATCGTATTTTCCGACATTTCAATTTTTAAGGAATTACGACCAGCGATCGTGCGGAGCGAGACTCAAATTCAATTGTAAAACGTTAGTGAAGTATAGTGCCAAAGATCCGGGTAGTTTGACCCGCGCAAGCGAACATTCAAATACCCGTAATCACTTCAAAGGGGGTTCTTAACCCAAATCGCATCATTACGTATTTCCTAACACATTCTTCTCGAATTCAACGCATTCCAATATTTCTATCTTCTGCAGGATTCTTCGCACAAGCTTGCTACCAATTGCACAGAGAACTAACCATATTTATTGCAGCGCTTAAACCTTAAACGAAAAAGAATTGCTTAAATTGCTTGATATCTTGAATTCTTTTATTGATTGCGCATTTGCATCTTAATACGGATTTAAGGAAAAAAATACCAAACAAGATACGGTAAAGGATTTCATCACCTTTTTCCATAGCCTACAAATCACAAAACTGCATTCTTGCATACCCACAGTAATTTAAAATCAACTAGAACTTTGACTTTAAGGACTTCGCGCTCATTAGGAGAAGTTGACTGTGTTTAGAACACTGCTTAACGGTATATCGTTCATGGGGTGTCTAGGCAAGTATTCAAGAGAAAGAGTTATCTAATAAGAAACTTCGCGAAAGCATTGGAAAACCTCCCCTTCTCTATTGCACTTACCTAGCTTCGTGATCCGTATATCTTGAGCCCGTTTCTCGACACAGTTTTACTTCGACAATCAGGTTCTTGAGTAGGTCTAGTTGACTAGCATACCATAAACTGCTAGGGGTGTGATATTCTTTATCTTTGTGACATTTGTGAATTCTTGTTGATATGGGTGATAAACGATTTAATTCAATTTTTCATGATTCTTATTCCTCTGTTTATTCTCAGTCCCAATTCTTTTGTTCAAATTGCCACGATTCTTCATACATTCATAATAATTGTCCTTTTCTAGGGGGTGACCAACCGTCTCAGATTTTTGATAATGGTCACCCACCTAATACTCTTGAACCCATTCCCACTTCAATTATAGACCTAATGATTGAAGATTTAGAGAAAGAGGTCGACAGGGTAACCGCTTTAGCATCACCACCATCACAACCATCCCTTCCTGAAACAACTGACCCATCCTTAGGGAATGATGGTGAGATGGATGCTAGGTTGGCCGCTTTAGAGAAAGGTATTGAAGTGATGATTGCGGTCGAGAATCAAACAGCTGCTATGCTAGCCCTGTGTATATAGCAGTCTGAGCAATTGTTTCACGCTCAAGCTCAATTTTTGGCTAGAATTGAAGAGCATGTAGCTGTAATGATTCTAAAGAGTGAACAGAGTTAATTAGAACCACATAGTGTCAATATCTGTCATCTACGAAGTCACCCAAGTGAGATAAATGATCAATTGAATTTTGATGATTTCATAGATGACGATGCAAATGAATTGACTAAGTGTTATTAGGACACACAGGAAAACGCTCTAAGTCAGTCCACCACTAACCTTCAAGTACCTACTGAACCTCCTGTCACTTGTGATTTTGAGGTTGATTTAACTGAAATAATACTTGATGAGGAAAATATTGAACCGACTGATTTTTGTACTCCAATTTTAAAGGAGGGAGCTTATGCATTTGACGGGTATGGTTGGGATAGATTGTTAGAAGAGATCAATGATCAGGAACCCACAAATTTTGTATCACCTAGTGATATTATTTCAGAAGAAACGTTAGGGTGGGAACTTACTTTTTTAGATGACATAAACCTACCCAGGTATGAATGTGATGAGGGGGAAATTGTATTGGGAGAGTTAGTAGACTATAGTGATTAGAATATGATTATGGAAGATCCTAAGGAGGAAGGTAGTCTTGAAGAATATTCTTTCATGTCTAGTTTTGAGGAGCTATTTGCTGATGAACTTGATATTCTTGGTAAGTTTGAATCAGGATCAATTTGGGAACATCCTAAAAACCTTTTTTTTGCTGAACCTTTTGAGGATGAATTCCAGTTTTTGAATGAACTTGACTTCATGTGCTTTCTGAACATTCAATTCATTCGGGCAACAATTCTTTGACCTCTTCAAAACTTCATCTTCACTTTCAGCATCTTCCGATCCCTACTTTTACACGCCCATGCCCTTCACTAACATTTAACATATACCTTTTCTTTTTCTTTTTCTTTTTTATATACATATTCTTTTATCAGCCATTGCACTATATAGACAAAATCTTTAAATGACTGGTATTAATTTCTGAACTAACCCAATCTTTTAACATGTAAATGTTGTAATTAGTCTTAGGTTTTTCTTTTTCTTTGAATAAAATTCTCACCCTGATTTCTAAGTCTAGCTACCGGAGACGGGGGCAACGATGAGGACATCGTAAAACTCAGGTTTGGGGGTGAGCACTGCGTTTATTTTGCTGCATCATATGTATATTTTGCATTGCATACATATTAAAAAAACCCATAAAAATTGAAAAAATTTCCTAAAAATATAAAAACTTTGTCATGTTAGCTAGTGGAGGAACTTAGATTCGAAATCTGACGGTTCAGTTGATAAATTAGAAATAACTAAATCCTTTTTGTGAGAACGACGACCCAAAAAATAATCCTCCTTTGTCTTTAACCATAGCTAATATGCGTCTTCTATAACACTTTACACGTGTCGTATGTTTTTGAGAATTTGATGAAAGTCTGACATGTCTGTAATCTTTTAAAATTGATAAACATATTTAAGATCAAACAGGTTTGTTCTGAGTTATGTAACATCAAGAATAGTTCATAAAGTAAGGTGAATATGAAGGATATTACTGAGGATTTAACAGAAGCTATAAGTTTGAAAAATAACCCATCTGGAATCTTGTTGGAGTAATTACACACCTTATCCACATATAACGTCTTCGGATTTAAAAGAAATGCTGGCTATATCTCCGTTTTCACCGAGTTCCGAATATTTTTAAATAAAATGAGTCTTTTGTTTTGTGGCCTTGGTAACTTTGGTAATTAAGTCATTGGGGTGTCTCCACACCTAATACCCTAAAACCATCTGGTTTGGAAGTCATTGACCCAAATCTCGCTAAGTTTCCAATCGCTAAATAAAACAATCTAAGCAAGTGTTCTCTCCGAGTTAAAAGTCCCCATGGTTCTTTGTGGGAGAATAATCTTGGCGGATACGAGTTTTCTATTAAAACAGTTTTTTCGCGGAGATATGAAGGTATATTTATAAAAGACTTTTTGCACGATAACGAAGGGTGTGTATGAACAAAAACAGGTGAAAGGTAGGAGTGAAGAATAAGACTTATGTTCTCTGTTAAAAACGATTGGAATTCTGACTTGAAACCTAACTTGAGAATAAAACTTGAGAAAATCTTAACTCCTTTCAAACTCGTATGATCCTTTAGAACTCTATCCTGGTATGTAATTATGACATGATGACCCTAATTAGGTTCTTAAAAAATTATGGACACTATCCGCACGATCACGTCAAGACGCGTATAAGCTTATGTTAAACAAATTGTGAGGAGTGAAAAATAAGGTTTAACGTTTCTGACCTGGGTGATAGAACTTCTAACTTTGATCTCCAACTTAAGATTAGAATCAACAGTTTCTCTACGGCACTAACTTGACTGGATTTTGTGGGTGTAATCTGCTGAAAACCCTCAGGAGACAGCACTCCTCCTACTAGGGACATCTAGAGGTTTAACGACCCATTGCACGTGCTCAGTGCAATCGCATTCCCTGCGAAAGTGAGGCTAGGATTTTGTTTTGCTCGGGACGAGCAAAAGATAAGTTTGGGGGTATTTGTTCATCTCAGAAAACTGCAATTTAATACCGCTCATTCATTATCTATTTTGTTATATATCTGTGATATTAACCAATGTCTTCTCAGTAATTACAGATTATAGGTGTTCGTGATTAAATCCTGGAAACACATTCAAAATCATGGATATAACGTTTGGGAGTCGTCACTGCAATCAGAACAGGAAACCGACCGATATCCAAAGAGTTCTTTTGCAAATAAATGTGTGCACACAATTTTGGTCCAACACAATACAAGTGTACACACAACTCTTTAGTACATGGATCATGGTGGGGCTGCCTTGGCACACACAAATGATGAATTGTGCAAGTGGTGGGCACATGTGAGGTGATGTGTGTTAAATGCATAAAGTTGTGATGTGATGTAATACTTCATGTTTCCCTCCAAAGTCCTTAATGCAAACCATGTTATTTTAGACAAATCAAACAGCACCAGGATGATGTTAGAGTAGACACAAGACCACCACATCAACCCGAGCCTCTACGCTCGGATTTTGGCCGGCCACACCCCCAAATAATTCAAGCTCGCCGGTCCCCCTTGACCCATTTTTCCTCATCTTTTCTCTGTCCCTTCCTTGCAGTCACATCACCTTATTTTTATTACTTGTTTAATCTTTTTTGGTGCCTATAAAAACCAGATCAGTGAGCAAGGGAAGGGCTCTCTCATATACAATATCCATATTATTTTGGTTTCTTTTGTTTTTGGTTTATGCTTAAGAGTGAGTGGGCTTTAACTTGGTCTCTTCTTTTTCTTCTCTCTTAAAGCTTTCTCTTGAGAGCTTCATTATGGAGGTTGAACAAGTTACCAATATCTTGTACCTCAACTTCAAGTGTTAATATATTGCTTTGTTATTTGCTTTCTTTTCTTTTCTTGCTTTGCTTTTCTTTTCATTATTATGTGTAACTAATCCTCTTTGGTTGTGGTAATAGTAAGGAAGTGAGATGAAAGGCTTTGCCTCCTCCTCCTCTTGTTAATGTTTAACGTTCTTTAATATGATTATAAATTTAATATTGTAACTTGGATGGGTTGATATGGTATGTTGATTCCATGGTTACTTTGTAACGTCATCACATACCATATTCTCCCCACAAACCCCATCTTGCAAGCCTAAGGTTAGAATCAATTTGGTGTTAAGTATGCTATGTTTGGATATGGTATTCTGTGATCAAGTGACTTGACAAATCTCTTGGTTTCATATACCATATACCATCACAAACACTTAGCACAATTAACACTGAAATCATTTTCTCTCACTCACTAATTTGTATTTTTGATGTTGTGGTATGCTTGCTACCTCTTGTGTTTAGTGTTGATACCCCAAGCTTGGACTTACAAAGAGTAAGTGAACAAAATGGACTCATTTCGTGTTTGCGTCGAATAGCGGCAACTTGACGACTTGTGCCTCGCAACCGTCTTGACAAGTCATACTTCGCGTTGGGATCGACGTAAGGACGGACAACTCATGATCAATGGAGCGTCGAAGGAATCGTCGCAATTCGACCTTCCGAGCCAAAACCACAACCACTTCTTTTTTAGCTTCTTTGCTTGCTTTTCTTGTTTTTGTATTCTTTCATTTTTTTTGTGACAACCAAACCAATTCGTTATTTGTTGAACCTTAAAAAACAAGACCTAATACACAAATTCCCTACAGATCGACCCGTACTTGCCGGCTTACTACAACGCACTGTGCACTTGCGGTTTATAAATTTTAAAAACAAGAACGATCTCGCGTACGCAATCCATTTCCTTAAAATCATATCCGTTTCCAAAACATACGCGTTTGCGCGCGCGGGTGAATTCCCAACATGTGCTCTGAAGAAATTTGGAGGGAAGATCACATCACACGGCAGCGGAACCACAGCCAAACTGTGCATTAGGCGGGGGAACCGCGGCTCTTTTGAAGAGTTGGGCCCCCAATCATCTCTGGTATTCTCCTATTGTCTTTCTCTCTCCTCTAAAGCTTCAATAAATAGTTTTTATCTGTAGGATTCTTTGC
This sequence comes from Agapanthus africanus, assembly GCA_030015575.1. NCBI lineage: Eukaryota > Viridiplantae > Streptophyta > Magnoliopsida > Asparagales > Amaryllidaceae > Agapanthus > Agapanthus africanus. Next base: position 762,471,261 of record JASDDO010000022.1, on the reverse strand, counting down.
AAACATATCCGTTAAAAATCTTTTTGTGTGTTTTAGATTTTGGTTTGTTTTGCATATCTAAAACAGACATTAAGGGGCAATAAACCCAAATTCAGATTAGGTGGGGATTTTATCACCCTTCCTGGGCCCTAGAAATCATAAACGGGCATACGCATAACCCTACATTAATAAAAAAAATATCTAGACCTAGCCTCTAAGGACAGTCGCGCTTAATTTAGATAAAGGGGGGTCGTGGGTAATCTATTGCTTATCCGCATTTTTCTTGTGGTGTCCAAGGCTAGTATGACTAAGGAAAGTGGTTACTTAATTAGGCCCTCTATTTCGGTGATTTTTATAGCGGATACTTCCCACTTACCTGGTACTTACCTGGCCGCAAGATTGATAATGAGGTGATAGAGGATTTATCCTACGTCTTGTCCTTTGGAAGTCTAGGAGCGGTCTAGTAATTTGACCTAGGTGGCCCTAGTTCTAAGAATTGTTTGTGCACATTTTTCGAGTCTCTCTTTTAAAGCAAAACAATTTCAAAAATCCAAAAAAGAGCTTAAATTATTACCATTTCACCCTCTTTTCTTTTCGCTTTCTTATAATAGGTAACCCAAACCGACGAACTCTTCGCGAGCTTTACTATCCAGAACCAGATATTTCTTTTTATCATAATTGCTTTGGTACTCATTCCGACTCTCCCATTTATTTAAGGGATATGATAGAACGCTCTCGAAATAACAGTTGGACACATCACTCAAGTCCTATCTACAGTGTCAAAATTCAACACCTCCTTATGTTGATTATCCGTCTAAGGCTAGTGAGGCAACTTCTAAACGTATGTCCATTTCTTAGCATATTGCGAAGGCTCGTAGCCAAAGTTTCATACCTTTCACTAATCCAAAACCGTTAGGACAACAATTACAATCATTTCCATATGAAAATATCGATACTCTTTTTTAGACAAATATGGCACCTTTTACACCCATGACCATTGCTGAATAAATAGCAATTGCCAGTCGCCAACTAAGCAACCAATTTCAATATTATTCATATCACAAAATTGATCCTAATCCTGTTTATGAAACTTAGATATACCCTTCTAATTCTTATCAACAGTACCAAACTTTTACACGCTCTCATGTTGATATTTCTCTTGGGGCTAATGTGGCAAGTGGTAAATGCATGTCGATTGCGAAACGCATTGAACTGCCCGTAGCCAACAATTAAAACCATCTCATGTTAACACTTCTCTTGAGGCTAATGTGGCAAGTGGTAAACGCATGTCGATTGCGGAACACATTGAACTTGCCCGTAGCCAACAATTAAACACATTCCAACCATACTCAAACTTTTCACCTTATCTAGATAGTGCTTCTGGAAATCAATTAGGAACTTCCACGGTTCAAAGAGAATCCTTTATTGGAATTTCTTCACAAACCATGTCTAGTCTTGAGTAGAGTTGGAATTGAGCAGTAAAAAAAACAAGAGATCCATCAAAGTCAAACCAAAATCAATTCTTTTGATCTCGACACCTTCCATCCTGAGCGCCAACTAAATGTATTTGATGATCAATCACTTAATATTCTAATTGCTGAGGTGTTTGAGAATAACTGTTTGACTTTTCCAATAGTAAGTGTGAAAGAGAGCCTTACACCATTCCAAATCAAACCGATCCTTATTCGACTACACTTGATATTTCAAACCTTCCACTTCCATCAAGTGAACCAAGTGATTTATCGATTGAGGATAGTATAATTGATGAATTTTTAAAGACCTATTCGTTTGATTTGACCGAAGGTGTTAGTGAGAGCGGCGATGAGAATATCGTTGGAGATGAACCCGTTATGTTGGATGAGTTGGATTCTCCTACCCATCATGTCTCTTCTATTGAATATGAACATCTTTCTGTACATTTAACCGATCCTATTCTTACCACCGACAAATCCGATATGCAAAACGATATTCAGCCTTCATATCCCACATCTGGTTCAACAACGTTCGACACCCAAGTTTGTTTACCCATTTCTTCACCCATTTTCTTTGGTTTTTCTAATCTTCTTTCAACTTCACCGAGTTTTGATGAACCACAACCCAATATTTCGAGTTCTATGATTCTTGAAAGACCACTTGATTTAGAATCTTTTGAAAATAAAGTAGATGAGCTTTTCAAGTATCCTACCTCTATAATTTCTGACAAATCAATCTTGTTGAATTCTGGCGCGAAATAGATTGACTTTGAAACTTTCAGTCTTCCCAGTGAATCTTCCTATTCCACTGATTCTTTTCTTTCCGATGAGATCATCATCGATGAAAGTTTCGAAAATATTTTCGTCGAAGAACTCGTGTTCCTTAAAGACTAGGATGTTGTGATGAATCAATCTCCACCGGAAATTCGTGCGCTTCTATTTAAGGCCGAAGAAGTTGAACAGCCACCCCTTTTTCTTATCCCATACGAGAATGCGACTATTCCATCCATTCTTTATCTTTCATTCACCATCACTATTTCGTCTCCACCAACCGAGACGTAAATCCTTTCGATTATACCTCTTCTTTTCTTCCTACTTCATCTATTCTTGTTATTCTCATTTCTGTTTCTTCTACTCGAAATTTGATGCAACCTCCATTCTTATATAGTCTCGAGTATTATTCTTCACGTACAACCATTTTGCATTCTTCTACCAACCATGGTGTTACCTAGATAAAATATTTGAATGGTTGGTGTTGACTTTTGGCTTCGTAAAGTTTTGTATAGACCAATAATATTTACCCCCCCCCTCTTATGATTTTCAATGCTTAGTAATGAAAATAATGTTTTACTCAAGTTTCGGGGGAGGAGAAGAAAAATATTTTTAAATGGCCCTAGAAATTTTTGTGCAATTGTGAGCCACAAACAAGTTTGGGGGAGGATTTCACGGTTATTCACTCTTAACCCTTTCTTTATACCATCTTATTGAACTATTCCATCCAGTCTTCAGGTTTTGATCTTACAGGACATCATCAGTAAGGGAACTGATGCAAACAAGTTTGGCGGGATGGTTTGTATATATTTATGCATCATATGTAAATTTTGCATTGCATAAATTTTTTTTGAAGATAAAAATTACAGGTGCAAATACATATGAAAGAGAGGAAGAGATTTAAGAAAAGCAAGAAAATTAGATGTTTAAAACGAAGCTAGTAATAGATAGTCATGAGCTGTTGTCCCAAGGGTTAGTAAGATAAAAGGAATCACTAATCTGAGGATAGAAATAAGTCTGAAAAATAGTCCCTATTCTTGAGTCTAAACTTCTAAATGTTGATACCCTACTATACGCACTTGCACACATCTTGAAACTTGGGATAGTAGAACATACCTTGAAATGCTCTTGTCTAAAAGCATTGGTATGAAGAAAAAAATATAAATGACACATAAAATATAAATGGTGAAGACAAATGAACACAGGTTTTGTAATTACTTAAGGCAGCATAAAAAAAATATAGCAAGAGTGTCTTATCACCTAGTGCCTTAGACCAACTGGTTTGGGAGTTACTGCTAAGCCTTAGGTGTTGCAAGACTAGGATATTGCTAATTACGCCTTAATAAGTGAGCACATTTGGTAATCGGTTGGTTAGTGAAGTATTAACGGTCGCATTAAGAATGTGTGTGCAAATCCATCTAAAATATTCACCGACTAAAAAGTACTAAGGAAGATAGATAAAGGATATGATAGCTTGAATTGAATTCTCTAAGTGTAGGGATGTCTTTTACACACACGTAGGGGTATATGATCAATGTTTGGAGGAGAGATAGGGTGGAATACTAAAAACGATATTTTATTAAGGGATGATGTGATTTCTGACATCAATGACTATTAAGATAGGGCTCATGGCAACTAAAAAACTAGTGTAGTTTGAAAACTCTTATCTTCAAGTTCTTTCTTTTATATGTTCCTTATCTTTTCTTATAATTTTCATCTTCTTTCTTTTTTTTTGGGATTTTGTGGGTGTATTCCGCTGAAAACTTTCAGGAGAAAACACTCCTCCTACTAGGGACACCTAGAGGTTTAAAAACTTGTTGCACATGCTAAGTGCAATCGTGTTGCCTACGAAAATGTGCTATGTTTTTTTCATTTTAATTAATAGTTTGCTCGGGACGATCAAAGATAAGTTTGGGGGTATTTGATTAGTCAAAAATATTGCACATTTATATGAACATTTTCCCTACTATTATTAACTAATAAAAGATGTTAAATGTAATTAAAGAATATATATGGGTTTATTTGTAAAAGATCAGTATCATATGTTTCTTCATTTATATTTAATATAATAAGGGAAAATATATACATATAATATTTTAATGAAATATTAGTAATTAAAATATGCAAATCATGTCAAATATTCCTAATCAATATTCTTAAGATATTATATCATATAAATGGTTGGAATAATATCTCAAAAATACCAAATGCTACTAACAATTTGATTTGAGATATTGTGCAGGTATTAGCTCAGATCTGAAATCTAAGTAAGAGATCCAAGTCAGATCAGAATATCAAACCGAATCTGCTAAATATTAGAAGCAAATCGAGGAATCTAGAAAGGCAGAGACTAAAGGCAATATTTTCAGAATCAATATATCAAGAGAATCTCCAAATATCAAAAAGAGAAGCCAGAAAAAATCTCAAGTCACCATTCCACCATAAGGTGGCAGATCCGCGGTCTACAAGGGATATGGGTTGCAGAACCGTGGTCCTTTAGTGGTCGTTGGATCTGGGATTTTAGGGGCATGATCGTAATATCACCTACTCACATATGGCATTTATGGTTTCTAGTTTCGGAGACTATATAAAAGATCGAGAGCTATCTATCAAAAACCATTCAAGATCCCAAACTCAAAGTTCAAAAGAGAGATCTACGAGCGAATCAAGGGTTCTTGTAATATACTTTTGAAGGGAAAAAATTTGTAATGCAATAGTGGATTAATAAAGATAGTTTTTGTTTTAGTTTTTTTTTTTTTGCAATTACTTTTCCGCATTTAGTTTTATGCTTTACTTTTTCCGCATTACTTTTCAACATTACTTTCAGCATTATTTTCTGCACTTCTAATATGATTTCATTCATCTTCCACCTCTCTTTTACTATGCCAATAACCATGAGCGAGTAATTTCTTACTTGCTAGGGTTTGTAGGATAGAGTAGAATAACGGATGAAAAACATTTTTTATATTCTTTTTAAAATCTAATGTTTATAAACACTAGCAAAATAAATGTTAACCCTCTTATCGGGTGCGCTATCAATTCATGATAGTCACGACCACGATTCGAGATTCGTTAATACTTGTTTTGTTAAGGGCTCGAGATACATAGAGATCAATGGAAGGACAAGGGACAGTAGTGGGAAACCCTAATTCCTTCCAAGAACCCTAATCTCCTCCAAGAACCCTAATCCACATTCATCGCTATCTATCCGGTTTTAAACAATTAAAAGATAAAAAGAATCATTTATAAACCTTCATCCATTAACTAATATATCCTATAAACCCTACAATCCTTTCTATTATAAGTTTACTATCCATTTTAAAACAAAACGACAATAATCCACCCTCTCTTTTATCAACTCGTCTAAAACAAGATAAACAATTCATGTTTCCCTGCGGACGACCCGTACTCATCGCGACAAGCTATTTGTGACACCGTTTTGATTGCGGTTATTTACAGCACAACATACACATCTTCGCAAATCAATCATCCTCCATGAGTTCTAGACATCTTCTCTGCCACATGTTAAGTTCCTTCTGAGTAAATACATACTTCAGATTTTTATGGTCAGTGTATATATCCATTCGTTCTCCCAAAAGATAGTAACGCCAAATCTTGAGTGCGAAGACCACGGCTGCCAATTCCAGATCATTTGTTAGTTAGCTGCGCTCATGAACCTTTAATTGCCTTGATGTAAATGCCACAACTTTTCCATGCTGTTGTAGAACACATCCTAATTTTTTACCTGATGCATCACAATGTACATCGAATCTGCCAGATCGATCCGATATTACAAGAATAGGTGCAGAGGTTAACCTCGACTTGAGTTCTACAAAAGCCTTCTCATATGCTTCTGACCACATGAATGTTTCTTCCTTACGTGTGAGCTTGGTCGGGGGTGCTGCGATCTTTGAGAATCCTTCGATGAAGCGTCCGTAGTATCCTGCTAAGCCCAGAAAACTTCTTATATCTTTTACTGTCCTTGGTGTCGGCCACTCGCTGATAGTTGATACTTTAGCTGGATCTACAGAGATTCTTTCGCATGAAACAATGTGTCTGAGAAATCTAACTTGATCTAGCCAAAATTCACACTTGCTATATTTTGTATAGAGCTGGTGTTGTCGTAATGTCTCCAGGACAATGCGTAAGTGTTTGGCGTGCTCTTTCCGATTCTTTGAATACACCAGGATGACGTCGATGAAGATAACAACAAACCTGTCTAATTACTCTCGAAAAACTTGGTTCATCAAGTTAATAAAAATTGATGGTGCATTGGTCACTCCAAATGGCATTACGAGATATTCATAATGGACATAACGAGTCTTAAACACCGTCTTCGAAATGTCGGACTCCTTGACCTTAACCTGATGATATCCTGAACGAAGATCTAACTTTGAGAATACTCAAGATCTACTTAACTGATCGAAAAGGTCATCGATGCGAGATAGCGGATACTTGTTCTTAATCGTTACTTTGTTCAGAGCTTGATAATCTACACACATCCGGTAGATATCTTCCTTCTTCTTCACTAGCAGTACCGGCAATCCTCAACTTGAAGTATTGGGTCTAATCCAACCTTTCTTCAGGAGTTCGTCCAATTGAATATAGATCTCCTTCAATCCCTCTGGACTTAGTCAGTATGGAGCTTTGATTACAGGTTGTGCACCGGGTTACAAATCAATACTGAATTCAAGAGCTCGATCGAGAGGAAAACCTGATATATCTTCAGGGAAAACATCCTCGAACTCTTTAACGACCTCTGGCTTCGATCTTTCTGCTAGCAACGCTGCAATCTCTGTCTTCTTTGGTTTGGCTCGGTAGATGCTAGGCTCCAAAGTCCAGTCTCCACTTTTGAAATAGAACAATGGGTGATTTGGTATTTCAAACACTACCCAACTTTGGCGACAGTCGATGGTAGCGATGAAAGTTCCCAGCCAGTCCATTCCCAAGACTTTGTCGAAATTTGGTATGTCCAGCATCTTGAAGTCCACATAGAATTCTCGACTGCAGACGACCACTAAACATAGATCGTATCCTAAGGTTTCTTTTAGAACGCCATTCTCTGAACTGACATTCTAGCTGGATATGAACGGCTTAACCGGGATCACATGAGTTTTTACGAACCGTTGCGACATGAAGCAATGCGATGCCCTAGTGTTGAAGAGCGCAAGTGCAGGTAAGGTGGCTACTAAGACTGTACCTAAGTCGCGTGGGATAGGTTTAGGCATAACAAATATAGATGTCTAGGATATGAAATAACTTGAAAGGGAATGTGGAATAGATTTACCAGTGATAACCCGACCCGTAGCTTTAGCCTCTTCGACCAACATAGTGAATGCTTGGCATTACGGAACTTTCCTCTGTGTCTGGTTAAACACTCGGAATTGAGGTTGATCGGTCTGGGCGTGGGGAGCTGGTGCTGGTAAAGCTAACCGGGTATGAGGAGATTGGATCGCCTTTCTAGCGGGAGGGTTGTTAGGTCCTTGGTTCTGGGGGCATGCGCCAATAGTGTAAGTAGAAGACCCACAGATCAAGCACAAGTTGTTCGCCCTACGACGCTTCTTCACTAAATGCCCTGTTCTTTAACTGTAGCTGCAAAAGTCTGGCCTGCTGTTTGCGAACGAACCTCCTGGCATCCGAGATGGTCCGTTGAAAGTTGGCCTGGAAGATTCCCCTCCTGTGATCTGGTGCATAGGACGTTTCACACCGGCCGACTGCGGCCTGCCCTTCTTCACAACAACAACAACAACAACAACTGAGCCTTTTATCCCAAGCATATGGGGTAGGCTACATGAACCAACATGAGAATCACGCCGGGTCCAGCACATGAATCCTCTGCCTCCACTTACTCCTATCGAACAATATACTTTCATTGAGTCCTTTGGCAACCATATCGTTTCGTATTACCTCCATCCATGTTTTCTTCGGTCTCCCTTTTGCCCTTTTACCATTGCCCATATCGAGAGTATCTATTCGTCGGACCGGTGCTTCCATAGGTCTGCGTCACACATGACCAAACCATCTCAGTCGGTTTTCCCGCATCTTCTCCTCCACAGGTGCGACACCAACTTTTGTACGAATATCCTCATTTCGCACCTTATCTTTTCTAGTGTTACCGCACAGCCAACGAAGCATGCGCATCTCTGCTATATGCATCTTCTGTGTATGATGCTTCTTAGGAGCCCAGCATTCTGTACCATATAATAAGGCAGGCCGAATAGAGCTCCGATAAAACTTCCCTTTCAATTTTAACGGAAAGTTACGATCACACAAAATCCATGTTGCACTCCTCCATTTCAACCAACCAGCTTGGATCCTTTGATTAACATCACTATCGATCTCCCCATTCTTTTGGATGATGGAACCTAGATATCTAAACTGGTCGCTCGGTGATATCTCTTGCCCTTCTAATGTTATACCAATATGGTTTTGACTTCTATGGTTACTAAATTTGCAATGCATATATGCTGTCTTGGACCTGCTCAATCTGAATCCCCGAGATTCCAATGTTTGCCTCCATAATTCCAATTTGGCATTAACCCCTGCTTTCGTCTCATTTACTAGAACAATATTATCAGCGAATAGCATACACCAAGGTACCTCATCTTGGATAGTTCTAGTAAGCTCATCCATCACGATGGTAAACAGAAATGGACTTAATGCAGATCCTTGATGTAAACCTATAGTAATCGGAAAATCACTCGTTAAGCCGCCGCAAGTTCTGACATTTGACACTACTCCATCGTACATATCCTTGATTATGTCAATATACTTGACGGGGACCCCCTTCTTCATCATTGTCCCCCAACTGCCTTATATCTTCGGGCAGCCTTCAAAGCAAGCTCGTGGGTTGGGAAATCCCTTGTAGCGAGTGCAGTTTGGATTTCAGGGTTCAACCTTTGTTGGAATCGTCATGCCCGGATCTCAGCAGTGCGAATAAGGTGTGCAGCGAACCTGTTACGACCTTCTGTTAGCAGTGTTGTAAGTGAGATAGGAAAATTGAACTTGAGACTATATCTTACCTGCTGAGCATGGTAAACTCAGCAACATATTCATCCACAGACTTAACCCACATCGAGTCTTACTGTAGGTGGATGAATTGCTGCTCCATGTCAAAGCGGGCAGCCTCCGGAAAGTACTTCACATCGAAGAGGTCTCGGAATGTTTTCCATTCTATCGGTTGCTCGAGACGGCTCTCCTCATATTTTCACCATACTCTAACATTATCGGTCAGTTGCAACTTAGCAACTCTTACCCAAGCTATTTCTAGCACTTAGGCCGCTTCCAGATCATCCTCTATTGCCTGAGCCCATTCTTCTGCTTCAAGCAGGCTCTCCTTACCCGAGAAGTTCTTTCGGTGTAAGGTCCGGAACTGCTTTACTCCAAGTGCTTCGGCCTCAGAGCGGTTCATAAGATAACAGTCTGCCGCTACTGACCTTCCAATAGGCTATTGATATCCACAAGCAGTACCGTTTGCTGATTGATGGGAGCTGCAATGGTAGGTGGTGGTGGTGTTGTAGGTGGTGGAGTATTGCCGTTGACGTTAGTGTCCATCACCTTGATATAAAAAATAAGTTAAGATAGATTCAAGGAATTTGAAATGCAAGGAATGTAAATGTTTGTTGAACTCATTAATTCTAGTGGTATATTGTTTACGAATTCATGTAGAACTGATCTGTATGGGCCACCAATAAAACCTGCCATGCTCCGCTTCCCAGTAGACGGAAACGATGACGTGGTAAGCCCGCGACATATTTATTCAGAGAAGGTCATTCTTCAAATAAATAAACTAAGCGTATTGAAACAATAATACAAATGCAAGAATAAATGGAGACTGTAAAATTTTCAACAAATATCTTTATTTACATTCAACTTGAAATATATACAGGTATATGAGTTTCAACTAGAAAGTAAATACAATAAAAGAAAATGCCTAAACATGTGGCATACATAAGCGGAAAGAAAAGGATGTTAAGATAATTATGAGTAGCTATCTGGTTGTAATCTTCCTCTGTAGCCTCCACTTTCTCCGTATCGACCGTATCTGACGAACATTCCAAGAAAACAAAGGTGGGTGGAATACCCGTTAGCAAACTAGCGCTCGGTAAGTCCCAAAGGTAGGTAAGAGTGAAAAGTGACAAGTATATAAAAAAATAATGTAAATGATCAGTAAAAATGTGTAGATCTGAATATAGGTATATGTATCTATAAGTCTCTATATGGTCATTATATTAACGCTAAATTCCAAGTGTGAATGTCAATGCAGCCGAAGAAGTATTCACGAACTCAAGAGTGGGGCCCCAGGAGCAAGGAAACACGGGCCTATTTCATGTGTTAGCATCAGGACTCCAAACTCTGGAGGAGTCGATCCGACTGAGATTCGAGTAAATAAAAAAAATAGGTTAATATGGGACTCCTGATGCTCCGTTGGATTCACACAAGAAACTATCCCAAACACCCTGAGTATAATACATATTATAACCATAAGATATCCTTAGTTAATTTGGTGGTTTATAACATGTCTTGATCGAAACTATAGATTGCAAAAGTTGGAGAATGAAGTCGAGTAAGTCGAGTAGAATGCAAGTCATGTCAATTGCAATCTTGGGTCGAGTCAAGTTAGTCGAGTAGATTGAGTTTGGGTTTGGGTTTGAATTGGATTAAAGTTTGAGTTGGGTCCGAATTCGAGTTTAGATTCATGTTTGGATTTGAGTTATAGATATTTCTTGTGAATGGATTTAACTATTGAAATCTTAAGTTCAGGAGAAATCGGGCGATTGTTGTACATGGACGCAGGATTTGTGTCTTTTTTCAAGACAATTGACATTTGATAACTCCGTTAATTTGTTGACTAACCTGAATAGACAAGCACTCACTCTTTCCGGCTTCTTGAGGCTCAAAAGAAATGATACCGCTTAAACCTGTATTAATCTAGAGTCCTTAAATATTTATATTTTGTTGTTTTCATTGTATCTATATTGTTTGCATTTCTCGAAGGGTTTTATGAAAAATACTTTAATATTGTTTGAAAATAAACCTCGAGGGTGATTTATAATATTTAGAGTTTTTATGAACATGCATTTTAATTTCAATGGTATTTTTGTGATAACACCTAGATTTTAAAAGTTTATGGTATTTTTAACAAAACTACCACCTTTGGAAGTTTGATGGTATTTTATTAAAATTTTAATCTTTCATTTTTAATGATAATTTTCACCATTTATTTTTAATGAAAATACGGATTCATAATTATGTATAATTTTCCAAAGTTAATTTGTTTTAAAAAAAAGTCGTATTTCTTTTAAATCGTATTTTCATTCCTTTCAAGACCGAATTCTCCGTGAAGAGCTCTGCATCTTACTCTACCATCCCAAGGATGTGCAATAATCCGTACCGTTCATTAGCGGATCCCCTAACGAGGGTTGCAGAGGTGCAATTGCAAAAGGCGGAAAAAATATCGATAAAAACGTATTTTTATAAAAGTGATGGTATTTATTTGAAAACCGTATTCTTTTAAATTAACCATATATCAAAACATCGTTCTATTAATCAAAAGTGTGCGTGTGGGGTAGGTCGTTAGCATGTGAATTTCCGAGAGGTACATATATGCTAGTTATCGAAATAACGGTTATACTAGCGTTTATGGTATTTTTCTGAAAAATTCGTTATATGATTATTTCACATGGAATTTTGGTTACACAAAAAGGCAAATGATGTGAATATTGATTTGAAGTGATATTAGGGTGATTATGTGACATATTGACCTATCTAGAATGATAAAAACATTTAAAAGAAAGGATTTTTAATGTTAACTCCATTTTATCAGTATGATTTTAGAATACGATTTGAAATGAAAAGAAATAGAGAGAAATGACTTGCTGATTGCATAGCGTTAACAAGAAAGTAAGGAAGAGAGAAGGGGTCTCCTTGGCATCGCGGTAGCGTTGGGAAAGCTCCGATCGTCGAGATTTGATCGTTACCCCTCTTGGCTTGCTTAACTCCACTTTACACTTAGAGAATTTTGATAGTAATTTTCAGAATGGGGGAAAGTTAAGGAAAGGGTGTATTTATAGAGAAGAAATGAGTGTATGAGAATTAAAAATTTTGAATTAAAAAGAATTAAAACAGTGTTAATGAGGATTTGAATGGTCCTGGTTGAATGTAGAGTAATCAAAAAATACAGGAGAGTGGTGTGGAGTCAAAAGGACGCGTGAGCGATGCATGGAGGAAATCGGGGCCATCACGACCGCTGGTAGTGGCTGGAAAAGGAAAACGGGCGGTTGGATCTTGGCAATTTGCCTCGAGATTTGTGCCAGGTGTTTTAATCAGTGTTAACTCCTCATTTATCCTGTTTGGTTTTTCTGAAACTTTTCGATTCTCCGTGTATTGCACGTGCAATTCTTGGGCTTCCAAAAAGTTAAAAAGAAAAATATTAAAAATAAATAGGACTGATAGGAATCGAACACTCAGGCTATGTCACAACAGTGTAGAGTCTATAACAATGAGCTACAAGTTGCTTCTTACATTTATTAAACAAAATAACATATAACTCGTAATTAGGCTGAAATACCCCTTTCTATACATTTGAATAAATTACATTTATACAAGAATTTCAGAGTCGTTACAACATTAGAATTCATAAACCGCGAGATCGCTAACTTAAAATTCCAAAAACTGAATTTCAAGTTCATCTCGGCAACGAAAATTTCCTTATTTTTGCGCGAAATCGAACCCCGATAACCCCATAAAACCCCACACTATATGAGCCTTGATTCGGTGCCAAAACAGGGCAGGATCAGCCCCAAATCGGGGCTGATCTAGTGGCTGATTCAGCCCCCGGTGCGGGGCTGAATCGGCCTCGGTTCGGTCCCGAATTGGGGCCGAATCGGGCTCAAATTGGGTGGGCTCAGATTATCATGAGCCTATTCTAAACTCTTGGTCCAAACCAAGAATCCGGTAGCTCTGACACAAGCAAAAATAAGAGCTTTTTATGCAAATATTTAAAACTAGTTTTGAAAATTTTGGGTTTCATGAATTCCAATGTCACCAAAACAAGTTGTAGTCTTTTGGTATGATTCTTGGTTTAGGTATGCTAATGCTCTCTAGATTTTTTTAAATTACTGCTTTCGCCACGCTTTAAACCCTACTAAAGGTGCCTAGAAACCCAACAGCTAAATCCCTGATTCTCACATTTGGCCGACCAAAAATTCATTTTGGCCGCTTGGGCCAACCCAGTTGTATTGGTTTGGTATCGTTTTCTTGTTTAGTTGTTGCTCCATATTTATACTTTAAATTTGATAATTATTAACTAATAGCAAATTGGACTGTAGTATCGCTTTTTCTCGCTAAAATCTCCAATTTTCCGATATTTCAGATTTCGACGGGATAGCGATTGGCAAACGTGCGGAGGGGACTTGGACTTTAAAGAACAAGGATATATTGAAGTACAGTGCCAAAGATCCGGATAGTTGTGCCCTAACAAGCGAACATTCTAAAGCTATCAGGATCAACTCAACGGGGGTTTCTTAACCTAAACAAATCGGTACATATTTTTCTAAACTCCTCTCTCGAATCCGACGCCTTCCACTATTTTCGATCTTCTGCAGGGTTTCTTCGCAAATCCGCCGCAAAAACAAAGAGAACTAACCCGTATTTGTTGCAACGCCTAAACCTAAAATGAAAAACATGTATTTGATTGTTTGATTGATTAAATTCTTTTATTGATTATGCATTTGTATCTTAATACAAAATTAAGGGAAACTAACCCAACAACATACGGTAAGGGATTTTATCACCCTTTTCGTGATCCACAAATTACAAAATCTGCATGCTGCATTCCCCCAGTAATTTCAAAATCAATTAGGACTCAGCCTCTAAGGATTCATGCACATTAGGGAAAGTTGATTGTGTTTAGAACACTGCTTAACGGTACATTGTTCAAGGGGTGTCTAGGCAAATGTAGAGTGAAGGTTATTCTAATTAAGGAATTTTGTGAAAACGTTGGAAAACCTCTCTGATCTCTGCACTTACCTGGTTTCTTGATCAGTATATCTTGAGCCTGTTTCCTGACACAATTTTACTTCAACAATCAGGTTCAAATCTAGCCGACTTAGCAAAACATTGACTGCTAGGGGTGTGATATTATTTTCTTCTATGATTTTGTGATGCTTTGTTGATATTGGTGATACACATTTTAATCCGATTTTTCAAGGTCCATATTCTTTTGTTAATAATCAATCACAATTCTTTTATTCAAATTGTCAAGATTTTTCCCATATTCTTGAAAATTGCCCTTTCTTAGGGTGTAAACAACCGTGCCATAATTCTGATATTGGTCCTCACCCTTGAATTTCCAGTTGGTAATTATATATAACCGTCAGATGGAAATTCATATAGTGACGAGTCTCCAGACCTGAGATTCGCCATAGTACCTTGCGTGTGCTAGAGATTATTTTAATTACTACCAAACCACAGATCCATTGAAACTGTGTATAATGGTAGTAATTGAGTATGTCGAACACATGTGAAGGTTGTGAGGAATTAATATGGGATTCGTCTCTCCGTTATAATAAGAACAGTGTTCTGCAGTGTATGATATATCAGTGACCTAAAATCTCTGGTCAGAGTACTAGAAATTAAATGATTAGTAGTTATCTGTTTGATCTCACGGTTACATGATAAAATCAACACAGCAGTTATTTGAGTTTTTAGGGTTTGACAGTATTATCAAGCCCTAGACCAAATAAGGAGCATAAGGAAACGAAGAGAATGGAATGTACGGTAGTTTTCACTGATAGGTATTGATTTTATTAGATTGTATTTTCCTATTTCAATCAAGTCATCAACAGTTTATTCAGGTAATATAAATACGTAACTTCGTCTCTATAGACTTGTGGATTTTATTGCTTACGGAATTAGTTCGAATTAATTATCCACTGCTGAGTAAACGTTAAACCTCCGGAGTTATATATAGGTGAACTCCTACTTGCCAAATATAGAACTATAAACCAAAAGATGAGATATTATATAGTTGATGTACAAAAGGAATTTAATTAAATTAGTATGTTTGGTATACTATTAATTAACTAAGGGTAAAATTGTCAAATACGATTTGATGTGCTACTCAAGATAATATACGATATTAAATGAGTAAATAATACATGCTCGTATATATATATATTAATTATATTATGAATAATATATATATATATATATATATATATATATATCTGTGTGTGTGTGTGTGTAATTATAAATATATAAATGAGGTTAATGGAGGAAAGGTGCCATAGGAGGGGATTTCCTCCTATGGCGTCGGAATAATTCACCCTCCGTGATTTATTTCGACGATCGGCATACATCACCTCCTTCTTTATCATCTAAGATGTGGATACACCAAATTTCATGTGATTATACAATTTTTTCACCGTTGATTTAGTTGGTGCAA
The DNA here is from genome assembly GCA_030015575.1 of Agapanthus africanus. Classification (NCBI taxonomy): domain Eukaryota; kingdom Viridiplantae; phylum Streptophyta; class Magnoliopsida; order Asparagales; family Amaryllidaceae; genus Agapanthus; species Agapanthus africanus. The sequence continues at coordinate 762,455,592 of JASDDO010000022.1, read as the reverse complement.
AATTAATGGTTTACAGACAATAGAACTTTTTACAATTCTAATTCAACGGTGAAAAAGTAGTGGAATCACATGAAATTTGTGTATGCACATCTTAAATGATAACAATGATGATGATGGATCCCGATCGTCGGAAAAAATGGTGGGGCTTGTATTTTTTCGATGACATAGGAGTAAATCCCTTCCTATGGCCTCTTTTTTCCATTATTCTCTATATAAATATATATGTTGATATATATAAATATTTATAAAATAATAATGTTGTGCATTTGATATGTAACAAATATTATATACATATGTATATGTTCAGGCCAACATGTATTAAGTAATAACTAATTAGTTTGTTTAAGAGATTAAACAAATTAACTAATTATAAGGGTTTTATTAGAAAACTATATCCCTATATATAGGATTCTATTTGATACACACCCTAACCCTAATCAATTCCCTCATCCCCTCCTAAAATTTTCGGCCATCCCCTTTTCCCTTTTAACCGAAATTTATTAGGAGAAATAAATTTAAAAAATCAACTTTTAATTGCTCTTCTTTAAGTATAACTCTCTCTAATTAATTAGATCAGCTAACTAATTAATTAGAGTTCATTGATATTGGAGATTCGTATGGAGGCAATTAAGGAGATCATCAATATGTAATCAAGTCGTCTTAATTGGAGAAGGAATCTCTAGCATAGCGAACGATACACAAATCTGAATTTGCGCAATGGTATTATTTTTTCGAATCAATTAAGGATTAATTGATTTCATCAATAATTAACCTAATTTATAAACCCTAAATTGGTGTTGATGTAAAAAATTTAATTTTCCCTTCCGCTGCGTTTACACCAATTTTCACCAACATGGTATCAGAGCGAATGTTTATAAATTAAGTTAATTAATTTGTTCTTGATAATTGCATATTTAAATGTTGCTATAATTAGAATTAATCAGTAAGTTCTAAACGTTAGAATATTATTGAATGCATATGTAAATATTTGTATAAGATTTAATATGATTAAATTTGATACATTAGATGTTTTCAATTTTTTTAAAAAAAATTGTTTACGCATAAAAATTTGGAATATGTAAAAAAAAGTTTTTTTTATTATTATTAAAAATATTTTGAATTTTTAAATAAATTAATTAAATAAAAAAAATATTTTCAAAAATATTCCAAGTTTGTTGGAGTTTGTTGAAAATCTATTTTCAAATACTTCCAAGTTTGTAAGAGTTTGTTGGTTTTTAATTGCAGATTATTTAAATTTAAAATACAAGTTTGTTGGAATTTGTTTAAAATTGTTATTAAAAAATTTGTTATTATCTTTAAATTGACTTTTAGATGCATGTGTGTTAAGTTGTTGACATACAAGATAATTTTGTTTAATTAATTTTAGTAAGTTGTTATTAAAAATAAGTAAATAATTTATAGTTCTAAATTATAACAACTATTTTATGCAAATCATCATATGTGATATAATGAATTATGGTTGTGATGTGATCATATGCCTGCAATGTGTTCTATTTTTTTTTTGTATATGTGATATGCAATGCTTAGATTAGTATATTAGAATGGATTAGGACAAACCCTCTGTGATTTGCGTTGTGAATTTTTACAATGGCCTATGAGTCACTTGGTAATGGTTTGATTAAATGGGGCCTTCGAGCCTTGATTTATTTACACATTAGTTTGTGAGTTTCATGTGGGCAAAAAATTGAAGCAAGAGCTAGGCGTGATTGAAGGAGTTCAATGGAGCATTCAAGTGGCTTAAGTTCTTCTCTTTTATTTTAGTATATATACATGTGATGTAAAATCTTAAAGTGAACTATCGTGTTTTAATTATATCACTCGAATTAATGCACGATAAATCACATCAGTCCAATCTATTCCAGTATAAGCCCGTTTTTATGATATGCATACCTGTAATGCCTTGGAAATTATTTTATGGATTTGCATGCCTGTAATGTTCTAAAAGTTGTTTTATTTTCATTACAATTTTTTCAAAAACAAGATTTTAATAAATTGAGTTTTTCTAAAACAATCATAAAAACAGTTGAAAGGAGTTTTAATAAGAAAATGATGAAATGATTAATAATGAGATTATTAAATATAACAAACCATTTAAAATTAATTTTTTTTAAATGCATAAGGGAGTTAATAATAATTCAAAAACATAGTTTTTTCTAAAAATGTTTTTCAATTTAAATCAAGTTAAAATCATTAAGAGTATTTTCAATACTATACATTACCCTCCACCATTTCAATCAAATAGAGTATCCAATATTCATGCTATGGTTGTTGGCGAATTGTCAAGTCATGGTGTGTGGTATTTGGATGATATTTGATTGTTGATACATATAATGTAGAGTAGGTGAATTAATAATGAGGTTTTATTGTTGACGAGTTGCCAAGGGTCATATTATTGATCCAATTGTTCAAGAAATATGTTGGTATGACTTGACTAGATTATTATGAGTCATGGTTGGCTTGTTGTCAAGCATATAATTAAATCTAAAGGTAAACTGATAATCAAACAACAACAACAACAACTAAGCCTTTTATCCCAAGCATATGGGGTAGGCTACATGAACCAATATGAGAATCACGCTGGTCCAGCACATGAATCCTCTGCCTCCACTCACTCTTATCGAACAATATACTTTCATTGAGGCCTTTGTCAACCATATCGTTTCGTATCACCTCCATCTATGTTTTCTTCGGTCTCCTTTTTGCCCTTTTGCCATTGCCCATATCGAGAGTATCTATTCGTCGAACCGGTGCTTGCATTGGTCTGCGTCACACATGACCAAACCATCTTAGTCGGTTTTCCTGCATCTTCTCCTCCACAGGTGCTACATCAACTTTTGAACAAATATCCTCATTTCGCATCTTATCTTTTCTAGTGTTACCGCACATCCAACGAAGCATGTACATCTCCGCTACGTGCATCTTCTGTGTATGATACTTCTTAAGAGCCCAGCATTCTGTACCATATAATAAGGCAGGCCGAATAGCGCTCCAATAAAATTCCCTTTAAATTTTAACGGAAAGCTACAATCACACAAAATCCCTGTTGCGCTCCTCCATTTCAACCAACCAGCTTGGATCCTTTGATTAACATCACTATCGATCTACCCATCCTTTTGGATGATGGAACCTAGATATCTAAACTGATCGCTCGGTGATATCTCTTGCCCTTCCAATATTATACCAATATGGTTTTGACTTCTATGTTTACTAAATTTGCAATGCATATATGCTGTCTTGGACCTTCTCAATCTGAACCCCCGAGATTCCAATGTTTGCCTCCATAATTCCAATTTGGCATTAACCCCTGCTTTTGTCTCATTTACTAGAACAATATCATCAGCGAATAGCATACACCAAGGTACCTCATCTTGGATAGTTCTAGCAAGTTCATCCATCACGATGGTAAACATGAATGAACTTAATGCAGATCCTTGATGTAAACCAATTGTAACCGGAAAATCACTTGTTAGGCCGCCGCAAGTTCTGACATTTGCCACTACTCCATCGTACATATTCTTGATTATGTCAATATACTTGACAGGGACCCCCTTCTTCATCATTGTCCCCCCATAATACCTCTCTAAGTATCTCGTCGTACGCTTTCTTTAAATCAATAAATATCATATGCAAATATCTTCTCCATTCTCGAAAACGCTCGACAAGTTAATGAAGCAAATGAATAGCCTCCGTCGTCGATCGTCCAGGCATGAACCCAAACTGATTCTCTGTTATCTTAATATCCTTTCTTAGCATGTGTTCAATCACTCTCTCCTAAATTTTCGTAGTGTGACACATAAGTTTTATTCCACGGTAGTTTGAGCAACTTTGAATGTCACCCTTGTTCTTGTAGATAGGTACACGGATACTTTTCCTCCATTCATATGGCATCTTTTTTGTCTGCCAAATCTTATTAAACAGATATGTCAGCCATTTAACGCTTATTTCTCCTAAGGATCTCCAAACCTCGATAGGAATCCAATCAGGACCAACCGCTTTTCTTAAACTCATTCTGTTCAAAGCTTCTTTAATCTTAGGTAGTCTTATTTTACGCATGAAACCACGGTTTATATCTTGATATTGAATGACAAGTCTATCCAAATTCTTAGTAAAGCTCTCATTGAACAATTAGTCAAAATAATCTCTCCACCTTTCCTTGATATCCTCATCTCGAACTAAAACCTTCTGATTTTCATTTTTGACACACTTCACCGCACATAAGTCTTTGGTCTTCCTTTTCCGCATCCGAGCAATCCGGTATATATCATTTTCAGCCTCTTTAGTGTCTAATTTCTCGTACACCTCCTTGTAGACCTTAGATTTAGCTTCCTGAACAGCTTTTTTAACTTCTTTTTAGCCATTTTATACTTCTCAAATCTCTCCACATCTCTACTTTTCTTCAAATTTTTATAAGAATCCCTTTTAATTTTAATAGAAGCTTTTACTTCTTCATTCCACCATGATGTGTCCTTAGATGGTGGAGCACCACCTTTCGACTCACCAAGTAGATCTTTAGCTACCCTCTTGATACAACTAGTTATTTTGTTCCATATTCTGTCTGAATCATCTTCCGACTGTCAATCCGCTTCTTGGACTACACGATATATAAAAGCATTTTGGTTACCTTCTTTCAATCGCCACAATTTAATTCTAGGCTTTACCTTACATCTAATCTTTCTAGGTCCTCTTCTAAATCGAAAATCTAGAACTAAAAGTCTATGTTGAGTGGTTACACTCTCACCTGGCACTACCTTACAGTCGATACAACAACCTCTATCTATTCTTCTTGTCAGAAAAAAGTCTATTTGACTAGCACTTGATCCGCTCCTAAAAGTGATAATGTGGGACTCTCTTTTCCTAAACCAGGTGTTTACTAAGATCAAGTCATAAGATAAGGAAAAATCTAGAATCGAGCCACCTACTTCATTCCTTTGTCCAAAACCAAAACCTTCATGGATAGTATCAAACCCACTACGACTAGTACTTACATGTCCATTGAGATCACCACCAATAAATAACCTCTCCACTAAGTATACTTTGCACCATCTCGTCTAAATCCTCCAAGAATAGACGCTTACTAGCGTCATCAAGACCTATCTGTGGTGCATAAGAAATAATAACATTAAGGATCTCTCTACCTAGAATAAGCTTAACCAGTAAAATTCTATCACCTTTTCTCCTAATCTCAACTACATCCTCAAGCAACCGTCTATCTATGATTATACTTACCCCATTATGATTTTTATCTCTACCCGTATACCAAAGCTTATAACCCCAAGGCTCTATGACTCTACTCTTTTCACCTACCCACTTAGTTTCTTGCAAACACATAATACCAACTCTCCTCCTAATCATCACCTCCACTAATTCTATTAGTCTACCCGTAAGGGAACCTATGTTCCAGGACACTAGACGGAACCTATGAAACCCTTGCTTATTTGTCACTACACCCAGGGTTCGATGTAGCGCGTAGTTTCTGGACGACGACCTAGAAACCCTTGCATACTTAACACTACACTCAGGATCTGATGTAGCGCGTCGCTGAGTAGGGGATGCCCCAACGATATTCTTATTATGGTTCATGTCATAGAATGTGACAAAGTTTTACATTGGTTGTCACAAGCCTACCACAACCCTCAACCTTTCTCATCTGAACTTGGGACCGACAACGGTGGGTTTAAAGGTAAACTGATAATCGAAAGTCGCAAATGTGATCGACAAAAAAGTTTTGTCCACCTTTTATGGTGTATGGTGATTTTTTGGCTAGTTGTCAAGATCACTGTATCATGATAGTTGGATTTCGATTCTTACTTCAAACTTTTAGAAAGTTTACGATTTTCAAATGTTGTTTTTTTTCATGAAAATGTGCTAAAAATAGCGGGAGCTATCTAATAGATAAATTAATTTATTTTCCAATCTATTTTGATATTAAGAACGTCCGCTAAAATATTTTTCTCATACTACTCTCAGATTTACTGCTGTTAATCATGACTGGTTTAAAACTGATAATTGAAAAAGACAAACTGAGAGGATACAACTATAAAGAATGCTTACGCAAGATCAAAATTACCTTGACTTATGAAAAAGTGATTTACGTTCTCACTTTCGCTCCACCTCCCTCTCTAGGTGATAATTCTAGAGATGTGGATCGAGATATCTGTGCTTAGTGGAAGCTTGATTGTGATCGGACCCATTGTCTCACTTTGACCTCTATGAATGATGATTTGCAGAGGCAACATGAGAAAATGGATGTTCAGACCATATTCACTCGTTTCCAAGGACTATATGGAGAACAATCTCGAATAGTTAGATTCGAGGTATCGAATGAATTTTTTGATCTGAAGATGAAACCCAGTACACCTGTGCAACACCATGTCCTCAAAATAATTGATTTGATCAATCAACTTGAGGGTTTGAGTTTTCCTTTACCTAAAGAGCTTTATGTTGATAAAGTCCTTACCTTTCTACTAAATGCCTTTTCTCCGTTCATAGTGCAGTTCAATATAAACAAAATGGAAGTTGGACTTCCAGAGCTGATCAATATGTTGGAGCAAGCTGAGACATCCTTAGAGAAGTAAAAGTCATATGTTATACTTATGGGGAGTTCTTCATATACTAAGGAAAAAGCCAAAGAAAAGGGAAAGAAGAAGCCAAACCAGCCTACCGGAGGCATAAAGAAGGCTAAGTGTAAAGGCAAGGCAAAGAAAACAAAAGCTACACAAGGAGAATGTTTTCACTGTCATAAGACGGGGCATTGGAAGAGAAATTACACTAGCTCTCTAGAGGAGCTGAAAATGAAGAAGCTTGCTAAAGCTTTTGTTTAACATAAAAATTCGTCAAATACCAGTAAACATGTACTTAATATTTATTTCAATCTATAGGGTATAGATCACCAAACATGGGATTGGGACTATATGGGTTAATAAAACAGTATACAAATTTCTCTAATTCTCTCTCTCGGCCCTCTCTACTCTGTCGCAACGTCGGTTCTCACAAAGAGTCCCTCCCCACCTATCAGCGCCGTGCTCGTCGGCAAAGGAAGACATCACTGCCCGTCGAACCCGTATTTGACTCAGTATATGAATCGAGCGGTCCGTGAGAGGCTTCGTGATCAAGCATGCCTCGTGAACGCAGTTGATTTTATCCTTTGCTACATCAAGCATCGCTAAACTCATCTTCGCCGAATGAGGGGGAATGTCGTCAAGGATGGCCAGGAAGATCGTTCGGAGCTAAATAGAGCCGTGATTGGTACGTGCAAAGTGTGTCTATGTGTGTTCTAAATACCACAATCAAGATGGTGTCGCAAATAGCTAGCCGCGATGAGTACGGATGGTCCACAGGAAAACGGTGAACTGCTTTTCTTGTTTTAGACGAGTTGATGGAAAAAAGGTGGAATTGTTATCGTTTAATATTAAGAAGCTTTGAAAAATTTATAATAGAAGGGCATGTAGAGTTTATAGGATTTAGTAGTTAATGGATGGAGTTTTAAAAATAATTCTTTTTATCTTTTAATTATTTAACACTAGAAAAATAGCGATGAACGTGGATTAGGGTACTTGGAGGGAATTAGGGTTTCCCTCTACCGACCCTTGTTCTTCCATTGATCCCTATTTATCTCAAGCTCTTAACAAAACGATTATTAACGAATCTTAAATCGTGGCCGTGACTATCATAAATTGATAGCACGCTTGATAAAAGGGTTAATATTCATTTTGCTAAAGTTTATAAAAATTAAAACTTTAAAAAAAATTTAAGTTATATTTTTCATCCATTATTCTACCCTATTCTACAAAGCCTAGTAAACAAGAATTTACTCGTTCATGGAGATCAACGCAGTAGAAGAAAGGTGGAAGAAAACGGAACTCATAATTAAAATTAAAAATGCAGAAAATAAATGCAGAATGTAATTACGAAAAGTAAATGCAGAAAGTAAATGCGACAAAATTAAAAGAAAGAACTACCTTTATTGATTAACTATTGTATTACAAAAGTTGCTCGCTGAAAAACCAAATTATACAACCCTAGTTTTCTCTAGTTAGCTTGCTTGGTAGATCAGTCGATACTTTGATGGATAGTTCGATGATAATTTTGATAATTGATGCTCTCGGTCCTTTTATAGGCTTTGAAATTTGAAACCCTAGTCGTCATAAATAAGTGTGTGAAATTACGATCAAGACCCTGAGTTTTCACATCCTACGGCCACCATAAGACCGTGCAACCGCCGCCTATTGTACCCTTTGACTGCGGATTTGCCGCCGTATGGTGGGCCGGAGCTTCAAAAATTTTCGTGCCTTTTCTTCTCGATATTTGGAGATCTTTCTAATAAAAAGATTCTGAAAATATATCTCTTAGTCTCTGCTGTTATGAGATTCTCGATTTACTCCTAATATTCAGAAGATTTGGTTTGGTGAATCGATTTGCTGTTGATCTCCTACTTATAGTTCAGACCTGAGCTGATCTTATTATAATACCTGCACAATATCTCAAATCACATAGTAGCTTTTGTTTTATTTGAGATATTATTCCAACCAATTAATTGATATGATATCTTAAGAATATTGGTTAAGAATATTTGATATGATATGCATATATTAATAATAAATAATCTTATGGATATTTTATTTAAATATGATATGCATATATTTTCCCTAATTATATTAATTATAAATAAAGAAATATATGACAATAATCTTTTTACAAATAAACCCACATATGTTCTTTATTTACAATTAACACAATCTAGTAATTAATAATAATAAGGAAAACGTTCATACAAATATGCAATAAATTTGACTGATCAAATACTCCCAAACTTATCTTTGATCATTCCGAGCAAACTATTTATTAAAAAGAAAAATCTAGCACACTTTCGTAGGCAATACAATTGTACTTAGCTCGTGCAACAAGCCATTAAACCTCTAGGCGTCCTGATTGATCTGTTTTAGAGTGTTTATTGTAAATAAAGTAACCGCAATCAGGATGGTGTCGCTGGTAGCTAGCCGCGATGAGTATGAGTCGTCCGTAGGGAAATGCAAACTTTTTTCTTGCTTTAGACGAGTCGATTGAAAGATGGGTTGATTGGTTGTTGATATATTTTGATACGGATATAAGATTTAAGAAGAAGAGGCTTGTAGGGTTCATAAGACTTAGTAGTAATGGATGACTAATTAAAAATGTCTTCTTTTACTTTTAATAGTTTAAAACTATATCGATTGTGATGAATGTAGATTAAGGTTCTTTTGGAAGAAACTAGGGTTTTCCCACTCTTAACCCTTTTCCTTGCATTGATCTGTATTCATGTCTAGCCCCTAACAAAACAAGTGTTAATCTAATCTCAAATCATGGTCGAGACTATCAATAAATTGGTAGCGCGTCCGATAAGGATGTTAACATTTATTTTGCTAAAGTTTATAAACTTTAAAATGTATAAAAGAAGGTAAAATGTTTTATCATCCATTGATCTACCCTAGCTTACGAATCCTAGCAAGATGGAAATTACTCACGCATGGTTGGAGAAGGAAGGATGAAGAATGAGATCATAATGTAAGATGCATAAATTAAGTGCAAAAAGTAAGTGCAGAAATTAATTGCGAAAAGACTAATAAAAACTCAACCTTTATTAATCAACTATATCATGTACAAATCCTTTTAAAGTAGAGTACAAGAACCCTAGTTTTTTCTCTCGATCTCTATCTTGTTGGAAGTAGATGAACAACTGATGATCACCTGGACGCGTGGATCGTTTTGGACCTTTTGATCTCTTCGGTTTGATGATTTTTGATGTGAAACTCTCGGTCCTATATATAGTCCTAAAACTAGAAACCCTAGATGCACTGAGTGAATATATGTTGTTAAGATCCATACTACAAAATATCACATCCCAACTCCACCAAACCGCCGCGGATCCGCCGCAAATGTCACATTTTGTCGCCCTTCCGCCGCAGAATTGTGGAATCAAGTTTTGGAATGTTTTTGGTGTTTTGGCATCATTTTTGGAGATCCTCTAGATGTCTAGATTCTGAAAATAATTCTCTGAGTCTCTGTCGTTGCTAGATCTTATGATTTACTTCAATAATTTGGCAGATTCGATTCCGACATCTTGATTTAACCCGGATCTCCTTGATTCCAGACCTGAGCTAATATCTACACAATATCTCAATTCATAGTGTTAGTAATATTTGGTATATTTTTGAGATATTGTCCTAACTATTTTATATGATATTAAATCTTAAGAATATGGTTAGAAATATTTGATATGATATGCATATTTTAATTACTAATATTTTATATAAATATCATATGCATGTATTTTCCCTCATTAAGTTAAATATAATGTAGAAACCTATGATAATAAACTTTTTACACTTAAACCCTCATATATTCTATAATTACAATAAACGCCTTTTAGAACTTAACAATAGTGGGGGAAATAATCATTCAAATATCCAATATTTCAGACTAATTAAATACCCTCAAACTTAAGTTTGATCGTCCCGAGCAAACTAATTATTAAAGAGAAGAAGAAGAAAAAGAAAAACCTAGCACACTTTTGTAGACAACACGATTGCACTGAGTACGTGCAACAAGCTTTTAAACCTTTAGGCGTCCCAAGTAGGAGGAGTGTTGTCTCCTGAGGGTTTCCAGTGGATTACACCCACAAAATCCCATAATAAAAGAAAGACGATGAAAGTTACATACAAAAAGAAAGAACATATAAAAGAAAGAACTTGAAAATAAGAGTTTCAAACTACACTAGCTTTTTAGTAGCCATGCACCTTATCTTAATAGTCAAGAAAAGATATAAGAAATCAAATCATTCCTCAATAAAACATCGCCTTTAGTCTTCCTCCCTACTTTTCTTCCAAACATAGATCATATACCCCTATGTGTGTGTAAAATAAATCCCTACACTTAGAAAATTCAATTCAAGCTATCATACTCTTGTCCATCTTTCTTAGTACTTTTTAGTCGGTGAATATTTTAGATGGAATTACTCACACATTCTTCATGCGACCGTTAATAATTCTTGAGGTACTAACCGACCGATTACCAAATGTGCTCACTCATTTATACGTAATTAGCAATATCCTCGTCTTGCAACACCTAAGGCTTAGCAGTGGCTCCAAAATCAGTTGGTCTAAGCCACTGGGTGTTAAAGCACCCTCGCTATATTTTTTTATGCGGCCTTAAGTAATTACAAAACCGGTGTTCATTTTTCTTCACCATTTTTTTTATGTTTCACTTTTTTCATTGATCATCATACTAAGGCTTTTAGACAAGAGCATTCAAGGTATTCTCTACTAACCCAAATTTTAAGATGTGTGCAAATCCATATAGTAGGGTATCAACGTTCAGATATTTGGACTCATGAATATGAATTATTTTTCAAACTTAATTCTATTATTAGCTTAGTGATTTCCTTCATCTTACTAACCCTTGGGACAACAGCTCATGATTACCTATTACTAACTTCGTTATAAAACATCTAATTTTCTTACTTTTCTTAAACTTTTACTTCCTATCATATGTATTTTTCACTTTCTAATTTTCATTATCAAATTTTTTTGTGCTTTTATTTAGTATAATGCAAAAAAAAATGATGAGTGAATAAGCACAAACCTCCCCCAAATCTATTTGCAGCAGTGCTCTCACTGATATCATCTGTTAAGCTTAAAACTTGTAGACTTGGGAGGAAAAGTTAGTAACGGGGACAAGAATTAATGACAGTGAAATCTCCCCCAAACTTATTTTTGGCTCACAATTTTGTAAAAATTAGTTTTCTTTCAAGAGCCAAAATATTTTCTCCCCCCAAACTTATGTAAAATAGTATTAAGCGTTTAAAATAATGAGGGGGGTAAAGTTATTGGTCTATGCAAAACTCTACAAAGACCAAAAGTCATCATCATCCATTCGAATATTTTATCAATGTAACACTATGGTTAGTGGAAGATCATAGATGTGCAGAAGTAGGGAGATAGGAGGCGGAATCGATCGACTTTACGTCTTGGTTGGTAAAGACGAAACGGTGATGGTGCACTACTCGCATTCTCGTTCTTGATAAGAAGAAGGGGTGACGGTTCAACTTCTTTTGGTGGTTGATTCATCACAATTTCCATGTCTTCTAGGAATACGAGTTCTTCAGCAAAAATATCTTCAAAACTTTTATCAAGATTCCGAATGATAATCTTATCGAAAAGGGAGTTACGAAACTTGGATAGCTCGACTAAATCACTCGAAAAGTCAAAGGGTTCAGACATAGGTGTGGACTTGTCGACAGAAGGGTCTTCATGTGTATAATAAACAGTAGGATCAAACCCCAACACACTAGTGGCGTCGAGATTAGAATCGTGAAGATCCTCAAATTTGCAACTGTCGGAAGCTATCTTTTCGACAGAACATATATGAGCATAGGGTTCTAATAGTTGACTTCCTAGCTTATAGATATTAAGCTCAATTGTCATCTTCCTAAAAGATAGGTTTATTGAACCATTACAACAATTAGTTATCGCGTTTGAAGTTTCTAATAAAGGTCAACCTAGAATCACAGGAATTTGGTTCCGTGGGTTCGCTATGTATCTATAAGTATAAAGTCCACAGGGAAAATAAATTCCCCGACATTGATTAACACATCCTCTAGCTCATCCCGAGATTTGGTGATAGATCGATCGGCCATCTGGAGAGTGCAATGTATAGGTTTCAACTCTTCTATCCCCAATTGCTCATAAACAGATTATGGAAGTAATTTAATACTAGCACCTAAATCGAGTAGAGCACAATTAATATTTTTACCCCCAATAGTTATAGATATTGTAGGATAACCGGGGTCCTTACGTTTTGTGGGCACCAATTGGATAAGAGAATTGCTCATATTACTCGCTAAGAAAACCTTTTTAGGTACTTGAGTTTTCCTCTTCCTAGTGCACAAGTCCTTTAAAATTTTTGCATAGGAAGGAACTTGTTTGATAGCATCTACGAGAGGAATATTTATGTTAACTTGCTTTAAAATGTCCACAATCTTCTCCATTTTGGGATTTGGTCTGTTTTCCCTCAACCTATATGGAAAAGGAGATTTATCAATAAGGGTTGGGTCTAACTTTTGAGGAGAAGTTTGTGGGGATGGAATGGATCCTAAAATTGGATTTGGGATGGTTGTAAATGGTATTTCCTTCAAGGAAGTGGGATGAGGGTTCGAGCCTAGTGGGAAACGGAGAATAGGTTCGGAAGAAGATGGTGGACTAGACGAAGTAGGATTAGAAGTAGTAGCCGGGGTTTCATCTGATCCATCCTCAACAATTTGTTTACCAACATTGTTGTTCAGCACTCTTCCCGATCTCAACGTGGTTACGGAACTCACATTATGATTTTCAAGGATGATATTAGCACTTTGTGAGTGGCCGGGATTTGGTAGAGGTTGAGATAGAAGTCCCCCTTTCTCTCTCTCTCGCTCATCGCGGCATTTAACTGTGCAGGTTGTGCTTCTATCGATTTTATGCTTTCACTGTAGGAAGCAGTGTGTTGCAGTAATGTTTGGATAGAAGACGTTAAATTATCCGTCGTTTGCATGGATTGTTTAATGTACGTTTCTAAGTTACGTTCGAGCGCAGAAGTTTTATCGATACCGGCCGTTGAAATATTATTATAAGGATCAAAGTTGTTGGCCGGGTTTTGAAAAGATTGCAGTTGAAAAGGGTGCTGATTTTGGTGTGGTGGCTGTTGTTGTTGTGGGTGAGTCCTTTGATAGTTGCTTGGGAACTGGTTTTGGTTTTGAGGTTGGTTTTGGTTCCAAGCAAAATTAGGATGATTCCTCCATCGCTGATTGTATGTGGAAGAATAAGGATCGTTTCTACATCGTTGCTGAAAAGCAGCATTAGTTTGTTCTTAACCTTGAAACGGAGGATTTAAAGGACATTCTTCCGTTAAATGTGATGGGCCAGAACAGAAACCATACACGGTTTTGGGGAGCATAACTTGGGTTAGGGAGGCTGACGAAAAATTGTTTTCTATAACTTCGAGTTTCTTTTGTATCGCGGCCATTTCGGCTTTCACTGCGATGGAAACATCGAGCTGATGGATACCTGCCCTAGATGAAGAAGATGTTGGTCTAACTCTTTCCCACTGTAAGATTTGTTCGGCGAGATCTTCCTGGAATTGCCAAGCTTCGCCATCATCTTTAGACATGAAATGGCATTGACAAATGGTTTCAAGCATTTGTTTTGTGGCAGGATTAACACCCTTATATATAATTCGACAAAATTGCCATCTATCAATTCTGTGATGGGGGCATTGTAGAAGAAGATCCTTAAACCGCTCAAAGCATTTCAAGAATGGTTCGTTGGGAAGTTGGGTAAACTGGTTAATCTCGCTTCGAATACGGGCGGTTTTGTGATTGGGATAAAATTTCTTAAGGAATGCTATAACGAATTCATCCCATTTGGCGATAGAATGTGCGGCAGTGCTATAAAACCATTTTTCTGCTAGGCCGCACAAGGTAAAAGGGAGAAGACGTAATCACATAGCATCCCTTGAAAGTTAGGTTGTGCCCATCATTGCACATACGTTCTCGAATTTGTTTATGAAAACGTATGCGTCTTCGGATTCAAGCCCGTAAAATTTGGGCAACAAGTTGATGAAGTGGGGTTTAATTTCGAAATTATCCCCATTGGCCGATGGAATAGACAGACAGGTAGGAAAGGGTCCACGCACGGGGTAGCATCTTTCTTTAAGAGAGATGCGCTGTGGATTCTACGCACTTACGGGAGGTGGCAGGGCGGTGTTGTGAAAATCTGATGGATAACCGTCCATCTCGGTCGATGTAGTGGGTGGAGGGAAAATAGAAGATGAAGAAGTACCGATTTCAAAGTCGATAGCAAAGACGCAGAAAAGACAGGCAATAGAATCCCGTGTCCAGCCGATCATGCACTAAGAGGGTTTAGTGCACGTAGCAGCGTGTGTGAGAACGATTTAATAAGGTTTGTTTTGAAAAAGTGTCGGACGTGAGGCTTGACTCCACAAATCACAAAAATGCACAATCAATCCCTAGAACTAGGGTCACCTAGGTCAAGTCACTAGACCGCTCCTAGACTTTCAAAGGATAAGTCGCAGGATCAATCCTCTACCACCTCTTTATCGCTCTTGTGGTCAGGTAAGTGCCAGGTAAGTGGGAGGTATCCGCTATACGAATCACCGAAAATAGCAGTCCTAATTAAATAACCACTTTCCTTAGTCACACTTGCCTAGACACCACAAAAGAGATACGGATAAGCGATAAATTACCTACGACTCTCCTCTATCCTAATTGAGCGCGACGGTCCTTAGAGGCTCGATCTAGATATTTTTTAATTAATGTAAGGTAAAAGCATGCTCGTTTTGTGATTTGTGGGGCCTAGGAAGGGTGATGAAATCCCCACCTAATCTGGATTTTGGTTATTACCCCTTAATGTCTGGTTAAGATATGCACAAACAAACCAATATCAAAACACACAAAAAGATTTTTGTGTGGCGCTTTTTGCAAAGAATTCTACAGAAAAATCAGATTATTGGATCTTAGAGGAGAGAGGAAGATCAGAGAAAGATACCATAGGATTTTGGCGACGCAACTCCCCCACTCCGCGGCGGTTCCGCTGCAAAAAGCTTGCTTATGCCACGGTTCCGCCACACGATGGTGCGTTCGTCTGTTAATTTTTCTTCAGTGCCCTCTAATTCTCCTCTGATCTTCGTTGAACGTCTCTGAATCTCTATTTTCTCGCTCCAGTGACTCCAGATTCCCTTGCAAAATTCGCACACTAATCGTTAAATACACAATATGCGGTTTTGGTTCTCTTTTATTTAATGTTCCATGGATTTCAGAAGAATTCAACCCGAATAGCAAGAAAAAAATTATGACCGTTTCCCCAGCAACGACGTCATTTGATTGATCTGTTTTAGAGTGTTTGTCCTAAATAAAGTAACCACAATCAGGACGATATCACTGGTAGCTAGCTGCGATGAGTATGGGCCGTCCGCAGGGAAACATGAACATTTTTCTTGCATTAGACGAGTCGATTGAAAGATGGGTTGATTGGTTGTAGATCTATTTTGATACGGATGTAAGATTTATGAAGAAGAGCCTTGTTGGGTTCATATGACTTAGTAGTAATGGATGACTAATTAAAGATGATTCATTTTATCTTTTAAAAGTTTAAAACTAGATCGATAGTGATGAATGTAGATTAGGGTTCTTTTGGAAGAAACTAGGGTTTCCCCACTCTTAACCCTTGTCCTTACATTGATCTCTATTCATGTCTAGCCCATAACAAAACAAGTGTTAATCTAATCTCAAATCGTGGTCGAGACTATCAATAAATTGGTAGCGCGCCCGATAAAGATGTTAACATTTATTTTGCTAAAGTTTATAAACTTTAAAATGTATAAAAGAAGTTAAAATATTTTATCATCCATTGATCTACCCTAGCCTACGAACCCTAGCAAGCTAGGAATTACTCACGCATGGTTGGAGAAGGAAGGATGAAGAATGAGATCAAAATGTAAAATGCATAAATTAAGTGCAGAAAGTAAGTGCAGAAATTAATTGCGAAAAGACTAATAAAAACTCTACCTTTATTAATCAATTATAACATATAAAAATCATTTAAAGTAGAGTACAAGAACCCTAGTTTTTGCTCTCGATCTCTATCTTTTTGGAAGTAGATGAACAGCTGATGATCACCTGGATGTGTGGATCGCTTTGGACCTCTTGATCTCTTCGGTTTGATGATTTTTGATGTGAAGCTCTCGGTCCTATATATAGTCCCAAAACCAGAAACCCTAGATGTCCTGAGTGAATATATGCTGTTAAGATCCATACTGCAAACTATCACATTCCAACTCCACCAAACCACCGCGGGTCCGCCGCAAATGTCACATTTTGCCGCCCTTTCGCCGCAGAATTATGGAATTAGATTTTGGAATTTTTTTCTGGTGTTTTGGCATCATTTTTGGAGATCCTCTAGATGTCTAGCTTCTGAAAATAATGCTCTGAGTCTCTGCCATTGCTAGATCTCATGATTTACCTCAATATTTTGGCAGATTCGATTCCGGCATCTTGATTTAACCCGGATCTCCTTGATTCCAAACCTGAGCTAATATCTTCACAATATCTTAATTCATAGTGTTAGTAATATTTGGTATATTTTTGAGATATTATCCTATCCATTTTATATAATATTAAATTTTAAGAGTATGGTTAGAAATATTTGATATGATATGCATATTTTAATTACTAATATTTTATATAAATATTATATCCATGTATTTTCCCTCATTAAGTTAAATATAATGCAGAAACATATGATAATAAACTTTTTACACATAAACCCTCATATGTTCTATAATTACAATAAACACCTTTTAGAACTTAACAATAGTGGGGAAAATAATTATTCAAATGTGCAATATTTCAGACTACTCACGTCCCTAGTACGAGGAGTGTTGTCTCATGAGAGTTTTCAGCGGATTACACCCACAAAATCACAAAATTAAAATAAAGAAAACGAAAATTACATACAAAGATAAGAACATATAAAAGAAAAAACTTTAAAAGAAGAGTTTCAAACTATACTACTTTAGTTGTCATGAGCCCTATCTTAATGGTCTTGAAAAGATGTCAGAAATCACATCATTTCTCAATAAAACTTCATATTTATTCTTCCTCCCTACCTTTTCTCCAAATATCGATCATATATCCCTACGTGTGTGTAAAAGTCATCCTTAAACTCGGAGAATTCAATTCAAGCTATCATACCTTTTTTTCCATCTTCCTTAGTACTTTTTAGTCGGTGATGTTTTATATGGATTTGCTCACACATTTTTCTTGCGACCGTTAATAATTTTTGAAGTACTAACCAACCGATTATCGAATGTACTCACTTTTTAAGGTGTGCTTAGCAATATCCTAGTATTGCAACACTTTAGGCTTAGCAGTGACTCCCAAACCAGTTGGTCTAAGGCACTAGGTGATAAGGCACCCTCGCTATATTTTTTTATACTGCCTTAAGTAATTACAAAACCAGTGTTCATTTTTCTACACCATTTATATTTTGTTGATTTATATTTTTTTCTTCATTTTTCGTCTCATAGTAAGGCTTTTAGGCAAGAGTATTTCATGGTATCCTCTACTATCCTAAGTTTCAAGATGTGTGCAAGTACGTATAGTAGGGTATCAACGTTCAGAAGTTTGGACTCAAGAATAGGGACTATTTTTCAGAAATATTTCTATCCACAGATTAGTGATTTCCTCATCTTACTAACTTTTGAAACAACGGCTCGTGACTATGTATTACTACTTTCGTTTTAAAACTTCTAATTTTCTTGCATTTCTTAAATATTTTCCTCTGTTTCATATGTATTTTTCACTTTCTAAATTTTATTTTCAAAAAATAAATTTTTTTAGTAGTGCCAAATGATATGCCAATACAAACCTCCCCCCCTCCCAAATCTGTTTGCAGCAGCGTCCTCACTGATGTTGTTGTTCGAGTGCAAAAACCTGTAGACTTAGGTGGAGAAAATAGGGTCAAAAGATAGTCAAATGGAAAACCACCCCAAACTTGTTCTTTAGTACGCACATTAACACCTCCATTCTTAGATGAAACACTGTTACTATAGAGGTGAGGCGAAGGAAAGTTAGTCGTGATAAAGCGGCTCCTGCAAGAACAGGAGCTTCTCCGATAGGTCAGAGGAAAAGTAGGATTTAATCTATGCCCATTTACTTTGAAAATAGAACAGTTATTAGAATTTTCTATATCCACTGCACTGTGCGGGTATACATACTATACCACAAAAGGCCCTTTCCAACGAGATCTCAGCTTACTCGGATGAAGATGGAAATGAGAATCGTAAAGAAGGACTTGTTGTCCCGGTGTGGATGTTTTTCTCAAAAAGTTTTTATCGTGGAACACCTTTGTTTGTTTCTTTACTATAACCATGTTATCGTAGGCTTCATTACGAAGCTCGCTTAGCTTATTTAATTGCAGCTTCCGATAGCTGCCTGCTTGGTCAAAATCGAGGTTAAGCTATTTAATCGCCTACATTGCTTTATGTTCAATTTCGACAAGGACGTGGCAAGCTTTCCCAAACACCAGTCGGTAAGGAAACATGCCAAGATCGGTCTTATTTGCGGTACGAAATGCCCAAAGAGCCTCAGTCAGTTTGGTGGACCAATCTTTACCGTTCTGAGAAACCGTTTTCTCTAAAATTTGCTTGATTTTTCTATTAGAGACCTCAACTTGTCCACTCATTTGGGGATGATAGGGCGCAGAAATTTTATGGTTGATTGAATATTTACGCATCAAAATCTCGAAAGACCGATTACAGAAATGCGTCCCATTATTGCTAATGATAGAGCGAGGGTGCCCGAACCGAGAAAAGATATTTTCTTTAAGGAACTTAACAACAACCTTATTGTCATTAGTATGACACGGTATTGCTTCCACCCATTTAGAGACCTAATCAATCGCTAATAAAATGTATAAGTTCCTAAAATAGTTGGGAAACGGGCCCATGAAATCGATTCCACATACATCAAATATCTCCATAACCAAGATTGGTTGGAGCGGCATCTCGTTTCTCCGTGAAACCCGACCCATGTGTTGATACCGTGAACAAGTTTTGCAATAATCATATGCATATTTAAATAACGTTGGCCAATAAAAGCCATATTGAAAAACTTTCTCCGCCGTTTTTCTTGGACCAAAGTAACCGCCACATGCTTGATCATGGCAGAAAGACAATACCCTCTTGAACTTATTATTAGGGACACATCGACGAATGATCTAATCGGGACAATACTTATACAAATAGGGTTCGTCCCAGTAAAAGTGTTTCACCTGGGATAAGAATTTGTGATTGTCTTGATTTAACCATTCGCTGGGTAGAAGTCCCATTACTAAATAATTCATAATATTAGCGAACCAAGGTTCTCAAGATAGGGTCAAGAGATGTTCGTCTTGAAAAGAGTCGTTTATAGGCATGGTCAACGCTGGTGAAAAAGAAAGTCGTGAAAGATGGTCGGCTACGACGTTTTCACATCCACTTTTGTCTCGTATTACAAGGTCAAATCTTGTAACAAGAGGATCCAACGTATTAGCCTGGATTTAGCATCCTTCATCGATAAAAGATGTCTTAAAGGGGAATAATCGGTATAAACTACAACCGGAGAGCCAATTAAGTAAGGCCTAAATTTTTCTAATGCAAATACAACTGCCAAGAGTTCTTTCTCAGTGATTGTATAGTTCATTTGGGCATCATTAAAGGTCTTAATCGCATAATAAATCACATATGGCATCTTATCGATGTGCTGTCCCAAGACTGCACCAATAGCAAAATCGGATGCATCACACATAAGTTCAAAAGGGTGATTCCAGTCTAGAGATGATAGAACGAGGGCTGTAGTGAGGGAACATTTAAGCAATTCAAAGCAGCCGAACAATCCGAGTCGAAATGAAATGTTGTATACTTGGCCAAGAGAAGAGTTAATGATCTAGCAATCTTGCTAAAGTTCTTAATGAATCGTCTATAAAATCCGGCATGACCAAGAAAGGATCGTATATCTTTGACGCATTTGGGAGGAGGAAGGTTAGAAATGACATCTATTTTAGTTTTGTCTACCTCAATACCTTTTCGTGAAATGATATGCCTAAGACAATACCTTCTTGAATCATGAAATGATATTTTTCCAAATTCAAAGTTAGATTCTTATCCTTACAGCGGGTAAGAACAGTGTTAAGATAACGTACGTATTCCTCAAAGGAGTCCCCAAATATGGAGAAGTCGTCCATAAATATCTCCAGAAAATTCTCGAACATGTCCGAGAATATCCCCATCATACACCGCTGAAATGTAGCGGTAGTATTGCATAACCCAAAGGGTATGCATCTATAAGCGAAAGTACCGAAAGGACAAGTAAAAGCTGTCTTATCTTGATCTTTTTTGGCGATGGGAATTTAGTTATAGCCTGAGTATCCGTCCAAAAAACGGTAGTACTCATGCCCGGCTAAACGTTCTAACATCTGGTCAATGAAGGGTAGAGAGAAGTGATATTTTCTCGTTGCGGCATTGAGTTTTCTATAATCAATACATACTCGCCACCCAGTTTAGGTACGAGTTTGAATCAACTCATTAGCCTCATTAGTTATGACCGTGATGCCAGACTTTTTAGGGACCTGATTGGTACGAAAGATTGTGTTTATAGTGTAGCCGCAATCAGAACGGTGTCGCGTGTAGCTAGACCGGGATGAGTACGGGTCGTCCTCAGGGAAACGTGGAACCTTTTACTCTTACTTTAGATGTGTTGAAAAAGAGAGGAGGGAATAAAGAATGTTGTAAAATGGTTGTAGGATCTAGATCTATGTTAAATAAGAATGCAAAATATAGATCTAAATTAACTACGAATGTAAGTTTATATAATAAGGGGGCTTGTAGGGTTCATTAAGATTTAGTAGTTATGGACGATTAATTAAAAGTTACCATTTTTATCTTTTAATAGATTTAAAACAAGAACGACGGTGATGCGTGTAGATTAGGGTTTCTGGAGGGAAAAGGAATCCCACTCTTAACCCTTATCTCGACACGGAACTCCGTTCATTATCTAGCCTTTACCAAAACAATCATTAATCTAATCTCTAATCGCGGTCGGAAGTAGCAAAGAATTGCTAGCGCGCCCGATTAGGATGTTAATGATTCTTTTGATAAAGTCCATAAACTTTATAGGACTTAAAAAGGGTTTAGGGATATTCATCATCCATTAGCCTACCTTAATCCTACGAACCCTAACAAGCGGAGAATTACTCGCGCATGTTGAGAGAAGAAGATGAAAAGACAGAGAGGGAAAACATAATGTAAAATGCAAAAGAATTAAATAAAATAACTACATTTATTAATCAACTTGAACAATCTACACTTTATTCCGTAGAAAATGATTACAAACTAGTTGCTTCTCAATCTTTCCTAAGGAGGTAGACGAACAGTTGATGATCAGCCTGGATACGTGAGCGTCTGGGGCTTCATGATCGCGTCGGCTTGATAAATTTTCCAAGAGGCTCTCGGTGCCTTTTTATAGTGCAAAGCCAGAATCATTTGCTTCCATATTAGGTAAAATATAGAAAAGATTTTCCCCAAAAATCCTCAGCCTCCATCTTTTCTTAACCGCGGCGGATCCGCGGCATCAAGGAGCTAATGCCGCGGATCCGCGGCCTTCTTATCTCAGTCGTTGATCAATTTTTAGGGGATGGCTCTCTTTGACATTTGGCGATCCTAGGAATCTTCAGAATTTGGAAATATTCTCGTGATTGCTGCCAGACTTGGTCCCCAAGTTTTGATTCTTAATTAGGCAAGTCTTCTTCAATAACTTGATTTGCTTGATTCTAGTCTTTGAAAAATTCTGCACACTTGGAAATCTTTTGCACAACAACTCAAATAATATTTAGTAGACTTTGTTCTACTAGGATTAGGTCAATGAATTTATTTGCATACATTTTCCGACCAAATGCTAATTATAATATATCAACACATGGAAAATAGTGTTTTTACACATAAACCCTCATATGTATGATATATTATAATAAAGTCCTTTTTAATATGAAAATGGTAGGAAAAATGTAATACAAATGTGCAGTTTTATCAACTGAACAGGACCATATGAATAGGACGTATCCATTGGCTATCAGATATTGGGTAAATTATACCATTATCTAAGTATTTGACGATTTCTTTCTTCACCGCCTCTTTCATAACGGGATTTAACCGTCTTTATAGGTTACAGGTTGGTTTGGCCTCATCCATCAAATGTATATGATGTTCAACAATCAAAGGACTGATCCCTTTGATGTCCGCCATTGTCCGACAGAAAACTTGCCTATTCGATTTTAATACAGACAGAAGTGCTCTCTTTTGCTCTAAAACTAGAGAAGCTGATATGATAACGTGCAAAGACTCATTCTCACCTAAATATGCATATTTAAGATGAGACTGTGGCGGCTTGAGATCAAGTGTCGGCGGAGAGACGATAGAAGGTAGGGTAAGGGTATGATACTTGGACTCCATAAGAGGTTCATAGCTAGCATAAGAGATTGACTCAAAGAGCTCAGCTAACTCGTTTGACAAGTTAAAAGATTCGAACTCGGGGGTGGACTTGTCGACAGAAGGTTCCTGTGAATCAAGATTATCAAGGACAGCGATCCCTTCGTATTTCCTATTCGTGTAAGGAGTAGCTGGATCGAATAATAGCACATTAGTGGCATCGAGATCATTATCTGTAATACCCAGCCCCTTTTTATACCAATATCCGTATTTATGAAAATTGTCACTTACAAATTCGTTAGTTTATATTTAAAATTATTTTAGTTTAAAAACCCTATTACTTATCTATTTTATATTTTTCCCAAAATCTTTTATTGCTATTTCCAAGCCGGCCCCCCCTCTTTTTCCTATTATTTTAATCCCTCAGCCCAACTTTAATTTTCCTTAATTCTATTTTTCCTTTACTACTTAAATCCCTCAGCCCGTTTCTTTATTTTCCCCACTTAAATTCTTTTCTCTAAACCCCAGCCCGGCCCACACACCTTCTCATCATTTTCTCTTTATTTTCCCCGGCCCACTCCCTTCCAGCCCGCTTTCTCAAACCGACCCGGCCCACACCCGACTCCCCCTTCTTCCCCAAAGTCTTTCCTTAAATCCCGCGCGAATTCTCCCGTTGCGCCCTCGTCGCCGCTCCCCACGCCCAAGCTCGCGGGCTTACCCCACGACGCGCCCCCTCACGGTCCACTCAACGCGCACCCTCGTCTCCCCGATCCCATTCTCATCTCCTCTCCATCGCTCCCAACTCTCAGCCGCACCCTCTCACGACCCACTACACCCCGACGACGGCGACGAACACCCATAATCTCCTCGTCGTCCTCCCTCACATCCCTCTCCTCTTCACCCACTACTCCATCCTCGCCTGCATACCCAACCCACAGCCAAGCTCAAACTCCCCTGCACCCGAGCTCGACCACCCCCTGCCCCGACGCCGGTGAGCTTCTCGTCTCATCGTCGACACCCCTGCACCCTCCTCGTCATCAACATCATTATCATCATCGTCGCCATCCCTATCTCTCTCTCTTGATCCCCCTCACTCCCGATCTCCCTCTCTCTTTCTCGATCTCTCTTTCTCTCTCTTGATCTCTCTCTCTCTCTCTCTCTCTGTTTCTCTCTCCTTTTCACTCTCTCTCTCTATATCACTCTCTCTCTGCCTTTCTCAACCTCTCTGTCTCTCCCTCTCTCTAGTCTCTCTCAATCTCTCTATCTCTCTCTACTCTCTCTCTTTCCCCCTGTTCTCTCTCTCTCGCTCTCTCTGCAATCTCTCTCTCTCTCTAACTCTCTCTCTCTCTGTTTAACTCCCTCTCTCTCTCAATCTCTCTCTCTCTCCCTCTGCAATCTCTCTCCATCGGGCTCGACAGCACCAGCACCCCCAGCCCAGACACCCCCTCACTGCATCCCTAGCCGTCGCGGTCGAGCCCTGGCATTACGTCGAACACCTACAGAAATCGCCGCTGCCGCTGCCGTGCATCGCCAGAACGTCTCCAGGCAAGTACTTTTACTTGCTACATGCTAATTTATTCGAGTTACGAACTTATATTATCTAGATTACAAGTTTACATTATCCAATAGATTATGTAATAAACCTGTTTGATGCATGATCCCTAAGAGATTATTCATCTGTTTTGACGGAATTAGATCATTATTGATGGCCCAGGTAATGATGAATATTGTATATAAATTTCACTGGATAATACGACTATTAACGACTAAAACGACTACCCCCAAGTTTACCTGTAAAACTGGAATTTTCCCGTATCTGAAAACCGTTAAAATCACCATAAATTATTTACATACTGGAATGATGCGTTCGAGGGCCTAAATAGAAGTCGACTCGACGAAATATAAATCTATACAATTTTCTAAATATTTCTGTACTTAAACTGTGACAATATTTGGATCGGAGTGCGACTCTGGACTGCAGTCCAGAGCGACTCTGTTTACTGTATGCTGTCTCGTAATGAGCACTACCCTGTTTTCTTAACTCGTAGGTTGCGGAACTCCACAGTTTAGTAAAGTTGAATCTATTAGCTAGATAACACAAGTGGTTTCACCCTGTTTCCTCGTCATTTGCTATTTAATCTGTAATTTAAAAGATGGGGACGTATAACAGTCCCAACAGAATCAGAATTGACACACTAGTATTGAACAGTGTATATCTCCCGACGTACAGACGCGATTGAAGATCTGTCTATTGCGTTGAAAACCTTATTGGAAACCCTATATTTCATTCAAATGTAGTGTCTCTAAATTCTGATCGCAACTGGGATTAAAATGCGTTGCGAAACGGACTTCCGATTCTGAAACCGGATTTCCAGTCGTGAACGCTTAAGATGAAATGGCCATAATTAGTGATCCTGGAACTCGATCTGCGTGAAACCAAATTCGCTGGATAGATAATTGAACATACTATTTATTCTCCATTCATTGTTTCGCTAAAATGTAAACTTATGATTTATGATAAATTGTGCAAGTGGTGGGTTACTGATTTATGACATCCTAATCATGCTTTACATATTGTTTACGCATCATATCATACGTATGTCACTGCATTGATAACCTAATGATAATGTGCATTACCCAGTATTAGGTATTAGTGATGATTGTGGCAAGTACGTAAGTGTTCGTGCATGAGTGAATAAGTGAAAGTGACACGTACTTGTACACAATCAGTGAACCTTATTATTCTATTGCATTGTCGACGTCTGTGAGATGCGTGTACGTGTGACTATAAGTGGTATGGGACACTTATGGAAGCTCTTGCATGGGTGTCACAGATAAGGCACCAGACACTGCCATTTACCTTAGATATTAGTCGGGACGTGCTTGATGGAGATCCTGCCTCCAATTCTCGCGCAGACTTATCACAGACCGATTGGTATTTGAGGTTATGGTTAGCGTTTGATGTAGACCATGAAGTGTAGGGTAGTTTGAGTGTGAGTTCAACAGAATCTCGGGAGTCCCTTGCCGGCTTATATATATATGGAGATATATGGAGATTTACAGGGTACATGATTATTACCGTGAGTTACATGTTGGACCCGTGGTCCCTTGCCCTTGGGTCCTACCCTTGGGTGGAGGACACTCGCAAGTGGTTGACTCTCACACTTGGACTGACAATAGGCTTAGTGACCTGTATATTAAGGCTTAGAGACCGATAGGGATGATAGCATCGAGATACATACTTACTGTGTTGACATACTTAGCATATTATTTTACTGCTTTTACTGTTCCACTGCATGGATTACTGCATGTTCATACCTATACCGTCATTGATTTACTGTTATATATATTTATTATCACTGTTAGAGTTGTCACTTGGATTTATATATTATATTGCTATTGTGTCGCTCTGACGACCTGAGTATGCATGCTCAGTGTGTGGAGAGGATTTAGCCTGGACCAGGACTAGACGTACATGACGGACATCTTGATTTGCTATCCAGAGTTATACCCTTTTGTTTCCCATCAGGTCAGTTCTTTATATTGTTTTGTTTCAGTTACTGCACTTCTCATTACCTACGCATTATTTACTGTTTACCACGTAAAGCTAGAAGCCGAAGTGTGACTACGGCAGGACATTTCCTTGACCGTAGGAGCATGGCTGGCCTTATCAACCCCTCGTATTTCGTATTTTAGGAAGCGGGGCGTGACATAGTTTAGTTGGTATCAGAGACAGGTTTTGTTTCGATTGGGATTGCAGTTTTCCGTGTATAGCTTGACAATCTAAGACATCCCTCGGTCTAGGTTGTAAACTTGTTATTCTTGATCCATATTCACATTGTGTGTGTTCTGCTATCCATTCGCTAGGGTTTCAGGTGACTTGGCAAAGTTACGTGGTTGTAATTGTGAACTACATCATAGTTACACTACCGTACTCTGTTTAAGTGACTTAGAGTCATACAGTTGATTTTCCACTTGTAATGAAATTCATCACATCTGACATTCTTGAATCTTTGTCCAATCCGTATTACATTTTGATTCTTATAGCTTGTGCCTTATATCGTTCTCAAAATTATTGTTTCAGGATCATGTCTTCCAACGACTCTTCCTCTATCTCCACTCCCCAGAATCAAACCATTGAGATCCTGAGTGTACTGCAAAGTCTGAAGGAAGCCCAGGAGCGAACAAACGACTTATTAGCTGAAGGACTGAGAAGGCAGGTGAATCAGGCACCAGCGGGAGTCTCAAATTGTAAAGGGATCCCTGTTAGGCCAGGAAAAGAGAAGAAGATGAAGCACCAATTTGTTTCCCCACGACAGAAGCAGCAGAAGACCCAATGTTGTAGGTACTGTAAGAGGCCAGGATATCTTCAGAGGGATTGTCGCCGCGCCCAAGGAAAATGTTTGATTTGCGGATCCAGCGAACATCTTATCAACGGTTGCCCAAAAAAGGAAAGAGCTACAAGGAGGAGACTCGTCCACACTCTCCACTTCTGCCAAGTGATGATTATTGCGTAGTTCAAACCTCGAGGATAAGACGGACCCATCGCAGGATTCAACTCGTATGACGAGAATGCAGCGGCCTAGTAATCGAAGAAGAGTTATTATGTTTTCTGCTTTCAATAATAATGTTGTTACCCCTTTTGTAAAATTTCCTTTCATTTGAAATCTTGTATCCGTCGAACTTTTAGTTGGGTGCAATAAAAAACTTTGAATCGTAATATATGTGTCATTCTCTTGTCTTTCCCTTTATTCATACTATTTATTGTCACAGCATTTTTAATCCTGATTTTTAGTTCCTGCCACCGCATATTTTCCTATACTTCATAACCTTAGCTATTTTCTTGATGTATTTCACTGTCTAATCATGACTCTTTTCCTTTCAGGCCATGGCCCACCCTGGAGCAGCGTCGTATTTGGATGAGGATGCACAGTCATACATTTCCTTAGACCGCACGCTGATGAGTTCTGACGATGAGATCAACGGTCCCCAGGTCTTTTTCGGAAACAGCGATTCCGAGGACGAAGGAGCAGCCGCCCCAGAGTTTGACATGATAGGCGATTCCGACGAAGAGGAAGGAGACCCTGAAGAGAACCCGATAGAGGAAGATCCCGAGGAAGACCCGATAGAAGAAAATCCAGTGGAGGAAAATCCCATGGAAGAGAATCCAGAAGAAGATAATCACATGGAATCAGATCTCGATGAAGAAGCTCCAGCCGAGAAAGAAAGACCAGAAGGACAAGACCCTGCTGTGGAAGAACTCCCAATGGCAGTCCCCGCGAGGCGCTATGGAAATGGACGTCCCTACCTGAGTGCGCGAGCCTACCGCAACCTGCTGAATCTCCACAACCGCGACTGACGGGATTTCTTTTAGATGTTGTCTTACCTGGCCAAATAAATCTGTGTATAGTTTACGGTCACCTTTCGTTTTGAGAATGCTTTGTTTAAAATCTTCTGGAATTAAATAAATTGCCGAATTCGCTAATCTTTCGATCTTCTTAGTTCACTTGATGCTTGATTATTTTTTCTATACAATTATTTTCCTACTGAGATCTGTTCACCCCTACTCCTTACATTATTTTAACCCTCACTAAGATTAACTAGTACCGCACCCGATCTTTTAGAGGTCCACCCTTCATCCTCCGTCTGTGCCTCGTTTGAGATCCTGCTGGGAGGAGAAAATTTTAGGGAAATTTCCGAGTTCGCTAACCCTTCAAATTTTTGATTCACATGATATACCGACTGTTGTCCTCCACATACTTTTTCCCTTGTAGTCCTTTGCAGCTCACCCTTACTTCCTGTGCTGACCCGATCCCAATCTCCTTGACCTTCAGCCTAAAGCCGCCACACTCCGACCTTTGAATGAGCCACACTTCCTTATAATCCTTACACTAGCTAGCCCTATACTTTTTGTGTTTTTCCTATTACCCTAACTATATTTAGGGACAGTGTTATTCGAAAATTTAGTTTTCGTTATTTTGTATTTATCGAAGAGTGCGTTTTATTGACTATCCCCGCTTTATGCATTTCAAGTACTTCACTACTAGCTTTCCCATTATTTTTCGGTAGCGCGGCCTTACATCGCGCATATTTTCGTTCCATGTTTTTTTATTTTCACTATGTGAGTTTTCTACGTTATTTGATCAATACATTATCCTAAAATGTTTTAACCTACCGACTAATCTTTCACTACTTTATTGTCGTTGCTTTATTTTCGGGTATTGAGCCTATGGTTACTAGTATAAATGATTGTGCCTTATACTTATTATTTTAGCTGCGCTACCTTTGACATGCGAAGTGTGCATATATTTAGGATCTCGATTTTATTTAGCACGCCTCGAATGTTATTAATCGTTATTGCTATTCTATTTTTGTACATATGGGTTTCCCTCATAATTGATTTCTGCTTTATACTTATTTAGACCTATTCTTTCAGTTGTATTATTTGTATACATGTATAAACCTTCAAAATTCTTCATTCACCTATTTCAAGTAAATCATTATGTGTTAGTTTGTGATATAATAGCTTTCCCTTATGATTTTATGGCTTATCGTCTATTTTAAATTTCGAGGACGAAATTTTTGTAAGGGTGGTATGATGTAATACCCAGCCCCTTTTTATACCAATATCCGTATTTATGAAAATTGTCACTTACAAATTCGTTAGTTTATATTTAAAATTATTTTAGTTTAAAAACCTATTACTTATCTATTTTATATTTTTCCCAAAATCTTTTATTGCTATTTCCAAGCCGGCCCCCTCTCTTTTCCCTATTATTTTAATCCCTCAGCCCAACTTTAATTTTCCTTAATTCTATTTTTCCTTTACTACTTAAATCCCCCAGCCCGTTTCTTTATTTTCCCCACTTAAATTCTTTTCTCTAAACCCCAGCCCGGCCCACACTCATTCTCATCATTTTCTCTTTATTTTCCCCGGCCCACTCCCTTTCAGCCCGCTTTCTCAAACCGACCCGGCCCACACCCGACTCCCCCTTCTTCCCCAACGTCTCTCTTTAAATCCCGCGCGAATCCTCCCGTTGCGCCCTCGTCGCCGCTCCCCACACCCACGCTCGCGTGTGTTACCCCATGACGCGCCCCCTCACGGTCCACTCAACGTGCACCCTCGTCTCCCTTATCTCATTCCCATCTCCTCTCCATCGCTCCCAACTCTCAGCCGCACCCTCTCACGACCCACTGCACCCCGACGACGGCGACGACCACCCATAATCTCCTCGTCGTCCTCCCTCACATCCCTCTCCTCTTCACCCACTACTCCACCCTCGCCTGCATACCCAACCCACAGCCAAGCTCAAACTCCCCTGCACCCGAGCTCGACCACCCCCTGCCCCGACGCCGGTGAGCTTCTCGTCTCATCGTCGACACCCCTGCACCCTCCTCGTCATCAACATCATTATCATCATCGTCGCCATCCCTATCTCTCTCTCTCTTGATCCCCCTCACTCCCGATCTCCCTCTCTCTTGATCCCCCTCACTCCCGATCTCCCTCTCTCTTTCTCGATCTCTCTTTCTCTCTCTTGATCTCTCTCTCTCTCTGTTTCTCTCTCCTTCTCACTCTCTCTCTGCCTTTCTCAACTTCCCTGTCTCTCCCTCTCTCTAATCTCTCTCAATCTCTCTATCTCTCTCTACTCTCTCTCTTTCTCCCTGTTCTCTCTTTCTCACTCTCTCTGCAATCTCTCTCTCTCTCTAACTCTCTCTCTCTCTGTTTAACTCCCTCTCTCTCTCAATATCTCTCTCTCTCCCTCTGCAATCTCTCTCCATCGGCCTCGACAGCACCAGCGACCCCCAGCCCAGACACCCCCTCACTGCATCCCTAGCCGTCACGGTCGAGCCCTGGCATTACGTCGAACACCTACAGAAATCACCGCTGCCGCTACCATGCATCGCCAGAACGTCTTCAGGCAAGTACTTTTACTTGCTACATGCTAATTTATTCAAGTTACGAACTTATATTATCTAGATTACAAGTTTACATTATCCAATCGATTATGTAATAAACCTGTTCGATGCATGATCCCTAAGAGATTATTCATCTGTTTTGATGGAATTGGATCGTTATTGATGGCCCAGGTAATGATGAATATTGTGTCTAAATTTCACTGGATAATACGACAATTAACGACTAAAACGACTACCCCCAAGTTTACCTGTAAAACTGGAATTTTCCCGTATCTGAAAACCGTTAAAATCACCATAAATTATTTACATACCGGAATGATAAGTTCGAGGGCTTAAATCGAAGTTGACTCGACGAACTATAACTCTATACAAGTTTCTAAATATTTCTATACTTAAACTGTGACAATATTTGGATCGGAGTGCGACTCTGGACTGCAGTCCAGAGCGACTCTGTTTACTGTATGCTGTCTCGTAATGAGCACCACCCTGTTTTCTTAACTCGTAGGTTGCAGAACTCCACAGTTTAGTAAATTTGAATCTATTAGCTAGATAACACAAGTGGTTTCACCCTGTTTCGTCATCATTTGCTATTTAATCTGTAATTTAAAAGATGGGGACGTATAACAGTCCCAACAGAATGAGAATTGACACACTAGTATTGAACAGTGTATATCTCCCGACGTACAGAGGCGATTGAAGATCCGTCTGTTGCGTTGAAAACCTTATTGGAAACCCTAGATTTTATTCAACTGTAGTGTCGCTAAATTCTGATCTCAACAGGGATTAAAATGCATTGCGAAACGGACTTCCGATTCTGAAACCGGATTTCCAGTCGTGAACGCTTAAGATGAAATGGCCATAATTAGTGATCCTAGAACCCGATCGGCATGAAACCAAATTCGCTGGATAGATAACTGAACATACTATTTATTACCCATTCATTGTTTCGCTAAACTGTAAACTTATTATTTATGATAAATTGTGCAAGTGGTAGGTTACTGATTTATGACATCCTAATCATGGTTTACATATTGTTTACGCATCATATCATACGTATGTCACTGCATTGATAACCTAATGATAATGTGCATTACCCAGTATTAGGTATTAGTGATAATTGTGGCAAGTACGTAAGTGTTCGTGCATGAGTGAATAAGTGAAAGTGACACGTACTTGTACACAATCAGTGAACCTTATTATTCTATTGCATTGTCGACGTCTGTGAGACCCTTGTACGTGTGACTGTAAGTGGTATAGGACACTTATGGAAGCTCTTGCATGGGTGTCATAGATAAGACACCAAACACTGCCATTTACCTTAGATATTAGTCGGGACGTGCTTGATGGAGATCCTGCCTCCAGTTCTCGCGCAGACTTATCACAGACCGATTGGTATTTGAGGTTATGGTTAGCGTTTGATGTAGACCACGGGGTGTGGAGTAGTTTGAGTGTGAGTTCAACAGAATCTCGGGAGTCCCTCGCCGGCTTATATATATATGGAGATATATAGAGATTTACAGGGTACATGATTATTACCGTGAGTTACATGTTGGACCCGTGGTCCCTTGCCCTTGGGTCCTACCCTTGGGTGGAGGACACTCGCGAGTGGTTGACTCTCACACTTGGACTGACGATAGACTTAGTGACCTGTACATTGAGGCTTAGAGACCGATAGGGATGATAGCATCGATACATACTTACTGTGTTGACATACTTAGCATATTATTTTACTGCTTTTACTATTCCACTGCATGGATTACTGCATGTTCATACCTATACCGTCATTGATTTACTGTTATATATATTTATTATCACTGTTAGAGTTGTCACTTAGATTTATATATTATATTGCTATTGTGTCGCTCTGACGACCTGAGTATGCATGCTCAGTGTGTGGAGAGGATTTAGCCTGGACCAGGACTAGACGTACATGACGGACATCTTGATTTGCTATCCAGAGTTATACCCTTTTGTTTCCCATCAGGTCAGTTCTTTATATTGTTTTGTTTCAGTTACTGCACTTCTCATTACCTGCGCATTATTTACTGTTTACCACGTAAAGCTAGAAGCCGAAGTGTGACTACGGCAGGACATTTCCTTGACCGTAGGAACATGGCTGGCCTTGTCAACCGCTTGTATTCCGTATTTTGGGAAGCGGGGCGTGACATTATCGTAGAAGAAAAACTTCTTAAATTCACAACCGTCGAAAGCAATCTCGTTGATGGAACATATATCAATCATATGAGCAGAAGGTTCGGAGGGTTGACTTCCTACCCTGAAAATGTTAAGTTCAATTGTCATCTTCCCAAAGGATAGGTTCATGGAACTTTTATGACAATTGATTACCGCATTTGAGGTTGCGAGAAATGGTCAACCAAGAATCACCGGGATTTGGTTCCATGGGTTCGCCATCTAAAGCTATAAAGTCCACAGGGAATATAAATTCCCCAATTTTGATCAACACGTGCTCTAGTTCACCCCTAGGGTGAGTGATAGATGATCGGCCATCTGGAGAGTGCAATGCGTAGGTTTCAACTCTCCTATGCTTAATTGATCATAAACAGAATACGGGAGCAAATTAACACTGGCACCAAGATCAAGTAGAGCGCGATTGATGTTTTTACCCCCAATAGTTCTGGAAATTGTAGGACAACCGGAATCTTTATTTTTCTTGGGCAAATGTTGGGTAAGAGCATCACTCACATTGCTCGCTAAGAAAACATTTTTAGGTACATGAGTTTTTCTTTTCTTAGTGCACAAGTCCTTAAGAATTTTTGCATAGGATAGAACTTGTTGGATAGCATTTAAGAGGGGAATATTAATGTTAACTTGCTTAAACAATTCCACAATATTCTCCATCTGTGAACTTGGTTTGTTGGGCCTCAGCCGGTTTGGAAAAGGAGCTTTATTAACAGGGGTTGGGTCCAACACTTGTGGAGAAGTTTGTAAGGATGGAATGGATCCTAAAATTGGATTTGGCGTGGTCTGAGATGATAATTCATTCAAGAAAGTGGACTGAGGGTTCAAGCCCAGTGAAGAATGGAGAATTGGCTCAGAAGAAGATGTTTGATTAGACGAAGTAGAAGTAGAAGTAGTAGCCGGGGTGTCATCGACATCATCAACTTGTTCACCAACATGGTTGTTCAGCACTCTTTCCGATCTCAACGTAGTTACGGCACTCACGTTATGATTTTGTTGGTTAAGGACAGTATTAGCATTTTGTAGGTGGCCGGGATTTGGTAGAGGTTGAGATGGAAGTTTTCCTTTCTTTCTTTCACTCATTGCGGCGTTCAACTGTGCAATTTGTGCTTCGATAGATTTGATGTTTTCACCGTGGGACGCAGTATGTTGCACTAACGTTTGGATAGAAGACATTAAATTAGCCGATGTTTATGCAGATTGTTTAATAAAAGCTTATAAGTTTCTTTCGAGTGCAGAGATTTTATCAGTATCGGCAGGAGGAACATTATTCTGTGGATGGAAAGAATTGTAATAAGGGGCAAAATTGTTGGCCTGGTTTTGGAATGATTGTAGTTGAAAGGGCTACTGAATTTGTTGTGGTGGTTGTTGTTGTTGTGGAGGAAGCCTGTGGTAGTTGTTTTGACTTTGGAACTGATTTTGATTTTGGTTTTGGTTCCAAACTAAATTAGGATGATTCATCCATCCCTGATTATATGTCGAGAAATAAGGATCGTTTCTAGGTCGTTATTGAAAAACAGTATTGCTTTGTTCTTGACCTTGAGACGGAGGATTCAAAAGACATTCTTCGGTTAAATATGATGAATCATAACAGCAACCACACACGGTTTTGGGGAGTGCAACTAAGTTTAGGGAGGCAGAAGAGAATTTGCTTTCAATAGCTTCGAGCTTCTTTTGCGTCGCAGCCATTTCGGCTTTCATTGCGATGGAAGCGTCGAGCTGATGGATACTTGCCCTAAATGAAGATGATTTTGTTAGTCTTGTGCTCTCCTAATGTAATGTTTGTTCGACGAGATCTTCAAGAAATTACCACGCGTCCTCATCGGATTTTGACATGAAATGATATTGACAAATAGTTTCTAGCATTTGTTTTGTCGCTGGATTAACACCCTCATACATAATTTGGCAAAGTTTCCATTTTTCGACTCCGTGATGAGGGCATCAAACAAGGAGATCTTTAAACCTTTCAAAGCATTTCCAAAAGGGTTCTTTAGGAAGTTGGGAAAACTGCTTAATCTCGCTTCGAATACAAGCAGTCTTATGATTAGAATAAAATTTCTTAAGTAATGCTTTAACAAATTCATCCCAATTAGTGATAGAATGTGAGGAGGTGTTATAAAGCCACTTCTCTGCGAAATCGCACAAGGTAAAACGGAGAAGACGTAATTATATAGCATCCCCTGAAAGTTAGGTGGTGCTTATCATTGCACATACGTTTTCGAATTTGGTTATAAAAACACATGCATATTCAGATTCAAGCCAGTGAAATTTAGGCAACAAGTTGATGAAGTGGGGTAAATTTCGAAATTATCCCCATTGGCTGGTGGAAGAGACAAATATGTAGGAAGGGGTCCGCGTGTGGAGTAGCATCGATCTTGGAGAGTGATGCGTTGTGGATTCTGAATTTGCGCACCTATGGGTGGTGGCAATGTGGTGTTGTTAAATCCCGGTGGAGGTCCGTCCATCTCGAGAGATGTGGTAGGTGAAGGAGAAAAAAGGTGAAGCAGTATCGACCTAGGAGTCGACAGCGAAAACGCGGACTAGACGGGCACTAGAATCCGGTGTCCATTCGATCATGAACTAAGAGAGTTTAGTGCATGTGGCAGTGTGTGATGTGTGTGAGAACGATTTTAAGAAGGATTTTCTTTGAAAAGAGTGATGGACATAAGGCTTGACTCAACCAATCACAAAATGCACAATCAGTCCCTAGAGCTAGGGTTACCTAGGTCAAGTCAATAGACAGCTCCTAGACTTCCAAAGGACACGACGTAGGATCAATCCTCTATCACCTCCTTATCAATCTTGCAGCCAGATAAGTGGGAGGTATCCGCTATACGAATCACCGAAATAGCGGGCCTAATTAAATAATCACTTTCCTTAGTTGCACTTGCCCTGGACACCATAAGAGAAATGCGGATAAATAATAGATTACCCACGACCCTCCTTTGTCCTAATTAAGCACGAATGTCCTTAGAGGCTTAATCTAGATATTTTTTTATTAATGTAGGGTGATAGTATGCTCGTTTGTGATTTGTGGGACCTAGGAAGGGTGATGAAATCCCTACCTAATCTGAGTTTAGGTTTCTTGCTCCTTGATGTCCGATTTAAATATGCAAAACAAAATAATCTAAAACACGCAAAAATATTTTTAGCGGCACTGTTTGCAAAGAATTCTGTAGGTAAAAATAGTTTATTGGAGCTTTAGAGGAGAGAGGAATACAATAGGAGAATACCAGAAAAATTTAGAGGCCCAACTCCCCACTATGGCCATGCTTCCGCAGCCTAATGCTCCCTCTGGCCCCGGTTCCGCCGACGTATGATGAGTTCTCCCCTCCAAACTTCTTCACAGCACTCCAATGCTCCTCTGGTCCAATTTGAAAGTCTTTGAATCTCTGTTGATTGATGTTAAAAACCGAGTCTTTGTTGGTTCGCTCTAATTATTCTAGATTTCCTTGCAAAACCCGTACAAGAATCGTTAAAAACACAAAGTTCTCTTTTATTTTTTATGTTTCTGGGTCTTAGTAGAAATCAACCCGAATAACAAGAAAAAAATATTACGACCGTTTCCTCGGCAACGGCGCCATTTGATTGGTACATGAAAAATGTGTCTATGTGTGTTCTAAATACCGCAATCAAGACGGTGTCGCAAATAGCTAGCCGGGATGAGTACGGGTCGTTCAAAGGGAATGGTGAACTGCTTTTCTTATTTTAGACGAGTTGATAGAAGAAAGATGGAATTGTTATCGTTTATTATTAAAAAGGTTGGAAAAATTTATAATAGAAAGGCTTGTAGGGGTTATAGAATTTAGTAGTTAATGGATAGAGTTTTAAAAATAATTCTTTTTATCTTTTAATTATTTAAAATAGCGATGGATGTGAATTAGGGTTCTTGGAGGGAATTAAAGTTTCCCTCTATCAACCTTTGTCCTTCCATTGATCCCTATTTATCTCAAGCTCTTAACAAAACGATTATTAATGAATCTCAAATCGTGGTCGTGCCTATCATGAATTGATAGCACGCCCGATAAAAAAGTTAATATTCATTTTGCTAAAGTTTATAAAAATGAAAACTTTAAAAAGAATTTAATTTATATTTTTCATCCATTATTCTACCCCATCCTACCTAGCAAGCAAGAACTTACTCGCTCATGCAGATCAATGTAGTAGAAGAAAGGTGGAAGAAAACGGAACCCATAATTAAACTTAAAAATACAAAAAGTAAATGTAAAATGTAATTGCGGAAAGTAATTACAGAAAGTAAATGCAAAAAGTAAACGCGGAAAGTAAATGCGACAAAATTAAAAGAAAGAACTATCTTTATTGATTAACTATTGCATTACAAAACCCTAGTTTTCTCTAGATAACTTGCATGGTAGATCAGTCAATATTTTGATGGATAGTTCGATGATAATTTTGATGATAGATGCTCTCGGTCCATTTATAGACTTTGAAATTTGAAACCCTAATCATCATAAATAAGTATGTGAAATTACGATCAAGACCCTGAGTTTTCACATCTTATAGCCACCATAAGACCGCGGAACCGCCTCCCATTGTACCCTTTGACCACGGATCCGCCGCTGTATGGTGGGTTGGAGCTTCAAAAATTTTTGTGCATTTTCTTCTCGATATCTGGAGATCCTTCTGATAAAAATATTCTAAAAATATATCTATTAGTCTCTGCCGTTTCGAGATTCTTCGATTTACTCCTAATATTCGGCAGATTTGATTTGGTGAATCGATTTGCTATAGATCTCCTACTTATAGTTCAGACCTGAGCTGATCTTATTATAATACCTGCACAATATCTGTAACACCCTAGTACGGTTATACGACATTAATTGGTATTTTAGCACTTACTTTATATTTGTTCTATTTTATTCTTTTGGGTTGCGAGTGATTCGAATAGTAGTAGTAGTTATTTGACCCGACTCGTATGTATGAAACCCAGTATGGTGCTAGATTATATTTGATATTTATCAGTAAACCGAATCTAGTATTATATATATATATATATATATCATATATATTTAGTAGCCACAAGTTAAGAATAAGTTATATTTTGTTAACTGTCATCATATGGTTGCCATCCCATATCTTATTTTGCTTTTATGTTTTACGTTTAAATCTCAAAATATCTAATATAAAATATTTACTAAATCTAGATATATTTTTTAGAATCCTTTTAAATCTTAAATTATGGGTATGAGTTATTTAAAATATATTCTTGTATTATAATTGAGAAGTTTACGTATGTGAATTATTTTCCAAAATAAATTTTTGATGAGATTTTGGTGAAGATTTGTTGTATTTTGATATTATCTATATACATTAAAACTAATATATATTTATAACATAATTTAAACTATGCTATATATTTTTATATTAAACACAAAATCTCTCTTTCTCTGTCTCTCTCCCCACATAACATATCTATCTCTACTCTAACTAAATCTCTCCCTCATCAATTTATATATTCTCCTTCTTTGTTCTTCAAGTCCACACCCATTTTCACTGACGCGATTCCAGCCGCATCATAGAAACTTAACCGAGCCATCAAAACTTAGTGTTGATTTGTATAGTGTCTTGTTACTTCCGTTCATCGCGTTTTTTTCGAAACAAGTTTACAACTTGCTACATGCTACGCTTTATACAATTTATTTATATGTTGCCGTACTACTACTACTATTATTATTATCATACAACTATATCTATATAATTTATGCGCCGTAGTTATTTAACGTTAATCAGTTTTATAATATACAATGTATGCAAGTTTCTAAACTTGTGACATGCTACATTACATATTCTAATATATAGTCATTTATTAATATACGTATGTTAATATTTAGCAAGTTATTTTCAATATAAAATTTTACAGTATTAATCCGTATTTATAACAATGACATCTTTATCCCATTACATGCTAATTCATTGTAATTTTATTATAATTTCACTGTCGTTTCATTATCCTTTACCTAGACTACAGTATATCATGTAGAAAACGTAAAACGTTATTACAAATAGGTATACATATATATGAATAGATTAATTATACCTTACAAAACAGATAATATACATTAGTTATTTCTACAACGTTTTAATAAACTGGTTATTGTTCTCTGTTAAGTATATATCATGTTTAATACACACTGCCTGACATATTCACGACACATTACCAGACCTGTTACTTGGATTATTACTAATGCCGACAATCCTGACTTGTTGTCCTGATGGACATGACTTATTGTCTAGATAGACAAGACATGTACTTGCTTGATCCTATGTTGGTATTAGGTAGATATCATCAATACCTGACATGAACACAAAACCTGGGAAAAAGGGAAAATTAAGAATGTAACCGAAACATAATTCAAGAGGATATTATTATTGTTTACCGTGATTCCGGACGTGAACGGAATAACCATTGTTTATTGTGCCGTGGTCCCGTGGGGGTATGGACGGGATATATTGTGTCGTGGTTCCGTGGGGGTGTGAACGGGATATATACTGTTGAGTTATGATGAGAATTACATTAATTGGCTTCAAAGACTTGTAGAATAGATAATCTAGAAGCACAGATTTTAGGATACACACAACATACCTATAGCTCACAGTTTTACACCTGTGTTTATTATTTACACTCATGTTTAATCATAGCATCCTATTTTGGTTATTACTATTATTTTAATAATTATGACGCACTGATGTATAGGTTTTGCTTGGCCCAGATACTTGACATAGCATGTGAGTATTCGACCGGATCGCCGATTAGTGAGGACCACCTCATTGATATAGCTCTTATGCGGGTTAGTTATTTCTTGGATCTTTATTGCTTCCGCTACATTTTCCAGTTATTGTTCTTATGGCTATTGGACATGTGATAGATAATTTTAGTAGTTTCCTGTTCTTGATATCTGATTGACAACCGTAATGTGACTATGGAAGGATCTTTTCTTGCTATAGGTAGCATGGTTGGCTTTGTCACGTATTGTATTTACATATTTTATAAAGCGGGGCGTGACAAGGTTTTGTTAGTATCAGAACCATAGGTTTTAGGTTAGCTGGAGCTTGGTTCAATTTATAGTTGGATATGGTACCCAATACATTGTCCTTAAGACCCAGAATTTTAGGAACACGTCCTGCCATATTATTGTCTTGTCATTCAAATTCTTGAATCTTATCTTTCCTTTAACTCTTTTATCTTGATGATATGGAAATGATATTGCATCTCGGCTTGGAATCCCTTTGGTTCCTTATTATTTCTCCCATCTTATTACATCGATTCTGATAGTAGCATTTGGGCGAGTTGAATGGAGTTATATAGTTGTAACTATATACCGCGGCATGATTACAATGCGGTACTCTATTTTGGTAATCTGGAGTCCTATTTCGATTTATTTTCTTGACTTCTGTTCATAGTACTACTTTGTTTCTCTCGGTTTCATTACTTACAAATTTATGCCTTATCGCAAGCTTAGATCCAACAACCGCGTTATATCTTTCCCCTTTTCCCGTAGTGACCAGTCCTTCTACGTTTCGAAGAATAAAGAGAAACACAGGCGAACATATGATGATTGCAGTAGTTCGAGATTAACCCTAGCAGGAGCTGGTACAAACCGCTTCAAGGCTGATCAGCTGGGAGACTTTTTTCGTGAATTTTCTTAGAGATTTTCTTTCCATAATCTGCTCGGGAAGAAATGGAGGAGAAGTTCATTAGCTTGAAGAAGAATGGCGGATCCGTTGATACACATGCTAGTGAATGGACCCGGCTCAGTCGATTTGTGGGGCACTTGGTTGCCAATGAGGTAGATAGGGCAAGGCGGTTTATGTGTAGCTTGGATGTGGAGATTCAGAGACACATCATATCTCTGGGATTGACCACCTTCTCCCAAGTTCTCAAAGTGGATCAGGAGCAGCAGAGTTTATTGGTAAAAGTAAAGGGTAATCTACTACAAAAGGTTGCAGTGTGGAAGACTGTGTTTACACCAAACAGAGCTCCTGTACGTAGAGGCATTCCGGTAAACAAACGAGGGAATGTACCTATGAAGAAGCTTTTTGTATCAGATCAGAAAAGAGCCGCGATTTATGACTTCTGTCATCTATGCGGACACACGCAGAAAGAGTGTCGAAGGAGTCTCGGACTTTGTTTAGTTTGTGAATCGGCTGACCATACCATTAGTGCATGCCCTTCGAAGCTACGATCAAGAGACGATATTCAAAAACCACCGCAGAAGCAGACTTATGGGCAGAAGCAGATCACTCAGAGGCCTAATCAGGGATGTGCCTTCACCTTGACGGCCAAGGAGGCCAAGGCGTCAGACGATATTGTTTCAGATATCCTACTTGTTTATAATTTTCCCACATTGGTATTATTCGATTCTAGTGCATCCCATTACTTTATGTCATCCAAGTTTATTAGTGCACACTCTATCCCACACACGGCCCTGTTTAGTTGCTAGGACATACACACTGGGAATGAGAGAATTATATCTAGTAGCGAGTGCAAAGGTTGCTCGATTGTTATTTGCGGACGAGAGTTATTCGCGGATTTCTTGGTGATTAATACTGGCACCTATGATGTTGTCTTGGGAATGGATTTTCTTGGCATTTTCCACGCTCACATTGATTGTAGAGCGAAGAAAATGATTTTCCAGATTCCCAGACATCCGGAGTTCATATTCTTGGGAGGTAGCAGATCTGTCAGGTCAGTCGAATTTAAGGCTAGGCCGACAAATGACGTTCTTTCGTCGATAGAAGTAAACAAGGAAGAAGCACTAGCAGTAGTTCGGGATTTTATGGATGTGTTCGAAAACATCTCGGGTTTACCACCAAAACGAGATGTAAAGTTCGTGATTGATCTTATTCCTGGAGCAGCGCCGATTTCAAAGGCTTATTATCCAATGGCACCGGTGGAACTGGAAGAGGTAAAGAAACAAGTTACCGAATTACTAGAGAAAGGTTGGATTTGCAGCAGCGGTTCGCCATAGGGAGCTCCAGTTCTTCTAGTCAAGAAGAAAGATGGTATGCGAAGGATGTGCATCGACTATCGGGAATTAAATCAGGTGACTATTAAGAACAAGTATCCAATGCCTTGCATGGGTGAATTATTCGATAACCTCAGTAGCGCGAGGGTATTCTCGAAATTGGATTTGTGATCTGGGTATCATAAAGTTCGGGTGGAAGCAGAAGACGTTTGCAAGACAGTGTTCTGAACTCGATATGGGCATTACGAGTATTTATGGACTTGATGAACCGGATCTTTTCACTATTTTTACATCAGTTTGTGGTAGTATTCATTGATGATATTATGGTCTATTCAAAGAACAAAGAAGAGCATGAAGAACACATGAGAGTCGTACCACAGACGTTGCGACAAGGAAAATTATATGCTAAGATGAGAAAGTGCGAGTTTTGGTTTGAAGAAGTGAAGTTCTTGGGTCATGTTGTATCCGGAGATGGAATTGCAGTTGACCCCGAAAAGATTGCAGCTGTTCATGATTGGCCAATTCTAAAAAATGTAGGGGAGATCAGAAGTTTCTTTAGGCTTGCTCGATACTATAGAAGGTTTGTGGAGAACTTCGCTTAGATTGCAGAATCATTGATCAAGCAACACGTAAGAAGGTACCGTTCGTATGGACTGAGAAGTGTGCGTCAGGTTTTAAAGCGCTGAAGTAAAGATTGACAACCGCTCCAATCTTAACTTTGCCAAATGGTTTTGTAGGATTAGTTACTCACATCGACGCATCTGGGAAAGGTTTGGGTTGTGTTTTGATGCAGCATGGAAAGGTTGTAACTTATGTGTCGAGGAAATTGACGATTCAAGAGAAGAAATACCTAACTCATGATTTGGAGCTAGTAGAAATGATTTTTGCATTGAAAATTTAGAGACACTACTTATTGCGCGAAAGGGTATAGGTGTTTACTGATCACAAGAGCCAAAAGTACGTGTTCACATAGAAAGAGCCCAACATGAGGCAATGTAGATGGTTGGAGCTGATGGCTGACTATGATCTTGATCTAAGTACCATCCGGAAAAAGTTAATATAGTGCCTGACATGTTAAGTCGGTTTCCAGCGATACGGATGTTGACTGCACAGAGAGAGATTATAGCTGATCTTCAGAGGTTCGAGTTGGAGATTGTACCACCAGATTCTTTAGGACAATTGATACAATTGCAAGTACAGTCATCCTTGATTGATAGCATGTCACGACCCGGAATTTGGCACGTGGCCGGCACTTGAATCACGTGAAGTCTATAGAACCCCACCGTAATCCAAGTAAGCTGAAAGCCCATAAATCTAAATCTTTTTTGGAAAATAGTGGAGGTGCAGTTTTGAAATAAACGTTTAATGAATTCAATTTCTTCTTAGAAAGTATAAGTAATGTTATATGAAAATACGAGTTGTATACTATAGTTGAAAACATTTTCGTCATTTGAAATTTGGGAAGCACCTCCATTTGTAAATTTTGATCCAAAACCAATACATAACAATAATATAGGCATCCTCAGGCGGGAGCTACCTCTTCGCCAATTGGCGGAAACAACCACACGAATACAAATATACGACGCCTGAGGCGAAGATCAAGCACAGAAAAGAGAGTAAAGAAACCAAAACATCATCAAAACCAGAATAAAGAATAATATACACATCTCGCTCTAAGTCTGATAGAATATACAAGTCCGTGGTTTCTAAGTCTACCAAAAATACATAGTCTGGTCGATAGAGCTTTTAACTAGATACAATTGAATAAATATATACAATTGGTGATCGCGATCGAAAGTGTACCCCACCTACCAATGCAAATCACCCAGAAGAAAGCTGTGTGTCAGCAAGCCGCAATTGATCCTAGCGGTCGATCCTGCAAGAAACTGTGGCACAACGGGGGTGAGTTGCCAACTCGTGAGTAGAAAACATCATTAGGTAGAAATCGAATGTATGACGATCTCCTAGGTTATAGAGTAATATTGTCACGCCCCGCTTCCCAGAGTACGCTAAGGTAGGCACGTGACATAGCCAACCATGCTACCTGTGGATAGGAATTATCTTTCCACAGTCACATTATGGCTGTAGAGATATCAAGAACAAAAATAAAACTATCTAGCACATGTCCATAAGCCAAAATAAAATGAGTCAAGAATAAATAATGCGGAAGCAAAAGATCCAATACAAGAATAACTGGAATGTATGTCCCATAATGCGGGCTCACAACAGGAATGAAAGTACTGAAAAATAAAAGAACCAACTACTAACGAGTCCTCACTGCTCAGCCTGCCGACTGAAGTACTCCTGCTCGGACTGCAGCAAAGGTAAGGAATCTGGGCTATGCAAAACCCAGACGTCAGCGCGTCATAATTATCAAGCAATAATATTAACAGAGGTAGTAAGACATGCAGGTATGAGTATGGACAAGAATA
This sequence comes from Agapanthus africanus, assembly GCA_030015575.1. Lineage (NCBI taxonomy): Eukaryota > Viridiplantae > Streptophyta > Magnoliopsida > Asparagales > Amaryllidaceae > Agapanthus > Agapanthus africanus. The sequence goes on along the minus strand of JASDDO010000022.1, from coordinate 762,410,990 downwards.
TAATAAGAATATATAACGGTGAATGTGTCAGTACAAGTGACGTGCAGAGATATATAAATTGTGCTACGGGGTTATCTATTCTAAAGTCTTCGAAACCAAGTAATGTAATCCTTATTGTAACTCATCGGTGATTATTCCGTAACGCCCGGAAAGACGGCAAACAATAGGTATTCCGTAACGCCCGGAAAAACGGCAAACAGTTGATATTCCATAACGCCCGGAAAAACGGCAAACAATAGGTATTCCGTAACGCCCGGAAAAACGGCAAACAATAGGTATTCCGTAACGCCCAGAAAAACGGCAAACAATAGGATGGCCCTTTGAGTTACGTTCGGTTACAATACTGATTTCCCCATACCCCCAAGTTATATATGTTCAAGTCAAGTATTAAATAATCTAGCACTAATGCCAACACATGATCAGGCAGGTACAGGTTTGTCTGGATAGACAACAGGAACGGTCCGTGAGGACTACAGGACAGGTTTGTTGGCATTAGACGCAAGATCAGCTAACAGGTAAAGCCTTGGTACATCAGGTCAAGTCAAGTAGTGTAATTAGTTGTCATGTCATGTCAAGAGTGTACGGTACCATGTCAAATCAAGTAGGCAGTGCAACAGGTTATGTCAGGAAGCACAAAATATTATGTGGGTGCTCATAAATCAAACTAATATAAACATGGTTATAAGTAAACAAGCACGGGTACTATCAGAGGAATAAACTGTACATGTAATATGATATGCAAATAGGTACAGATTAAACTACTTGGATGCACGGTTATCAGTTTGGGTTTAAGGGATAGTTTTAACCTTTCATGAATGCAGTATAACAAATGTGGATGATAACATCATATTAATATGTACTAAAACAATCTAGAGATGTAATTGAATTTGAATTAGGCTAGATGTATGCAACCGGTCGTCCGGTAGGGTATAAACTACAAAAGGGTGTTATGGCTATGAAAACAATTGTGATTATGTGATCTAACATATAAATGTAGTTACCAGGTTTAGTAAGCTAAATGCAACAGTTAGGTTTAATATTCTAGATCTGAAATATGTAAACGGAACATCGTGATGTTGTCTTGGAACTCATGGCTTTAGATTCTATCTAGAGATTTAATAAGAAAATAGATAAATTAATATAGGAATAATATGAATAGCATGTAGCAAATTTCACTTGCCTCGACGGATCGCGAAGCGGTAAACGGAACGTCACGCGTCCGCGGGAAAAATCGTGACGCGCGCACGGTACACGGAATGAGTCCAAACAACGAACAGTGGGATCACATGGATCAGGGGTTCTCGCTGGGTCGTCGGGATCGTCGACGTCGCGGCCAACTCCGGCGATCTAGACAACGGCAGTGAACAAGAAAGCGATAACTTAAAGAAAGAAAAGAAAAGGAAGCAAGAAAGGAGAATGGAGGAGGAATGAGTGTAGGATTGCTTACTGGGCTGCAGAGGATGTGTTGGTGGTGAGATCAATGGCGGTGAGGGCTCCGACTAAGGGGTTTGGTGTAAGGGTTAGGTTTAGGGTTTGGTTGCTGGTTTTGGGTGCAAGGCTAGGTGTCGGGGGTATTGGTGAGGGGATGATGTCGAGGAGAGGAAGGAAATGAGGTGGTGACGATGGTGGGTGTGAGGCTAGGGTCGTCGGCGATGACCGGAGACGTTGGGTTTAAGGGTGCTGTGGGTTATATGCAGGGTGCACGGCCTCGGGGAGAAGGAAGAAGGAGAAGATAGAGACGAGGAAGAGATGGGTGCTCGGTGAGGTAATAGGGTTAGGGTGATGGTGGCGATAAGGAGTTGGGTTCGTGGAAGCGATGAGGAGTTGGGTTCGTGGAGGCGAGGGCTGTAGCGTTTTAAAAACAGAAGAAGAAGATAGAAGGGAGGTGACGAGAAGCAGGGAGCGGTGACGAGAATCGAGGAGTGAATAGTAATCGCGAGAGGTGAGAGAGTTGGCGCGAGAGGAGAGAGAAAGAGAAGAGAGAGAGAGAGAGTTGCGTAACAGAGAGAGAAAGAGAGAGGGAGACGTGGGGCCCAGCGAAGAATAAAGGGATTCGTGATTGGCTGAGGGATAAAAAGAGAAATGGAAAAAGATTTTGGGGAGAAAGAGAACTCGATGGTGGGGCCAGGTGCATCCAAAGAGGGGCTCTGATTGGCTGAGACAAAAATAGGAATTGGTTGGGAAAATATTTTATAAAAGGTTTAATATTTTTAAAGAATCATTCGTTAGTTAAAGAAAGATTGTGAACTGGAATTATAATTTTTTTTAAAAACTGATTAAAGAATTTCAAAATAAATAGGATTTGGCGGAATACAAAATATTTCAGAATTGCGCCCAGGTCGGGTCCAAACATTCGGATTTGAAATATGGAAATTATTAGCAAGTTCCAAAAATTGAAATGAAGGGTTATGTAATGAAAAAGCATACCCCCAAGAAAGGACGCACGTACGTGCGCGTAGCTGTCCAAACACGTCAGTTTCACTGAACGGAACGGGAACACGATGCAAGGACGCTACCATAGGGTTAGGGGTATCAAGCAGGCCATGTCATGTATTTTTAAATTATTTTTAAAGGACTTAAATTGTTATATGCAAGAATATAAAAGGTTAGTGTAATCTATAATTAGGAAACCACGAGCTCAAGTAAACGGTTCGAATATAAAGTAAATTACCATTTTGCAACCAAACATGATAAATGAAATAAACAACACATACGGTAACTGAAGTTGGTATAACTGGACTCGGTTGTTATATTATACCCAACTAAAAAAGAATTTCGTCCTCGAAATTCCAAGAACACAAAAGGATAAACGACCAACACTACAAGAAAAGATGGGGAAACTTCTGCCGGATTTCATCTTCCCGTCCCCAAGTTGACTCTCCATGTGAGCGACTACCCCAAGAAACAAGTACAAGAGGGATAACCTTGTTCTTAAGAACCTTTTTCCTTTCGACCCACAATTGCAATCGGTCGCTCCTCAAAAGTTAGGTCTTCTCGTACAGTCAGTTCCGAATGATCCAACACATGTGTTTCATCTCAAACATACTTACGGAGTTGAGATACGTGAAGCACGTCATGAACATTCGCCAAGGATTTGCGGTAACGCCAATCGATACGCTACCTCACCAACACGCTCCAAGGTCTCGAAAGATCCGACGAATCGAGGGCTGAGCTTTCCTCGACTTCCGAAACGAATCACCCCTCTAGTCGGTGATATCTTCAAGAATACCAAATCACCCATGGCAAACTCTAGAGGTCTTCTCGACGTATCTGCCCAACTCTTCTGTCGGTCTTGTGCCGCTCATATGATTCCGAATTGCATTAACTTTCTCAACTGCCTGCACAACCAAATCTGGTCCCAACAATCTTCGTTCACCGACATCGTCCCGACAAACAGGTGAACGACACTTGCAGCCATACAAAGCTGCGAATGGAGCCATCTAAATAGTCGCCTGGAAACTGTTGTTGTAAGAAAACTCCACTAAATGTAGTTGATCCTCCCATGAACCCTTGAAGTCCAACATGCAAGCTCTCGACATATCTTCAAGAGTTTGGATCGTTCTCTCCATCTGGCCATCTTTTTGAGGATGATAAGTTGTGCTAAAACTTCAATCGGGTCCCCAAACTTCTCTGTAAGCTCCTCCAAAAGTGTGATAAGAACCGAGTGTCACGGTCGGACACGATACTCACCGGTACTCCATGCAATCTTACAATCTCCTGCATGTACCGTTCTGCCAAAGTTTCTGTTGATTGACCAACCCGAAAAGGAATGAAATGAGCTGCCTTGGTCAAATGATCAACAATCACCTATACTGCACTGTTGCCTTTTGGACTCTGCGGTAGAGCTGTCACGAAATCCATGGTTATATGTTCCCACTTCCACTGAGGAATCGGAAGTGGTTGCAATAAACCAGCAACCCTTTGGTGTTCAGCCTTAACTTGCTGACACACCAAGCATTTTGCCACAAAGCGAGCAATCTCCCGTTCCAAGCCTTCCCGCCAGAAATGTTTTCGTAAACCTCACTACCTCTTCGTGCCTTCTGGATGTACGGAATATGCTGAACTGTGCGCCTCCTTCAAAAGTTCTTCACAAATATCTGTACTACCCGGCAAGTCCAAGAAAGCTTCTGATTTCTACAACGTTCTTTGGAATCGACCAGTCTTGAACTGCTGCAATCTTCCTTGGATAAACGGCGTTTCCACCTCCAGCTACGATAAGCCTCAATACTTCACTTCTTCAAGCCAAAACTCGCACTTGCTCATCTTTGCATGCAATCTTTCTTACCTCACTGTCCGCAGTGCGATCACCAAATATTCTGCATGCTCTTCACTGCTCTTGGAATAGACCAGAATATTATCAATAAAGACCGCTATAAACTGGTCCAAGAATGGTGAAAAGATTCGGTTCATCAAGCCCATAAATATCGCCGGTGCATTCGTTACTCCGAAGGGCATCACTAAATACTCGTAATGTCCAAACTGAGTTCGGAACAAAGTCTTGCAAATATCTTCTGATTTAACTCAGACTTGATGATATCCGGATCGCAAATCCAGCTTCGAGAATACCCTCGCGCCATTAAGCTGCTCAAATACTTCGCCAATGCGAGGGATCGGGTACTTGTTCTTAATAGTCACCCGGTTTAATTCTCGATAATCGATGCACATCCTCCTTATGCCATCTTTCTTCTTTACTAGAAGCACTGGAGCTCCCCAAGGCGAGTTAAAGCTTCGAATCCAGCCCTTCACAAGTAATTCAGTAACCAGCTTCTTGACTTCTGCCATTGGATAATATACTTTAGAAACTGGCACTGCGCCAGGAAAATGATCAATTGCGAACTCCACTTCTCGCTTCGGCGGTAAACCTGATATGTCTTCAAACACATTCATGAAATCTCAAACAACAGCTGGCGTTTCATCCTGAGTAACCTCCATTGACAAAAGATCCCTAGTTGTCGGCCTAGCCCTAAACTTGACTGGCCGGACAGAACTGCTTCCTCCAGTGTAGATAAACTCGGGATGTCCGGGAATCTGGAAAATTTCTTTCCTTGTCCTACCATCAATGTGAGCATGGAGAGTGCTGAAAAATCCATTCCCAAGACGACTTCATAACTGCCAGTAACAATCACCAAGAAATCTGCAAACAACTCCCGTCCGCCAACAACAACAGAACAATCCTTACACCCTCTATTAGTTATGATTTTCCCATTCCCAGTGTGTATGTCCCAATAACTAAACAGGCTCGTGCAAGTAATCGAGTGTGTAGTAATAAACTTGGATAACATAAATCAATGGGATGCACAGAATTGAATATCGCTAATGCGAGAGAACCATGAACAAGTAGGGTACCTGAAACGGCTTCCTCTGAAGCTTTAGCCTCTTCAGCCATCAGGGTAAAGGTTCGAGCTTGATTGGGTCCCTGAGTTATTAGCTTCTGCTCCGGAAACTGTCTCTGCGGTGGCTTCCGAGTATCTTCCTTCAACCGTAGCTTCGACGGACAAGTATCAATGGTGTGATCCGCTGATCCGCAAATAAGACAAAGTCCTATCCTCTTACGACAATCTCTTCGATAATGACCCGGTCGTTGGCAGTAATCGCACAACACCCTTTCCCTTTGCTCGGGCAAAACTGGCTTTTTCATTGGTACAACGCCATGCCTGTCCACCGGAATACCTTTGCGTCCATGTGATCGATTCGGTGCAATTGCCGGCTTCCGTGCTGTAACTGCTGGCTGCGATGCATCCCCGGTCTTCATAGATAGACTCTGCTGCTCTCGGGCTGCTGTAAGTACTTATGAGAAAGTGGTCAAACCCAGGGAGACAATCTGCCTCTGGATGTCCACATCCAAACCGCGCATGAACCTTCTTGCCCTATCAGCACTGCTGGCAACCAAAGGTCCAGCGAATCTACTGAGCCGCGTCCACTCAGCTGCATGTACATCTACAGGTGTGCCGTTCTGTTTTAAACTGACGAATTTTTCCTCCATTTCCTCCCGTGCAGTCCGCGGGAAGAACTTCTCCAAGAAACTCTTCGAAAAATCCGCCCAACTGATAGGCTTAGGCAAGCGGGTCTCTTCCACAAGCCACCATTCACGGGGGTAGTCTACCAACTGATGCGTACCACATCCACCCTCTTATCCTCTGGGATCTGCGCCGCAATGAGTAAATTCTCCGTATCAACCAACCACTGCTCTGCTGGCAACGGCTCCTCCAGGCCAGTAAAGACAGACGGACCCAATCTCCTGAAATCTGCCACGGTACCCACACGATCCACTGGTCTGGCCACAACATTGCTCACGGACTGCTGAATGGTCCGCAAACCTTCCTGAAAAGATTCAGCTTGCTGCTGAATCAGCACGGTCTGTCGCTTCTGGTTTTCCAACATCCCACGGATTACTCCAAGCATAGCGGCTTCGTCAACACGCCTTTGGTACGTTTTCAGATTCTTTCCTGCCATGTTCCTGAAATCAAAGCACCCAAAGATTAGCATGATAACAGATTCAAAAGGTAGATCAAAGCTAGAACTCCGAGTTACTTAAATAGAGTACCGCATTGTAACCATGCCGCGGTATCATAGCTGCAATTACATAACTCCACCCAAGTCGCCTAAGTTCTAGAGATAAACAAAGGATCAGGTTTCGAGTCGATATGCAAAGGAGGTTTGCATATCGTAAAAGTATAATCAGGAGGAGGTTAAGATTCAAGAACGGTAAAACGGCAAGGTGGAAGGACATGTTTCCTAATCACGAGTATTCTAATTCGTGTACTGGGTACAATACCCAACTACAAAAGAATTAACCCGATTAACCTATGGCTCTGATACCAAAAGAACCGTGTCGCGCCTCGCTTCCCAGAGTATGCTAAGGTAGGCACGTGACATAGCCAACCATGCTACCTGTGGATAGGAATTATCTTTCCACAGTCACATTACGGCTGTAGAGATATCAAGAACAAAAATAAAACTATCTAGCACATGTCTATAAGCCAAAATAAAATGAGTCAAGAATAAATAATGCGGAAGCAAAAGATCCAATACAAGAATAACTGGAATGTATGTCCCATAATACGGGCTCACAACAGGAATGAAAGTACTGAAAAATAAAAGAACCAACTACTAACGAGTCCTCACTGCTCAGCCTGCCGACTGAAGTACTCCTGCTCGGACTGCAGCAAAGGTAAGGAATCTGGGCCATACAAAACCCAGACGTCAGCGCGTCATAATTATCAAGCAATAATATTAACAGAGGTAGTAAGACATGCAGGTATGAGTATGGACAAGAATATAATGAGAATATATAATGGTGAATGTGTCAGTACAAGTGACGTGTAGAGATATCTAAACTGTGCTACGGGGTTATCTATTCTAAAGTCTTCGAAACCAAGTAATGTAATCCTCAATGTAACTCGTCGGTGATTATTCCGTAACACCCGGAAAGACGGCAAACAATAGGTATTCCGTAACGCCCAGAAAAACGGCAAACAATAGGATGGCCCTTTAAGTTACGTTCGGTTACAATACTGATTTCCCCATACCCCCTAATTATATATGTTCAAGTCAAGTATTAAATAATCTAGCACTAATGCCAACACATGATCAGGCAGGTACAGGTTTGTCTGGATAGACAACAGGAACGGTCCGTGAGGATTACAGGACAGGTTTGTTGGCATTAGACGCAAGATCAGATAACAGGTAAAACCATGGTACATCTGGTCAGGTCAAGTAATGTAATTAGGTGTCATGTCATGTCAAGAGTGTATGGTACCATGTCAAATCAAGTAGCCAGTGCAACAGGTTATGTCAGGAAGCACAAAATATTATGCGGGTGCTCATAAATCAAACTAATATAAACATGGTTATAAGTAAATAAGCACGGGTACTATCAGAGGAATAAACTGGACATGTAATATGATATGCAAATAGGTACAGATTAAACTACTTGGATGCACGGTTATCAGTTTGGGTTTAAGGGATAGTTTTAATCTTTCGTGAATGCAGTATAACAAATGTGGATGATAACATCATATTAATATGTACTAAAATAATCTAGAGATGTAATTGAATTTGAATTAGGCTAGATGTATGCAACCGGTCGTCCGGTAGGGTATAAACTACAAAAGGGGGTTAAGGCTATGAAAACAATTGTGATTATGTGATCTAACATATAAATGTAGTTACCAGGTTTAGTAAGCTAAATGCAACAGTTAGGTTTAAAATTCTAGATCTGAAATATGTAAACGGAATATCGTGCTGTTGTCTTGGAACTCATGGCTTTAGATTCTATCTAGAGATTTAATAACAAAATAGATAAATTAATATAAGAATAATATGAATAGCATGTAGCAAGTTTCACTTGCCTCGACGGATCGTGAAGCGGTAAACGGAACGTCATGCGTCGGCGGGAAAAGTCGTGACGCGTGCACGGTACACGGAATGAGTCCAAACAACGAACAGTGGGATCACACGGATCAGGGGTTCTTGCTGGGCCGTCGGGATCGTCGACGTCGCGGCCAACTCCGGCGATCTAGACAACGGCAGTGAACAAGAAAGCGATAACTTAAAGAAAGAAAAGAAAAAGAAGCAAGAAAAGAGAATGGAGGAGGAATGAGTGTAGGATTGCTTACTGGGATGTAGAGGATGTGTTGGTGGTGAGATCAACGGCGGTGAGGGCTCCGGCGAAGAGGTTTGGTGTAAGGGTTTGGTTGCTGGTTTTGGGTGCAAGGCTAGGTGTCGGGGGTATTGGTGAGGTGATGATGTCGAGGAGAGGAAGGAAATGAGGTGGTGACGATGGTGGGTGTGAGGCTAGGGTCGTCGGCGACGATCGGAGATGTTGGGTTTAAGGGTGCTGTGGCTTATATGCAGGGTGCACGGCCTCGGGGAGAAGGAAGAAGGAGAAGATAGAGACGAGGAAGAGATGGGTGCTCGGTGAGGTAATAGGGTTAAGGTGATGGAGACGATAGGGAATTGGGTTCGTGGAGGCGATGAGGAGTTGGGTTCGTGGAGGCGAGGGCTGTAGCGTTTTAAAAACAGAAGAAGAAGATAGAAGGGAGGTGACGAGAAGCAGGGAGCGGTGACGAGAAGCAGGGAGTGGATAGTAATCGCGAGAGGTGAGAGAGTGGGCGCGAGAGGAGAGAGAAAGAGAAGAGAGAGAGAGAGAGTTGCGTAACAGAGAGAGAAAGAGAAAGGGGAAGAGAGAGAGGGAGACGTAGGGCCCAGCGAAGAATAAAGGGATTAGTGATTGGCTGAGGGATAAAAAGAGAAATGGAAAAAGATTTTGGGGCGAAAGAGAACTCGGTGGTGGGGCCAGGTGCATCCAAAGAGGGGCTCTGATTGGCTGAGACAAAAATAGGAATTGGTTGGGAAAATATTTTATAAAAGGTTTAATATTTTTAAAGAATCATTCGTTGGTTAAAGAAAGATTGTGAACTGGAATTATATTTTTTTTTAAACTGATTAAATAATTTCAAAATAAATAGGATTTGGCGGAATACAAAATATTTCAGAATTGTGCCCAGATCGGGTCCAAACATTCGGATTTGAAATATGGAAATTATTAGCAAGTTCCAAAAATTGAAATGAAGGGTTATGTAATGAAAAAGCATACCCCCAAGAACGGACGCATGTACGTGCGCGTAGCCGTCCAAACACGTCCGTTTCACTGAACGGAACGAGAACACGATGCAAGGACGCTACCACAGGGTTAAGGGTATCAAGCAGGCCATGTCATGTATTTTTAAATTATTTTTAAGGGACTTAAATTGTTATATGCAAGAATATAAAAGGTTAGTGTAATCTATAATTAGGAAACTATGAGCTCAAGTAAATGGTTCGAATATAAAGTAAATTACCATTTTTCAACCAAACATGATAAATGAAACAAACACCACAAACAACACATACGGTAACTGAAGTTGGTGTAACTGGACTCGGTTGTTACAAATATAGTAATGTAATAATACTGTGTGGTAACACGGATGATCGTATATACATAAGTATGATAAACATATAAAGTCGAGTGGTAACGAGGGTGATAGTATAAGCACAAGTAGAATAATGGTAATGCAATCGTGCCCGTGTCATAATACGGTACCATGTCATCTGTATCATATATATGTGTATATGTGTATCATCCAAGTATGTCCATCAATGATACATCAAATCATCATAAAAACCTGAGTGCCCAGTATCGACACTCGAAATCATCATAAAACCCATGTCCAGCATCGGCACGTAAATGCTCATATCTCAGGCACCGTCTCATCACATCAGTCCTCATGTCCATCTGTCTCATATCACTCCGGTCGGTATCCTCCGGATATCCGTCGAGTCCAACACTATCACCGGTAGGTAGTGTTTCCCTGCTGGGCTCAACGCCTTTCTATACGATCTTTTTGCCCCGGGATACTGTACCGGGTCCATCATGTACCCGCAGACGGTACTTCCTCACTCCTCGAATCGGATAACACTATAGCTCAGAACTGAGAAATCTCATGGGGCGTCGAAATATCATATCAAGAGAAACCACATTTTTAAAACAATCATATGACTTTAAAAATGTATCTGCGGTTCTCAAATCCAGAAACCTCATGAAAACAGAATCACATATACATGTAACCACGATAGAACAGTAAGTACAAGCACAGAACAATATTGTAAGGTATAACCGGTGTTTTCATAGAAGCATGTCGTGTAATTAGGTAAGGAAGTGCAATAGCTAAACTAGCATGTGCGGTAATGAGTACTAAACAAATAACTGTAATTCTATAATTGAAGGAGCAATACAGCGATATAGCGGTTTCTAATGTGTACGTGGCATGGCAATTACCGATGATGGGTGTGTAAGCCGGCGAGTATGTGTAAGTGCAGCAAGCGCATCATCGGTAATGGTGCATGTGTCCTAGTAGACGAAGTCATATAGAGATAAGTATAAGAAACGCAGTATGTATGTCGCCAATGAAAAGTACTACAAGCGCAACAGAAATAAGAAAAGCCTTGTTCTCCACCGAACACAGAGACGCGACCGCGTAGGTCCGTCTTGCTTGGATTTGGGGGCAGATGCTATTTGGTTTGATCCGTACACCTCTCCGAAGATGCCAAGTTGATTTATGGCACTATGTATCAGAGGTTTAGACGGATGCGACCGATGTAGCAGACTTCGTCAGATTCCCCCTCATTGTGAGGGGTTTTTTTTATTGTGGGGACGCTCTTCCCTACAGGCGCAAGCCCCTACAGTTAATTACGCTACCGCATCGCGGTAACCACTTTCTCCTTCTCCAGATGGTCACTTCATGTCGTGGGTGTTTGTTTTGTTTTTTGTTGCTCGTGGATTGTATACGGAGACTAATTTATGTTGTCTCCCGTAGGGCGTGGATTAGTCCAAATCCGTATTTTCTTAGATTTGGGTTTGGGGTTGGGTTTAAGGATGCGTTAGTCTCATTTGAGACTAAGATCAACTTAAACGTTTGTTAAGGATACGTTAGTCTAATTTTAGACTAAGATCAACTTAACGGGATCGTTTAGATCCAACAAAAGAGCATTTGGACTCTATTGTTTTAGTTTAGGAACTTTGCGGTCCAGTTTAAAGACATCATAGTCTGTAAAGTTTAAGGACATCATAGTCCATGGGTTTAAGGACCCCACAGTCCGAGGTTAAGGACAACATAGTCCATGGGTTTAAGGACCCCACAGTCCGAGGTTAAGGACATCATAGTCCATGTGTTTAAGGACCCCGCAGTCCAAAGTTAAGGACATCATAGTCCACAAGTTTAAGGACCCCACAGTCCATGGAATGTCTGGTTGTCAGGACCAGTCATCTCTCTAAAGACGTTGAAGGACTACAACGACAAATATCAGAGGAGTGAAGAGATGTACCCTTGAACCAATTTTGGTTGGGAGATCTGTAGTCCAATTGGGACTAAGATCTGAGATTTATGAGTATATGGGCTCAATTAATCTGAATGAAGGGTTTATGGCCAACTTGGGCTTGGCCCATTCAGTTAAAATGTTAAACATTTGATAATGCTGAGCATTGATTTGGGTTCTGACAGCCTTTCGGTCATTTATTGAATGTTGAGCATTCATCATAGCTCTAGGGCTTTATTTAAAGAACAGTTTATGTTCTATCAGCGCACGCATGAGGAACACGTGGCGCGCTTGGCTCTAGCGCCAGTTAAAGAGCGCAAAGCGCTTCTGTGATATAGTGCACACGTGAGGAGCACGTGGCGCGCTTGGCGCTAGCGCCAGTTTATGAGCGCAAAGCGCCGGTTTATGAGCGCAAAGCGCTATTTGTTCAGTGGCGCACACATGAGAAACGCGTGATGCGCTTGGCGCTGAGCGCCAGTCCATGAGCGCAAAGCGCTATTTGTTAATTGGCGCATACGTGAGAAGCACATGGTGCGCTTGGCGCTGTGCGCCAGTCCAAGAGCGCAGAAGCGCTTCCAATCAGTTTTATGATCTAAGAAATAAATTCTCATTTATAAGAGACTTTGTCTCAAGGTTCTATGAACAAAGTTCTTATTTTATAGGAGATGTTTCAATCTCTTATTTTGGTGAAAGGCTTTGCCTTTATGGATCTGTGATCCTAAGAGAATTGAATTATTCTCCCCCCTTTTTATAATGAGATGTTCATGATCTCTTTTTGTAAAAAGACCTTAGTCTTATAGATCTATGATCTATGAGAAGAATTATGTTCTTCTTCTTTAATGAGATTTTTCTTATCTCTGTTTTTTTTTTACTTTGAAGAAAAGTTCTACTTCTACCGAGAGCTTGCTCTTCTTTCTGAGATTTCTCAAACTTTATAGGGGGGTTCCTCTATATGAGACTTGAAGTCTTGGGGCCTTTATATAGTAGAGGCTGATTTGTTGAATCAGTTGAAGAGATCTTTTCTCTAATTGATTTGGGGATTTCCCCATCGTTGGATCTTTGATCCTAGGGCTTTTGTTTTACAGAAGGAAATCTTCTTGTTTTTAACAAGATTGGGAAATCTTTTCCCATACAGAATTTATTCTGTATCTTGGTGATTTTTAATCACCATTGGATCATTGATCCAACGGTGCTCTGATTTTCAGAGCACAATCTTTCCTATTTGGAAAGATTGCGAGGAATGTTTCCTTAACAAAATTTTATTCTAATCAATTGATGATTTTTAATCATGTTCGTTGGATCTTTGATCCAAGGGCCGAGAACATTTTGTTCTATTGCTAGCGCTCATGTGCTTTGCATGTGGTGCGCTTCTTAAAGTGCAGCGCTCTTAGCGCTAGCGTTTACGTGCTTTGCACGTGTTGCGCTGCTTAGAGTGCAGCGCTCATGTGCTTTGCACGTGAGCGCTGCCTAGAATCTTTGACTCTCAGCTCTGGCGCTGCTATGAAGCGCTGCTTCATTACTGAAGGTGTCTTTTCACCTTCCTTCTCCACTTTTCCCGAGTCAAGCTTCTCTTTCGCAGAGCTTAGAAATAGTTCCATCATGCACAGCATTTTCTGTGCCTAGACTTAAATGTCTCCCTTCATAATCTGAAGCAATGCTTCTTTTCTCTTTCATTTTCAGAGAATCATTTTACAGAGAAGAGCTATGGCTTGTAATCGCCCACCTGCTCGTCAACAGCCATGGGAGGTGCCCATTGAGGAAATTGTTCCTCGTTTTGCTGCACGCTTGGCGAACCCTACTCTTACGGATGACCAATGCGACACGGTGCTGCACGAGCTCTTAACTCGTATAGGATCTCATCTCCCCGTCGGCTCCATTTGGCTCCGGATGGTTTACTTGTCTGTGATCAATGATATTCCCCCTCCTTCGGCGGAGATGACTCTGGCCATGCTCGATGCCGCAGAAGACAAGATCGAGTGCTTCCACGAGGCACTTTTGATCACCACAGCTCTGAGGGATCGCTCTGTCCGGCTGCTAAGCCAGATACGGGCTCAGCGGGTCGTCATGTCTGTCTTTGCTGATGGGTGCGATGCTGACCGATGGGTAGCTACTCTTCATGAAGATCGCCGCTTTGTCATGGTGGAGAAGACAGAAAGGGAGTTAGATAATTCTATCCATAGTTTTGTGAATCCCTGTACTTTCGATCCCATGTTTGGTGATCTATTTCCTGTAGAATAAAATGTTCAATTAAATACTTTGTTTTTGTCGTTGAACACCTGTTTTTCCTCTGATGTGTGCATGTGCGTATATGAATGAGCCTGGTTTCACACATATCTGTAAACAAAATTTAAGCCGGCATAAACAGGAACTAATAGCTCTTGGCTGAAGATTTTGGCGGGAACAAATGCCCCCTACTACTTTGCCCACGTAAGTATATACGTAGGTGAAGTAGTGCAGAGTAATTCATAGCGCATGACCAGTTTCGAGTTGGTATATAATTTTCAGAATCTTGATCTGAGAAGATAACGAGCGGACACAAGCGTCATCATTTATCATTGACTCAAATCTTGACTCTTAAGGGATATAGTTCCAAACCCTCAGCTCCATGAGCCGCACCCTTCTATCTCTTTATGTCTTACTCTGATGTGAAGTAATTTATATGCTCATGAGTAACTTCTCCATCTCAGTGGCATGTAGTTTTGGCAAGTATAGCCAGCAGATAGTCCATATTGACCTCCTTGTAGAGCAGTGATGGCTTAGGAAACAGGTTCAGATCTGCTGCCTAAGACTTTTCAACTTTATGAGCCGTGAGGGTCTCATAAAGACTTTTCTCGCTACGAGTTGAGAGGATCCCGTAGGTGTATTTCCTCCTTAGAAATCGTGAGCATTCCTAAGTGCGTTTTCGCTTAAAAGTCATAAGGATCTTACAAGAGAATTTTCTCGCTTACAAGTCGAGAGGACTCGTAAGTGGTTGTTTCCCTCCTTATCGATGCTCGGCTTCGGAGAGTGTGGCCCGTGGATATTATGCAAGAGTCCATCTTGGACCAGCTTGCAGGACCCCAGTGCTTAGGAAACAGGTCCCTATCCCCATTGCCTAAGGCTTTTCCCTACGAGTCGAGACGAATCGAGAAATTCTCACAAGGATACTAATTTCCTTACGAGTCGACGCGAATCGAGATGCTCTCATCAAGAATGCTGATTTCCCTGAATCAAGGTTTTTGCCAAGGACGCTGATTTCCCTGGAGTCGAAACGAATCGAGAGATTCCTGCAAAGACACTGATTTCTCTACGGGTCGACGCGAATCGAGATGCTCTCGTCAAGGATGCTGATTTCCCTGAATCGAGGTATTTTGCCAAGGACACTGATTTCCTTGGAGTTGAGACGAATCGAGGTATTCCTGCAAAGACACCGATTTCCTTATGGGTTGACGCGAATCGAGATGCTTTCGTCAAGAATGCTGATTTACCTGAATTGAGGTATTTTGCCAAGGACACTGATTTTTCCTCAGAGTTGAGACAAATCGAAGTATTTCTGCAAAGACGTTGATTTCTCTGCGGGTCGACGCGAATCGAGATGCTCTCGTCAAGGACGCTGATTTCCCTGAATCTAGGTTTTTGCCAAGGACACTGATTTCCTCGGGGTTGAGACGCGAGATTCCTGCAAAGACACTGATTTCCTTGCGGGGCGACGCGAATTGAGATGCTCTCGTCAAGGACGCTGATTTCCCTGAATCGAGGTATTTTGCCTAGGACACTGATTTCCTCGGAGTTGAAACGAATTGAGGTATTCCTGCAAAGACATTGATTTCTCTGTGGGTCGACACGAATCGAGATGCTCTCGTCAAGGATGCTGATTTCCCTAAATCGAGGTTTTTGCCAAGGACACTGATTTCCTTGGGGTTGAGATGAATCGAGAGATTCCTGCAAAGACACCGATTTCCTTACGGGTCGACGTGAATCAAGATGCTCTCATCAAGGACATTGATTTCCCTGAATCGAGGTATTTGCCAAGGACACTGATTTCCTCAGAGTTGAGACGAATCGAAATATTCCTGCAAAGACGTTGATTTCTCTGCGGGTCGACGCGAATCGAGATGCTCTCGTCAAGGACGCCGATTTCCCTGAATCAAGGTTTTTGCCAAGGACGCTGATTTACCTGGAGTCAAAACGAATCGAAAGATTCCTGCAAAGACACTGATTTCTCTGCGGGTCGACGCGAATTGAGATGCTCTCGTCAAGGACGTTGATTTCCCTGAATCGAGTTATTTGCCGACACTGATTTCCTCGGGGTTGAGACGAATCAAGAGATTCCTGCAAAGACACTGATTTCCTTGCGGGTCGACGCAAATCAAGATGCTCTCGTCAAGGACGCTGATTTTCCTGAATCGAGGTATTTTCCAAGGACACTGATTTCCTCGGAGTTGAGACGAATCGAAGTATTCTTGTAAAGACGTTGATTTCTCTGCGGGTCGACGCGAATCGAGATGCTCTCGTCAAGGACGTTGATTTTCCTAAATCGAGGTATTTTGCCAAGGACACTGATTTCCTCGGAGTTGAGACGAATCGAGAGATTCCTGCAAAGACTTTGATTTCTCTGCGGGTCGAAGCGAATCGAAATGCTCTCATTAAGGATGCCGATTTCCCTGAATCGAGGTATTTGCCAAGGACACTGATTTTCTCAGAGTTGAGACGAATCGAAGTATTCCTGCAAAGACGTTGATTTCTCTGCGGGTCGACGCGAATCGAGATGCTCTCGTCAAGGACGCTGATTTCCCTGAATCGAGGTATTTGCCAAGGATACTGATTTCCTCGGAGTTGAGATGAATCTAGAGATTCCTGCAAAGACACTGATTTCTCTGCGGATCGACGCGAATCGAAATGCTCTCATTAAGGATGTTGATTTCCCTGAATCGAGGTATTTACCAAGGACACTGATTTCCTAGGAGTTGAGACAAATCGAAGTATTCCTGCAAAGACGTTGATTTCTCTGCGGGTCGACGCGAATCGAGATGCTCTCGTCAAGGACGCTGATTTCCCTGAATCGAGGTTTTTGCCAAGGACACTGATTTCCTCGGGGTTGAGACGAATCTAGAGATTCCTGCAAAGACACTGATTTCTCTGCGGGTTGACTCGAATCGAGATGCTCTCGTCAAGGACGCTGATTTCCCCGAATCGAGGTTTTTGCCAAGGACGCTGATTTCCCTGGAGTCGAAACGAATCGAGAGATTCCTGCAAAGACACCGATTTCTCTGTAGGTCGATGCGAATCGAGATGCTCTCGTCAAGGACGCTGATTTCCCTGAATCGAGGTATTTTTCCGAGGACACTGATTTCCTCGGAGTTGAGACGAATTGAAAGATTCCTGCAAAGACACTGATTTCTCTGCGGGTCGACGCGAATCGAGATGCTCTCGTCAAGGACGCTGATTTCCCTGAATTGAGGCTTTTGCCAAGGACGCTGATTTCCCTGGAGTCGAAACGAATCGAGAGATTCCTACAAAAACACTGATTTCTCTGCGGGTCGACGCGAATCGAGATGCTCTCGTCAAGGACGCTGATTTCCCTGAATCGAGATCTTTTTCCAAGGATGCTGATTTATCTGGAGTCGAAACGAATCGAGGTATTTCTGCAAAGACACTGATTTCCTTGCGGGTCGACGCAAATCGAGATGCTCTCGTTAAGGACGCCGATTTCCCTGAATCGAGATTTTGTCGAGGACACTGATTTCCCTGGAGTCGAAACGAATCGAGGTATTCCTGCAAAGACACTGATTTCTTTGCGGGTCGACGTGAATCGAGGTGCTCTCGTCAAGGACGCTGATTTCCCTGAATCGAGCTTTTACCAAGGACACTGATTTCGTCGGAGTTGGTTGACTTGTTTCCGAGATGGAGTATTGATCCGGCGGGGAGGTCATTGGTTGACTCCAAGTTGTCTGTGGACCGTAGAGTCTTGGAACTAGGGACTCTGGCATGGCTCCGTTTGGTGATGTTGCGTCCGAATCCTATTGGAATGAGGAGAATCACCGTTGCTGATTTTTAGGCTGTAGATGTTGCCGTTAAGATTTGGAACTAGGGACTTTGCCATGGCTCCGTTTCGTTGTGTCGCTTCCGTGCCGTGCTGGCATAAGAAGGAACGCCGTTGTTGGTCTTCTGGGATGCAGATATTACTGTTGAGATGTGACTTTCACTTTTCACGGGATCTGGTGGGGGACATGTGGTTCCCTTTTCGTTTATGCCCATGGATTATATACAGGAGTCAGTATGGACTGCCTATAGGGCAAAAGTTTCATTCTTTCATTTTTTTATTTTTTCCGCGATTCTCTATCATTTCAGCTTTTTGTATCGCGAAAGTCGCGATTGCCCAATCATTTCGGCTATTTTTCGCGGTGCCCAATCATTTCGGCTGTTTTTTTTTACTCGCTTTTCTTTTATTGCGAGTTGCCCAATCATTTCGGCTATTTAGTATGCATATATTTTTACTTACTGATTTTGTTACAAGTTGCCCCATCATTTTTGCTATTTCATATGCATTTTTGGATCGATGAATTTTTATCGCGAATGTGGAACTTGGAATCTGGTGCCAATCTCAGCATCAACATCGCTACGACTGGAATATTGCCAGAAGCGAATCATCATTTGTCGTGAAAGGACTTGGGATTTGAAACCGATTTAGGCATCATCATCGCTACAACTGGGATATTGCCAGGAGCGAATCGTCATTTGCCTTTGTCGACATCGAACAAAGGTGGCTTAGAAAACAGGGTTAGGATCCTGTTGACTATGGCTTTTTGACTTCATGAGCCGTAAGGGTCTCATAAAGGTGTTTCTCCCTACGAGTCGTGAGGATCTCGTAAGTGCGTTTTCTCTTTAAAAATCGCTAGGATTCTTAAGTGTATGTTCTCTTATAAATCGTAAGGATCTTACAAGAGTGTTTTCTCCTTATAAGTCGAGGGGACTTACAAGGGTCGTTCGCCATATGAAGATATCCCTCGTCAGTAGTAGGACTCTGTTGGGGAAACGTTTATTTGTGCCCATGGATTGTATACAAGGGTCAATATTGAACCGCTTGTAGGGCAATCTGGGGATTGTTACAGCTTAAGAACAGGTTCAGATCCCTGTAGCTTAAGGCTTTTGAATCTTATGAGCCGTAAGGGTCTCATAAGAGGGTTCTCCTTACGAGTCGTGAGGATCTCGTAAGTGTAATTTCTCCCTAGAAATCATGGGGATCCCTAAGTGTGTTGCTCCTTTGTGAGTCGTAAGGATCTCACACAGGTATTTTCTCCTTACAAGGTCGAGAGGATCTTGCAAGTGTCTCTTAACGAGATTGCGCCCTTTCGGGTTTTCACAAGCTCGCCGGTAGCCCTGCTGTTTTTACTCACGGAGCCCTTTCGGGTTTTCATCCGTGCCCATTTTGCTTATGGACATACCGTTTTTTTTATTTTATTTTTTTATGCGCGTCAAGCCCAAGAATGTTGCGGGTTTGTAGTAGTTTAATGACGTTTCGGTCAATTGTTAGTTTTAGGACACTTCGGTCCGTTGTTAGTTTTAGGACATCTCAGTCCGTGGGGCTTTCATTATGAATGAGCACTATGCACCCGGCATGTCCATCTTTTTCGGAGCATGTGGTTGTGGCGGGTTCATCTTCCAGTTTTCAGACAGCGTGAACTTGCCCTGTTGATACCGGTCTCCAACCCAATTTTTGAAGACGTAGCAATCTTCGATCGGATGGCCCAATACCCGATGGTAGGGGCAGTAATTGGGATCGTTGACATCGTTCAGTTGTAGTGGGTGTCTCGGCTCCGGTAGAGTGATGAGCCCGTTGCGCACAGCTATTTCGAACAGTTTCCTTATTTTATCCCGAGGAAACGAGTAAGGACGCCTCAACTTCTCATCGAGGGATTGCCGCTTGTTTCTTTGGCGAACCACCAGTCTCGAGCCACTCGGTTGTTGTTGAGCGTTGGTGACGAAGATAACTTTCCCTTTACCCCTTTCGTTTTGAAGCTCCGTTTTCAACGTGGACGGCTTATGGCCCATCTGGTCCATTTAGGCCAGCTTGTCAATCAAGGCCTGCAAAGTAGTTGGCTTGAAGAACATCATGAACTGGGATATCGTCGCCTGTGGATCGAGAGTACCCACGAACATGCCTACCGCAGGCGCTTCTTCGATGCGTTGCTCGCACTTCGACCATAGATTCCGCCACCATATCGCGTACTGCACCCATGTTTCGCCTGGTTTCACCCTGGCATTGATCAACACCGTGATTGGGGTGCGTTCGCTGGCGCTTGCGAAACGTTGGGTGAACAGTAATTCCATCTCCGTAAAAGTTTTAACGGAGTCGTTGGGAAGCTCTGAGTACCATTCGAACGCCGTCTCCGCCAAGCTGCCGATGAATTGGCGAAGCAGTAGCTTATCATCTCCTCCAGTGTTGCCGTAGAGAGCCCTGAACTGAGCGAAATGTTGATGGGGATTGCCTGTCCCTTTGTACACATAGAATTTAGGAATTGTGTATCCTGGCGGGTACTTTATCTGATCGTACCATCCTGGATATGGTCGCCCAGTTCTGACGACTTGGCCAGTTGCTTCATTGCTTGATGAGCTCGTATTTGCTGAGCTATATAATCATCGAGCATGGATTTGGAGATGGTCTCCTTCTTGGCTGCTAACAGAGCCGGCAGAGGATTTGATGTCTCTCCTCTATCATCTTCAATTATTACCGGAGGATCTTCGGCTGGAGGGTCCGGCTGGATCATCAGGCCCACTATATCTTGGAATAAAAGGGCCATTTGTTTTATGTAGGCCGCTTGTTCTGCAGCCTCTTTTCCTTCTTCTCAAGCATTCTCCGAAGGAATTCGGCATCAGTTTCCTGCTCATGACGCTGCTCCGAAGATGTCTCTGGGCTTGCTTTTGGTCCCGTGAGTGCGGCCGTGGCTATTAACATCTCTTGGAGCTTTTATTGTTGTTGCTCCTGAGCCTTAGTCACTGATCGCGTAAGCGGTCGATGACCTGTGGAGATGCAGCTGTCCTCTTTTCTGGATTCTATATAGACGGTGCACCACCATGCCCCCAGACTTAGGGCGTTTAGGCTCAGTGCCCTTGACATTTGTCGCAGACATAGGAATTTTCTCTGGCCTTCTCCTTTTATGGGCGGTCGAAGTTGAGCGAACCGTTGCAGCAGGCATCCAAACAGATAACACCTTCTGTGGCTTGACAGGATAGTCCTCTTCTCGTCTCGCTTTCATCTTTTCCTGTCAGCGGGGGTAGTCTTGATCAATCACCGAGTCTTGGACTTGATGCCAAACTTTGTAAATTTTGGAGGACAGCCGCTGAGGGGGCTGTTCAAGCTTCGCCTTTGTGGCATTCTCCACAGGTGGAGGAGATCTTTTCAGCACAGCAGTCGGAGAGTTCTTGCGGACTCTCCTGGGTGGTTCAAAGTTGTTCCCAGTTAGAACAGCAGCATCGGATTCCACCGCTGGAGCTGGCGGCGTAAATCCAGAGGGTGAACTACCCCCAGCTTTCCTCACTCGGCGCCAGTAGCGACGTCGAGCATGTCGCGCGGCCGGGATCACCTCCGCTGTTGGATGAGCTTCTTCTTGCCCCTTACTTTGAGGAGAGATTGTTATTGGCACTAGCCTGTCAAAGACTGACGTCCGTTGAGAAGGGATAATCAGTCTTGCGAAGGCCGACATTCGAATAGGGGAAACAGCCTTCATGACTTTGTCTGGAACGGGAGCTGAAACGGACAGCCTTGAAAAGACTGACTCCTTAGCAGGAGAAGCCTCTCTGATGACTTCGTTCACTGGAGCAGCAATGGTCATCCGCTTCGGGATAACAGCTTCTGGTATTGCGGGCTTCTTCATAGGCCGACTTGAGCTTTGGCCCAGTCTGTTGAAAACCGAGGCACTAGATTTGGGTGACCTGTTGAGAGGGGCCGCAATAGTTGCAAGCCGATCAAAGACCGACTTCTTCGGAGCTTCGTGCGACGGCATTTGAACGTTGAAGCTCGTTGATGGGATCATGGTCCCGAAGAATAGCCCAGTGGTGGCTTGGGTCACTTGTTCCACCAGCATTGTGAAAAGGGAGGCCGCTTAGGACCCGTAAGTCACTCCTCCGGAATTGACGGAGCAAGAGTTGCAGTTGCAGTTAGTGCAGTTTGAAGCCATTGATCTTCTGTTTTCTGCACGGAGAAAGATACCAAATCTTAGTGCCACGAACCCGAGGGCAACTGTCATGCCCCGCTTCCCAGAGTACACTAAAATGGGCACGTGACATAGCCAACCACGCTACCTGTGGGTAGGAAGTATCCATCCACAGTCACATTACGGCTGTAGAGATATCAAGAACAAAATAAAACTATCTAAACATGTCCATAATCCAATATATCATGAGTCAAGAATAATAAAATGTGGAAGCGAAAGATCCAATACAAAATAACTGGAATGTATGTCCCATAATGCGGGCTCACATCAAGAAATAAATGCAGGAAAGAAAACTAACTACTGCTGCACTCACAGCTCAGCCTGTCGGCTGAAGTACTCCTGCTCGGACTGCGACAGCGGTACAGAATCTGGACCATGCAAAACCCAGACGTCAGCGCGTCAAGTCATCAAATAATAACATAATAAACAGGCAATGCGAGTATAAACATGAATAAAGCAAGGGTAACAATAATATGAATCAGAGCAGTGCAGGGTAATGTGCAGTGGGTAAACTAAACTGTTATATCAGGTTTTCTGTTCTAAAGTCTTTGAAATCAAATTGATGAATCATCGATGTAACTCAATAGTATCCCGTACATACCCGGGACCACGGCCACAATATTCTCGGCTGCAGCCGAGACATGCCGCTAGGCACAAAACAGGAATGTGTACACTCGATAGTATCCCGTACATACCCGGGACCACGGCCACAATATTCTCGGCTGAAACCGAGACATGCCGCTAGGCACAAAACAGGAATGTGTACACTCAGGACAAGTAGTGAACTGTCGAGTTACAAGTCAGGTTTCACCTTTGATTTCCCCATACCCCCTGTTCCCCTCCGAATGGCGGCCTAGACTTAGCGTCCATGCCTGATGTTCGGGGCAGATGCTATTTGGTTTTATCCGTTTATCTCTCCGAAGATGCCAAGTTGATTTATGGCACCGTGTATCGGAGGTTTAGACGGATGCGGCCGATGTAGCAGACTTCGTCAGATTCCCCCTCAGGATGAGGGGTTTTTGATTATGGGGACGCTCTTCCCTGCAGGCGCAAGCCCCTGCAGTTAATTACCGTATCGCGGTAACAACTTTCTCCTTCTCCAGAATTTCACTTCGTGTCGTGTGTGTTCATTTTGTTTGTGGTTGCCCGTGGATTGTATACGGAGACTGAGTAATGCCGTCGCCCGTAGGACGTGGATTAGTCCAAATCCGTATTTACTTAGATTTGGGTTTGGTGTTTTCAGTTTAAGGATGCATTAGTCGCGTTGCGGCTAAGATCAACTTAAACGTTCGTCAAGGATACGTTAGTCCTATTTGAGATTAAGATCAACTCAACGTAGTGATTAATTTAATGTATGGCCATCGGGACTCTCACCTCTCTGACGTCGTTGAAGGATTACAACGACATGTATCAAAGGAGCTCGGAGATGTACCCTCGAACCAGAGTTGATTGGGAGTTTTATAATCCATTTGAATATTTAAGGATACGTTAGCCGTGTTTGGGGCTAAGATCAACTTAAACGTTTGTTAAGGATACGTTAGTCCAGTTTGAGACTAAGATCAACTTAACGGGACCGTTTAGATCCGACAAAAGAGCATTTGGGCTCTGTTGTGCCAGTTTAGGGACGTGGTGGTCCGATATTAGTTTAGGGACGTTTCGGTCCGATATTAGTTTAGGGACGTTTCGGTCCGATATTAGTTTATGGACGTTTCGGTCCGATGTTAGTTTAGGGACGTTTCGGTCCATTATTAGTTTAGGGACGTTTCGGTCCGATATTAGTTTAGGGACGTTTCGGTCCGATATTAGTTTAGGGACGTTTCGGTCCATTGTTAGTTTAGGGACGTTTCGGTCCGATATTGGGTATGTGACTGTTGGGACCCGTCACCTCTTTGACGTCGTTGAGGAATTACAACGATGGATGTCAAAGGAGTTCGGAGATGTACCCTCAAACCGGATGTAGATTGATTTAGGAGAGCCATTTTGCTCAGCCAATTTAATTTAAGGACTTATGGCCACGATTGGGCTAAGTCCAGTAAAAAAATGTCCAACATTGCTTTTGCATTTCCTTTTATTTTTATTTGGGCTTTGCCCAGAAAAGATGCAGGGCATCAATTTGTTTTGGGCTCTGTTCTTTATGAATGATGCAGAGCATCAATTTTGTTTGGGCTCAGCCCTTTTATTGCTTTGCAATTTATTTTGGCCTGCTAGGTCTTTTTGATTTGGGCCTGGCCCTTCAAATAATGCATTGCATTTGTGCAAAGCACCAAGAATCTTTTAGATTCAAGGAAAGGAGTGCAGAGCACTTTTTAATTTCTTGATCTAACTTTAGATCAAAGAGAAGAAGAAAAATCTTTTCTTTCTTTCTATCTCAGAGAACCAGAGGTCCTCTAGCAAGTGCAAGGCACTATTTTTTTTATTTATTTATTTATTTATTTATTGAAGATCACTGATTTTGTGTTTTAGATCAATGATCTATTCCTAAGAGAATTTTCTCTTATTTCAAAGGTTTTTACCTTCTTCTTTTGTTCTCAAGAAGTTCTCTTCTCCTTTTTTTTTTAAATCCAAATGTCTATCTTTTTGAAATGGGGTCTGGGGTCCTTTTTATAGTGCTCAAAAATCAGTTAAATTTGTTAAAAAGATCTTTTCTGAGTGATTTGGGGAATTTTCCCCACCGTTGGATCTTTGATCCAAAGGCCCCTGTTTTACAGAAGAAATCTTCTTGTTTAAACAAGAACAGAAAAAATATCCTTAAATCTTCACTCTGTTGTTGCGCAACTCACCAGCGTGTGACACGTGTCGCGCAGTGAGGCGCTTGCGCAACTGCGCAGACACGTGTCGCGCAGCGAGGCGCTTGCGCAGTTGTGCTTGCGCAACTGCGCAGACACGTGTCGCGCTGCCGTGCGCTTGCGCAGTTGAACGTTGCTTATGTTTTTTAAAGAGCCTTGCTCTGATTGGACGTACTGTCTTGGGCGTTGTGCTACCGTGTCAACTTCTGACACGTGGCGCGTTGCGCGCAGCGCACGGGAACTGAAGCGTTGCTTCAAAATTTGAATTTTCAAAATTTAAGCAGAGCCTTGCTCTGATTGGGGGAACAAATGCCCCCCCACCGTTGCGCTCACGTGGCGCGCACGTGAGTGCAGCGGTGGCAAGATCCTGACTGTTGGATCATGGGGGTCAGTTGAAAAGGCGCAGGCGCCTATAAATAGGACCCTTGGTCCTTGGTAATTCTTTACCAATTTCGAGAATTTGAATTTCAGAGCCTTGCTCTTGCTTAAGAACTTCCAGAGCCTTGCTCTTGTGAGAACTTCAAAGTTCTAGTTTTAGAATCACTCTAGATAAAATTAATTAAATTAAATTAATTTAAATTTAATTTAATTAACAGAGCCTTGCTCTTATAGATCTTTGATCTAAAGGAAAACCCCTTTGGGGTTTCTTCAACAGAGCCTTGCTCTCAAAAAATTTATAGATTTACAGAGATCTGATCCATGGGTTCTAACCCATGAACAGAGCATTGCTCTTAGATCAAATGTAGATCTCTTTAGATCTGATAAACGGAGAAAAATTTTGTTTTATAAGTTTTCATGGATTTTTCAAGATTCCAAAACTCTAAAGATAAAATTGATGGATCTTTCCACCATTACCATAGAGCTATGCTCTTTTAAGGAATCTTGTTCCCCTGAGACCAGAGTTTGACAAATGTCACTCTGTGACAGAGTTTTGCTCTGAAAGAGAATATTTCTCCTTGTCTCTAGGGATTTCCCATCAGTGAGGATATTCTTTTGGGGACCTTTTCATTAATTGACAGTCTTATCTAATGATGGGGTTGTCTTATTAAATGATGTACCGTCATCCAGATTTTGTGGGTCCCTCTTTTTGTCCCCTACCCATTACATCATAGTGTTGAGTAAGATTTCAAAATGCCAAGTGTCAGAACACTAACGGTTATTTTTATCTTTCTACAGGAAGCATGTCTGACGACTTATCTTTCCCCTTTGTTCGCTCGGAAGGAGGGTTCCCCCATGCGCCGGCGGACCGGGTGGTGTTCGCCTTGATTAAAGATCATGATCCAGAGTGCAAGAGACTTCACTTGTGGGGAAGGTGGTACAGCCAAATCATCCAAGGCCGTCGCAGCTTCAGCTCCGCTTCGCCCTCTGAGCCCATAGTTACGATCCCTTATGCGGACAAGCCCCCGGTGGAGTATGCCGTGGAGGTTAAAAATTGGAATGCCGACGACCTCCTTCAGCCTGCAATCGGTGCCATTCCGGTGCAGCCGCCGCCGGCTATAGATATCTTGGGGAGGCGAATCTGTCAGGGTGAAGCACGCCCTTGGGGACAGGCTTATAACATTAGATTGATCCCGCGGTCGCTTGCTGGATATTTGCAATGGGCCCGTTACATTTTGGCGACGAAGAGGGCTCTCCTGACGACGATTGGTTTATACTCAGCTATCTACGTCTCGCTCTTCGAGTATCCCTCTCCTCCGACGTGGTGGATAAAGGTCTTCATCGAACAATGGAATATCCCCACCCATACCTTCCTGACAGCGGATAGGGAAGTCTCCATCTCTCTGGAGGAGTTTGCTGAGATTTCAGGTCTGCCAATGAGGGGAGAACACTACGAGGAGCTGCTTCCTCCTGACGAGTATGTCTTCGCCACCAAGCAGCTTGTATTTGACTTAACTCCGGAAAATGCCATTCAGCATCAGCACTCGGGCTTGGTGAAGGTGTTGGAGATTTATGAGGAACTTCATTTGGAATCGGGCGACCGGGGCGTCAGTTTCACGGATTTAATTGCTCGTTTTATCCGCCCGGAGTTCCTATCAGAGCAGGGCGAGAAGTTCGCTCAGCTTGCTGACCCCTTTGGTTTCGGCTTGGACCGTCGACCTTCATTGGAAAATGACCAGCGGGATTTTTATTTCCCTGGCACTGCCAGCGTCCCTTTCTCAGAGATCGCCGTTCCTGGCATGGACGAGGAGACTTTTTTCATAGGGTTCTTGGGTCTATGGCTATGCAGCTTCGTGCTTCCCATGCACCCACGCCTCATGCGGTCCTCTGTCTTTTACCCGGCGCATCGAATGGCGGCTGGTTTACAGTTATCAGTAGGGATCGCCGGGCTGGCTTACCTCTATAATGGACTTAGCGTAGCGGCGGATGCTAATGAGCCTGGGGTACAGCCTGCTAACTTCCCGATGCACTACTTCACTTCTTGGATGGAGCTGCATATGCGAGGGGTGTTTGGTGCCCATAAGACTCCTCCGTTTTTTGAGAAATACAGACTCCCAAGAATCATGCGGTTGGTCGGGGCTTCAATTGTGGTTGCACCTCCGCGGGAGTCTAGGGGACTGCTCCTACGTTCACATCTAGTCGGAGCGAAGACCTCTTTTGTGGATAAGGTCACCACCATAGGCTCCGAGACCACTAAGTCAGTGGTGTCGCTGCGTGATGACTTTAAGGGCGGGGTTTCTGTACTGAAGGCTCGGGAAATCCTTCACCTTTACTCCATTCGGCCGGGCTACCTAGTATTTAGGCAGAATGAGACGGCTCTCTTTATGAGGTATAATCCACATCGATTTGCCCGACAATCGAGTTACAATCAAGGGATCCCGATGGAAGCCTTTCTGGAAACACCCGCGGCCAACCAAGGGGGAATAAGGAATGCTATGCATCATTTCACCCGGCTCAATACAGGCTCTTATTTTTTCATCAGTGAGCCTAGCTGTGCCCCTAAAATAACCCATCCGTATGTAGCCTGGTATGCGCATGCTATGGGCCCAATCATTTTAATGGAGAAACGCTTGCTGGTTGACCGTAGGGGTGCGCCTCCTGGTGGTGATCGCAAGGCTCCCTTGCAGCCAAGGCTCCAGGTCACCCTCCCGATGAAAGATGCCGGCGCTGACCGACCACGCGTATTGGCCCACCCGCGTGGATTGCCACTGCCTACTACGGTGGATGCACCACCGGCACCCCGTGCTCCCACAAAGACGGTTAAAGTGGTATCGCCAGAGTCTGGCGCAGGAGCGGATATCGGGACTCGCCGCCCTAAAGTGACTGCCAAGCGCAAAGCTGCTCCGGGTGGATCTAAAGCTGGCGGACAGAAGAAGAAGAAGTCCACCCTATCCCTCGACGCGATCCTTAGCTTAAAGCCTGCGGCTCCTCCTGCCGAGGCCATATGTGAGTATGGCAGCAATGAGGGCTTCGTGGTAGACCCTGCGGACACCAATTTGGCTGCCGCCATTGCAGCTTCGGAGCGATCGGCGAGGCTTGAAGCGATGTTAAGCAAACTCGCTGAGTCCGGTAATCATCAGACGCTTTATTTTTCGTTTTATTGCACTTTGTATTGTTATATTTAACTAACATTTGCTCCATTTTCAACAGGTGTCTCTACTGAAGAGGCCATTGCTGCCTCCCTGAAAACCTTCCAGGAGGAGGAGGAGAAGCGTGCCCTAGCAGGCGCTGGTATGTTTCACCCCTTTCTCTTTTATAAGGAAAGTTTGTTGTCTTTTTATGATGGTCAACCTAACCTTCTTTCGTTTCTTAGCAGGGGTTATATCAGTTGATGCGGGGATTCTTCCCGAGCCGGTTACTGAAGTCCCGGCTTCGTCGAAGTTGCCGCAAGAGCCTCGGCTTGACAAAACGACGAGGGATGCCCTGAAAACCTTAGAGGCTTCCCTATTCACGGACGAGGAAACCTCAATTAGGGAAGCTCTAGTGGCATCCGTCTCAACGGCTCGGGAGGAGCGGAAGCGGTTGAGACGCGAAGCAAAGGCGCGTAGAGCTGCTTTGGCTGCGGGAGCGGGTCCCGGTACCATTCCTCGCGCTGACACTCCTTCTGGAGAGGCCCCTGTCGCCCTGTCTACTGCTTATAGGCAAGTGGCGCGCGCGGCCCTAAGTGCAAACAATAAATCCCCTTCAGGTAGCATCTCTTTCAGAACCTTGTTGTAAGAATTATTATAAAGCCATTGGCTCATATGCATTCCATCTTGTAGGACCAAGTCCGACTGAGGGGGAGGCGGAGACCGTTGGACCCCAGGAAACGGCGGAAGCGGCGCCTGCCGAACCTGAGCCGACGGTGGGCACCGTCGTCGGGGCCACGGTGCCTGAAGCAGAAGTTGAAAGAGTCCGGTAATCATCAGACGCTTTATTTTTCGTTTTATTGCACTTTGTATTGTTATATTTAACTAACATTTGCTCCATTTTCAACAGGTGTCTCTACTGAAGAGGCCATTGCTGCCTCCCTAAAAACCTTCCAGGAGGAGGAGGAGAAGCGTGCCCTAGCAGGAGCTGGTATGTTTCACCCCTTTCTCTTTTATAAGGAAAGTTTGTTGTCTTTTTATGATGGTCAACCTAACCTTCTTTCGTTTCTTAGCAGGGGTTATATCAGTTGATGCGGGGATTCTTCCCGAGCCTGTTACTGAAGTCCCGGCTTCGTCGAAGTTGCCGCAAGAGCCTCGGCTTGACAAAACGACGAGGGATGCCCTGAAAACCTTAGAGGCTTCCCTATTCACGGACGAGGACACCTCAATTAGGGAAGCTCTAGTGGCATCCGTCTCAACGGCTCGGGAGGAGCGGAAGCGGTTGAGACGCGAAGCAAAAGCGCGTAAAGCTGCTTTGGCTGCGGGAGCGGGTCCCAGTACCATTCCTCGCGCTGACACTCCTTCTGGAGAGGCCCCTGTCGCCCTGTCTACTGCTTATAGGCAAGTGGCGTGCGCGGCCCGAAGTGCAAACAATAAATCCCCTTCAGGTAGCATCTCTTTCAGAACCTTGTTGTAAGAATTATTATAAAGCCATTGGCTCATATGCATTACATCTTGTAGGACCAAGTCAGACTGAGGGGGAGGCGGAGACCTTTGGACCCCAGGAAACGGCGGAAGCGGCGCCTGCCGAACCTGAGCCGACGGTGGGCACCGTCGTCGGGGCCACGGTGCCTGAAACAGAAGTTGAAAGATCCTCCTCCGAATGGCGGCCTAGACTTGGCGTCCATGCCTGATGTTCGGGGCAGATGCTATTTGGTTTTATCCGTTTATCTCTCCGAAGATGCCAAGTTGATTTATGGCACCGTGTATCGGAGGTTTAGACGGATGCGGCCGATGTAGCAGACTTCGTCAGATTCCTCCTCAGGATGAGGGGTTTTTGATTATGGGGACGCTCTTCCCTGCAGGCGCAAGCCCCTGCAGTTAATTACGTTACCGTATCGCGGTAACAACTTTCTCCTTCTCCAGAATTTCACTTCGTGTCGTGTGTGTTCATTTTGTTTGTGGTTGCCCGTGGATTGTATACGGAGACTGAGTAATGCCGTCGCCCGTAGGACGTGGATTAGTCTAAATCCGTATTTACTTAGATTTGGGTTTGGTGTTTTCAGTTTAAGGATGCATTAGTCGCGTTGCGGCTAAGATCAACTTAAACGTTCGTCAAGGATACGTTAGTCCTGTTTGAGATTAAGATCAACTCAACGTAGTGATTAATTTAATGTATGGCCATCGGGACTCGTCACCTCTCTGACGTCGTTGAAGGATTACAACGACATGTATCAAAGGAGCTCGGAGATGTACCCTCGAACCAGAGTTGATTGGGAGTTTTATAATCCATTTGAATATTTAAGGATACGTTAGCCGTGTTTGGGGCTAAGATCAACTTAAACGTTTGTTAAGGATACGTTAGTCCAGTTTGAGACTAAGATCAATTTAACGGGACCGTTTAGATCCGACAAAAGAGCATTTGGGCTCTGTTGTGCCAGTTTAGGGACGTGGTGGTTCGATATTAGTTTAGGGACGTTTCGGTCCGATGTTAGTTTATGGACGTTTCGGTCCGATGTTAGTTTAGGGACGTTTCGGTCCGATATTAGTTTATGGACGTTTCGGTCCGATATTAATTTAGGGACGTTTCGGTCCGATGTTAGTTTATGGACGTTTCGGTCCATTGTTAGTTTAGGGACGTTTCGGTCCGATATTGGGTATGTGGCCGTTAGGACCCGTCACCTCTTTGACGTCGTTGAGGAATTACAACGATGGATGTCAAAGGAGTTCGGAGATGTACCCTCGAACCGGATGTAGATTGATTTAGGAGAGCCATTTTGC
This sequence comes from Agapanthus africanus, assembly GCA_030015575.1. NCBI lineage: Eukaryota > Viridiplantae > Streptophyta > Magnoliopsida > Asparagales > Amaryllidaceae > Agapanthus > Agapanthus africanus. The sequence continues at coordinate 762,379,868 of JASDDO010000022.1, read as the reverse complement.
TCAGCCAATTTAATTTAAGGACTTATGGCCACGATTGGGCTAAGTCCAGTAAAAAAATGTCCAACATTGCTTTTGCATTTCCGTTTATTTTTATTTGGGCTTTGCCCAGAAAAGATGCAGGGCATCAATTTGTTTTGGGCTCTGTTCTTTATGAATGATGCAGAGCATCAATTTTGTTTGGGCTCAGCCCTTTTATTGCTTTGCAATTTATTTTGGCCTGCTAGGTCTTTTTGATTTGGGCCTAGCCCTTCAAATAATGCATTGCATTTGTGCAAAGCACCAAGAATCTTTTAGATTCAAGGAAAGGAGTGCAGAGCACTTTTTAATTTCTTGATCTAACTTTAGATCAAAGAGAAGAAGAAAAATCTTTTCTTTCTTTCTATCTCAGAGAACCAGAGGTTCTCTAGCAAGTGCAAGGCACTATTTTTTTTTTTTTATTTATTTATTTATTTATTGAAGATCACTGATTTTGTGTTTTAGATCAATGATCTATTCCTAAGAGAATTTTCTCTTATTTCAAAGGTTTTTACCTTCTTCTTTTGTTCTCAAGAAGTTCTCTTCTCCTTTTTTTTTTTTAAATCCAAATGTCTATCTTTTTGAAATGGGGTCTGGGGTCCTTTTTATAGTGCTCAAAAATCAGTTAAATTTGTTAAAAAGATCTTTTCTGAGTGATTTGGGGAATTTTCCCCACCGTTGGATCTTTGATCCAAAGGCCCCTGTTTTACAGAAGAAATCTTCTTGTTTAAACAAGAACAGAAAAAATATCCTTAAATCTTCACTCTATTGTTGCGCAACTCACCAGCGTGTGACACGTGTCGTGCAGTGAGGCGCTTGCGCAACTGCGCAGACACGTGTCGCGCAGCGAGGAGCTTGCGCAGTTGTGCTTGCGCAACTGCGCAGACACCTGTCGCGCAGCGGTGCGCTTGCACAGTTGTGCTTGCGCAACTGCGCAGACACGTGTCGCGCTGCCGTGCGCTTGCGCAGTTGAACGTTGCTTATGTTTTTTAAAGAGCCTTGCTCTGATTGGACGTACTGTCTTGGGCGTTGTGCTGCCGTGTCAACTTCTGACACGTGGCGCGTTGCGCGCAGCGCACGGGAACTGAAGCGTTGCTTCAAAATTTGAATTTTCAAAATTTAAGCAGAGCCTTGGTCTGATTGGGGGAACACCCCCAAGTTATATGTGCAAGTCAAGTCAGGTATCCCGAAAATCAAGAAACTAATGCCAACACAGGATCAGGTAAACAGGTTTGTCTGGATAGACAACAGGAACGGTCCATGAGGACTACATGTTAGGTTTGTTGGTATTAGACACAAGATCAGGTAATGGGTCAGGTCATGGTACATCATGTCCAGTCAAGCAGTGTACGGTACCATGTCGGGTCAATCAATATATATATAGCAAGTCAGGTCAAGATGTAAACAATATCATGGGTGTGCTCACAATCAGTTATACAAGAAAGCATGGTTATCATCACATGATATAAGCAATGAATTAAGCAATAAGCAGATTTACTCAATTTGCAGTACAGCTATCAGTTGTGTCACAGAGAAGATTTCAATGTCATGCGAATGCAGTATGACAATTATGGCCTTTTAATCATGTTAACAAGTTTAAGAACTTTAGAGGTGCAATGATTTATATAAGGGTTCAATACAGCTATTACAGGTTAAAATGTACACGAGTGTCCAAATGGAACGAAACTATAGAGATAAATGCCATAAGCTATGTCAATATTAAAAATGTGATTACACGGTAAATGTGGTTATTAGGTTCAATTGCAAACTGTAGCTTCCAAGTTTAAAGATAAAATGATATATAACAATATTATACATGAAAAGGTGGGAAATTATAATACCAAAGTTAAATTGCGGGTTTTAGGGTGTCATTAATTATAAGTAAATATTGTTTAGCATGTAGCAAGGGATACTTGCCTCGACGGGTCGCGAATCGGGAAAACGGAACGTAAAACGTCGGCGGGGAAAACCCGCGACGGGCGCACGGTTCACGGAATGAACCCAAACGACGAACAATGGAACCACACGGGTCGGGGTGCCTCGCTGGAACGTCGGGACGCGACGTTGGCAACACCGGATTCTGGCCAAGCAACCAACAGTGGACAAAAAATCAAGGCATGCAACAAGAAAGAAAAGAAATACAAGGAAATACAAAGAAGGAGGATCTGAGAAGGGGTGCTTACGATGATCAGAAAAGGGGTCGAGATCGTTGGTCACGACGACGGTGCTCCGGCGGTGAACAGTAGCACCTTTCAAGAACCCATAACAGTAAATATCCAAGAAGCAAGTACAGAAGAAAAAGGAAGAATGAGATGGAGAAAGCGCTTACAGGGCGTTCAAGGGTGGTCTGGTGATCGTCGGCGACGACCAGGGACGGCGCAGACGCATGCAGGGGGTGCTCGGGTGGCCGCGGCGCTGGTGCAGGGAGCACAGGAAGAAGAGAAAAGGAGGAGGGAGTGGTGATGAGAAGTCGTCGGCGACGGCTGCAGCGGCGAGGGGGAAGGCGGCGGTAGCTAGGGTTGCAAGGGGGTTTGGGTTTACGTGAGGAAGAAATGGAGGGGAGAGAGAGATTTAAATGAGAGAGATAAAGAGACGGGGGAGAGAGAGAGATGTGTGAGGTATGGGGGCCCATGGGAATAGAGAGCGATGATTGGTTGAGGGGAATTAATTGAGAAAGATTTAAGAATCTTAAAAAAATCTTAAACAGTTAACAAATATATAAGATTGTTAAAGAAATGAAATATACGAATGGTTTAAAATATATTAAAATTTGGGATTTTGGCGCAAAGTAAAACATTTCCAAATCACGCCCGGGTCGGGTCCAAAAATTTGAAATTGAAATAATAGAATTTTAAGCGGGATCCAAAATTTAAAATGAAGTGTTTTATGATCAAAAAGCATACCCCCAAAACGGACACACGTACGTGTACGTAGCCGTCCAAACTCGCCCGTTTCACTGAACGGGACGAGAACACGATGCACGGACGCTACAACAGGGTTAGGGGTGTCAAGTAGGCCAAGATGAATATTTTTAATTTTATTTTAGGTGCCAAAAATTGTTATATGCAGAAATGAATTTGCCGGGTAAAATTTTACAGTAAGTAACAATCAAGCAAGATAAATGAAATAAGTGCCACACTACGTTCAAACGGTAACTGAAATTAGTAGCATTGGGCTCGGGTGTTACATTATACCCAACTACAAAAAGAATTTCGTCCTCGAAATTCCAAGAGTACAAAGATAGAAAACTATAAGAAAAGGTGAGGAAACTTCTGCCGGATTTCATCTTCTCGTTCCCAAGTGGACTCTCCATGCGAGCGATTACCCCCAAGAAACAAGTACAAGAGGGATAACCTTGTTCTTAAGGACCTTTTCCCTTCGATCCACAATTTCAATCGGTCGCTCCTCAAAAGTCAAGTCTTCCCGTACTGTCAACTCCGAATGATCCAATACGTGCGTTTCGTCACGAACATACTTACGGAGTTGAGATACGTGAAACACATCGTGCACATTCGCCAAGGACTGCGGTAACGCCAAACGATACACTACCTCACCAACACGCTCCAAGATCTCAAAGGGTCCAACGAATCGAGGACTAAGCTTTCCTCGACTTCCAAAACGAATCACCCCTCTAGTCGGTGATATCTTCAAGAATACCAAATCACCCACGGCAAACTCTAGAGGTCTTCTTGACGTGTCTGCCCAACTCTTCTGTCGGTCTTGTGCTGCCTTCATATGATTTCTGATAGTGTTAACCTTCTCAACTGTTTGCACAACCAAATCTGGTCCTAATAATCTTCGTTCACCGACATCATCCCAACAAACAGGTGAACGGCATTTATGACCATACAAAGCTTCAAATGGAGCCATCTGGATAGTTGCCTGAAAACTGTTGTTGTAAGAAAACTCCACCAAATGCAGATGATCCTCCCAAGAACCCTTAAAGTCCAACATGCATGCTCTCAACATATCTTCAAGAGTTTGGATTGTTCTCTCCGACTGACCATCAGTTTGAGGATGATAAACTGTGCTAAACTTCAATCGAGTCCCTAAACTTTCCTGTAAACTCCTCCAGAAGTGTGATAAGAACCGAGTGTCCCGATCGGATACGATGCTCACCGGTACTCCATGCAATCTTACAATCTCTTGCATGTACCGCTCTGCCAAAGTCTCTGTTGATTGACCAACCCAGAAAGGAATGAAGTGAGCTGCCTTGGTCAACCGATCAACAATCACCCATACAGCATTGTTGCCTTTTGGACTCCGCGGTAAAGCCGTCACGAAATCCATCGTTATATGTTCCCACTTCCACTGAGGAATCGGAAGTGGTTGCAATAAACCAGAAACCCTTTGATGTTCAGCCTTAACTTGCTGACACACCAAGCACTTCGCCACAAAGCGAGCAATCTCCCGTTTCATGCCTTCCCACCAGAAATGCTGTCGAATATCTCGGTACATCTTTGTGCCTCCTGGATGTACAGAATAAGCTGAACTGTGTGCCTCCTTCATAAGCTCCTCACGAATATCTCCCTTTGGCACACACAAACGGCTACCATACCTCAACGAACCGTCTTCGTGGATCAATAAATATGTTCGTAGTCCGGCTTCAACCTGCTCTCGAAACTTTTGCAGTCTAGGATCCTGCGATTGTGCTGCTTTAATATTCTCGATCAACGATGACTGTACTTGCAGCTGCATCAACTGTCCATTAGAAAGCGGTAGCACAACCTCCAAGTCTAATCTTCGAAAATCTTCAACGATCTCCTTCTGCGCAGTTAGCACCTGAATTGCTGGTAACCGACTAAGCGCATCCGGCACGACGTTAACCTTCCCCGGATGGTACTTAAGATCAAGATCATAGTCAGCCATCAGCTCCAACCATCTACGCTGCCTCATATTAAGCTCCTTCTGTGTGAACACATACTTCAAGCTCTTATGATCAGTAAAAACTTCGACCCTTTCGCCCAAAAGGTAGTGTCTCCAAATCTTCAAAGCGAAAATCACAGCCGCAAGTTCCAAGTCATGAGTTGGGTAATTCTTCTCATGGGTCTTCAACTGTCTCGATGCGTACGCTACAACCTTCCCATGCTGCATCAAAACACATCCCAATCCTTTTCCAGATGCGTCGCTGTGAATCACCAATCCTCCGGAATTGTCTGGCACGGTCAGAATAGGGGCGGTTATCAATTTCTGCTTCAACGTCTCAAAAGCTAACGCGCACTTGTCCGTCCATACAAAAGGTACCTCCTTGCGCGTAAGCTTGGTTAACGGCTCCGCCAGACGAGCAAAGTTCTCCACAAATCTTCTGTAATATCCGGCGAGTCCAAGAAAACTTCTTATCTCCGCAACATTCTTTGGAATCGGCCAATCTTGAACTGCTGCAATCTTTTCTGGATCGACGGCAATTCCATTACCAGACACAACATGCCCCAAAAACTTCACTTCCTCCAACCAAAACTCGCACTTACTCATCTTTGCATACAACTTCTCTTGTCTCAACGTTTGCAGTGCGATCTTCAAATGCTCAGCATGCTCCTCAAAACTCTTCGAGTAAACCAGAATATCGTCAATGAACACCAAAATAAACTGGTCCAAGAACGGTGAAAAGATTCGGTTCATCAAGTCCATGAATACTGCCGGCGCATTCGTTACTCCGAAGGGCATCACTAAGTACTCGTAATGTCCATACCGAGTTCGGAACACCGTCTTGCAAATATCTTCTGCTTTTACTCGGACCTGATGATATCCGGATCGCAAATCCAGCTTCGAGAATACCCTCGCGCCACTAAGCTGCTCGAAAAGTTCGCCAATGCGAGGGATCGGGTACTTGTTCTTAATAGTCACCCGGTTTAATTCTCGATAGTCGATGCACATCCTTCTTGTGCCATCCTTCTTCTTTACTAGAAGAACTGGAGCTCCCCAAGGCGAGTTACTGCTTCGAATCCAACCTTTCTCAAGCAATTCAGCAACCAGTTTCTTGACTTCTTCCAACTCTACTGGTGCCATTGGATAATACGCTTTGGATACTGGCGCTGCATCAGGAATAAGATCAATTGCGAACTCCACGTCTCGCTTCGGCGGTAAACCCGATATATCTTCAAATACGTCCATAAAATCACGAACGACAGCCGGCTTTTCACTTAAATCAACTTCCATTGCTGCAAGAATATCATTTGTCGGCCTAGCCCTAAACTCGACTGGCCCGACAGAACTGCTTCCTCCAGTGAAGGTAAACTCAGGATGTCCGGGAATCTGGAAAATTACTTTCTTTTCCCTACAATCAATGTGAGCGTGGAAAGTGCCAAGAAAATCCATTCCCAAGACGACTTCATAGCTGCCCGTATCAATCACCAAGAAATCTGCAAAAAGCTCCCGTCCGCACACAACAACTGTACAATCTTTACATTCCCTACTAGCTATGATTTTCCCATTCCCAGTGTGTATGTCCCAGAAACTAGACAGGGTCGTGTAGTTAATCGAGTGTGTAGTTATAAACTTGGATGACATAAAACAATGGGATACACCAGAATCAAATAACGCCAATGCGGGAAAACCATGAACGAGTAAAGTACCTGAAACAACTTCTCCTGACGCCTTAGCTTCTTCAGCTGTCAAGGTAAAAGCTCGAGCCTGATTAGGTCCTTGAGTCAGCTGTTTCTGTCCTTGGAACGGTCTCTGCGGAGGCTTCTGAAAACCATCCCTTGTACGAAGCTTCGACGGACAAGTACCAATGGCGTGATCAGCCGCTCCACAAACCAAACAAAGTCCCAGCCTCCTTCGACAATCCTTTTGCATGTGGCCAGGTAAATTGCAATAGTTACAGGTCATACTCTTTCTTCGATCAACGATCACTGGCTTCTTCATGGGTGCTACACCTCGACGGTTCACTGGAATACCTCTGCGACCATGAGCTCGGTTAGGTACAAATGCTGGCTTCCTTACCGCAACTGCTGTCTGCTGCAAACTCCCCTTCATCCCAGATAAACTCTGCCGCTCTCGGGCTGCCGCAAGTACTTGTGAGAAAGTGGTCAAACCCAGGGAGACAATCTGCCGCTGGATGTCCACGTCCAAGCTGCGCATGAACCTCCGTGCCCTGTCTGCATCGTTGGCAACTAAAGGTCCAGTGAATCTACTGAGTCTTGTCCATTCTGCTGCATGCATATCCACTAGTGATCCATTCTGCTTTAAACCGATGAATTTCTCTTCCATTTCCTCCCGTGCAGTCCGCGGGAAGAACTTCTCCAGGAAACTCTTTGAAAAATCCGCCCACTTGATCGGCTTGGGCAAATGGTTCTCCTCCACAAGCCACCATTCTCGGGCGTAGTCCACTAACTGAATGCGTACCACATCAACTCTTTTCTCATCTGGAATCTGTGCCGCAATAAGCAAGTTTTCTGTGTCAACTAGCCACTGCTCTGCTAGAAACGGCTCCTCCAAACCAGTAAATGTAGACGGACCCAAACGCCTGAAATCTGCTACGGTCCCTACTCGGTCAACTGGTTTAGCTCCAACATTGTTCATAGACTGCTGAACGATCTGCAAACCTTCCTGAAATGATTCCGCTTGCTGCTGGATCAGCTCGGTCTGTTTCTTTTGATTCTCCAGCATTCCCCTTATCACTCCAAGCATGGCGGCTTCGTCCACACGCCTCTGGTACGTCTTCAAATTCTTACCGGCCATATTCCTGAAATCAAAACACCCAACATTAGCATGATGATAGATTCAAAATGTAGATCAAGGCTAGAACTCTAAGATACTTAAATAGAGTGCCACATTTGTTGGAGATAGTGCCCTCAGAGTCAATTATTGGATCATAGGCACGTGATTGCAATGATTGAGGGAGGACCTGTCCCAGTAGGACAGTCTTACTCAAGATGATAGTATGCTATCTGGTTTATCTTTATCATCGTGTACTGCTTTAGGTGACATTACTGATCACTATTGCACGTTGATAGAGCCCTTAGGATTCTTGCTTGACGGCCAGCAGTATGATGGCGATCATATACATGGGAGCTGGGGTCTATAAGCACATCCTTAAAAGGTCCCTAGTCGTGGGAGTTTCGAGACTGGGCATCGATACTCCATTAGTAGACTAGTATATACAGTCGAGACCCCGACGAGGGGCGGTGGCCGGTCTCACAAGCCACTGGTGTCAGTTGGTTCACCTAAAATGTATACAGGTGCTCATTGGGTTATGAGTACACCGGACAGGACTCGCCGGGAACATGCTAGTTGGGATTATACCAGACGTCAGAAAGCAGTTCCCTGGTGACATGTGTACAGGTTAGTTCATCGACCTGAGATCGTCATTTGTCTCGTGTGAGTTCCCACTGTGCTTTGTTTACTACCCTACCACGGCTCAAAGGAGTCGTGCAAACAGGTTTTAGTTGGGTACAGTCCCGAGCCACATGGAGGCAGTGAGCGGATCTGCAGGGGTTCGTTTCTCCCGGTATTAGGGGTGAGGTCGCGCTGTGTCTAGGAGAGCTATTACACAAAGCCCTCGGCCGAGGCAGGAGATTTACTGGTAGGTATTCCAGTAGTATCTCAGAGTGTTCTGGGCTACACTCCGACACGACTTGTACCGCTTTTGGGGGTCTGACTTTTACCAACCCCCTAGGCCCGCCATGCGATACTCATAGATGAACGGACCAGACTGTACGGATATTGTCACTGACAGGCTCAGTAGGGTGTCAGGATGAGTTCGCTCATCGACGTCCCTTTTGATCAATAGCTGGTAGCCCGTCACGTATGGCTAATATCTCTGACGTGCTTGTGGTTAAATCCACAGCCATAGTATTGACAAGTCTTTAGAGTCCACCACACTCAGTTACTCAAGTTTCGGGCGAAACACTGTAGAGGCCGTATGGATAAGGGTTCGATCAGATACGTGCGGTATTGCACGGATCGTGATCGGACGGTTTTTACTAGCCGGCTTTGGCTTAAGCCGGATCCTAGTATTAGACAATGTAGATTTTGTCTCTTTGCATTTGTATTCAGTGGGAATACAAATGCGGGCATGTATATGCAGTAGTGGGGTTTTCCTGTAATTTATTACGGGATCAGTTTTCTGAAGTTGCCAGTTTGCATTCCGTTCCGGCCATTTTTCCTTTGTTCCTTCGCGAACGGACTTTTCCGATGGAGGGGCTAATTTGCAATTGTGCAAATTAGTTTTTGTGGAGGGGGTCATTTGTATATGAGGCATTATGATTGATAAAGCATCTTTGCTTTTCTTGTTCTCATCATGGTGCATTAAATGAGATTTGAATTGATTTAGTGTTGTTGTGACATATATACCTCATTATCATCTCTTTGTTTGTGGTCACCCCTTGGTTTTCCTACACTCACCTCCCTTGCAATTTTTCCTCTCCATATTGAAGCCGGCCACTTAGAGAAAGAGGGAGAATGAGTTTTCATTTTTTGGTGAGTGTGGGAAATTATTGATATCTCATTTTTCTTGGTACTCAAATGCTAGCTCTCTCCAAAGTTCATTCCACCTCCATCATGGCAACTTTCACAACCCCAAGAGACAAAGTTTCTACACTAGTCTACAGCATCTCTTGGACGCGTCGGCTCGCCAACTTCGCGCCCGAGTTGCCTCGGTCCAGAGGTGAGAGCCCGTAAAAGAATCCGGCGATATGGTGCCCGTTTCAACGAGGAGGCGACGACCGGAGATTCCGTAAGGAGATCGGAGTGGAAACGAAGACCGAAGGACACGGATCGCTCGGTATAGCATTCTACCCCTTCTCTTCATAGCTAGGATTAGGTTAATGGTTACGATCCGGGTTTATTGTCCGCGGTAGCGCCGGTTTATAGTTAAGAAAATTTTTGATTCTGCATTTTGGCCTCGAGTAGAAGGCCGGGGCGCTGCCGTGACGCAACAGCATTGTAACTATGCCGTGGTATCATAGCCACAATTACAAAACTCCACCCAAGTCGCCTAAGTCCTAGAGATAACAAGGAATCAGGCTTTCGAGTCGATATGCAAAGGAAGTTTGCACATCGCAAAAGATATAATCAGAAAGAATGTGATTCAAGAATGGTAAAACGGCAAGGTGGCAGGACATGTTTCCTAGACACGGGTATTCTGATTCGTGTATTGGGTACAATACCCAACTACAAAAGAATCAACCCGACTAACCTATTCTCTGATACCAAAAGAACCATGTCACGCCCCGCTTCCCAGAGTACACTAAAATGGGCACGTGACATAGCCAACCATGCTACCTGTGGGTAGGAAGTATCCATCCACAGTCACATTACGGCTGTAGAGATATCAAGAACAAAATAAAACTATCTAAACATGTCCATAATCCAATATATCATGAGTCAAGAATAATAAAATGCGGAAGCGAAAGATCCAATACAAAATAACTGGAATGTATGTCCCATAATGCGGGCTCACATCAGGAAATAAATGCAGGAAAGAAAACTAACTACTGCTGACACTCACAGCTCAGCCTGTCGGCTGAAGTACTCCTGCTCGGACTGCGACAGCGGTACAGAATCTGGGCCATGCAAAACCCAGAAGTCAGCGCGTCAAGTCATCAAATAATAACATAATAAACAGGCAATGCGAGTATAAACATGAAGAAAGCAAGGGTAACAATAATATGAATCAGAGCAGTGCAGGGTAATGTGCAGTGGGTAAACTAAACTGTTATATCAGGTTTTCTGTTCTAAAGTCTTTGAAATCAAATTGATGAATCATCGATGTAACTCAATAGTATCCCGTACATATCCGGGACCACGGCCACAATATTCTCGGCTGCAGCCGAGACATGCCGCTAGGCACAAAACAGGAATGTGTACACTCGATAGTATCCCGTACATACCCGGGACCACGGCCACAATATTCTCGGCTGAAACCGAGACATGCCGCTAGGCACAAAACAGGAATGTGTACACTCAGGACAAGTAGTGAACTGTCGAGTTACAAGTCAGGTTTCACCTTTGATTTCCCCATACCCCCAAGTTATATGTGCAAGTCAAGTCAGGTATCCCGAAAATCAAGAAACTAATGCCAACACAGGATCAGGTAAACAGGTTTGTCTGGATAGACAACAGGAACGGTCCATGAGGACTACATGTCAGGTTTGTTGGCATTAGACACAAGATCAGGTAACGGGTCAGGTCATGGTATATCATGTCAAGTCAAGCAGTGTACGGTACCATGTCGGGTCAATCAATATATATATAGCAAGTCAGGTCAAGATGTAAACAATATCATGGGTGTGCTCACAATCAGTTATACAAGCAAGCGTGGTTATCATCACATGATATAAGCAATGAATTAAGCAATAAGCAGATTTACTCAATTTGCAGTACAGCTATCAGTTGTGTCACAGAGAAGATTTCAATGTCATGCGAATGCAGTATGACAATTATGGCTTTTTAATCATGTTAACAAGTTTAAGAACTTTAGAGGTGCAATGATTTATATAAGGGTTCAATACAACTATTACAGGTTAAAATGCACACGAGTGTCCAAATGGAACGAAACTATAGAGATAAATGCCATAAGTTATGTCAATATTAAAAATGTGATTACACGGTAAATGTGGTTATTAGGTTCAATTGCAAACTGTTGGTTCCAAGTTTAAAAATAAAATGATATATAACAATATTGTACATGAAAAGGTGGGAAATTATAATACCAAAGTTAAATTGCGGGTTTTAGGGTGTCATTAATTATAAGTAAATATTGTTTAGCATGTAGCAAGGGATACTTGCCTCGACGGGTCGCGAATCAGGAAAACGGAACGTAAAACGTCGGCGGGGAAAACTCGCGACGGGCGCACGGTTCACGGAATGAACCCAAACGATGAACAATGGAACCACACGGGTCGGGATGCCTCGCTGGAACGTCGGGGCGCGACGTTGGCAACACCGGATTCCGGCCAAGCAACCAACAGTGGACAAAAAATCAAGGCATGCAACACGAAAGAAAAGAAATACAAGGAATTACAAAGAAGGAGGGAAGGAGGATCTGAGAAGGGGTGCTTACGATGATCAGAAAAGGGGTCGAGATCGTCGGTAACGGTGCTCCGGCGGTGAACAGTAGCACCTTTCAAGAACCCATAACAGTAAATATCCAAGAAGCAAGTACAGAAGAAAAGGGAAGAATGAGATGGAGAAAGCGCTTACAGGGTGTTCAACGGTGGTCTGGTGATCGTTGGTGACGACCAGGGGCGGCGCAGACACATGCAGGGGGTGCTCGGGTGGCCGCGGCACTGGTGCAGGGAGCACGGGAAGAAGAGAAAAGGAGGAGGGAGTGGTGATGAGGGTGGTGAGATGGTGATGAGAAGTCGTCGGTGACGGCTGCAGCGGCGAGGGGGAAGGCGGCGGTAGCTAGGGTTGCAAGAGGGTTTGGGTTTACGTGAGGAAGAAATGGAGGGGAGAGAGAGATTTAAATGAGAGAGAGAGATAAAGAGACGGGGGGGAGAGAGAGATGTGTGAGGTATGGGGGCCCACGGGAATAGAGAGCGATGATTGGTTGAGGGGAATTAATTGAGAAAGATTTAAGAATCTTAAAAAAATCTTAAACAGTTAACAAATATATAAGATTGTTAAAGAAATGAAATATACGAATGGTTTAAAATATATTAAAATTTGGGATTTTGGCGCAAAGTAAAACATTTCCAAATCGCGCCTGGGTCGGGTCCAAAAATTTGAAATTGAAATAATAGAATTTTAAGCGGGATCCAAAATTTAAAATGAAGTGTTTTATGATCAAAAAGCATACCCCCAAAACGTACACACGTACGTGTACGTAGCCGTCCAAACTCGCCCGTTTCACTGAACGGGACGAGAATACGGTGCACGGACGCTACAACAGGGTTAGGGGTGTCAAGTAGGCCAAGATGAATATTTTTAATTTTATTTTAGGTGCCAAAAATTGTTATATGCAGAAATGAATTTGCCGGATAAAATTTTACAGTAAGTAACAATCAAGCAAGATAAATGAACTAAGTGCCACACTACGTTCAAACAGTAACTGAAATTAGTAGTATTGGGCTCGGATGTTACAGCAACCATATCAAACCGCGATGCGTTCGCGAACACGACACACGAAGTGTGGAGTGGAAAGAGGAAAATGTCCCACCGGGCGTGCCAGAATCTGTTCTCCGCCGAACACAGAGACGCGACGGCGTAGGTCCGTCTTTCCTGAATTTAGGGGCAGATGCTATTTGGTTTGATCCGTCCACCTCTCCGAAGATGCCAAGTTGATTTATGGTACCATGTATCGGAAGTTTAGACGGATGCAGCCGATGTAGCAGACTTCGTCAGATTCCCCCTCATTGTGAGGGGATTTTGATTGTGGGGAAGCTCTTCCCTACAGGCGCAAGCCCCTGCAGTTAATTACGCTACCGCATCGCAGTAACCACTTTCTACTTCTCCAGATGGTCACTTCATGTCGTGGGTGTTTGTTTTGTTTTTGGTTGCCCGTGGATTGTATACGAAGACTAATTTATGTTGTCGCCCGTAGGACGTGGATTAGTCCAAATCCGTATTTTCTTAGATTTGGGTTTGGGGTTGGGTTTAAGGATGCGTTAGTCTCATTTGAGACTAAGATCAACTTAAACGTTTGTTAAGGATACGTTGGTCTAATTTTAGACTATGATCAACTTAACGGGATCGTTTAGATCCAGCAAAAGAGCATTTGGACTCTATTTTTTTAGTTTAGGGACTTTACGGTCCAGTTTAAAGACATCATAGTCTGTAAAGTTTAAGGACATCATAGTCCATGGGTTTAAGGACCCCACAGTCCGAGGTTAAGGACATCATAGTCCATGGATTTATGGACCCCACAGTCCAAGGTTAAGGACATCATAGTCCATGAGTTTAAGGACCCCACAGTCCATGGAATGTCTGGTTGTCGGGACCCGTCACCTCTCTAAAGACGTTGAAGGATTACAACGACAAATATCAAAGAGTGAAGAGATATACCCTTGAACAAATTTTGGTTGGGAGATTTGTAGTCCAATTGGGACTAAGATCTGAGATTTATGAGCATATGAGCTCAATTAATCTGAATGAAGGGTTTATGGCCAACTTGGGCTTGGCCCATTCAGTTAAAATGTTAAATATTTGATAATGCTGAGCATTGATTTGGGATCTGACAGCCTTTCTGTCTTTTATCGAATGCTGAGCATTCATCATAGCTCTGGGGCATTATTTAAAGAACAGTTTATGTTCTATCAGCGCACGCGTGAGGAACACGTGGCGCGCTTGGCGCTGACACCAGTTAATGAGCGCAAAGCACTTCTGTGATATAGCGCACACGTGAGGAGCACGTGGCGCGCTTGGCGCTAGCGCCAGTCTATGAATGCAAAGCGCCGGTTTATGAGCGTAAAGCGCTATTTGTTCAGTAGCATACACATGAGGAGCACATGGTGCGCTTAGCGCTGAGCGCCTGTCCATGAGCGCAAAGCGCTATTTGTTAATTGGCGCACATGTGAGGAGCATGTGGTGCGCTTGGCGCTGTGCGCCAGTCCAAGAGCGTAGAAGCGCTTCTGATCAGTTTTATGATCTGAGAAATAAATTCTCGTTTATAAGAGACTTTGTCTCAAGGTTCTATGAACAAAGTTCTTATTTTATAGGGGATGTTTCAATCTCTTATTTTGGTGAAAGGCTTTGCCTTTATGGATCTATGATCCTAAGATAATTGAATTATTCTCCCCCTTTTTATAATGAGATGTTCATGATCTCTTTTTGTAAAAGGACCTTAGTCTTATAGATCTATGATCTGTGAGAAGAATTATGTTCTTCTTCTTTAATGAGATTTTTCTTATCTCTGTTTTTTTTTACCTTGAAGAAAAGTTCTTCTTCTACCGAGAGCTTGCTCTTCTTTTTGAGATTTCTCAAAGTTTATAGGGGTTTCCTCTATATGAGACTTGAAGTCTTGGGGCCTTTATATAGTAGAGGCTGATTTGTTTAATCAGTTGAAGAGATCTTTTCTCTAATTGATTTGGGGATTTCCCCACCGTTGGATCTTTGATCCTAGGGCTTCTGTTTTACAGAAGACAATCTTCTTGTTTTTAACAAGATTGGAAAATCTTTTCCCATACAGAATTTATCCTGTATCTTGGTGATTTTTAATCACCATTGGATCATTGATCCAACGGTGCTCTGATTTTCAGAGCACAATCTTTCCTATTTGGAAAGATTGCGAGGAATTTTCCTTAACAGAATTTTATTCTAGTCAATTGATAATTTTTAATCATGTTCGTTGGATCTTTGATCCAAGGGCCAAGAACATTTTGTTCTATCACTAGCACTCACGTGTTTTGCACGTGGTGCTCTGCTTAAAGTGTAGCGCTCTTAGCGCTAGCGCTTACGTGCTTTGCACGTGGTGCGCTGCTTAGAGTGTAGCGCTCTTAGCGCCAGCACTCATGTGCTTTGCACGTGAGCGCTGCCTAGAATCTTTGACTCTCAGCGCTGGCGCTGCTATGAAGCGCTGCTTCATTACTGAAGGTGTCTTTTCACCTTCCTTCTCCACTTTTCCTGAGTCAAGATTCTCTTTTCCAGAGCTTGGAAATAGTTCCATCATGCACATCATTTTCTGTACCTAGACTTAAATGTCTCCTTTCATAATCTGAAGCAATGCTTCTTTTCTCTTTCATTTTTAGAGAATCATTTTAACAGAGAAGAGCCATAGCTTGTAATCGCCCACATGTTCGCCGTCAGCCATGGGAGGTGCCCATTAAGGAAATTGTTCCTCGTTTTGCTGCGCGCTTGGCGAACCCTACTCTTACGGATGACCAATGCGACACGGTACTACACGAGCTCTTGAATCGTATAGGATCTCATCTCCCCGTCGGCTCCATTTGGCTCCGGATGGTTTTCTTGTCTGTGATCAATGATATTCCCCCTCCTCCGGCGGAGATGACTCCGACCATGCTCGACGCCGCGGAAGACAAGATCGAGTGCTTCCACGAGGCACTTTTGATCATCACAGCTCTGAGGGATCGCTCTGTCCGGCTGCTAAGCCAGATACGGGCTCAGCGGGTCATCATGTCTGCCTTTGCTGATGGGTGTGGTGCTGACCGATGGGTAGCTACTCTTCGTGAATATCGCCGCTTTGTCATGGTGGAGAAGGCAGAGAGGGAGTTAGATAATTTTATCCATAATTTTGTGAATCCCTGTATTTTCGATCCCATATTTGGTGATCTATTTCCTGTAGAATAAAATGTTCAATTAAATGCTTTGTTTTTGTCGTTGAACACCTGTTTTTCCTCTGATGTGTGCATGTGCGTATATGAATGAGCTTGGTTTCACACATATCTGTAAACGAAACTTAAGCCGGCATAAACATGAACTAATAGCTCTTGGCCGAAGATTTTGGCGGGAACAAGCCTAAACGTGAACAGTATAAAATACGTGACTACATACGAATCATACAGTTATAGCTTAAAATAGTATGAATCGTTGTTTTTGAAAATGGGGACTACGGTGTTTCTGAGAAAATAATACCATTTGAAAATCCGTACCGTCCTTTGAGGTTGTCATTTAAAAATGCATAACGATTCGTTAGTTTTGAAAATAGGTATAGCTCTAAATATATCATAATATCTACTTAAGTGATCTTAATCAATATTTCACGAGTCGCTATATATATATATGTATACATATATATATATATATATATATATATATATATATATATATATATCGGCGATTCATCCACATCATATCACGTACGGTATAATCTATCTACGATATCATCAAATCAAAAGTACGGATCTATCGTCTTGTACATCATATAACATCATATATATATATATATATATATATATCATCTCATGTCATATCTTAGCATATATATATATATATAGATCGCCTCGCATCCTCATATCAAACATATTGACTCGTTTCATTTTATTTCATCATATCCTCATCTCATCATATCATCTCATAATTATCCTCATGGTTATATGTGTGTGTGTGTGTGTGTACGTGTGTACATATGACTAATGGACTAAGAAAACTAGAACTAGAGATATACCTTCCTACACGTACACTACTATGGTTTATAATATCTCAGAACCCTATGAGCTAGGCATACACATCTAAATTATCTATATTTATTTATTTATTTATTTATATATATATATATATATATATATATTATATCTCTAATATCCTAATACTATAGTTGCGGGGGTGTTATACGTCATCCACCCGACTTCCTCCGTAGATATACATCTACTCACTTACTCTCCACGCTCTAGTCGAAGTCGATGAATGTCGTGTTCTCCTTCGTCTCCCCAGAAGTCTACGCGAAGGTACCTACAAATCAATGCCTATCGTAATGAAATCAAAATCAAATCCGAAAAACGATACGCACACGAAGCACACATAGGTTAGAACCTATGGTCCATGCATGCAAGAAAAACCAAACAACCCCCGGCGTTGTTGTACAAACGTCAAACGACCGAATCAAAACTCAAATATCAAAACTTAGTTTTTCAAAAGTCACAAAACAAAATCTGAAACTTAGTAAAACACTCCCAGATTTTACCTAAGATGAAATTAGGATATTTTGTATATAGGGTAGGCCTAAACATCTAGTGATTGAGCTATGGACCAATAACCAAACCCTAACTCCAAGATCAGGCCGCAAATTGCGGTCAATGGGAATAAATTGGTGGCCAAGACAAGGAAGTTGGGGTTCGGACTTCAAGGGTAGCTTCCTAATTGCCTTCACATTTTACTATATCTGCAATATATTTTTCATAGTTCTCGAATTATACCAGATTCTAATTGATCACCACAATTCATCAAAAACCGATATCGGAAATTCTAAGTTCGTCAAATCCGAGAATTTCTCTATTATATCACCCTCACTTATCACTAATGGTCTTGTAAGCACTCTCTAAACCCTCTACTAAGCACTACTACAAGTTTTACCCCCTAATCCTCATCCTAGAATTTTCCAAAATCACTAAAACTTAAACTTTTTAACTCTAAGCTAATGGTTGAGATTAGGAGGCTAACTACTTGAACAAAGGTGGGTGTTTTACCTCAAGGGAGCAACTCAAGAAAATTCCTAGATGGTCCAAAGTGCTCAAAACTCCAACTTGCTTCCACTATAGGGTGCAGGATGATCTTGTGAGCAAGTTTTATAAAGGTAGTATGAAGTTTAGATGAAGTTTTGGGGGTGGTGCATGGTGGTAGTGGAGGTGGAGGTGAAGGAAGAAGGAGTTGAAGAAGAGGATGAAAAGATGAGGTGAAGAAATGGATGAGGTAAAAGAGATAGCTAAAGTTGTAGCCATGCTATTCTCTCTTTCTCTCTCTCTCTCTCACCCCATCCTCATAAATACTAGTCACCTCATGTCACCTCTCATTTTTCCATTTTTCCTTTCTTCTCTTTTCTAAAAAAAAAAACCATATTACAAAATAACATCTCAATGTAACATGTCACAAAATATCATACACACTCACATACATGGTTAACAAAAATGGATTTGGTTTAATGCATAATTAGTAATATACTAATCAAGTTTAACATAAACTTATAAGTAAATAATTGTATAATAATTTATAAAAGCCCAAATCTAATAAATGCTTTCATAATTAATAATTCATATTAATTTCCAAATATTTTCCAAAATATAGGTATAATATTATACCATTCTACGAAAACTCAAATCCATACTCTTATAGTTTTCGTGAAATTCATTATTTTATTATTTAATTTCCAAAAATATTATTTTCTATTTTCTGAAATGTTGCAGTCTTCCACCCTTAAATAAATTCGGTCCTCGAATTTAAATTTAAACCCCCTAAATATTTAAAACATTTCAGTAAATCAGATCAAATCAACGGGGCTCCGAAATCTCAGAAAGGCTAAAAATATCATAGCGCAATGTGTGCACAGGAAAACGAGTGCAAAACTCAATAATCAAACTCCGTCAACGTCATGCAAATCATAGAAGTTATGATGCATATGCAATTTCAAAATCTATTGTTTAATTCAAGTATCATATACTCAAGGCTATAATACGTAAATAGCATGCATCCCTGTAAAACCGTCTAAATAACTGAATAAAAATGTATGCAAAAATCATTTTCAAATCATCGTGCGATGTGTGTATCACGGTACGAGTAGCGGACGTTCAATTTGTAAAGAAATAGGTATATATCTATATATGTTCTACTCAAGATATACGTCTCACCCCTTTTGAAAATGATTTAGAAAGGTTTTCTTTATAATGGTTCGTGTCAATCATGGACACGTAGGAAAATAGTGAGACTATAGCTTTTTTTTTAAAAACCTCTTCGGTAAATATCGATGCATGCAAAATATACTCAGTTACCGTCCTCAAACCAGTCATGCTCAGTTACTATATCATATAGTATATATCATAAAAACATGATGCCTGAAAGAAATCAATCTCAATACGTGTATACAAAAATACCATGTGTGTCTGGTGCGCACGGAAATCAAAGTCAAATACAAGTGCCACGAATGTGCACAGAAGTAAAAACTAAGTGCAACAGGTGTGCACGAAAGCATCTGTCAAGTGCAATGGGTGTGCACGATAACAATATAAGGTGCATCTAATATGCACGAAAAATCTTGATTAAGTGCATATGGTGTGCACAAAATCACATCAAGTGCGCCAAGTGTGCGCAAAAATCTAAATCAAGTGCGTCAGGTCTGCACAAAAGCATCTAGTACAGTAAGGTGCACGGAAACGAATATCAAGTATATGAATAAAGATCAACGGTATACAATATACACGAAATCAAAATCAAGCATACTGAGGTATATGAAATCATAAACATGTGCAAATGCGTGCACAAACCCATATCAATGCACTGAAAGCGCATGTGAACTACGCCGAGTGCATAAGACAAAATCATACAATATGAACGAAATCAAAATCGACTGCATCGGGATACACGGAATCATAAATATGTGCAACAAGTGCACAAAATCGATATCAAGTGCAATGGTATGCACAAAACATAAATCAAATATAATGGATGTATAAAACATAAATTAAGTGCAACTACAGTGCACGAAAATATCAATCATGAATTAAGCCATCAAAACACCATAATCAAAAAGATGGAAACGTGATATCCGAATCACCAAAATGAAAATCGTAAATAATTGTCATTGAGGTACACCCCTTCAATGTCGAAAGGTGCCAGTGCACCCCAAGGTTGGCAGAGCAAGAATATCTACTTATCTCCTGCTCACGGTCTGGCGTCCTCTATTTCTAGGTACTTGTTTCTCTCTGTGGATCACTAATCCCACAATCTCCCGGCTCGATAGCCTGGTTAGGAGTAGCGACGGAAACCGTCCCGCTCTGATGCCTCTATGATCATCTCCTGACCAATTTACATGGTTACTCGTAATGTAGCACATCAACGATGGTGGCATATGGCCCTCTGAATACATGTCATACAACCGATCCTGGGTCCAAATCTATATCGCGTACGTGTCCTGGAAAGAACCTTCTATGTTCTCTTCCGATCTCACCTCCGTCGAACTGTACGGAATTTGGCACTCTTTACTAAATCCGCTTCTGTTCCAGGACAGTTGCGATCTCATCACGACTTTCCTCTAGAATTGTGGCTGTATCTAACGCCTCTGCGTACGTATTAAGCTTCTGGTATCAACGGAGAAGAACGACTCATTAAGACCTCACACGAATCTCTTACTCCACTCTTCTTCATTATTTTCCTAATCGAAATCATAACTTGCTGACTGCGTACTGCAATTGAATAATTGGTTATGGTCATATCCGGTGTCTCTCGCAAGGACTCAAAGCCATAAACTCGGCATCTTCAAGACCCTGTAGAAGACATCTGGCCGATTACGTCCTCGAAAACCTGTCCAAGTTACCGGAGAAATACGCTTTATTCATCTTTTCTCGATCAACTCACAATACATCTGGGTGAGGCCCCTCTAACTGAAGCTAGTCAACTTAATGATCTCGCATTGGAGCATCCTAACGAACAAAATATCCTAGTTACTTATCCAAGGGTGACTAGCGATCTTCTGTCATATCCCTGCCAATAAGCTTATATGGCTTCAGCTTTGTAAACTCTGGAGGCGACATCCTGTCAATCTCAGTAACAACTGGTTCATCTGTCCGCAAGGTAGACAACGCATTGATTTCTGCAGTAGGCTGTATGTCAACAGTCTTCACAATCTGGCTGGTTCCTAGCAACGGCCCGATCATCTGGTACAGATCCAGAATGCTCGTCTCAAACAAGAAATCTTAGAATAATCAATAAATTAATACGTTCTTACGTCACCGGAAGAATATCATGGTCAGTCCCTGTCCTTTATGAGCTACCGCATCTCTAGCCGCAGCTTTCTCAGCTCTCATAGCCATGGTGACAGGAATCGCAAACAAATATCGATGATGATAGATTATAGGAATGAATAGAATAATGGATCTCAAGAAATGTACATCCTAAGGTCACTTAAGCGGTGCAGCGTATCGTAAGTGTCACACCCCGCTTCCCAGTGTACAGAAGCGGTGACGTGGCAGGCCACAACGTATTTACTAAGAAATAAATACGTTAAGCGTAATTAAGCAATTTATATAAAATGCACAAGAATGACAAGATATGTAAAATGAACATCAACTTTTATTAACATCTATCTTTACAATACAACTGCTTTAAAAAAGAAAGATACAATGATATAAAACAATACCTAAATAGTGGCATACAAACTGAAATAAGTACAAGATGAGCTGGAAGTCCGGCTGGGTAGTGAACTGATCCAAGTCCTCCTGGCTTGGCTCGATCTCTTGAGAATATGGTCCTCCTAACGAACATTCCAAAGAAAGAAATAGACATGAATGTCGTCAGCGAACTAGCGCTCGGTAAGTCCCAAAAGAAAAAATGGAATAGAACAAGTAATGTGAAATAGAACTGGTAAATTGTACAGGTATATGCATGTTATTCTAACGTAGTTGTTTGTAGCTTGGTACATAAGGTATTTGTGTATACGAGAGGAGTCCATCTTACCACGTGGACTATGGTAATATGTAGTACAAGGCCCCGTCAAAACCCACAAGACAACGGAACGAGAGTTCATGAAGGTGTCTTTTAAGTGACCATCTCATGCCACATTAATACATTCCGTACCAATCTACCCCATTAACCCCGCGTAATTTATTATATAGATTTATATTTACAAGTCTTGCCGAAACCATGGATACAAGTTGTTCAAGTAATCAGGTTCAGGTTGTAATCGTGTATTCAAGAAGTCATGTCAAGTTATAACCATAGTTCGGTCAAGTCAAGTCAAGCTTTCATGTTGATATTGAAGTTTGAATTCAGGATTTCAGGTTCAAGTTCAGGTATACATGTTAGACTTTGGATTCATGTTTGAATTGGACTCTGATTTGAGTTTGGAATCAGGTTTGAGTTAGACTCAGACTGAGTCAGACACTTGTAACTGATTTAGATCCTAAATTATGTTCGGGAGTCATCGGTAACTACTGCACATGGACGGTAGGATTTGTGTTTTTTTCCAATACAATTACCATTGATAACTCCGCTAAGTTTTCTACCTTAAATAGGCAAGCACTCACTTTCTCCGGCTCCCTGGGGCTCAAGAGAATTAATCCCGGTTAAACATATATTTACTAAAGTTCTTAAATATTATTTTATATAACTCGAGGGGGTTTTATAAAAAATATTTTTAATAATATTTCAAAATAAATCTCTAGAAGTTATTTATATTATTTAGGGTTTTCATGAATGTGAATTTTAAGGATTTGAGCTATTTTAGTGATAATAGTTTAGCTTGGAAAGTTCATGGTATTTTATCGTAAAACTTGTCTTTTGTTGGTATCTTGATGGTATTTTGGTGAAACTTGTAATTCTTTCATTTTAAAAAAATGTAAGTTTATTATATTTTGAAAATATATAAATTTTGTAATTTTTATATAATTGTTAAAAATTAATTTTATTTAAGTAGAAAAATGCGTTTTTCTTAAAACCATATTGAAAACCTTTCGAGACCGAATGCTTCGTGAGGAGGTCTGCATCTTGCTCTACTAGCTCAAGGATGTGCGATAATCTGCACCATCCAATAGCGGGTCCCCTAAAAAGGATTGTAGAGGCATAATCACAAAGAGATTTAAAATACAATTCAAAAGAAAACCGGTTTTTATAGTAAATGGTATTTTCTTGTAAAGTTGTACTCGTAACAAAAATTCACACAAAAGCGGTATCATGTTATGGAACTATGTGGGTATGTGATGGGTAGGTCAATATCCCGTGATGTTTTCTAAAGGTAAAGTATTAACAAAATACTAAAAGAGGTTATGTTTTAAATTCATGGTATTTAAACGAAAAACATAAATTAAAGTTATTTTGCATGGAATTCTAGGTTGAAATTTATTCTAAACATTTATAATTAAGATTACAAGTATTGTGTAAATTTGTATGAACAATGTGTAAGAAAAAGGTGAGTTTTTATGGTTTAGAAGATCAATATCGGTATTAACTCCATTTACCGATATTCGTTGAATTTAAAGAAGAGGGAAGAAAATTGGAAGGGACTTACAAGCTAGTTAGCCTATGAAAAGGTAGAACAGGGAGGGTTGAACTTCGTAGCGTCGCAGGATCGTGGAAAAAGCTTCGATTCTTCACCGGAAGTTGACCTCTTGCTAACTCCTCTTCTACTCCCCATGTACTGAGAAAATTTTGAGAATTTTGGTTAGAAATTTCAGAATGATGAAGGGCTAGGGTATGGGGTAGTATTTATAGTGTAGAATTAGGATTTTAGAATTAAAATGGTGAATTAAAATGCATTAAAAATGTGATAAATTAGGAATTGAAGAGGTTCTGTTTGATTGTAGTGCAGAGGAGTTAGGGGTAGGCCAAGAGTCGAGTGTGCAAAGCCCGGTTATCATTTGCCACAGTTTACCCGTCGGTACCGGCCCAAATGAGGTTTCCGCCGGCCGATTAGGGGAGTTGGGTCGTTAGATTTGTGCCACGTGTATTAGTATGTGTTTAAATCCTTATGCACATGTTTGATTTTTCTATCTTTTCATTTTTGTGTATATTGCACGTGTAAAATTTTGGGCTTCCAAAAAGTTTTTAAAAAATCAGAAAAAATAATATGTCTGATGGGATTCGAATATAGAGGCTACGTCACAACAATGCAAGGGCTTTACCAGTGAGCTACAAGTTTTATCTTGCTGTTATTTAACAAAATTAACTTATAACCCAATCTCATGTTGTATAACTATTTTCTGTACATTAAACTGGAAAATTCCATACAGTAAATTCAGAGTCATTACATTCTACCCTCCTTATAAAAATTTTGTTCTCGAAATTTACATTTACACAGGGACTAATTTAAAAATAAGTGAGGGTATCTTGCACACATATCTTCTTCTCGTTCCCACGTTGATTCTCCTGATGAATCTTTTCTCCACATCACTCGGACCAAGTTTACTTCCTTATTCCGTAATGTCTTTACCTTTCGGTCCAGAATCTCAACGGGTTGTTACTCGCAAGTCAGGTCAGTCTATACTGTGAGCTCTGAGTGATCAAGCATGTGGCTTGGGTCGCTCACATATCGTCGTAGCTGGGATATATGGAACACGTTGTG
Source organism: Agapanthus africanus (assembly GCA_030015575.1). Classification (NCBI taxonomy): domain Eukaryota; kingdom Viridiplantae; phylum Streptophyta; class Magnoliopsida; order Asparagales; family Amaryllidaceae; genus Agapanthus; species Agapanthus africanus. The sequence continues at coordinate 762,355,252 of JASDDO010000022.1, read as the reverse complement.
CACTCCTTCCAATGAGGGTGGTAGTGCCAAACGGTTTGCCACTTCTCTGACTCGTTCGAGAATGTCAAACGGTTCTATATATCTGGGACTGAGCTTACCCCTCTTGCCAAAGCAGATCACTCCTCTGTTTGGAGAGATCTTCAGAAAAACATGCTCTCCAGGTGTTGGCGCTTTGCATCTGCCCAATGTTTCTGTTGGTCTTGGGCTATGCGCATTCTTTCCCTGATCGTGCGAACTACGTCCATAGTTTCCACGATCATCTCTGGTTCAAGGAGTTCACGATCTCTGATGTCATCCCAACATAGTGGTGAACAACACTTCCGTCCGTAGAGTACTGCTAATGGTGCCATTCCAATGCTCGCCTGATAGCTGTTGTTGTATGAAAACTCCATAAGATGTAGGTGATCTTACCACGAACCTCTGAAATCTAACATACAAGCTCTAATCATGTCCTCCAGACTCTGAATTGTTCACTCGAAATGTCCGTCCATTTCTGGATGGTAAGCCGTGCTGAAGTTCGGACTCGTTCCCAGGCTAGCTTGCAGACTCTGCCAAAATTATGATCGGAATCTGGTATCACGATCGCAGACGAAGCAAACTGGTACTCTATGTAATCTCACAATCTCCTGCATGAGTTTCATGGGTATCAAAATTAGTACATCTTGAGATTAAATCTTACTTTAGATTCATGCATACCTCTATGTACTTTTTTGCTAATGTTTCGATAGATTGGCCAACTCGAAAGGGAATAAAGTGAACCGACTTGGCGAGTCGATCCACAATAACCCATACTGCGTCGTTACTCTTCATGCTGTGAGGAAGGGCAGTCATGAAGTCCAAGTAATGTGCTGCCATTTCCATTCTAGGATCGGTAATGGTTGAAGTAGACCAACAGTTCTGTGATGTTCAGCCTTTACTTGATGACATACCAAACACTTGGCTACGCTTCTGGCTACTTCGTGCTTCATTACATTCCACCAGTAGTGTTACCGTTGATCCTTATGCATTTTTATACCATCGGAGTGTACAAAATAAGGAGAGTTGTGAGCTTCTTTCATCAACTCTTCTCGAACTGGGCCGTGTGGTACACAAAATCGAATTCCATATCGCAAAGATCCATTTTCGTGAATGATGAAGTCAGTTCGAAGTCCATTTTCAACTTGTTCTCGGATCTTTTGTAGCTTGGCATCACTTTCTTGAGCTGCCTTGATCTGATTGACAAAAATAGACCGGACTTGTAACTTCATCAAATACGAAGAGTTACCTGGCATAACTACTTCGATCGCTAATCTGTACAATTCCTGCTGTAGCTTCCACTCAGCGGTGAGATTCATTGATAATGGCTAGCGGCTAAGTGCATCAGGAACTGCATTCACCTTCCCGGGATGATACTATAGCTTGATATCGAAATCCGCCATGAGTTCTAGCCATCTTCTGTGCCGCATGTTCAATTCCTTCTGAGTAAATACATACTTCAGACTCTTGTAGTCAGTGTATATATCCACTCGTTCTTCCAGAAGATAGTGGAACCAAATCTTAAGTAAAAAGATAATGGATGCCAACTCCAGATCATGTATTGGATAGTTGCGCTCATGAACTTTTAGCTGTCTCGATGCAAAAGCTACAACTTTTCCAAGCTGATGTAGAACACATCCTAATCCCTTACCGGACACATCATAATGTACGACGAATCCTCCAAATTGATCCGGTATTACAAGGGTAAGAGCTGAAATTAATCTTGATTTGAGTTCTACAAAAACTTGTTCACATGCTTCTGACCACATGAATGTTTCATCTTTACGTGTGAGCTTGGTCAGGGGTGCTGCAATCTTCGAAAAACCTTCAATGAATTTTCGGTAGTATCCTGCTAATCCCAAGAAACTTCGTATATGTTTCACCATCTTTGGTGTCGGCCATTCACTGACAGCTTCCATCTCAGCTGGATCTACTGAGATTCCTTCGCCTGAAACGATATTTTCGAGAAATCTGACTTGCTCTAGCCAAAATTCATACTTGCTGTACTTGGCATAGAGTTGATGCTGTCGCAATATCTCCAGGACAATCCATAAGTGCTCGGCGTGTTCTTTCCGATTCTTTGAATACACCAGGATGTCGTCGATGAATATAACAAAAAAACTGTGTAAGTACTCTTGGAAAACTTGGTTCATCAGATTCATAAAAATAGCAGGTGCATTGGTCACTCCAAATTCCATTACGAGATATTCGTAATGACCATAGCGAGTCCTAAATGCCGGCTTTGGAATGTCGGACTCTTTGACCTTCACCTGATGATAACCCGAACGAAGATCTAGCTTCGAAAATACACAAAATCTACTTAGCTAATCAAACAGATCATCGATGCGCGGTAGTGGATACTTGTTCTTGATCGTCACTTTGTTCAGAGCTCAGTAATCCACACACATCCTGTATGAACCTTCTTTGTTCTTCACGAGCAAAATTGGAGATCCCTAACTTGAAGTACTAGGATGAATCCAACCTTTCTTCAGAGTTCATCCAACTGAGTATGGATATCCTTCAATCCCTCAGGACTTAACCGGTACGGGGCTTTGATTACCGGTCGTGCACCCATTTGAAAATCGATGTTGAATTCAAGAACTCGATTGGGAGGCAAACCTGTTATATCTTCAGGAAACGCATCCTCGAACTCTCAAAATACCTCTGGCTTTTCTTCTTCCTTCGGTAGAGTAAACACTTCTGCATTTTTTGGTTTAGCACGCAAGATTCCTGGCTCTAACGTTTTGTCTCCAATCTTGAAGTAGAAGACTGGGTGATTGGGTATCTCAAATACTACTTCTACTTTAACGGCAGTCAATCGTAGCATAGAAAACTCCCAGCCAGTCCATTCCCAACACAACATCGAAATTTAGGATGTCCAATACTTTGAAATTCATGTAGATTTATCGTCCGCAAACGACAACTGGACACTGATCAAATCCCATAGTTTCCTTCAAGACTCCATTCGCGGAACTGATATTCCAGCTTGAAATGAGTGGCTTCATGGGAATCACATGCGTTCTCACAAATCGTTGAGACATGAAGTAGTGTGATGCTCCAGTGGTGAACAGTGCGAGTGCAGGATGGGTGGATACTAGTATAGTATCTAAGTTGTGTGAGGTTGGTTTTAGATACAAGAAAAATATAAAGGTCTACAAGGATTGAAAATATGAAAGGATTGGGAATTACCAGTGGTTACTTGACCAATGGCTTCGGCTTCCTCAACCGTCATCGTGAATGCCTGACGTCTGGGTGCATTCCTCTTTGCTGGAGGCATATTCCTCTGTCCCTAGGGCACGTTTCTCTGCCTTTGAGGCACGTTTCTCTGTGCCTGATGAAATTGACGAGGAGGTTGTGCAGGAGGTCCACATGGAGGTGGTGCAGGGAAAGCAAGACGAGGTGCAGGAGTCTGAATAGCTGGCCGCTGTGGGACTGTGATTGCGGGTCTAGGTGCTGAAGATGGGTTGAGTCGATATGGACATGCTCCTATGGCGTGAGTGGATGCACCACAAACCAAACACAGGCCATTTGCACACCTGCAATCTTTCGCCAGGTGTCCATTCCTCTTGCAGTAGAAGCAAAAGTCTGGACTGGGCCGGTTAAATGATCATCCCGGTCTCTTGGGTGCAAATGTTTTCCTGGAAGAGGCTCCTCCTGCCATCTATGTGGCAGGGTGTTTCACACTGGCAGTCTGTGGTCTTCCCTTCTTCTTCACAACTGCCTCATAGCGTCAGGCAGCCTTCAAAGCGAGATCATGGGTTGGGAAATCCCCTGTAGCGAGTACATCTTGGATTTTCGGGTCCAACCCTTACTGAAATCGTCGTGCCCGGATCTCAACAGTAGGAATCAGGTGTGCCACGAACCTGTTACAACCTTGTGTTAGCAATGTAGTGAGTGAAATCAGGAATTTGAATTAGAGACAAATCTTACTTGCTAAGCATGGTAAACTCAGTATTGTATTCATCCACGGACTTGCTCTACATCGAGCCTTATTGTAATTGGATAAACTGTCGTTCCATGTCGAAATGGGAAATCTCAGGGAAGTACTTCACGTCGTATATATCGCGAAACGTTTTCTATTCAATCGGTTGGGCGAGTCAGCTTTCTTTAGCCTTCCACCAAACTCTGGCGTTATCTGTTAGTTGTAGCTTCGCAACTCTCACCCAAGCAATCTCTGGAACTTGTGCTACTGCCAGATCATCTTCAATAGACCGAGCACATTCTTCTGCCTCCAATGAGCTCTCTTTTCCTGAAAAGTGTTTCGGGTGCAGTGCTCGGAATTGCTTGACTCTGGGTGCCTCGGCTTCTGTGCGGTGCATGAGGATAGAAGTCTGCTACTGTTGACCCTCCAAAAAGCTTTTGATTGCCTCAAGCAGTACCGTTTACTCGTTGATGGGAGCTACAACGGTAAGTGGTGGGGGTAGAGTAGGCGGTGGGTGTTGCCATTGACGTTCGTGCTTGTGTTGTTAGGAGAATCCATGACCTTAATAGAAAAAGAAAGGTTGGGATAGATTCAAGGAATTTGAAATGTAAGGATTGTATAGTTGCTGAATCTTATAATTCTTGTGATATATTGCTTAAGACTTCATGCAGAACTGACCTGCCTGGGCCAAAACCAAAACCTGTCACGCCCCGATTTTAAGTGTATAGAAGCGGTGACGTAGCAGGACACAACATATTTACTAAGAAATAAATACGTTAAGTGTAATTAAGCAATGTATATAAAATGAAAAAGAATGACAAGAGATATAAAATGAACAACAACTTTTATTAACATTCATCTTTACAATACAACTGCTTTAAAAAGGAAAGATACAATGATAGAAAGCAATGCCTAAATAGTGGCATACAAACTGAAATAAGTACAAGTTGAGCTAGAAGTCCGGCTGGACAGTGAACTGATCCAAGTCCTCCTGGCTCGGCTCCACCTCCTGAGAATCCGGTCCTCCTGACGAACATTCCAAAGAAAGAAATAGACAGGAATGTCTTCAGAGAACTGGCGCTCGGTAAATCCCAAAAGAAAGAATGGAATAGAACAAGTAATGTGAAATGGAACTGGTAAATTGTACAGGTATATGCTTGTTATTCTAACGTAGTTGTTTGTAGCTTGGTACAGAAGGTATTTGTGCATACGAGAGGAGTCCATCTTACCCCATGGACTATGGTAACATGTAATATAAGGCCCCGTCAAAACCCATGGGAAAACGACACAAGAGTTCATGTAGGTTTCTTTTAAGTGACCATCTCATGCCACGTTAATACGTTCCGTACCAATCTACCCCCATTAACCCCGTGTAATTTATTGTATATATTTATATTTAAAAGTATTGCCGAAACCCTGGATACAAGTTGTTTAAGTAGTCAGGTTCAGGTTGTAATCGTGTATTTAAGAAGTCATGTCAATTTATAACCATGGTTTGGTCAGGTCAAGTCAAGTTTTCATGTTGATATTGAAGTTTGAATTTAGGTATTCAGGTTCAAGTTCAGGTATACATGTTAGACTTTGGATTCATGTTTGAATTGGACTCTGATTTGAGTTTGGATTCAGGTTTGAGTTAGACTCAGACTGAGTCAGACACTTGTAACTGATTTAGATCCTGAATTAGGTTTGGGAGTCATCGGTAACTATTGCACATGGACGGCAGGATTTGTGTCTTTTTCCAATACAATTACCATTGATAACTCCGTTAAGATTTCTACCTTAAATAGGTAAGCACTCACTTTCTCCAGCTCCTTGGGGCTCAAGAGAATTGATTCCGTTTAAACCTATATTTACTAAAGTCCTTAAATATTGTTTTATATAACTCAAGGGGGTTTATGAAAAATAATTTTAATAATATTTCAAAATAAACCTCGAGAAGTTATTTATATTATTTAGGGTTTTCATGAATGTGAATTTTAAGGATTTGAGGTATTTTAGTGATAATAGTTTAGCTTAGAAAGTTCATGGTATTTTATCGTAAAACTTGTCTTTTGTTGGTATCTTGATGGTATTTTGGTGAAACTTGTAATTCTTTCACTTTAAAAAAATGTAAGTTTATTATAGTTTGAAAATATATGAATTTTGTAATTTTTATATAATTATTAAAAATTAATTTTATTTAAGTAGAAAAATGTGTTTTTCTTAAAAATCGTATTTAAAACCTTTCGAGACCGAATGCTCCGTGAGGAGGTCTGCATCTCGCTCTACTAGCCCAAGGATGTGCGATAATCCGCACCATCCAATAGCGGGTCTCTTAAAAAGGGTTGTAGAGGCATAATAGCAAAGAGATTTAAAATACAATTCAAAAGAAAATCGATTTTTATAGTAAATGGTATTTTCTTGTAAGGTTATACTCGTAACAAAAATTCACACAAAAGCGGTATCGTTCTATGGAACCATGTGGGTATGTGAGGGGTAGGTCATTACCCCATGAAGTTTTCTAAAGGTAAAGTATTAACAAAATACTAAAAGAGGTGATGTTTGAAGTTCATGGTATTTAAACGAAAAACTTAAATCAAAGTTATTTTGCATGGAATTCTAGGTTGAAATTTATTCTAAATATTTATAATTAAGATTACAAGTATTGTGTAAATTTGTATGAACAATATGTAAGAAAAAGGTGAGTTTTAAGGGTTTAGAAGACCGATATCGGTATTAACTCCACTTACCGATATTCATTTTAAAAAGAAATTTTAAAGAAGAGGGAAGAAGATTGGAAGGGACTTATAAGCTAATTAGTCTATGTAAAGGTAGAAGAGGGAGGATTGAACTTCGTGGCGTCGCGGGATCGTCGGAAAAGCTTCGATTCTTCGTCGGAAGTTGACCGCTTGCTAACTCCTCTTCTACTCCACTTGTACTTAGAAAATTTTGAGAATTTTGGATTTGATTTTCAGAATGATGAAGGGGCTAGGGCATGGGGTAGTATTTATAGTGTGGAATTAGGGTTTTGGAATTAAAACGGTGAATTAAAATGCATTAAAAAGATAATAAATTGGGAATAGAAGAGGATCTGTTTGATTGTAGGGCAATCAAACATTGCAGAGGAGTTAGGGGTAGATCAAGAGTCGAGTGTGCGAAGCCCGATTATCATTTGCCACGGTTAACCCGTTGGTAACGGCCCAAATGAGGTTTCCGCCGGCCGATTAGGGGAGTTGGGTCGTTAGATTTGTGCCATGTGTATTTGTCTGTGTTTAAATCCTTGTGCACGTGTTTGATTTTTCTGTCTTTTCATTTTTGTGTGTATTGCACGTGTAAACTTTTGGGCTTCCAAAAAGTTTTTAAAAAATCAGAAAAAATAATGTGTCTGATGGGATTCGAACACAGGGGCTACGTCACAGCAGTGAAGGGACTTTACCAGTGAGCTACAAGTTGTTTCTTGCTGTTATTTAACAAAATTAACTTATAACCCAATCTCAAGCTGTATAACTATTTTCTGTACATTAAACTGGAAAATTCCATATAGTAAATTCAGAGTCGTTATAGCAAGTATGCCGCGGAACATACACATGGTACGTCACTATACTTAAGTTACCAACTCTATCAACCAAGGTCAACCTACGTACGAAAGTTCGCATTTAATACCCGCTCAATCAAGTCTAAGTTCTATAAGGTCAAGCCTAGCTTCCGAAATATATATATGCTCTAGAATCCATATAGTAAAATCTAGACTCGAACCAAGGTTAAACCTAACGCTCTGATACCAATTTTGTCACAACCTGGAATTTGGCAGGTGATATGCACTTGAATCACGTGAAGTCTATAGAATCCCACCGTAATCTAAGTATGCCGAAAGCCCATAAATCTAAACCTTTTTAGGAAAATAGTGGAGGTGCAGTTTTGAAATAAAGGAATAATGAATTCAAGTTCTTCTTAGAAAGTATAAGTAATGTTATTTAAAAATACAAGTGAGTTGTATACTAAAGTTGAAAAAAATTCGTCATTTGAAATTTGGGCAGCACCTCCTTTGTGAATTTTGATCCAAAACTAATACATAACAATAATATAGGCATCCCCAAGCGGGAGCTAGCTCTTCGCCAATTGGCGGAAACAACCACACGAATACAAATATACGACGCCCAAGTCGAAGAACAAGCACAGAAACCAAAATATCATCAAAACTAGAATAAATAATAATACACACATCTCGCTCTAAGTCTGAAAGAATATATAAGTCCGTGGTTTCTAAGTCTACCAAAAATACATAGTCTGGTTGATAGAGCTTTTAACTAGATACAACTGAATAAATATATACAATTGATGGTCACGATCCAAAGTGTACCCCACCTACCAATGCAAATCACCCAGAAGAAAATCGTGTGTCAGCAAGCCGCTACTAATCCGAGTGGTCGATCCTGCAAGAAAACTGTGGCACGACGGGGGTGAGCTGCCAACTCATGAGTAGAAGACATCATCAGGTAGAAATCGAATGTATGACGATCTCCTGGATCATACAGTAATATAGTAATGTAATAATACTGTGTGGTAACGCGGATGATCGTGTATACATAAGTATGATAAACATATAAAGTCGAGTGGTTACGAGGGTGATAGTGTAAGCACAAGTATAATAATGGAAATGTAATCGTGCCCGTGTCATAATATGGTACCATGTCATCTGTATCATGTATATGTGTATATGTGTATCATCCAAGTGTGTTGTTCCCCTCCGAAAGACGGCCACGCCGTGAGGACGTCTTGCCTGAGATTCGGGGCAGATGCTATTTGGTTTTATCCGTCCACCTCTCCGAAGATACCAAGTTGATTTATGGCACCGTGTATCGGAGGTTTAGACGGATGCGGCCGATGTAGCAGACTTCGTCAGATTCCCCCTCGCTTGAGGGTTTTTTTGATTGTGGGGACACTTTTCCCTGCAGGCGCAAGCCCCTACAGTTAATTACGCTACCGCGTCGCGGTAACAACTTTCTCTTTCTCCAGAATTTCACTTCGTGTCGTGTGTGTTTGTTTTGTTTGTGATTGCCCGTGGATTGTATACGGAGACTAAGTGATGCTGTCGCCCGTAGGACGTGGATTAGTACAAATCCGTATCTTCTTAGATTTGGGTTTGGGGTTTTAATTTAAGGATACGTTAGTCTTATTTTAGACTAAGATCAACTTAAACGTTAGTTAAGGATACGTTAGTCTAATTTGAGACTAAGATCGACTTAACGGGATCGTTTAGATCCAACAAGGGAGCATTTGGGCTCTATTGTTTAGTTTAGAGACATTGCGGTCGATTGCCAGTTTAGGGACATGGTGGTCCATAGGTAGTTTAAGGACATTGTGGTCCATTACCAGTTTAAGGACATGGGGGTCCATATTCCAGTTTAGGGACATGGTGGTCTATATTCCAGTTTAGGGACATGGTGGTCCATATGTAGTTTAAGGACGCTTAAGTCCATGGGTTTGAGGACCCCACAGTCCGTGTTTTAGTTTAAGGACGCATAAGTCCGCGGGTTTAATGATCCCACAATCCGTGTTTTGGTTTAAGGACGCATAAGTCCATGAGTTTAAGGACCCCACAGTCTGTATTGATGTGTGGTTGTCGGGACCCGTCACTTCTCTGACGTCGTTGAAGGATTACAACGATAGGAGTCAAAGGAGTTCGGAGATGTACCCTCGAACCGGATGTAAATTGATTTAGGAGAGCAGTTGTGCTCAGTTAATTTAATTTGAGGACTTACGGCCATGATTGGGCTAAGTCCAGTTGAAAAATGTTCAACGCTTTTATTTGTCTTTGGCCTATTAGGCCTGTGTTAGGGCTTTGCCCCTTTTTAAATAATGCATTGCATTTTTTATTTTGTTTGGGCTCTGCCCATTTATAAATGAGGCAGAACATCAATTTTGTCTGGGCTCTACATTTTATTTTGTTTGGGCTCTGCCCTTTTTATAAATGATGCAGAGCATCAATTTTGTTTGGGCTCTGCCCTTTTATTGCATTGCAATTTATTTTGGCCTACTAGGCCTTTTTGATTTGGGCCTGGCCCTTTAGTAAACAATGCATTGCATTTGTCAGGCACTTTGCGCCAATCAATGAGCGCAAGCGCTTGTGGTGATGACACGTGTCACGCAAGCGCAGTGCGCTGCGCTTGCGCTGCTGACACATGGCGCGCTCTGGTGAGTTGCGCCAATTTCAGAAAGCAAGACTCTATCTCAAAAGCGCATAGCGCAAGTGGTTCAGGTGCTGACATGTGGCGCTCTCTGGTGGCTTGCGCCAACCCAGGAGCGCAACAGTGCAGTTTTTGCAAGTGCAAGGCACTATTTCAATAACTTGAGAATCTTTAAGATTCCAGAACCAATAGTTCATAAAAAAGTGCAAGGCACTGTTTGATTTCTTGATCCAATCAAAGAAAACAAGTTTTTATTGTTTTCAGAGAACCAGTGGTTCATAAAAAAGTGCAAGGCACTTATTATTATTTGAAGATCATTGATCTTGTTCTTAGATCAATGATCTATTAGAAGAAATTCTTCTATTTTGTGAAGATTTTTACCTTTTTCTTAAACTTTCTTCAGAGTTCTCTCTGTTTTGAGGTTCTTAATCTCTCCCAATATTGATCATTTGAATTGGGGTCTAGGGACCTTTATATAGTACCCATAAATTTGTTAAATTTGTTAAAGAGATCTTTCTCTGAGTGATTTGGGGAATTTTCCCTACCATTGGATCTTTGATCCAAGGGCTTCTGTTTTATAGAAGGCAATCTTCTTGTTTTAACAAGAACGGAAAGATCTTACTAGAATTTAATTCTGTTTGGCGCAAACGCCCCAGCACGTGACACGTGTCACGCAGCGCAGAGCGCAGCGCAACTGCGCTGACACGTGTTGCGCAGCGCACAGCGCAGCGCAACTGCGTTTGCGCTGACACGTGTCGCGCAGCGCACAGCGCAGCGCAACTGCGTTTGCGCTGACACGTGTCGCACAGCGCAGCGCTTACGCAACTGCGCTTGCACAACTGCGCTGACACGTGTCGCGCAGCGCAGCGCTTGCGCAACTGAAGCTTTGCTTCTTTTAATTTTTGTTTTAAATAGAGCCTTGCTCTGATTGGGCGCGCTGCCTTGGACGCTGCGCTGACGTATCAGCTTTTGACATGTGGCGCGTTGCGCGCAGCGCAAGGAATTTGAAGCCTTGCTTCGAATTTTGAATTTTTGAAATTCAAACAGAGCTTTGCTCTAATTGGGGGAAACATGTGTCTATCAACGACACATCAAATCATCATAAAAACCTGAATGCCCAGCATCGACACTCGAAATCATCATAAAACCCGTGTCCAGCATCGACATGTAAATCCTCATATCTCAAGCACCGCCTCATCAGATCAGTCCTCATGTCCATCTGTCTTATATCACTTCGGTCGATATCGTCCGGATATCCGCCGAGTCCAACACTATCACTGGTAGGTAGTGTTTCCCTGCCGGGCTCAACGCCTTTCTATACGATCTTCTTGCCTCGGGGTAACGCACCGGGTCCACCATGTACCCACAGACGGTGCCTCCTCACTCCTCTAATCGGGTAACACCATAGCTCAGAACTGAGAAATCTCATGGTGGACGTCGAAATATCATATCAAGAGAAATCACGTTTTTAAAACAATCATATGACTTTAAAAATATATCAGCGGTTCTCAAATCCAGAAACCTCATGAAAACAGAATCACATATGCATGTAACCACGATGGAACAATAAGTACAAACACAGAACAATACTGTAAGGTATAACCAGTGTTTTCATATAAACATGTCGTGTAACTATGTAAGGAAATGCAATATCTAAACTAGTATGTGCGGTAATGAGTACTGTTCAGTCAAAAATATTGCACATTTAATGGAACATATGTGGGTTTATCTATAAAATACTCTTTATCATATGTTTATATATTATAATTAACATTACAAAGGAAAATATATGCATATAATATTTATATGATATTTTGATAATTTAAATTTTCATATCATATCAAATAATTCTAATCAATATTATTAAAATATCATATCATACTAATGGTTAGGATAATATCTCAAAATAAATAACAAATATTACTAATACTATGAATTGAGATATTGTGCAGATATGAGCTCAGGTCTGAAGATCGAGATATCCGAGATGTCGGGAATAAAATCAGTCGATAAAGTTGAATCAAATCATAAAATCAATAATGGCAGAGACTCAGAGAAAGATTTAAAGAATCCTGACATCATAACAATCTCCACGTGTCAACACCTAGAAGCAGAGGAATTTTCAAAGCAAAATTCCACCAAAGTGCTGCCCAACCACGACCAAAGTGCTATATACGCGGCAGATCCGCGGCCATATTGTAGCCGTAGGATTTAGGATTTTTTTAGTGTGATCAAAACAGAAAATAATCATACATAGGATCTAAGGTTTCTGCTTCTAGGGCTATTTAAAGGATCGAGAGCTAAACTTATAAAATAATCACCTTTTACATCACCAAAATCACTGACAAGATCAAGAGATCCAATACAAGTCCACGAATCGACGTGATAAATTGACGTGATCAATCGACTGAACATTTACTTCCTACAAGATAAAGATCGAGAGAAACACGAGAGTTCTTTGTATTCTAATTTCAAAGGATTTGTACATGTTAAAGTTGATTAATAAAGGTAGATTTTTAGTTTAATTCTTTGCATTTTACTTTCTGCATTTAATTTCTGCATCACTTTCTGCTTTTACATTATGATCTCCTTCTCTATTCTTTCTTCTTCTTCTCCAACCATGCATGAGTAATTCTATGCTTGCTAGGGTTCGTAAGCTAGGGTAGATCAATTGATGATAAAATCATTTAACTCTTTTTATACATTTTAAAGTTTATAAACTTTAGCAAAATAAATGTTAATATCCTTATCAGGCGCGCTACCAATTTATTGATAGTCTCGACCACGATTTGAGATTAGATTAACACTTGTTTTGTTAGGAGCTAGACATGAATAGAGATCAATGCCAGGATAAAAGTTAGGAGTGGAGAAACCCTAGTTTCTTCCAAAAGAACCATAATCTGCATTCATCACTATCGATCTAGTTTTAAACTATTAAAAGATAAAATGAGTCATTTTTAATTAGTCATCCATTACTACTAACTCATATGAACTCTACAAGCCTCTTCTTCATAAAGTCTACATTCGTATATCGTAGAACAAGAACAAACCATTCATATTTCAATTAACTCGTCTAAAGAAAGAAAAGGGTTCGACGTTATCTCAAGGACGACCCGTACTCATCTCAGCTAGTTACTAGCGACACCATTATTGATTGCGGTTACTTACTTTACAAAACATTTCTTCCAAATCTAGAATCAATCAAATGGAGTCGTTGCCGGAGAAACGGCTGTAATTTTTTTTCTTGCTATTCGGGTTGAATTCTTATTAATCCATTCCATAAAATAATCAAAACCGCATCTTGTATATTTAACGATTAGTGTGCGAATTTTGCGAGGGAATCTGGAGTAACTGGAGCGAGGAGATGGAGATTCAGAGACTTTTCCCATTTACCAAAGGAGCATAAGGGTGCACAGAAGAAATTTCAGCAGAAGAGCCCATCAAAGTGCCGCGGAAACGCAGCAATAGTGTGCGTTTGGCCGCGGTTAGGCAACGGCTTGGTGGTGTTATGCCTCCAAAATCTTCTGGTATATTCCTCATATCTTCCTCTTTCCTCTAGAAATCCAATAAGTTAATTTTCTGCATGATTCTTTGCAAATATCGCCGCTCAAAATTTTTTTTTGCGTGTTTTGATAATTATTTTGTTTGTGCATATTTTAACCGGACTTTAAGGGGCAATAACCCAAATTTAGATTAGGTGGGGTTTCATTACCCTTCCCAGGCTCCACAAATAACAAAATAAGCATACTTTCACCGAACATTAATTAAAAAATATCAAGACCAAGCCTCTAAGGACCATCGCGCTCAATTAGGACAGAGGAGGGTTGTTGGCAATCTATCGCCGCATCTCTCTTGTGGTGTCTAGGCAAATGTAACTAAGGAAAGTGGTTATTTAATTAGGCCCGCTATTTTTGGTGATTCATATAGCGGATACCTTCCACTTACCTAGCACTTACCTGGCCACAAGAGTGATAAAGAGATGGTAGAGGATTGATCCTGCGGCTTTTCCTTTGGAAGTCTAGGAGCGGTCTAGTGCTTGACCTAGGTGACCGTAGTTCTACAGTTGATTGTGCATTTTTATGATTTGTAGAGTCAAGCCTCACGTCCGACACTTTTTCAAAACAATACTTTTTAAAGAGATTCTCACTCACACTGCCACGTGTGCTAAACCCGCTTAGTGCATGATCGGCTGGACACGGGATTCTAGTGTCCGTCTTGTCCGCATTTCTGCTATCGACTCCGAAGTCGGTAATTCTTCATCTTCTTTTCCCCTCCACCCACCACATCGATCGAGATGGACGGTTCTCCATCAGATTTTACCAACACACCTTTGCCACACGTAGGTGCGCAGAATACACCGCGCATCTCTCTTTAAGAAATATGTTACCCGATACGTGGTCCCCTTCCGACTTGTCTATCTATTCCACCAGCCAATGGGGATAATTTTGAAATGAAACCCCACTTCATCAACCTGTTGCCCAAATTTCACGGGCTTGAATCCGAAGACGCATATGTTTTTATAACCAAATTCGAAAACGTATGCACAATGATGGGCACTACACAACTCTCTGTGGATGCTATGAGATTACGTCTTCTCCCTTTTACCTTATGCGAACTAGCAGAAAAATGGCTTTATATCACTGCCGCACATTCTATCGCCAAATGGGATGAATTCGTTATAGCATTCCTTAAGAAATTTTATCCCAATCATATAACTGCCCATGTTTGAAGCGAGATTAACCAGTTTACCCAACTTCCCAACGAACCATTTTGGAAATGCTTTGAACGGTTTAAATATCTGCTTGTCCAATGTCCTCATCACAGAATCGATAGATGACAACTTTGCCCAATTATATTTGAGGGTGTTAATCCTGCCACAAAACAGATGCTTGAAACCATTTATCAATGCCATTTCATGTCTAAAGACGATGGCAAAGCTTGGCAATTCCTGGAAGTTCTCGCCAAACAAACCTTACAGTGGGAAAGCATTAAACCAACTTCATCTAGGGTAGGTATCCATTAGCTCGACGTTTCCATCGTAGTGAAAGCCGAAATGGCCGCGATACAAAAGAAACTCGACGCTATCGAAAACAAATTCTCATCTGCCTCCCTAAACCAAGTTACGCACCCAAAAACCATGTGTGGTTGTTGTTTCGACCCATCACATTTTACGGAAGAATGTCCTTTGAATCCTCCATTTCAAGGTCAAGAACAAACTAATGCTGCTTTTCTGCAACGACCTAGAAACGATCCTTATTCTTCCACATACAATCAGGGATGAAGGAATCATCCTAATTTTGCTTCGAACCAAAACCAAACTTAAAATCAAAACCAGTTCCCGAGCAATTATTAAAGACCTCCTCTACAGCAACAGCAACCACCACAAAAGAGTCAGCACCCCTTTCAACTGCAAACTTTTCAAAATCCGGCCAACAATTTTGCACCTTATAATAATTCTTTCCCAGCGGCCGGTATCGAAAAATCCTCTGCACTCGAACGAAGCTTGGAAACGTTTATTAACCATTCCACGCAAATGACGGCTAATTTAACATCTTCTAACCAAACATTAGTACAGCACACCGCTTCCCACGGTTAAAGCATAAAATCGATAGAAGCACAACTTGTACAGTTAAATACCGCGATGAGTGAGAGAGAGAAAGGGAAACTTCCATCTCAACCTCTATCGAATCCTGGCCACTCACAAAGTCATATTGTGTGTGCCGTAACCAAGTTGAGATCGGAAAGAGTACTGAATAACCAAGTGGGTGAACATGTTGATGATATTGATGATACCCCGGCTTCTACTTCTACTCCTCATTCGTCTAATCCAACAACTTCTTCCGAACCTATTCTCCGTTTTCCACTAGGCTCTAACCCTCAGCCTACTTCCTTGAGTCGACCTCAAACGATCATAACTCCAATTCTGGGATCCATTCCATCCCCACAAACTTCTCCATAAAAGTTGGACCCAACCCTTATTGATAAAGCTCCTTTTCCACACAAGTTAAGGGCCAACAGACCAAGTCCACAACTGGAGAAGAATGTGGAAATTTTTAAGCAAGTTAACATAAACATTCCTCTCTAAGATACTACCCAACAAGTTCCGTCCTATGCAAAAATTCTAAAGGACTTGTGCGCTAGGAAAAGGAAAATTCAAGTGCCTAAAAAAAATTTCCTAGCGAGCAATATGAGCAATTCTCTTACCCAATTGGTGCCCACGAAACGTAAGGACCCCGGTTTTTCTACAATATCTATAACTATTAAGAGTAAAATTATCAATCTTGCTTTACTCGACTTATGTGCTAGTGTTAACTTGCTTCCGTATTTTATTTATGGGCAATTAGGCATCGGAGAGTTAAAACCGGCGCACTGCACTCTTCAGATAGCCGATCGATCTATCACCCAACATAGGGGTGAGCTAAAGAACGTGTCAATCAAAGTCAGGGAATTTATATTCCCTATGGATTTTATAGTTATAGATACACAGCCTATAGCGAACCTACGGAACCCAATCCCGGTGATTCTAAGTCGGCCTTTTCTAGCGACTTCCAGCGTAATAATCAATTGTCGTAACGGTTCTATGAACCTATCCTTCGGGAATATGTCAATTGAGTTTAAAATTTACAAGTTGGGAAGTGAACCCTCTGAACCCTATGCTCATGTGTGCTCTGTCGAAAAGATAGCTTCTGACAGTTGCGAATTTGTCACGCCCCGCTTCCCAGAGTACGCTAAGATGGCACGTGACATAGCCAACCATGCTACCTGTGGATAGGAAAAATCTCTCCATAGTCACATTACGGCTGTAGAGATATCAAGAACAGAAAAGTAAACTAAACTATCTAGTACATGTCTATAAGCCAGAATAAATGAGTCAAGAAATAATATAATATGCGGAAGCAAAAGATCAAATAAACACCTGAAAAGTAAGACCGGATACCAACAGGATCCTCACTGCTCGGTCTAGCAGCGGCAGTACTCCTAATCAGCCTACGACAAAGGTAGAAGGATCTGGGCCATGCAAAACCCAGACGTCAGCGCGTCATAACATCAAGCAATAATATAAAACAGGGTAGCGAGATATGCAAGTATGATCATAAATGGTAAAGCAGGTGTAACAACAATATAAATCAGGGTAGTGAAGGGTAGTGTGCAGTGAGTAATCTAAACCGGTCTAATGGGTTAACTACTCTCAAGTCTTTGAAATCAATTTGATGAATCATCGATGTAACTCAATAGTATCCCGTGCGTGCCCGGGATCACGGTGAAGATTCTCAGGCTGAAACCGAGACATGCCGCTAGGCACTAAAAGGAAAAGGGGTAACGATGAATGATGTCCATGGTATCATCCCAAGGCTGGCCTAGCTTCTAAAAGGTAGTGGATAACGATGGATGATGTCAGCAGCAGCATCCCAAGGCTGGCCTAGCCTCTAAAACTGATCAGTAAAGGTAGCGAACTGTCGAGTTACAAGTCAGGTTTCATCATTGATTTCCCCATACCCCCAGGTTATAAGTATTCAAGTCAGGTATCAAATAATCTGGAGCTAATGCCAACACAGGATCAGGCAGGTACAGGTTTGTCTGGATAGACAACAGGAAATGTCCGTAGGGACAACAGGTAATGTTTGTTGGCATTAGTAACCAGATCAGGTAACAGGTAAAGCCATGGTATATCAGGTCAAATCAAGGAGTATATAAGTGTCGTGTCATGTCAAGAGTTGCACGGTACCATGTCGTGTCAAGTAGTAGGTGTAACAATTCATGTCAGGGTGCACAAGATGTCATGTGGGTGCTTACAATCAAACTAACATACGCATGGATATATAAAACAAGCATGGGTACTAATAGAACACTACACTGGAACATTGTAATGTGAAATGCAATCAGGTACAGATTAAGGTATATAGCTGCACAGTTATAATTAGGGTTAATGTTTAAGTTCCAATACTAATTAAACTACACTTTATCAAATGTGGAATGCGAATATTTCAATGTTATACATTCAAGTGATCTATTGATGCAATCATATGTATACCAGACGAGATGGATGCAAACGGGTGTTTGAAACATTATAGACTATCTAAAAGGGTACTATGGGTCATGTAAATAATTATATATGAATTAAATTTGGATATGGGTACTAGGTATAGCAAATCACAATGCAACATGGTATGTTCCGAGTTATGAATCTAAAATGATAAATGGACATCGAATGTTAATGTAACATGAGACGTTGGATCAAATCTATGGGTTTAATATGTAATATAATAAATATAAAATATTATGAATAGCATGTAGTAAGTTTCACTTGCCTCGAGGATCCCCAGAACGGAAAGCGTACAGCACGTCGGACGTTGGTAAAAGTCGCTATGCACGCTCACGTGTACGAAACAGGACCAGGCAATGTAAGAGAGTGACCATGCTGGTTAGGAACTGTTCCCCTCCGAACGGCGGCCGAGACGCGGGGACGTCTATGCCTGAGGTTCGGGGCAGATGCTAATTGGTGCGATCCGTCCACCTCTCCGAAGATGCCAAGTTGATTTATGGCACCGTATATCGAAGGTTTAAACGGATGCGTCCGATGTAGCAGACTTCGTCAGATTCCCCCTCGCACGAGGGGTTTTTGATTGTGGGGACGCTCTTCCTCGCAGGCGCAAGCCCCTGCAGTTAATTACGCTACCGCTTCACGGCAACAACTTTCTCCTTCTCTTGAATTTCACTTCGTGTCGTGGATGTTTGTTTTGTTTGTGATTGCCCGTGAATTGTATACGGAGACTGAGTTATGTCGTCGCCCGTAGGGCGTGGACTAGTCCCAATCCGTATTATCTTAGATTTAGGTTTGGGGGTTTGGGTTTAAGGATACGTTAGCCTTATTCGAAACTAAGATCGACTTAAACATCCGTTAAGGATACGTTAGTCCGATTTGAGACTAAGATCAACTTAACGGGATCGTTTAGATCCGACAAAAGTGCGTCTGGAGGCTCGATTGTTCCAGTTCAGGGACATGGTGGTCCATCGTATTTATGGCCGTCGGGACCCGTCATCTCTCTGACGACGTTGAAGGATTACAACGACAAATGTCAGAGGAGTTCAGAGATGTACCCTCGAACCAGGGTTAATTGGGGGAGATTCATAGTCCAGTCTGTTTGAAGGTTTAAGGATACGTTAGCCATCTTTGAAGCTAAGATCAAATTAAACAGGATCGTTTAGATCCAACAAAAGAGCGATTAGCTCTATTGTTCCAGTTTAGGGACATAGTGGTCCATCGCTAGTTTAAGGACATTGCGGTCCATGGGTAGTTTAAGGACATTGCGGTCCATGGGTAGTTTAAGGATATTGCGGTCCATTGTTAGTTTTAAGACATCTCGATCGAGATTAAGGACGTCGTAGTCCATGGGTTTAAGGACCCCACAGTCCACATCAATGCGTGGTCACCGGGACCCGTCACCTCTTTGAAGACGTTGAGGGATTACAACGCCAAGTATCAAAGGAGTGAAGAGATGTACCCTGGAACCGGAGTGGATTAAATAGTCGTCGGCCCAATTTGGGATCAAGACCAATCAATTATGTTATGAGCCCATTAGCCCATTCAATTACGAATTGAGGACTTATGGCCATCTTGGGCTAAGTCCAATTATGTCTGGAATATTGGCTTCCTGTTGGTCCCTTGAAGGAGAGGTTTTGCCTCTATCCATTCGGGCAATTGGGCCGGTGTCTAGTGTTAAACACTAAAGACGAATCAGTGTCGAACACTGGGAATAAGATTGATAAGTTAGTGTTTCAACACTAAAAGAGACCAGTGTTAAACACTGTCAACAGGAGTCCCAAACTAGTGTTGAACACTACGGTAATCAGTGTTGAACACTGCAAATATAGTTCTGTGCTTAGCGTTACACTAAGGCCAAGCAATGTTTTATCACTGAATTCAGGGGTTCCGTTTTAGTGTTAAACACTAAGGCAAAAGGGGTCACGTGGCAACACGTGAGAGCGCCCTCCCTTCACTTGTTCTTCTGAGACTATGCATCTTTTTAGAGCATCACGTGCCATCACGTGACGGGGATTCAAGCGCTTGTGTGTTAAAGCTTCTGTCAAGGGTCACGTGAGTCACGTGAGGCACTGCCTCCAGAGGGCTTTCTGTAGATCTTTTGGGGGGGAGGGTCACGTGGTGGCACGTGACCCTGCCTCTATGTATGTTGTTTAGAAGATCTGTTAATCTTTTTCCTCGTAGGGTTCAACCCTAATAAAAGCTTTAAATTCCAGAGGAATTAAATTCCTACTTCCTTTTGAAGATTTATATTCTGGAATAGAGTTGAACTCTGAATTTTCTGTAGGAATTAAATTCCTCATATACATGAAGAACCGAATAGGGTTAAACCCTAATGAAGGCTTTAAGGAACTAAACTCCCATTCTCTGTTAAAGAATTATGATTAAGGGAATTAAACTCCCGTTGTTTTAACAAAAACTAAGTGCTTAATCAGGGTTAAACCCTGTTTCCTTTTGTTCTGAAGGAATTAAACTCCCCTAACACAGGGTCAAGCCCTAATTTTATTTTAAAGGAATTAAATTCCTATAGTTCTGTGAGAATTAAATTCTCTTGCTTCCATTCCCTCTCTATGCTTTGGATCTGCATGGCAGGATCTCAACCCATTGAGAATTAAATTCTCAACTCAAGGGGAGATGTGCACTTTACAGATCCTCCACCAAAGAGAGAAAAAATATGTCCCTCTGTTTTACATCGGAGTTCGACTCTGTTGAGAATTAAATTCTCTTTCTTTCAATGAAACCTTCCCTTTCTTACCTAGGGTTTTCTTTTGCAGAAGATCCAAATTCCTCTCAAGTATCAAGGCTCTCTCTCTTTTCTTCCCTCTGCGTATATGTTTTTTGCGTGTCTCTTAGCTCCTACTTATAGGAGAAGCAACCGAATCAATTGGTTTTTTGGTGAATCTTTTATTGAGAGATTTGATTTGCATCCATCATTCATCTGGACCTTTGGATTATTAGGTGAATTTTATCCACCGTTGGATTTTAAACCCAGAGATCCTCCTTTGTTATTTCGGTTAGATTTTACGGGGAAATCTTTCCAAGTTCAGGATTTTCCCATAGATAGATGATATTCAATCATCTTTAAATCTTTAATTTGGTTGGTTCCAGATAATCGCTTTCCTTTGGAAAGATTTGAATCTCTTTTAGAATTTAATTCTGTTAACAAAATGGGCTTTGAAAGCCGGTCACGTGTGACCACGTGACCCATGGTCACGTGTGGGCACGTGACCCTCTTTGGAATGAGCCCTCTTCTTTCTTTTGCGCTTTACCTTTGCCGCTGCTTGGTCATCACATGCCAACACGTGACCACTGGTCACGTGTGAGCACGTGACCCTTGTCTGAAGCCTCTTTCCTTGATTTCACTGGAGAACAAGTCTGCTGCTTTTGAGTATCACGTGCCAACACGTGACCCTGGTCACGTGGGAGCACGTGACCTCTTTTGGAGCCCTTTTCCTTGATGTACGGGAAGCTGAATCTGCCTTGCCGATGCTTTTAGATGTCACGTGCCAACACGTGACTGCTGGTCACGTGTAAGCACGTGACCCTTTTCTGAAGCCTCTGCCGTGGGCTTTCATGATTTTAAATCAGGAAACAAATGCGCCCACAGCGTTGTTCTCACGTGTCCGTACGTGAGTGCAGCGCTGTCACCTTTTGCGACCGTTGGATTCCTTTAGGGATTTGGGAAGATGAAACGTTTCCATCACCCCCTATAAATATAGGGGTCATCTCAGGGACGCCTCCACTTTGCTTGTCTTCCTCCTTGCAAACTTTCTCTGAGAATTTAATTCTCTTCTTTCAGAGCTTAGTTCTCTGCCTTGAAACAATTTTCAGAGTTTAACTCTGTTTGAAAGGACTTCTTTCCCTCAGGTAATGTTCTTGGGCAAACGATGGACTTTCACATTCTTCTGGATTTTAAATTCAAAACAAGAGTTTTACTCTTTTAATATGAACCCATTTTCTTCAAATTCATCAACAGGAACAGGAAGCCATTTAATCTTCAAACTGTAGCTCTCTTAGGGCTTAAGCGGTCTTTAGGGAAATGATGATGACAATCTATGGATTTTAATTCCTTCCCAAAAATTTCTTATGGGAATTTAATTCCCTTTTCTAAAAGGAATTTAATTCCTGTGAAGAACTCAGTTTCTTCACATGGAGCCTTCTTGGGGCCTCTTGGCCCGAGGTTGTCCTTCTGCAATTGATGGAACAGGAGTTTTGTAATGATATCTTCTGTGGGAATTTAATTCCTTTGATCCTGTTGGATCTGTTGTGGGGCCCGAGACAGATTTGTCTTCTAGGGGGGATGTGTAGGGTCACCTGAATCTCAGTCTTTATTTAATGAGGATATTCCCTTTGTTTTATTATAGCTATTTGGTCTCATTATTAATGAGCCGTCATCCGGATTCTATGGGGCCCATGTGTTTTGTAGCCAATAGTCCCAGAAAACTCTGCTGTTGCTTTCTTTAACTAGTCTTCATGTTCATGCATGGATATATATCGCTGACTTTGCTTTTAATGGTCTCCTTTTATTGGATTTCAGGTGCGATGGCTTCTGTTCCCTGCTTTCCCTTTTCTCGCTCGGAGGCTGCTTTTCCTCAGTCGCCATCTGATGAGGAAGCAATGGCGATGATCCGGGCCCATGACCCGAACTGTACCAACCTTCTTCAATGGGGATCTTGGTATAGTCAGATTATTCAGGGTCGCCGGAGTTTTCTTTGCGCGGTACCGACAGAGCCCACTTTCCCATTCTTACCGATGGATCCTCCGAGGACGGTTTTTGCTGTGGAAATGCCCAACTGGACTCCAACGGGGAGGCTCGAGCCTTCGACGACCGGTATTCCGAACCATCCAATCCCGGCTATAGACATCTTGGGGCGGCGTATCTGCCAGGGTGAGGCCCACCCGTGGGGGCAGATCTATAAGATAGGGCTCACTCCCCGACACCCTACGGGCTATCTTCTCTGGGCTCGCTACATCCTTGCCACCCATCGTGCGCGGCTGCAAAAGGTCGGGCTTTATCAGGCAATATACGCGTCACTCTTCCATTATAAGTCCCCGCATGTCTGGTGGGTTAAGGCGTTTTTGAACCAATGGAATCTTCCCACCAACACTTTCATTCTAGGAGATCGCGAGGTCTCGATCTCTCTTGCAGAATTTTATGAAATCTCGGGATTGCCAATCAGGGGTGCACTGTATGAGGAGTTGTTGCCTCCTGACGAGTATGTCTTTGAGCCCGAGTCTGCACCGGCTGACGGCTTGTCTGTTGAAAACGCCATTCGCCACAAGCGTCCCAGTTTGATCAAGGCGCTAGGTATCTTCGACCGATTGTTCACCGAATCCGAAGAGCAGGGTGTTACTTTCAAGAGCTTCATTGCTTGTTTCCTTCGCGAGGAGGTCGTGTCGAAGACAGCTCCGAAGTTCGCCAACATTAAAGACCCCTTTGGGTTTGGTCCGAAGAAGCTGCCGACCACCGAATCGGATCTACCTCAATACTATATCCCCATCATGTCGCCGGTGTCTTTTGAGTCCATTGCAGCACCCGGTATTGATGAGGAGACGTACTTCGTGGGTTTTGTCAGTGTCTGGCTTAGTTGGTTTGTCATCCCCATGCATCGTCGTTTTATAAGGGCTTTGGTTATCTACCCGGCTCATTGTATAGCTGAGGGGACGCGGTTGGCCGTCGGTATCCCGGCGTTGGCGCATCTTTATCATGGGTTGGGCACCGCAGCTAATACCTCTACTCCCGGCGTGGATGTAGTAAACTTTTCGCTTCATTATTTCACGTCCTGGGTCGAAATGCATGTGCTGGGGGCTTTTGCCATGCATCAAAGGCCTTCGTTTTACGATGCTTATCCCTTCCCACGACTTATGCGATTAGTGGATGCTTCTGCCGCCGACCCGACTCAGTTCGGGGCTATTCGGGTGCTGATTTCTCCTTACGCTGCCGCTGGCGGGATGGTTTTCAATGATCGGGTCTTGTCTACTCCCTCAAGTCCAGTTCAACAACTCTGGGATCTGTCAAAAGACAATGCACCTTCTTTGAAGCCCCGGGAGGCTGCGCACTTATATACAATTAGACCGGGCTACTTGGTGTTTCGCCAGGACAGTGCAGCTCTTTTCATGCGGTACAATCCGTATCGATTTGCCCGACAACTTGGATACGACCAGGGTGTTCCTTTCGAGGCTTTTATAGTCGCCCCAATCCCTTCGCTTGATGTCGTTCGCGATGCCGCTCATCATTTCATGAGGCTAAACACCGGCTCCCACTTCATTGTACCTGAAGCTGAATACCTGCCCCGGTGCGTGGGCGCGTTTTTAGATCGACTATTGCCGTCGATCGGAAGCCCATTTATGTGGTCTTGAGCGTGTATGTCCCGTTTCCAAGGTTGCGGTCGCAAAAGTGAGCTTACATGGCCTGATAGGGCGATGCGTGGCGAACATATTGTCGCGCGAGAAAAGGGGTTCGGCCGTAAATTCTCGGAGAGGGAGCTGGCTTCTAAGGCACTGAGCGAGCTTCAGGCGAGTCTTAGGCCAACAAAGCGTACGAACTCTGGCGGGTGCTTCAGGAGTCCATAAAAGAGGTGGTGGCTCTCGATAAAGCTGCCACGTTTACTCGTGAGAGGGTCGAGGCTCATAAAGCCACCGAGAAAGAGCTCGAAGTTCGGCTTGCTTCGTATCAAGCTCAGCAAACTCAGGCGGAGGCTCGTCTTCTGGAGATCTTGCGTCATGAAGCCGTGGCTCAGCAACAGAACGATGAGCTGGTAAAATTACTGCACCACTCGCCGGCTTGAGGACTTGTATCTTTTCCCCCTTTTTGTACGTACTCATAGATGAGAGTATCTTTCTTTTTTTGTTTCTTTCATGAATTGTACTTTGTATCCATTTTGGTTTATGAATAAAAGATACATTTTTCTTCTTAACGATGTGTCCCCTTTCATTGAATGCGTTTGTGGACAATTTATCTTGATCTCCTCGCAGGGCAGCGATAGCTTAAGACTCAGGGTTAAGATCTGCTTCCTAAGACTTTTGCATTTTAAGAGCCACAACGGTCTCATAAAGAGCTTTTCTCCCTACAGGTCGAGAGGATCCCATAGGTGTAAGTCCTTCTTAAGAATCGTGAAGGTTCTTAAGTGGGTTTTCCCTTGAAAGTCGTAAGGATCTCACAAGAGAGTTTTTCTTCCTCGCAGGTCGTGAGGACCTACAAGTGTTGGATGTGGTCGCCCTTATCCGTGTTTCACGGGGTCAGGGGTTGCTCAAGGTATCGTAGTTTAAAGACATCACGGTCAAGGTTAAGGACCTCATAGTCCGTGGATTTAAGGACCCCACAGTCCGATGTTAGTTTTAAGACATCACGGTCAAGGTTAAGGACCTCATAGTCCGTGGATTTAGGGACTCCACAGTCCGATGTTTGGTCGCAGGGACCCGTCACCTCTTTGAAGACGTTGATGAATTACAACACCGAGTATCAAAGGAGTGAAGAAATGTACCCTTTAACCAAGGGAGAATCCGTAGGGAATCGAGGTGGTTGATCGTTAGTTTTAAGACATTGCGGTCGAGGTTAAGGACGTCATAGTCCGTGGATTTTAAGGACTCCACAGTCCGGTATTTGCTCTGGATGCTTCACACGGGTTCACTGCCGTGCTTGGCGAGGACCAGGCTCCGGTCTGGACATTTTCCACGGGGTCAGAGAGTGACATTATCCGCGTTCCACGTGACCAGGAATTTTGCACTAAATGCTTCACACGGGTTCACTGCCGTGCTCGGCGAGGACTAGGCTCCGCTCTGGATGCTTCACACGGGGTCAAAGAGTGACATTATCCGCGTTCCACGTAACCAGGAATTTTGCACTAGATGCTTCACACGGGTTCACTGCCGTGCTCGGCGAGGACTAGGCTCCGCTCTGGATGCTTCACACGGGTTCACTGTCGTGCTTTGCGAGGACCAGGATCCGCTCTGGACGTTTTCCACGGGGTCAAAGAGTGGCGTTATCCGCGTTCCACGTAACCAGGAATTTTGCACTAGATGCTTCACACGGGTTCACTGCCGCGCTCGGCAAGGACTAGGCTCCTCTCTGGATGCTTCACACAGGTTCACTGCCGTGCTCTGCGAGGACCAGGATCCGCTCTGGACGTTTTCCACGGAGTCAAAGAGTGACGTTATCCGTGTTCCACGTAACCAGGAATTTTGCACTAGATGCTTCACACGGGTTCACTGCCGCGCTCGGCGAAGACTAGGCTCCACTCTGGATGCTTCATACGGGTTCACTGCCGTGCTCTGCGAGGACCAGGATCCGCTCTGGACGTTTTCCACGGGGTCAAAGAGTGACGTTATCCGCGTTCCACGTAACCAGGAATTTTGCACTAGATGCTTCACACGGGTTCACTGCCGTGCTCGGCGAGGACTAGGCTCCGCTCTGGATGCTTCACACGGGTTCACTGCCGTGCTCTGCGAGGACCAGGATCCGCTCTGGACATTTTCCACGGAGTCAAAGAGTGACGTTATCCGCGTTCCACATAACCAGGAATTTTGTCGATTGTATCCGCATTTCACGGGATGGAGGTTTGACTGTTGGCGATATGTATACCGCCGAGCCATGGAACTGGGAGTTGCTGCTGTTCCGTTTAGCTTGAAGTTGTGTCCGTCGTTACGAAACGAGTGCTGGGATGATCTCTAGGTCGCTTGCGGCCCGTCGAGATTTTGCTTCTTCTTATGATGAAACCTGGGGGGAGGTATGTTCCCTTTCTTTCTTTTTTTGTTCGTGCCCATGGATTGTATACAGGGGTTGATGTAACATCACCTGTAGGGCATAAATTTTATTCTTATTTTATTTCTTTGTCCGCGATGCTCTATCATTTCAGCTTTTATATCGCGAAGGTCGCGATTGCCCTATCATTTCGGCTATGTTTGCGCGGTGCCCAATCATTTCGGCTATTTATTTCATTTTTACTCGCTGCTTTTTATTGCGAGTTGCCCCATCATTTCGGCTATTTTTCATGCATACATTTTTACTTGCTTTTTTTTTATTGCAAGATGCCCCATCATTTCGGCTATTTCATATGCATTTTTGGCTCGCTGATTTTTTATATATCGCGAGTGTGGAACTTGGGATCTGATACCAATCTTAGCATCAGCATCGCTGCGACTGGAATATTGCCAGGAGCGAATCATCATTTGCCATGAAAGAACTTGGGATTTGATACCGGTTTAGGCATCAGCATCGCTGCAACTGGAATATTTCCAGGAGCGAATCATCATTTGCCTCTGTCGATGTTGAACAAAGGTGGCTTAGCAAACAGGGTTAAGGTCCTGTCGACTAAGGCTTTTGACTTCATGAGCCGTAAGGGTCTCACAAAGGTATTTCTCCCTACAAGTCGTGAGGATCTTATAGGTGTATTTTCTCCTTAAGAATCGTGAGGGTTCCTAAGTGTATTGTTCCTCTGTAAGTCGTAAGGATCCTACGGGAGGGTTTTCTCCTTGTAAGTCGAGAGGATTTACAAGGGTTGTTTACCATGCAAACATATCCCTAGTCTCGTATGGGACTTAGTTAGGGAAATGTTTATTCGCGCCCATGGATTGTATACAAGGGTCAATATTGGACTACTTGAAGGGCATTATCGAAGGTTGTGGGGGATTGCTTAAGCACAGGTTTAGGTCTCTGTAACTTAAGACTTTCAAATCTTACGAGCCGTGAGGGTCCCATAAGAGAGTTCTCCTTGCGAGTCGTGAGGATCTCGTAAGTGTATTTTCTCCTTAGGAATCGTGAGGATCCCTAAGTGTGTTTCTCCTTTGTGAGTCGTAAGGATCTCACGCAGGTGGTTTCTCCTTACAAGGTCGAGAGGACCCTATAAGTGTCTTTTAACGAGCTTGCGCCCTTTCGGGTTTTCACAAACACTCGCCGGTAGTTCTGCTGTTTTTACTCACGGAGCCCTTTTGGGTTTTCATCCGTGCCCATTTTGCTCATGGACATACCGTTTTTTTATTCTTTTTCTCTTTTTTTTTTACAAGGTCGCGCCCTTTCGGGTTTTCACGAACACTCGCCGGTAGCCCTGCTGTTTTTACTCACGGAGCCCTTTTGGGTTTTCATCCGTGCCCATTTTGCTCATGGACATACCGTTTTTTCATCATTTTTTTTATATTTTTCTTTTTCTCCTTTTTTTTTCTTACCTCGTCAGCCTAAGGATGCTGCGGTAGTAGTTTAGGGACGTTTCGGCCCGTCGTTAGTTTAAGGACATTTCGGTCCGTCGTTAGTTTAAGGACATTTCGGTCCGTCGTTAGTTTAAGGACGCTTCGGTCCGTCGTTAGTTTAAGGACGCTTCGGTCCGTCGTTAGTTTAAGGACGCTTCGGTCCGTCGTTAGTTTAAGGACGTTTCGGTCCATCGTTAGTTTAAGGACATTTCGGTCCGTTGTTCAGGGGAGGGCCGGCTACTGCTTGTAAAGTCTGAGCTTAGGAAGATAGCGCGGACATAGTCGTCGTCATCTATCATTGACCCAGGCTGTGGCTCATTAAGCATAGTACTTCTTTAAGAAGCGGCCGTTTATTGGCCTGAAAGGCCTTTCACCGTGCATGTCCATGAGTAGATAGGCTCCACCCTGGTAGACCTTGTCTATGATGTACGGGCCTTCATAGTTTGGCTCAAATTTTCCCCGCTTGGCACGATTGGGGATCATAGGTCTTTTGACCACTAGTACGAGTTCGCCTTGGCGGAATGTCCTCGGCCTGGTCAATCTTTCATACGAGCGCGTCATCTTTGCTTTGTAGGCTTCTAGATGTTGTTGCGCTATGAGCCGGGTTTCATCGAGGGTATCAAGCTCCTCAAGCCGAAGGTGAGCATTTTCTTCGTCCGTCAGCTCGTAGTGGACTGCCACTCGTAGAGAGGGTAACTCTATCTCGAGGGGGAGCACTGCTTCCGTCCCAAATACCAACGCGTACGACATTGTGTTTGTGGCCGTCTTGAATGTAGTTCGATAGGCCCAAACGGCCTCTTGCAGCCTCTCGTGCCAGTCTCTCTTATTCCGGGAAATGGTCTTTTTTATGATCTTCGTCAAGGTCTTATTGAAGGCCTCGGCCAGACCGTTAGCTCGTGGGTTGTAAACTGAAGAATATCTCCAGTCTATATTGTGCTGCTGCGCGAAGCGGCTAATCTTATGGCTTATGTAGGCTGGCCCGTTATCGGAGATAATCCGCCGTGGGGTTCCAAACCGATAGATGACGTGCGTCTTGAAGAAGTGGAGGATGTTCTCCGTCTTCACTTCCCTTAGCGGTACTGCTTCTGCCCATTTGGAGAAGTAATCAGTTGTCGCTAGGATGAAACGATGTCCCCGGGACGATGCTGGCTCGATGGGGCCGACTATGTCAGTCCCCCACATTTCGAATGGCCAACTAGCCACCGTTGGGTGTAATGGATTCGGATGTTGGTGGATAAAGTCTCCATGAATCTGGCACGAGTGGCATTGCTTCGCATACTCGAGGCAGTCCTGGGTCATCGTGGGCCAATAGTAACCATCCATTTAATTTTTAACTTCATCTTTGGGCCTGCTTGGTGAGAACCGCAAAGTCCATTGTGAACTTCCTGAACGACTCTTTCTGCCTCGTCAGGTCCTAAGCATCTCAGTCATAGAGAATCAAACGATCTCTTGTATAGGGTATCGTTGACGAAAGCGAAAGACAGAGCTCGTTTCATGAGCTGATATTTTGAGGATGCTTCTTCGGGCATTCGGTGGGACTTAAAGTAGTCTATGAAGACTTCCCTCCAGTCCTCGGCCTCCTCATGGTCTTTTATTTGTAGAGTCGCCTGCTCAGTTGCTCCCTTCTCCTCATATGATTCCGGAGGTATTTCCGTTGGGGCGAGCACCCGACGGCTTTGTACCACGATTCTTACATCATCGAGGTTTTCGTCAGCCAGCTCTTTAGCAAGTTTGGCCAACGCGTCTGCCTTGCTGTTTTCCGCGCGCGGTATGTTCTCCAAAGTATAGGAGGGAATTTGGGTCAATAGTCGTTGCACCTTTTCGCCGTACTTCACCAACTCCGGTTTGCACGTTTGGTAGTCACCATTTACTTGACTAATGACCAATTGAGAATCCCCGTATATAAGGAGGTCTTCAATTCCTATGTTGATGGCGATCTCGAGGCCTGCTATCAGAGCTTCGTACTCAGCTTCATTGTTCGTCCTCGGCTCTGTTAAGGAGAAGGCGAAGCGCATTATCCCTCCTTGTGGAGTCACGAAGATGAGGCCTACCCCCGATTTGATCATTGGGATACCTTGTTTTCGTTTCTTTATGGAGGACGCTCCATCGAAATAGAGTTCCCATCGGGTACTACCGCCGCCAATCGCATCAAATGCATGCTCGTCCGGCAAATCGCAGTTCAGAGGAGAATCGGCCGGTATCGGGTGCTCAGCGAGGAAATCGGCAATGGCCTGGCCTTTCACCGCCTTGAGAGGTTGATACGTTATCGAGAACTCCATCAAGAGCAGGGCCCATTTAGAGAGTCGTCCCGTCAATATGGCTTTTGACATCAAGTATTTAAGGGGGTCCACCTTCGAGATGAGACGGACTTCGTGTGCCAACGCATAATGCCTGAGCTTTGTTATCGCGAAGATTAACGCCAAGCAATGTTTTTCAATGGGAGAGTAGTTGCTTTCCGCCCCCAGTAGAACTCGACTTAAGTAGTAGAGTGCTCTCTCTTTCCCTTGATCGTTCTCTTGTGCCCATAATGCGCCTAAGAAACCTTCGAGGGCAGTTGTATAAAGAATGAGGGGTTTTCCCCTGACCGGCGCAGCCAACACCGGAGGGTTCTGCAGGTACTCCTTGATCTCGTCTAGTGCACCTTGGCATTTGTGATCCCAAACGAATGGAGTTCCCTTTTTCATCAGGTGGCTGTAGGGACGGCATTTGCCTGAAAGATTGGCGATAAACCGCCGGATGTATGCGAGTTTCCCTTGGAGAGACCGCAACTGTTTGAGGGTTCTTGGCGGAGGCATTTCCATGATCGCTTTAATCTTTGACGGATCTATTTCAATACCTCGGTGTCGAACGATGAATCCCAGGAATTTGCCCGAGGAGACTCCAAACGCGCATTTGAGGGGATTCATTTTCAAATTATATTGCCGAAAGCGTTGAAATACAGTCTCCAGATGCTTTAAATGCTCTTCGTATGACATGCTCTTCACTACAAGGTCATCGATATAGCACTCGACGATATCATGTATGAGATCGTCGAAGATCTTTGTCATGGCCCTTTGATAGGTAGCGCCGGCGTTCTTTAGACCAAAGGGCATAACCCTGTAGCAGAATATACCCAAAGGGGTCCGGAAAGCGGTGTGCTTCTGGTCTTCGGGATGCATCTTTATCTGATTATATCCTGATGAACCGTCCATAAAAGAGAAAACCTCGTGAGTGGACGTGCTATCTATCATTAGCTCGGTTACCGGTACCGGGAAATCGTCCTTTGGACAGGCTTTATTGAGATCCCTAAAATCCACGCATATGCGTACCGTCCCATTCTTCTTCATTACCGGGACGATGTTGGCGATCCAGTCGGGATATTGGACTTCTTGGATAAATCCAGAATCGATCAGCTTCTTGACTTCGGTGTTGATGCTCATCTCAAGCTCGAGCCGCATCCTTCTTGGCGCCTGCTTGACCGGCTTGATATCCGGGGATATTGTTAATTTATGCATAGCAATCTCCGGATCTAATCCTGGCATCTCAGAATAGTTCCACGCGAAGCAGTCTTTATGTCGTAGAAGCACTTTCTTCAACGCAGCCACCCTTTCTTCAGATAGCAGCTCGCTGACAAATGTCGGTCGCGGGTCATCTGCCGATCCCAACTCAATCTTCTTGAGGTTATCTGCTGTAGTATGTATACCATCTTCTAGTTCTTTTGGAGCTGGCGGAAATTCTGAGATCACCTCATCATTGCTGTTCTCAAAGCACCGGGGAAGGTCATCCATGTTCTCGGGCTCTTCTTTTAATATTGTAATCGTATAACAGGTGCGAATCCACTCCCAGGACTGAGATGGATTCGGTTCTGCTCTTGCGGCCTTGGGTTCGTGCTTTTGTGGCGGCGTTACCCTCCAGCCGTCGGATAAAGCGAATCTGCCCCGTTGGTACTGCTCCTCAACCCAGTTCTTGAAGGTGAAGCAGTCTTCGGTAGGATGTCCTATGGCTCGGTGATAAGAGCAATAGTTCAGATGAGACGCCTTGTTAGCTTGCTCAGGGCGTCTAGACTGTGGAAGCGTGATCATTTGATGTTTTAAAGCGAGCTTGAGTAACCTCTCCGTCTTGTCTCGGGGGAAGGAGTACGCTCGACTCATCTTCTTCATGAGGGACAAATCCGAACCGTGCAATACCCGATCACGTAACTCTGTAATCCTGCGTCGTTGTTGTCGGCTCCTTTTTCCGCTTCTTGATTTATTTCTGTCTCTGCGTCGGGCCTTTCGTACAACGGGTTGAAAAAGACGAACATCTTTGTCTTTTGTAGCCTGTTGAAATAGACGTTGCGTCCTGGCCTTCTCGTAGATGGCCATCTCGCGGTTGTGGTCTTCCCGAGCTTTCTGACCCACTTTCCTGATAGGGTTGTCCACTCGTTGTTCAAACGACGGACTCGGCACTTCAGTCGCGGGGTCTAGTTTTGATGAGGGGTTGGTACTTCCTGACAGGGCGTCCTCTTCTTCATCAAAGGTATATATGGCATAATTACTGTGGGCCCGTCCCCGTTTTCCGGTTCTCGCGTATCCAAGCCCAAGTGTTTCCATTTTCCCGTTGGGCAATTTGCGTTGAGTCCCAGGGACATCCTAAACTTGTTATAGAATCGAGCCTGCCGAACAGTCTGTTTTAAGGGTACTCCCTGGAACTTCAATAGCTTCTTTAATCCATTTGTATAGTATCTGGGCAGACGGATGGGTTGGAGCCCGTCGAGTGTAGCATCCGCACCATGCCAGATCTCTTTCTCTACTTTCGACTCTGAGGATCGGTAGAATAGGATCACCTTCTCACCCCTTTGCCTGGGAGGGACGTAAAATGTTCGCAGGTCCTGCACATTGTGAGCTTGAAGTGTGTCGAGATCCTTGTAGTGTTCTCGCGGTACCATGGCGATTTGCAAACTATAGTCATCGCCAGGGGATGCTTGTATTGACAGCTGATTGGAGAACAAGGCATTAACTTCATCTTCTGAATCACTTCCGAAGACCAACATGGGGGTAGACGTCCCCAGGTTGTTGCGTTGAGATGGCCCGGCATAAACTATCTCTTCCTCTTCTTCGGTATCGCTCCCGAAAACAGGGATGGTGGCGGCGGTTTTGTTCTCTGGGTTGCGACACCTTTCTGTATCCTCACAATCTGGCAAAAAGTACTTCGCATCTTCGTATTTGCGGACTTCGTTCACGGAAAATGGGTTCAACTCACCTGTTACGGTATACTCGAAACCATCCTTAAAGTACTTCATACACTGATGTTGCGTAGAAGGGATGATGTTGTACTCGTGTAGCCAAGGACGGCCGAGCAAGGCATTGTAGCAGGTCTTGGCGTCAATGACATGGAATTTGATGTCTGTGACGAGAAGTCCAAAGCGTAATGTTAGTATCACGGATCCGAGAGTCCGTGACGATTGTGAATCGAAACCGGAAATGGTAATCTTGTCACGAGCGAGGTGTTGCACACTCATGCAGATTTCCTTTAACACCTGAACGTTAAGGAGATTGACGGAGGATCCATTATCCACTAGGATCTTGCCTATCTTGATATCATGGCAGTATCCAGAGACATATAGGGGACGGTTGTGGTCGCACGTCCCGAGAAGGAGGTCTTCGTCACCGAAAGTGATGTCGGCCGTATGCACTTCCTCCAGTTCATCCTTCATCCTTTCAGTGGCGAGGAAGGCTTAGAATTGCTCAGGTTGTTGTAACGCTTTAATCAGTGACTCTCGCGCTTCTTTTGATAGTAGGAGGGCATCGAGAATGCTAAGCTGAGAAGGTAGCTTCCTTAGGTGTGCCAGGATATTGTAGTCCACCTTACCCTTCCTAGGGGGGTCTTTGGTAGTCAGCTCTTTCATGACTTGGTCATCTAAAGTGATATCCTCAGTGACCTTTTCCTTTCCCTTATCTTTTCTACTCGCAGGCCCGAGATTCTTTTCTGGGAGTGTGCGATTGCGCAGCTGAATGTTCTCGCAGGCCTTTGATCTCTCCTCTTTCCCTAAAACGGATTCTTTAAAGAGAGGGCCCAGAGCCATTTCTTCATCAGAGTCGCTTCCAAAAGTGAGAACTTGTAACCCCCCGGCGTTAACCATGCAACAGTTGCCAGTAGTTCTGTTGTGCCCATCGACAGTACTTCTTCGTTCCCGACGGATCTTGCGTTTCACGCGCTTAAAATGTTGCCGACGAGCAACATATCCTTGCCACCATATCTTAAAGGCGTCGCGCTCCTCCGTGGGGTGTGAAATTTTCCGATGACATACGCAATAATCATGGTGCCTCTCCACCCCATCGTGTGTGTTTCCTTCCGAGGGTGGTAGCTTCATTCCCATTGACATGGCTTTGGCAAACCTTTTCCTCATCTTGAATATCTTCTTGTCTACTTCGGATGCCTTTCTCTCTGGCAGGGGTAGTTCAACTCTTTCGTTCAATCGCCCGCATCTGGTTCCTTCTGACGCTGCCATCTCATGCTCCTGATCCGCTTTTCTCTTTAGACGAATCTCGTCTAGAAAGGCATTGATCATCTCATTTGTTGGCCATGCACGCTGTGGTTTAGGCTCCGTCTCCAGCTTCTTAGTACCAAGAGTTTTCCCATCATCGGTAAACGAGTGGGAGATTATGTTACAACTCGCCATATATCCTTCGGATTCATCCGACGAGCTCTCTCCGTCATCTCCTTCTTGAGGGATGTGGTTGAGGAACTCTTGCAGTGTGACAGGAGTTCGCGCCTTTTGATTGTACTCTTCCAGTGCGTCGATTTGCTTCTGCAAGTTCGTGTGCTCGTCTCCAAGCTTCACGGGCTTCTTGGATTTCTTCTTCTTTTTCTTTGAAGATTTTGACGGCTGGGCATGAGTATTTGGGCCATTATCGCGAGTCTTCGTAGTTGGAGCGGGGCTTCAACATCCCTTCGATTCAAGAGGGTCCTTCCATTCGATCGCAGGGCACGCATGAAGGTCTCTCAGCATTCTTTTGGTTTTAGTTGATAGCACGACCTCCCATGGAGCTTCTTCAATAAAGGAACAGGTTGCCCCCGGTGTATCTGCTTTCTTAGGAGTATGTGGCTGTGGTGGGTTCACCTTCCACTTTTCGGACAGTATAAACTTCCCCTGGGGGTACTGATCTTCAATCCATCCTTTGAAGATGAAGCAATCTTCGATCGGATGACTTACCGTTTGATGGTAAGGGCAATAATTAGGGTTATTCACCTCGGTGGGTTACGGCAGTCGCCTTAGATTTGGTAGGTTTATAAGTCTGTTGCGTACTGCCAGCTCGAATAACCGTTTCGTCTTGTCTCGTAGGAATGAGTAGGGACGCTTCATCTTCTCGTTATAATACCGGCGTATTTCTTCCAGTTGATCTGCCGGTTTCGGGGCGTTAGGTTGCTGTTGGGCATTCGCGACGAAGGTTGCCCTTCCTTTACCCTTGTCATTCCGAGGTTCCGACTTCGGGGGAGGTGGTCTATGACCCATCTGGTCCATCTGAGCCAGCTTGTCGATTAAAGCCTGGAATGTAGTTGGCTTAAAGAACATCATAAACTGGGAGATAGTTGCGTGGGGGTCTAGGGTTCCCACGAACATGCCCACTGCGGGTGCTTCCTCAATGCGTTGTTCGCATCTCGACCATAAATTCCGCCAGCGTATAGCATACTGGACCCAGGTTTCGCCTGGTTTTACCCTGGCGTTAATCAGTGCTGTTATTGGAGTGCGTTCGCTGGCACTTGCGAATCGCTGAGTGAATAACAACTCCATTTCAGCGAACGTCTTGATAGAATCGTTCGGGAGTTCTGAATACCATTCGAACGCTGTTTCTGATAAGCTGCCCACGAACTGGGGAAGCAACAGTTTATCATCACCGCCGGTGTTACCGCAGAGGGCCCAGAACTGGGCAACATGTTGATTGGGATTGCCGGTCCCCTTATACACGTGGAATTTTGGTATCGTATAGCCCGGCGGGTATTTGATTTGGTCGTACCAGCTTGGATACGGCCGGCCCGTCTTTACGACTTGACCAGCTGCCTCAGCCGCATGATGAACCCGGATTTGCTGGGCTATATAGTCAACCAAATCAGCTTTAGAGATTGCCTCCTCCTTGGCCGTTGAGAGGGCCGGTGGTGGATTTGACGTTTCTCCTCGGTCGTCTTCAAGAACGATTGGGGGATCCTCGGCGGGTAGGTCCTGCTGGATCATCATTCCTATCATATCTTGAAAGAGAAGGCCCATACGCTGTATGTTGGTTGCTTGTTCGGCAGCCTCTTTGTCCTTTTTCTCCAGTATCCGGCGAAGGAATTCAGCGTCGATTTCTTCCTCCTGGCGTGCGTCTGAGGACGTTTCTGGGTTTTCTTTTGGCCCGGTAAGTGCGGCCATAGCATTCATCATTTCTTGGAGCTTTTGCTGTTGCTCCTGAGCTTTGGTCACAGACCGTGTAAGCGGTCTGTGACCCGTGGACGCACGGCTGTCTTCTTTTCCTGACGCCATGTATACGGTGTGGACCATCATGCCCCCAGACTTAGGGCGTCTGGGCTCAGTGCTATTAGCTGTCGTTGCAGGCTGGGGGATCTTCTCTGGCTTCCTCCTTTTATGAGCCATGGAGGTTGAAGGGGCCATCGAGGTGGGCATCCAGACAGCCTTTCGGGGTTTAGCCTGGTGACCAGCTTCCGGTTGGATTTTCAGCTTCTTGTGCTGGCGGGAGAAGTTTGGATCGATGATCGAATCTCGGGCCTGCCGCCAAACCTTATAGATTTTGGAAAACAGCCGTTGAGGGGATCGGGGCTGTTCTGATTTTATTTCCACAACCTTTTTTAATGGGGGAGGGGACCTCTTTAGCACTGCAGTAGGAGAATTCCTTCGCACCTTATTTAGCATCTCGAAGCTGTTCCCAGTTGGAACAGCAGCATTAACTTCTGCCATCGGGGCTGATGGAGTTAACCCAGAGGGGGAGTTGCCTCCAGCCTTCCTTACTCGACGCCAATGGCGACGTCGAGCATGTCGAGCGGACGGCATTGGTTCAGCGGTAAGAATGGTTTCGTCTTGCCCCCTGTGTAGGTGGGGGGTCGCTGTTGGTGTTAGCCTGTCAAAGACCGACGTCCTTTGGGTAGCAGGGGCGGAAGCTGAAGCCGTCAATCTTGTAAAGATCGACTTTTTGGCCGGAGAAGCCGCCTTGGCGATTTCGGGAGCAGGAGCGGCCACTTTCTTAGAAGCAGCCTTCTCTGGGATTGTAGGCCCCATGATGGGTCCGCCGGATTTCTGGCCCAATCTAAAGAAGACCGAGGCGCTGATGTTGGGCGACCCGTTGAGAGGAGCCGCAGCAAGGGTAAGGCGATCAAAGACCGACTTCTTGAGAGCTTTCTTTGTCAGCACCGGTGCCGTGAAGCTTGTTGGCGGGAGTATAGTCCCGAAGAACAATCCGGTAGTGGCCTGAGTCACCTGGTCCACCGGCATTGTGAATAACGAAGCAGCTTGGGGTCCGTAGGCTATACCTCCTGGCGAGGCAAAGCGTTGGTCGCAATTGCAGTCTGAGCAGTTGGAGAATTTCACGGAAGTAGAAGCCATCGATCCTTTGCTTTCTGCAATAAGTAAGATGCCAATTCTTAGTATCTTGAAACCCAAGGGCAACCATTAGCGAACCGCGATTGGTTCGCGAATCACGACACACGAAGTGTGGAGTGGAAAGAGAAAAAGGTCCCACCGGGCGTGCTAGAATCTGTTCCCCTCCGAACGGCGGCCGAGACGCGGGGACGTCTATGCCTGAGGTTCGGAGCAGATGCTAATTGGTGCGATCCGTCCACCTCTCCGAAGATGCCAAGTTGATTTATGGCACCGTATATCGAAGGTTTAAACGGATGCATCCGATGTAGCAGACTTCATCAGATTCCCCCTCGCACGAGGGGTTTTTGATTGTGGGGACGCTCTTCCCTGCAGGCGCAAGCCCCTGCAGTTAATTACGCTACCGCTTCGCGGCAACAACTTTCTCCTTCTCCAGAATTTCACTTCGTGTCGTGGATGTTTGTTTTGTTTGTGATTGCCCGTGGATTGTATACGGAGACTGAGTTATGTCGTCGCCCGTAAGGCGTGGACTAGTCCCAATCCGTATTATCTTAGATTTAGGTTTGGGGGTTTGGGTTTAAGGATACGTTAGCCTCATTCGAGACTAAGATCAACTTAAACATTCGTTAAGGATACGTTAGTCCAATTTGAGACTAAGATCAACTTAACGGGATCGTTTAGATCCGACAAAAGAGCGTCTGGAGGCTCGATTGTTCCAGTTCAGGGACATGGTGGTCCATCGTATTTATGGCCGTCGGGACCCGTCACCTCTCTGACGACGTTGAAGGATTACAACGACAGATGTCAGAGGAGTTCAGAGATATACCCTCGAACCAGGGTTAATTGGGGGAGATTCATAGTCCAGTCTGTTTGAAGGTTTAAGGATACGTTAGCCATCTTTGAAGCTAAGATCAACTTAAACGGGATCATTTAGATCCAACAAAAGAGCGATTGGCTCTATTGTTCCAGTTTAGGGACATAGTGGTCCATCGCTAGTTTAAGGACATTGCGGTCCATCGCTAGTTTAAGGACATTGCGGTCCATGGGTAGTTTAAGGACATTGCGGTCCATTGTTAGTTTTAAGACATCTCGGTCGAGGTTAAGGACGTCGTAGTCCATGGGTTTAAGGACCCCACAGTCTACATCAATGCGTGGTCACCGGGACCCGTCACCTCTTTGAAGACGTTGAGGGATTACAACGCCAAGTATCAAAGGAGTGAAGAGATGTACCCTGGAACTGGAGTGGATTAAATAGTCTTCGGCCCAATTTAGGATCAAGACCAATCAATTATGTTATGAGCCCATTAGCCCATTCAATTACGAATTGAGGACTTATGGCCATCTTGAGCTAAGTCCACTTATGTCTGGAATATTGGCTTCCTGTTGGTCCCTTGAAGGAGAGGTTTTGCCTCTATCCATTCGGCCAATTGGGCCGGTGTCTAGTGTTAAACACTAAAGACGAATCAGTGTCGAACACTGGGAATAAGATTGATAAGTTAGTGTTTCAACAATAAAAGAGACCAGTGTTAAACACTGTCAACAGGAGTCCCAAACTAGTGTTGAACACTACGGTAATCAGTGTTGAACACTGCAAATATAGTTCTGTGCTTAGCGTTACACTAAGGCCAAGCAATGTTTTATCACTGAATTCAGGGGTTCCGTTTTAGTGTTAAACACTAAGGCAAGAGGGGTCACGTAGCAACACGTGAGAGCGCCCTCCCTTCACTTGTTCTTCTGAGACTATGCATCTTTTTAGAGCATCACGTGCCATCACGTGACGGGGATTCAAGCGCTTGTGTGTTAAAGCTTCTGTCAAGGGTCACGTGAGTCACGTGAGGCACTGCCTCCAGAGGGCTCTCTGTAGATCTTTTGGGGGAGAGGGTCACGTGGTGGCACGTGACCCTGCCTCTATGTATGTTGTTTAGAAGATCTGTTAATCTTTTTCCTCGTAGGGTTCAACCCTAATAAAAGCTTTAAATTCCAGAGGAATTAAATTCCTACTTCCTTTTGAAGATTTATATTCTGGAATAGAGTTGAACTCTGAATTTTC
This sequence comes from Agapanthus africanus, assembly GCA_030015575.1. Lineage (NCBI taxonomy): Eukaryota > Viridiplantae > Streptophyta > Magnoliopsida > Asparagales > Amaryllidaceae > Agapanthus > Agapanthus africanus. The sequence continues at coordinate 762,315,328 of JASDDO010000022.1, read as the reverse complement.
TGTAGGAATTAAATTCCTCATATACATGAAGAACCGAATAGGGTTAAACCCTAATGAAGGCTTTAAGGAACTAAACTCCCATTCTCTGTTAAAGAATTATGATTAAGGGAATTAAACTCCCGTTGTTTCAACAGAAACTAAGTGCTTAATCAGGGTTAAACCCTGTTTCCTTTTGTTCTGAAGGAATTAAACTCCCCTAACACAGGGTCAAGCCCTAATTTTATTTTAAAGGAATTAAATTCCTATAGTTCTGTGAGAATTAAATTCTCTTGCTTCCATTCCCTCTCTATGCTTTGGATCTGCATGGCAGGATCTCAACCCATTGAGAATTAAATTCTCAACTCAAGGGGAGATGTGCACTTTACAGATCCTCCACCAAAGAGAGAAGAAATATGTCCCTCTGTTTTACATCGGAGTTCGACTCTGTTGAGAATTAAATTCTCTTTCTTTCAAGGAAACCTTCCCTTTCTTACCTAGGGTTTTCTTTTGCAGAAGATCCAAATTCCTCTCAAGTATCAAGGCTCTCTCTCTTTTCTTCTCTCTGCGTATATGTTTTTTGGGTGTCTCTTGGCTCCTACTTATAGGAGAAGCAACCGAATCAATTGGTTTTTTGGTGAATCTTTCATTGAGAGATTTGATTTGCATCCATCATTCATCTGGACCTTTGGATTATTAGGTGAATTTTATCCACCGTTGGATTTTAAACCCAGAGATCCTCCTTTGTTATTTCGGTTAGATTTTACGGGGAAATCTTTCCAAGTTCAGGATTTTCCCATAGGTAGATGATATTCAATCATCTTTAAATCTTTAATTTGGTTGGTTCCAGATAATCGTTTTCCTTTGGAAAGATTTGAATCTCTTTCAGAATTTAATTCTGTTAACAAAATGGGCTTTGAAAGCCGGTCATGTGTGACCACGTGACCCATGGTCACGTGTGGGCACATGACCCTCTTTGGAATGAGCCCTCTTCTTTCTTTTGCGCTTTACCTTTGCCGCTGCTTGGTCATCACGTGCCACACGTGACCACTGGTCACGTGTGAGCACGTGACCCTTGTCTGAAGCCTCTTTCCTTGATTTCACTGGAGAACAAGTCTGCTGCTTTTGAGTATCACGTGTCAACACGTGACCCTGGTCACGTGGGAGCACGTGACCTCTTTTGGAGCCCTTTTCCTTGATGTACGGGAAGCTGAATCTGCCTTGCCGATGCTTTTAGATGTCACGTGCCAACACGTGACTGCTGGTCACGTGTAAGCACGTGACCCTTTTCTGAAGCCTCTGCCGTGGGCTTTCATGATTTTAAATCAGGAAACAGGAACGTCCACAGGGTTACTCGGATCATCGGCAGCGGCACGGCTGATAAGAATGGGTGGAGAATGAGACTAGGAAGATATCCAGTAATTATATGACTGACAATCCTTATCTCCGATACGCTTTTCAGGGAAGGGAACAACGCCTCTAATTGTTGCAAATATGTAAGCCCCTGGACAAATGTTACTGGAATGAGGAAGACCGCTATCAGCATAGAAGATGCTACAATGACCACCAGCTTAGAAATCCATCTTTTGCATGAATGAAGTGGAGAAAATATCCAGTGCACATCATGAGGTTCAGGAGCTTGCACTGTTACCCACTGTGTAGGATTGATGGATTACTGAATGTGGAAGGCAGCTGCAGCACCATACCTAGATTTGAAGTAGACAAAGGCAGCAGGAAGTTCCTCTCCTGCCATGGAAATACAAGACTGCTCTATGCTCAAATTCTCTTCAAGATCCTCCAATTTCATCTACAAGATTGGAATTTTTTCCCAAACAATCCTAGGAAGCCACGACGCCGGTGGCTTCGGGAAGTAGTAGGTGTCGACTTCAGATGGGTTAGTCTTCTATACATATTCTTGATATCAGCCAAAAAAACAAAGATCCTCATGAATACAACCCCGTCGAGGCCCGAAACAGCCAGCAGCTCGTCCTCTGATACTCTCCACGCCGCCCGCACCCATCCCGGCGGCGGCAAGAGATCCTCGATGTTGAAACCGCTCCGATGATGAGCTCTCCCTTCAGCAACGAGACGAGGCGCGTAAACATTCACGTTCGCCGGCTGCTTCAAAGATTCCTCACTTGGTAAAAGAAGTTGCTCCCTTTAATACCAAATTCTTTAGCTAGATCACTCTGGGTTATTCCATTAATTCTTGCAGATGCGATCCGTTGAAGAGTGCGCCTCTGATCCTCGGATTCATATCATCGAGCCCCATAAAACTATCCCTGAGCTGCTCGTCCACGACGATCCTTTGCCCTAACCTCCCCGATTCATCCAAAGATTGGATCTTTGGGTGCTAAGGATCGATCGAAGCCGCATCGATGCAGAATCTGAGGACGGGCCGAGAGAGGAAACGAGCCCAGATGGTGTGCTCGGTGGAAGTCGAAGGGTTGAGGTTGGAGGAGAGAAGGGAAGAGGGAAGAGAGAGATGAGCAGAGGAAGAGGATGAGGTCGGGGCCGACGAGGATGGTCGGCGGCCGACGAGCGCGGGTTAGGGTTAGGGTTTTCGCGAGGAGGCAGAAAGAAATAAACAGAGGAGGAAGAGAAGGTACGTGGGAAAACACAGTGGGTTTAAAAATAATAAGTTATAAAAATGTTTAAAAGAATTATATAAATACATATATATATATATATATATATATATATATACATAATGAGAGAGAGAGAGATTCGTGGGAGATAAAGCCGGCGAGAGGAGAGAGAGAGTCAGGAGCGAGCGAGAGAGAGAGAATTAGTTATAGGAATATATTTTGTTTGTTTTTAAAAAGTATTAATAGTTTAAAAATATTAGAATATAATATGAGTCCGTTTTGAGATTTTTGTAAATACAAATTTACTCCAAAACACGCCCGGGTCAGGTCTAAAATTTCAGATTTAAAATATTAAAAATATAAGCGACTTCCAAATTTCAAAATGAATGCCCAGTTAAAGAAAATGCATACCCCTAAGAACGGATGCACGTACGTACGCGTAACCATCCAAACACGTCTGTTTCACTGAACGGGACGAGAACAAGACGCGCGAACGCTACCACAGGGTTAGGGGTATCATGCAGGCTATGAAATGCAAATTTAATTTATTTTACAAGACCTAAAATGTTATATGGTAAAAGATGACATGCCAGATAAAATGCCAGTATGCGATAAAGTTGAAAATGCACAAGTCTACTTAACAAGTCAGGGTGATTCATAAATATGAATCAAACAAGTTTCAAGCAAGTGGGTCGGGTCGAATACAATGTAAAATGTAAAATACCATTCGCACCCAAAATACGATAAATCAAGAAAATACCACGAATAAAGAAATACGAGAACTGGAATTGGTATAAATGAACTAGGGTGTTACAAAATTCGAGGACCTTCATGATACGGATCCTACTATTTATTATCCACATGAAGACCTTTCTGTCAACAAGTCCACACTTAAGTCCGAACCCTTTGACTTGTCGAATGATTTAGTCAAGCTATCCAAGTATCATGACTTCCTTTCCGATGAGACTATCATTCGAAATATCGATGGAAGTTTTGAAGATATTTTTGCCGAAGAACTCGCATTCCTAGAAGACTTGGGAGTTGTAATAAATCAACCCTAACCCAAAAAAGTTGAACCGCCACCCCTTCTTCTTATCAAGAATGAGAATACGAGTAATCCATCATCATTGTTTCATCTCTACAAACCGAGACGTAAACCCGTTCTATTACACTTCTTATCTCCTCCACACATCTTCACGTCTATAGGTGACATGATGTTCTTCCAACCTTGGTGTTACATAAATAAAATATTTGAATGGTTGGTGTTGACTTTTGATCTTTGTAAACCTTTATATTGACCAATAACTTTACCCTCCCTCTTTATAATTTTTAAATGCTTAATACAATTTTACTCAAGTTTGGGGGGGAAGAAAAATATTTGTTTGGGGGGGGAAGAAAAATATTTTGGCTCTTGAAAGAAAATAATTTTTTTATAAAATTATGAGCCAAAAATAAGTTTGGGGGGAGGTTTTCACTGTCATTAATTCATGTCCCCGTTACTAACTTTTCCTCCCAAGTCTACAAGTTTTTTAAGCTTAACAAATGACATCAGTAAGGACACTGCTGCAAATAGATTTGGGGGAGGTTTGTACTTATTCATGCATCATTTTTGTATTATAATAAATAAAAGCACAAAATTTTTAAAAGATTAGAAATTGAAAATTTACATATAAAAGATAGGAAAAGTTTAAGAAAAGCAAGATAACTAGATGTTTTATAACGAAACTAGTAATAGGTAGTCATGAGCTGTTGTCCCAAGGGTTAGAAAAATAAAGGGAATCACTAATCTGAGGATAGAATTGAGCCTAAAAAATAGTCCTTATTCTCGAGTTCAAACATATGAACGTTGATACCATACTATACGCACTTGCACACATCTTGAAACTTGGGATAGTAGAGAATACCTTGAAATGCTCTTGTCTAAAAGTCTTAGTATGAAGATCAATGAAAAAAAGCGAAACATAAAAAAAAATGGTGGAGAAAAATGAACATTGGTTTTGTAATTGCTTAAGGCGGCATAAAAAAATATAGCGAGGATATTTTTTCATTAGTGCCTCAGACCAACTGGTTTGGAAGCCACAGATAAGTCTTAGGTGTTGCAAGATGAGAAAATTGCTAATTACGCCTAAATAAGTGGGCACATTTGGTAATCGATCAGTTAGTACCTCAAGAAATATTAACGATCGCATGAAGAATGTATGAGCAATTCTATCTAAAATATTCATCCACTAAAAAGTACTAAGGAAGATGGATAAGAGTATGATAGCTTGAATTGAATTCTCTAAGTGTAGGGATGTTTTTTACACATATGTATGGGTATATGATCGATATTTGGAAGAAAGGTAGGGAGGAAGACTAAAGGCGATGTTTTATTGAGAGTTGATGTGATTGCTGACATCTTTTCACGACCACTAAGATATGGCTCATGGCAACTGAAAAACTGGTATAGTTTGGAACGCTTCTTTTCAAGTTCTTTCTTTTATATGTTCCTTATCTTTGTATGTAACTTTCATCTTTTTCTTTTATTATGGGATTTTTTGGGTGTAATCCGCTGAAAACCTTCAGGAAACAACACTCCTCTTACTAGGGACGCATAGAGGTTTAAAGGCTTGTTGCATGTGCTAAGTGCAATCGTGTTGCCTACAAAGTGTGCTGGGTTTTTCTTTTTCTTTTTTCTCCCTCTCTTGAATAACTAGTTTGCTCGGTACGATCAAAGTTAAGTTTGGGGTATTTGTTCAGCCAAAAATATTGCACATTTGATGGAATATTTTTCTTACTTTTGTTAAGTACTTAAAGGTATTTATTGTAATTATGGAACATATGTGGGTTTATCTGCAAAATACTCTTTATTATATGTTTATATATTATAATTAACATTATGAAGGAAAATATATGCATATAATATTTATATGATATTTTGATAATTTAAATATGCATATCATATCAAATAATCCTAATCAATATTCTTAAAATATCATTTCATACCAATGGTTAGGATAATATCTTAAAATAAATAACAAATATTACTATTACTATGAATTGAGATATTGTGCAGATATGAGCTCAGGTCTAGAGATCGAGATATCCGAGATGTCGGGAATAAAATCTGTCGATAAAGTTGAATCAAATCGTAAAATCAATAATGGCGGAGACTCAGAGAAAGATTTAGAGAATCCTGACATCACAAAAATCTTCACGTGTCAACACCTAGAAGCAGAGGAATTTTCAAAGCAAGATTCCACCAAAGTGCCATCCAACCACGGCCAAAGAGCTATTTACGCGGCAAATCCGTGGCTATATTATGGCCGTAGGATTTAGGATTTTTTTAGTGTGATCAAAACAGAAAATAATCACACATAGGTTCTAGGGTTTCTGCTTCTAGGGCTATTTAAAGGACCGAGAGCTAAACTTAGAAAATAATCACCTTTTACCTCACCAAAATCACTGACAAGATCAAGAGATCCAAGACAGGTCCATGAATCGACATGATAAATTGACATGATCAATCGACTGAACATCTACTTCCTACGAAATAAAGATCGAGAGCAACACGAGAGTTCTTTATATTCTAATTTCAAAGGATTTGTACATGTTAAAGTTGATTAATAAAGATAGATTTTTAGTTTAGTTCTTTGCATTTTACTTTTTGTATTTAATTTATGTATTACTTTCTGCATTTACATTATGATCTCCTTCTCTATCCTTTCTTCTTCTTCTCCAACCATGCGTGAGTAATTCTATGCTTGCTAGGGTTCGTAGGTTAGGGTAGATCAATGGATGAAAAAATCATTTAATTCCTTTTATACATTTTAAAGTTTATAAACTTTAGCAAACTAAATGTTAATATCCTTATCGGGCACGCTACCAATTTATTGATAGTTTCGACCGCGATTCATCGATGATTGCCATGTCACTTACACAGTAGAATTGCTATATCATGCTATGATATACTGCCATGTTCATATCACTATGCTAGGTTGCACGATATATTGACATGTACACCCACATACTTTGCTACAGCTACATGTACATCATGGATACATACTGACATGTACACCCACATATCTCGCTACAGTTGCATATACCCCTAGGTGGTATTGCATTGACATGTGATATTGAGACGTTGACTATTGCACCATTGCACTTATGAAATGCATTATACATACTTGATTACATGTAGATACTTATACCTTGCTACAGTTACATATACACTTTATATGATGTTGCACTTGATTTCAGAGAATTTGGGAACCGCATGATATATTTTAAAGCTAGATTCATTTAAAAGAGCGGTTTTCCCTTAATATGCTCATATTGTTGTTTTATGTTGCATATATCAGTTTTTCATGGATTTACGTATTGAGATATGGATTTCATGTGATTTATGGATTTAAGAACCATGGGGGTATTTCAAGAAATTATGTGTTGTTTGAAAACCCGGTTTCTCTTGATATGGTATTTCAGTGCGTCCACCATATGATTTCTCGGTTCTGAGATTAGCATGTGAAACCCGATTCGAGGAGCAGGAGGCACCGTTTGTGGGTACATGGTGGATCCGGTATGGTACCCCGGGACGAGTGGTGATTTCATGGTATAGACGATAAGCCTGACAGAGGGACCACTACCTACCGGTGATAGTATTTGGACTCGGCGGTTATCGTGGGGATACCGACCGGAGTGATGTACGGACATGATATCAGGGCCAGTCGTGGTGACAGCGCCTGAGTTATGAGGATTTACATGTCGATGCTAGACATGGGTATTCATGATGTTTCGGGTGTCGGTGATAGACACCCAGATTTCCATGATTGTGATGTGGCATTGATAGGGTAACACCCGAGTTCATTTATACCAATTCCAGTTTCCGTATTTACCTATCCATGGTCTTTTCTTGATTTAGCGTGTTTGGGTGCGAATGGTATTTTACATATTACCTTGCATTCGACCCGACCCGCTTGCTTGAACTTGTTTGATTCTTATTCATAGATTACCTTGATTTGTTGCATGGACACGCGCATCTCATGTTTAGTGTATTTTATCTAGTATCGCATCTTTTATCATATAACATTTTGAGTCACGTAAAATATTTTAAAAATACATTTGCATGGCCTGCATGATAACCCTAACCCTGCGGTAACATCCGCGCATCTTGTTCCTGTCCCGTTCAGTGAAACGGACGTGTTTGGATGGCTACGCGCATGTGCGTGCATCCGTTCTTGGGGGTATACTTTTTCTTTAACTGAGCATTCATTTTGAAATTTGGAAGTCGCATTTAATTTTCGTATTTTAAATCTAAATTTTGGACCCGACCCTGGCGCAATTCTGAAATATTTTGTATCCCGCCAAATTCTAGTTATTTTAAATTTGTTTAATCCGTTTAAAATATATTTTTACAGCATACAAGATTTTTACAACCAACGAAATTATTCTTTAAACTATTAAAAATCTTTTATAAATTTTTTTACCCAATTCTTATCTCTGCAAGCCAATCGGCACTCTTCCTTTCTTGTTGCTGGGCCCCACGAGTTCTCCATCTCTCTCTTTATTTTTCAACGAGCCAATCGCATCCCTCCCTTTCTTTACGCCGGGCCCCACACTAATCTATCTCATTTCCCTTTCTCTTTCTCTCTCCTCCGCCGCAGCTCTCTCTCTCTCACTTCTCTTTGTCTCTCCTCTCGCGCTCTCTCTCTCTCCTCTCGCGAACACTGTTCGTTTCTCGAGTCGGGTCACCGCCCGACGGATCCCGTCACCTCCCTTCTCTCTTTCTTCTTCTCCTCGTTCTCCCTTCTTCTCTATTTTAAACCCGAGCTCGCCATGAGAAACCCTCGCAGACTCCGCCGCCTCCTCAAATCTTAACCCTAACTGCTCAACCCTCGTCTCCATCCTCTTCTCCTCCTCATCTCCATCTCCTTCCTCCTTCTTTCTCCTCTTTCCTCCATATCCCGAGCACCCTGCAACCCTTGTACACCCACCTCAACCTACAGAACCCTCACATCGTCGCCGTTCCCTCACCTCCGACGACCCCAGCTTCACACCCCCATCATCATCATCTCCTCATCGCCTACTCCTTCATCCTTCCTCCTCCTCCAATATCTTCCTTTCTTCTTCCCGAGCAACACCCTGCACTCATTGAACCCACCTGCACCACCTCACTTCACCGCCGACCACCTTACTCATCGCTATCTCCTTCTTCCACCTCTTCTCTCCCTCTCCTCTATGCTTCTTCCTCACCAACCCTGCACCCCATCAGAAAACACCCCAGCCATCAAACCGACCCAAAACCCTAACCTAACCCAAAAACAGAACCCTAGATCGCCGGAGCTCAGTTTCGCCGCCGTTGACACCATCTCATCCAGGTGCACCTACAACCCCAGTGAGCAACTCTTCCCTCTTCCTTTCTTCCTCTTCTTCCCCTTTCTTTCCTTTCTTTTCTTTTCTTTTCTTTGAATCTTGATTTCTGTGTTCCGTAGTTCGCCGGAGCCAGGATCGACGCCGACGATCCAGACGACCCAGAGGAAGTGCCTTGCCTGCATGATCACTCTCGTGCGTTGCTTGGACCCGTTCCGTGTGCCGTGCGTGTGTCGCGACATTTCGCCGACGTTGGGCATACCGTGCATATCCGTTTCACGTTCCGTCTAGGCAAGTGAAACTTGCTACATGCTATTCATAATATCTTTATACTTATTTATTTAATTTCATATTAAGCCTATGGATCGAATCTAAAGTCACGTGTTCCAAGTTAACAGTTTGATGTTCCGTTTATATCTTTTAGATTCAGAACTTGAAACATACCCGTTGCATTTTAGTTTACTATACCTAGTAACCACATCTGTATGTTAAATCACATAATAACTATTTGCATAGTCTATGGTATCCTTTTATAGTTTTACCTGATTGGACACCCGTGTGCATCTTTAACCTGTTTTAGTTATAATTGCATCCCCGGATCATTTAACCCATAATAACGAGATTTTAACAATCCATATTTGTTTAAGTATATGATACTTATTGTTGAAACTATCCCTTAAACCCAAACTGATAACCGTGTATCCATATAGTTTAATCTGTACCTATTTGCATATCATATTACATGTTCCAGTTTGTTGTTCTATTAGTACACATGCTTGTTTTGTGCACCCATGCTTATGCTAGTTTGATTATGAGTACCCACATGATATTTTGTAGACCCTGACATAACTTGTTACACCTATTACTTGACACGACATGGTACCGTGCAACTCTTGACATGACATGACACCTATATACATTACTTGAATTGACCTGATGTACCATGGTTTTATCTGTTACCTGATCTTGTGTCTAATGCCAACAAACCTGACCTGTTGTCCTTACGGACCGTTCCTGTTGTCTATCCAGACAAACCTGTACCTGCCTGATCCTGTGTTGGCATTAGCTCTAGATTATTTAATACATGACTTGAATATATATAACTTGGGGGTATGGGGAAATCAATGATGAAAACTGACTTGTAACTCGGCAGTGTGCTACCTTTACTGATCAGTTTTAGAGGCTGGGCCAGCCTTGGGATGATACTGCTGACATCATCCATCGTTATCCATTACCTTTTTAGAGGCTAGGCCAGCCTTGGGATGATACCATGGACATCATTCATCATTACCCTTTTCCTTTACTGCCTAGCGGCATGTCTCGGTTTCAGCCCGAGAATCTTCACCGTGATCCCGGGAACGCACGGGATACTATTGATGTCACGCCCCGCTTCCCAAAATACGGAATACGAGGGGTAGACAAGGCCATCCATGCTCCTACGGTCAAGGAAATGTCCTGCCGTAGTCACACTTCGGCTTCTAGTTTGTCATGGTAAACAGTAAATGATGCATAGGTAATGAGAAATGCAGTAACTGAAAGGAACAATGATATAAACTGACCTGAAGTGGAACAAACGAAAGTAACTCGGAGTAGCAAGTCAAGAAGTCTGTGAAGCACGTCTAGTTCTGATCCAAGCTAAATCTTCTCTTCGCACTGAGCATGCATACTCAGGTCGTCAGAGCGACACAATAGCAATATAATGTATATATAATCAAGTGGCAGTCCTAACAGTGATAATAGATATGAACAACAGTAAATCAATGACAGCATGAATATGAGTGTGCAGTAATCAATGCAGCGGAACAGTAAATCAGTATAACGATATGTCACGTATGCCACACAGTATATAAGGAATAAAAATGCCAGTATCCCTATCAGTCTCTAGGTCTCACTGTACAGGTCACTAAGCCTATCGTCAGTCCAAGTGTGAGAGTCAACCACTCGCGAGTGTCCTCCACCCAAGGGTAGAACCCAAGGGCAAGGGACCACGGGCCCAACATGTAACAAGAATATCACGGTGTATATATCACGTACCCTGTAAATCTCCATATAACTCCCTAAATATATAAGCCGGCATGGGACTCCCGAGATTCTGTTGAACTCACACTTAAACTACCCCACACCCCGTGGTCTACATCAAACGCTAACCATAACCCTAAATCCTAATCGATCCGTGACAAGTCTGCGCGAGAACTGGAGGCAGGACCTCCATCAAGCACGTCCCGACTAATACCTAAGACAAATGGCAGTGTCGGATGCCTTATCTGTGACACCAGTGCAAGCGCTTCCATAAGTTTCCCATACCACTTATAGTCACACGTACACGCATCCCACAGACGTCGACAATGCAATAAATAATAGGGTCACTGATTGTGTACAAGTACGTATCACTTTCACTTAATCACGGATACACGAACACTGACGTACTTGCCACAATCATCACTAAAATCTAACACTGGGTAAATGCACGATATCACTAGGTTATCACTACAATGATATGGGTATGATGTGATGCATGAACAGTATAAGAAGCACAATTAAGGTGTCATAAAAACAACAGTCTATCACTTGCACGATTTATCATGAAACATATGTATATAATTTAGCGAAACGATAAACAGGTAGTAATTAATATGTTCAGTTATCCATCCATAGAATTTTGTTTCAAGCCAATCGGGTTCCAGGATCATTAATTATAACCTTTTCATTTTAAGCGCCCGCGGCTGGAAATCCAATTTCAAAATCAGAAGTCCGTTTCGCAACGCATTTTGATCGCAGTTAGGATCAGATTTTTGCGACGCTACAGTTGAATGAATTCTAGGGTTTTCAGTAAAGTTTTCAACGCAACAAACGGATCTTCAATCGCGTCTGTATGTTAGGAGTTATAATCTGTTTAATATTAACATGTCAACTCTGATTCTGCTGGGACTGTTATGTGTCCCGATCTTCTAAATTACAAATTAAATATCAAACGGTAACGAAACAGAATGAAACCAATTGTGTTGTCTAGCTAACAGAGTTACCTATAATAAGCAGCAGAGTTACGCAACCTATGAGTTAAGGAGATCCTATGGTATCCATTACGGAACAGCAAACACGACTGGAGTCGCTCTGGACTGCAGTCCAGAGTCGCACTCCGATCCGAATATCGTCACAGTTTAAATACAGAAATGTCTGGAAACTGGTATAGGATTAAAGTTCGTCGAGTTATCTTCGATTTGAGCCCTCGAACGTACCATTCTAATATGTATATGATTTATGGTGAATTTAACAATTTTCAGATACAACAGGATTGCGGTTTTACGATTAAACTTGGGGGTAGTTGTTTTAGTCATTAACGATTACATCCTCCAACAAAATTCACACACTATGTTCACAGCCCTACGGGCCAGCCTACACCATTGAGTTCCGTCAAATTTGATAATGTTTTCCTAAGAGAACAAGGATCGAACAGTTACGGCACATAATAGTTTTAAACTTGTAACATTATAATTCATGTATTTAACGATTGTAACTTAGGTAAATAGCATGTAAGCAAGTAGAATACTTGCCTGGAGGTGCACGGCCGCGGCAATGGCACGATTGCGTCAGGAACGCAGCACAGGTTTGCTCTTGGAATCAGGTAGTTGCACGCACTCCGGTCAATCTCCGCACATCATTCTTCGCACTGCTTCGGGTTATTCCTTGTTTTTGTGTGAGGGGATAGAGGTGCTGAAACGGAGCAAGAGATCTTTAGAGTAACAGAGGAAGAAAGATTTAGAGAGAGAGAGAGAGAGTGGTTTAGAGAGTGAGAGGTTTAGAGAGAGAGAGAAATTGAGAGTGAGAGAGAGAGAAAGACAGAGAGAGAGAGAGGTTTAGAGAGAGAGAGAGAAATTGAGAGTGAGAGAGAGAGAAAGACAGAGAAAGAGAGAGGTTTAGAGAGAGAGAGAGAAATTGAGAGTGAGAGAGAGAAAGACAGAGAGAGAGATGCAGGGGAAGAGAGGGTAGTGAGAGAGGGAGAGATAGAGAGGTGATGACGACGACGACGTCGACGATGATAATGGGGTCGACGACGTGGTGCAGGGGGTGACGGCGGCGACAGTGCAGGGGGTGATGGGACGCAGAGAGCTCGTGCTCGGGTGTGCTTGGAAGGGGAAGGCGATGGCGGTGGCTCCGGTGGGTCGCGGTGGTGGCGGAGCTCGTCGGCGAGGGAGTGAACTGGAATGGAAGTCTTCGAGAGAAGAGAAATGTGGGTTGAGTGAGTCTGGAAGGGAGCAGGGAGGGGTAGAGAGGCGAGGACGCGCTGTCGTGGCGACGGGCACGGGGACGTGGCCGGCGTTGGGAACTCGGGAACGGGGTGAAGGAGGAAAGAGCGGGAGAAGTTGCGAGATGAGGGTTGAGGGAAAGGCGATGGGAGTGGGGGAGAGAGGAATGGAGACGAAGTCGTGCGTCGAGGGCGGTAACACACGCGAGCGACGGGGCACGAACGTGGGCGGAGGAAGCGGCGGAGATCGTGGATCGCGCGCGCGAGAGGGGAAGGAGCCGTTGGAGATTTAAATGGAAGATGCACAGTGATGGAGTCGGGTCGGGTGTGTGAGGACAAGGGCTTGGAGGGGAACGCGGAAGCGGGCCGGTAGGAATGGGCCGCAGAGAAAATAATTTCTCATAAGAATTTTGTGGGCTGAGGGGAAAAGAGTGGGCCGGGGTTAAAAAATCGAATAATAACAAAAACAAAAGAAAGAAAGGGGGCCGGGCCGAGGGTTAATATAATATGTAGAAATAATTGGAAAATTTAGGGGAGTGGGCTAGGCTGGAAAACTAAAGAAAGAAAAGAAGTGGCAATGGGCTGGGGGAGAGGGCTGAAATAAATTAAAGGTTTTAAAAGGATGTAAAGGAAATGAGGGCCAGGGAATAAAAGAAAAAGAATTAATTTAGGGAAAAGAAAGTGGGCTGGCTAAAGGTTTTGATTAATTTAGAGGGTGGGCTGGATAATATAAATATTAGGGAAAGGAAATTCTAGTTAGGTTTGGGGTTTAAAGAAGAGCTTATAATAATTAAATAATTTCTTAAATAAAACACTTAAAATTATAAGTAAAATAAAATGAAGTTTTAAAATAACAAAATACGGACTTGGTATAAAAAGGGCCGGGTGTTACATCATACTACCCTTACAAAAATTTCGTCCTCGAAATTTAAAAGAAACAGCTAGCTATACATAATAAGCGAAGGATTACCATATCGAAAACTAATACGTGTTGATTCATTTAAAACGGGTAGACCAAGTTCTGAAGGTACATACATATATAGAAGAGCCACATACAAAAGTTAGGCCTAAAAGTATAATACAGGAACACTAAAAGGGCAACTACAAATATACAAGAATATAGGTAACAATTAACGAATAATATTAATCAAAGTGTGCTCGGTAAACGTCGAAACCAAATGTGTGCGCATCTAAATATATCATAATAGCAAACAGATATTAAATATAAGGCTCAACCACTTATAATAGTAATCATAGGCACAAATCCCCAAAATAAATTGACGACAATAAAGCAGTGAAAACTAGTCGGTAAGCTAAAACATTTTAGGAAAGGTATCGACAGAATAGGTTAAAAATAATTTAGAAAGCTTGTATAGTGAAATTAAGAAATATGGACCAAAAGTATGCGGTGTAAGGTTGCGCTACTGAAAAGAGAATACTAATAGTGTACTAAAAATACATGAAACAGGGTAATCAATAACACACTCTCTTCGATAAATTCAAAATACTGAAACTAGATTTTTGAATAACAGCGTCATTAAATATAATTAGGGTAATAGGAAGAACACCAATAGGTACGGGGCTAGATAGGGTAATGATTATAAGGAAGTGTGGCTCAATCAGAAGGTTGGAGTGTGGCGGCTTTTAGGCTGAAGATCAAGAAGATTGGGATCGAGTCAGTACCTGAAATAAGGGTGAGCAATAAAGGACTATAAGGAGAAAAATATATATGGGGAGGATATTGGTCGGTACAACAAATGAATCAAAAATTTTGAAAAGTTAATGAACTCGATATTTTATAAGAAAGGTCCTCCTCCCGGCAGGATCTCAAACGGGCGCAGACGAAGGATGAAGGGTGGACCTCAAAAATCGGGTGTGTTGCTAGTGAATCTCAGTGAGGGTTAAGACAAGGTAAGGAGTAGGAGTGAACAGATCTCAGTAGAAAAGAATAATTTGTACGTAAGGAATAATCAAGCAACAAGTGGATTAACAAAAATTGAAGGATTTGCAAAATGAGCAATTTATTCCATTTCAAAGGATTTTTAGACAAAGCATTCTCAAAGACGAGAGGTGGCCCTAAACTATACACAGTTTTATTTGGCCGGAACAAACAACATCTAAAAGAAATCTCGTCAGTCGCGGTTGTGGGGATTCAGTAGGTTGCGGTAGGCTCGCGCACTCAGGTAGGGACGTCCATTTCTATAGCGTCTCGCGGGGACCGCTAAAGGAAGTTCTTCCATGGCAGGGTATTGATCTCCTGGTCCTTCATCCTCGGATAGAACTTCATCATCGAGGTCCGATCCCATGTGGTTTTCTTCTTCTGCATTCTCTTCCATGGGATTTTCCCCCACTGGGTTTTCTTCCATCGGTTCTTCCTCGGGGTCTTCCTCTATCAGGTTCTCTTCAGGACCTACTTCTTCTTCGTCAGAATCAGCTATCATGCCAAACTCTGGGGCGGCTGCTCCTTCGTCCTCTGAATCATTGTTTTCGAAGTTGACCTGGGGACCGTTGATCTCATCGTCTGAATCCATCAGTGTGCGGTCTAAGGAAACGCATGACTGTGCATCCTCATCTAAATGCGGCGCTGCTCCAGGGTGGGCCATGGTCTGAAAGAAAAGAGTCATGATTAGACAATGGAATGAACAAGGAAAATGACTAAGTGTGCAAAGTATGGAAAGACATGCGGTGGCAGGAATTGAAAAATCAAGATTAAAATGTTATGCTACTGAATAGTATGAACAAGGGAATTGGCAAGAGAATGATACATATATTTCGATTCAAATTTTATTGCATTCAACTAAAATTTCAACGGATACAAGGTTTCAAACGGAAAGAAATATTCATAAAAGATGACCACATTATTACTGAAATTGGAAATCATAAAATTCTTCTTCGATTGTCAGAACGCTGCATCATCGTTACGCGAGTTGAATCCTGCGTTAGATCCGCCTTATGGTCGAAGTTCAAACTACGCGATGATCCTCAATTGGTAGAAGTGGGGAGTGTGGACGAGTTTCCTCCTTGTAGTTCTTTCCTTTCCGGGCAGCCGTTGATGAGATGTTTGTCGGAACCGCATATCAGACATTTCCCTTGGGCACGGCGACAATCCTTCTGAAGATGTCCTGGCCTCTTACAATATCCACAGCAAGGGTTCTTCTGATGCTTCTGTTGACGCTTCATCTTCTTCTCTTTTCTTCGTCTAATAGGGATCCCTTTATGATAGGAGACTTCCGCTGGGGTCCGACTCACCTGTCTTCTCAGCCCTTCAGCTAATAAGTCGTTTGTCCGCTCCTGGGCTTCCTTTAAACCTTGTAGTACACTAAGGATCTCAACATTCTGATTCTGGGGAGCGGATAAAGACGAAGAGTCGTTGGAAGACATGATCCTGAAACAACAATTTTGGGGATGATATAAGTCACAAGATATACGAATCAAAATGGATAGGACAAAGATTCAAAAATATCAGAGAAGCTGAATTTATTATAAGTGAGAATCAACTGTATGACTTTAAGTCACTTGATTTGAGTACGATAGTGCAATTGCAACCACGTAACCTTGTCAAGTCACCTGAAACCATAGCGAATGGATAGCTGAACACACGATATGAATATGGATCAAGAATGACAAGTTCACAATCTAGACCGAGTGATGTCTTAGATTGCCAAACCATACACGGAAAACTGCAATCCCAATCGATGCAAAACCTGGCTCTGATACCAACTAAACCATGTCACGCCCCGCTTCCCAAAATACGGAATACGAGGGGTAGACAAGGCCAGCCATGCTCCTACGGTCAAGGAAATGTCCTGCCGTAGTCACACTTCGGCTTCTAGTTTGTCATGGTAAACAGTAAATGATGCATAGGTAATGAGAAATGCAGTAACTGAAAGGAACAATGATATAAACTGACCTGAAGTGGAACAAACGAAAGTAACTCGGAGTAGCAAGTCAAGAAGTCTGTGAAGCACGTCTAGTTCTGATCCAAGCTAAATCTTCTCTTCGCACTGAGCATGCATACTCAGGTCGTCAGAGCGACACAATAGCAATATAATGTATATATAATCAAGTGGCAGTCCTAACAGTGATAATAGATATGAACAACAGTAAATCAATGACAGCATGAATATGAGTGTGCAGTAATCAATGCAGCGGAACAGTAAATCAGTATAACGATATGTCACGTATGCCACACAGTATATAAGGAATAAAAATGCCAGTATCCCTATCAGTCTCTAGGTCTCACTGTACAGGTCACTAAGCCTATCGTCAGTCCAAGTGTGAGAGTCAACCACTCGCGAGTGTCCTCCACCCAAGGGTAGAACCCAAGGGCAAGGGACCACGGGCCCAACATGTAACAAGAATATCACGGTGTATATATCACGTACCCTGTAAATCTCCATATAACTCCCTAAATATATAAGCCGGCATGGGACTCCCGAGATTCTGTTGAACTCACACTTAAACTACCCCACACCCCGTGGTCTACATCAAACGCTAACCATAACCCTAAATACTAATCGATCCGTGACAAGTCTGCGCGAGAACTGGAGGCAGGACCTCCATCAAGCACGTCCCGACTAATACCTAAGAAAAATGGCAGTGTCGGATGCCTTATCTGTGACACCCGTGCAAGCGCTTCCATAAGTGTCCCATACCACTTATAGTCACACGTACACGCATCCCACAGACGTCGACAATGCAATAAATAATAGGGTCACTGATTGTGTACAAGTACGTATCACTTTCACTTAATCACGGATACACGAACACTGACGTACTTGCCACAATCATCACTAAAATCTAACACTGGGTAAATGCACGATATCACTAGGTTATCACTACAATGATATGGGTATGATGTGATGCATGAACAGTATAAGAAGCACAATTAAGGTGTCATAAAAACAACAGTCTATCACTTGCACGATTTATCATGAAACATATGTATATAATTTAGCGAAATGATAAACAGGTAGTAATTAATATGTTCAGTTATCCATCCATAGAATTTTGTTTCAAGCCAATCGGGTTCCAGGATCATTAATTATAACCTTTTCATTTTAAGCGCCCGCGGCTGGAAATCCAATTTCAAAATCAGAAGTCCGTTTCGCAACGCATTTTGATCCCAGTTAGGATCAGATTTTAGCGACGCTACAGTTGAATGAATTCTAGGTTTTTCAGTAAAGTTTTCAACGCAACAAACGGATCTTCAATCGCGTCTGTATGTTAGGAGTTATAATCTGTTTAATATTAACATGTCAACTCTGATTCTGCTGGGACTGTTATGTGTCCCGATCTTCTAAATTACAAATTAAATATCAAACGGTAACGAAACAGAATGAAACCAATTGTGTTGTCTAGCTAACAGAGTTACCTATAATAAGCAGCAGAGTTACGCAACCTACGAGTTAAGGAGATCCTATGGTATCCATTACGGAACAGCAAACACGACTGGAGTCGCTCTGGACTGCAGTCCAGAGTCGCACTCCGATCCGAATATCGTCACAGTTTAAATACAGAAATGTCTGGAAACTGGTATAGGATTAAAGTTCGTCGAGTTATCTTCGATTTGAGCCCTCGAACGTACCATTCTAATATGTATATGATTTATGGTGAATTTAACAATTTTCAGATACAACAGGATTGCGGTTTTACGATTAAACTTGGGGGTAGTTGTTTTAGTCATTAACGATTACATCCTCCAACAAAATTCACACACTATGTTCACAGCCCTACGGGCCAGCCTACACCATTGAGTTCCGTCAAATTTGATAATGTTTTCCTAAGAGAACAAGGATCGAACAGTTACGGCACATAATAGTTTTAAACTTGTAACATTATAATTCATGTATTTAACGATTGTAACTTAGGTAAATAGCATGTAAGCAAGTAGAATACTTGCCTGGAGGTGCACGGCCGCGGCAATGGCACGATTGCGTCAGGAACGCAGCACAGGTTTGCTCTTGGAATCAGGTAGTTGCACGCACTCCGGTCAATCTCCGCACATCATTCTTCGCACTGCTTCGGGTTATTCCTTGTTTTTGTGTGAGGGGATAGAGGTGCTGAAACGGAGCAAGAGATCTTTAGAGTAACAGAGGAAGAAAGATTTAGAGAGAGAGAGAGAGAGTGGTTTAGAGAGTGAGAGGTTTAGAGAGAGAGAGAAATTGAGAGTGAGAGAGAGAGAAAGACAGAGAGAGAGAGAGGTTTAGAGAGAGAGAGAGAAATTGAGAGTGAGAGAGAGAGAAAGACAGAGAAAGAGAGAGGTTTAGAGAGAGAGAGAGAAATTGAGAGTGAGAGAGAGAAAGACAGAGAGAGAGATGCAGGGGAAGAGAGGGTAGTGAGAGAGGGAGAGATAGAGAGGTGATGACGACGACGACGTCGACGATGATAATGGGGTCGACGACGTGGTGCAGGGGGTGACGGCGGCGACAGTGCAGGGGGTGATGGGACGCAGAGAGCTCGTGCTCGGGTGTGCTTGGAAGGGGAAGGCGATGGCGGTGGCTCCGGTGGGTCGCGGTGGTGGCGGAGCTCGTCGGCGAGGGAGTGAACTGGAATGGAAGTCTTCGAGAGAAGAGAAATGTGGGTTGAGTGAGTCTGGAAGGGAGCAGGGAGGGGTAGAGAGGCGAGGACGCGCTGTCGTGGCGACGGGCACGGGGACGTGGCCGGCGTTGGGAACTCGGGAACGGGGTGAAGGAGGAAAGAGCGGGAGAAGTTGCGAGATGAGGGTTGAGGGAAAGGCGATGGGAGTGGGGGAGAGAGGAATGGAGACGAAGTCGTGCATCGAGGGCGGTAACACACGCGAGCGACGGGGCGCGAACGTGGGCGGAGGAAGCGGCGGAGATCGTGGATCGCGCGCGCGAGAGGGGAAGGAGCCGTTGGAGATTTAAATGGAAGATGCACAGTGATGGAGTCGGGTCGGGTGTGTGAGGACAAGGGCTTGGAGGGGAACGCGGAAGCGGGCCGGTGGGAATGGGCCGCAGAGAAAATAATTTCTCATAAGAATTTTGTGGGCTGAGGGGAAAAGAGTGGGCCGGGGTTAAAAAATCGAATAATAACAAAAACAAAAGAAAGAAAGGGGGCCGGGCCGAGGGTTAATATAATATGTAGAAATAATTGGAAAATTTAGGGGAGTGGGCTAGGCTGGAAAACTAAAGAAAGAAAAGAAGTGGCAATGGGCTGGGGGAGAGGGCTGAAATAAATTAAAGGTTTTAAAAGGATGTAAAGGAAATGAGGGCCAGGGAATAAAAGAAAAAGAATTAATTTAGGGAAAAGAAAGTGGGCTGGCTAAAGGTTTTGATTAATTTAGAGGGTGGGCTGGATAATATAAATATTAGGGAAAGGAAATTCTAGTTAGGTTTGGGGTTTAAAGAAGAGCTTATAATAATTAAATAATTTCTTAAATAAAACACTTAAAATTATAAGTAAAATAAAATGAAGTTTTAAAATAACAAAATACGGACTTGGTATAAAAAGGGCCGGGTGTTACATCATACTACCCTTACAAAAATTTCGTCCTCGAAATTTAAAAGAAACAGCTAGCTATACATAATAAGCGAAGGATTACCATATCGAAAACTAATACGTGTTGATTCATTTAAAACGGGTAGACCAAGTTCTGAAGGTACATACATATATAGAAGAGCCACATACAAAAGTTAGGCCTAAAAGTATAATACAGGAACACTAAAAGGGCAACTACAAATATACAAGAATATAGGTAACAATTAACGAATAATATTAATCAAAGTGTGCTCGGTAAACGTCGAAACCAAATGTGTGCGCGTCTAAATATATCATAATAGCAAACAGATATTAAATATAAGGCTCAACCACTTATAATAGTAATCATAGGCACAAATCCCCAAAATAAATTGACGACAATAAAGCAGTGAAAACTAGTCGGTAAGCTAAAACATTTTAGGAAAGGTATCGACAGAATAGGTTAAAAATAATTTAGAAAGCTTGTATAGTGAAATTAAGAAATATGGACCAAAAGTATGCGGTGTAAGGTTGCGCTACTGAAAAGAGAATACTAATAGTGTACTAAAAATACATGAAACAGGGTAATCAATAACACACTCTCTTCGATAAATTCAAAATACTGAAACTAGATTTTTGAATAACAGCGTCATTAAATATAATTAGGGTAATAGGAAGAACACCAATAGGTACGGGGCTAGATAGGGTAATGATTATAAGGAAGTGTGGCTCAATCAGAAGGTTGGAGTGTGGCGGCTTTTAGGCTGAAGATCAAGAAGATTGGGATCGAGTCAGTACCTGAAATAAGGGTGAGCAATAAAGGACTATAAGGAGAAAAATATATATGGGGAGGATATTGGTCGGTACAACAAATGAATCAAAAATTTTGAAAAGTTAATGAACTCGATATTTTATAAGAAAGGTCCTCCTCCCGGCAGGATCTCAAACGGGCGCAGACGAAGGATGAAGGGTGGACCTCAAAAATCGGGTGTGTTGCTAGTGAATCTCAGTGAGGGTTAAGACAAGGTAAGGAGTAGGAGTGAACAGATCTCAGTAGAAAAGAATAATTTGTACGTAAGGAATAATCAAGCAACAAGTGGATTAACAAAAATTGAAGGATTTGCAAAATGAGCAATTTATTCCATTTCAAAGGATTTTTAGACAAAGCATTCTCAAAGACGAGAGGTGGCCCTAAACTATACACAGTTTTATTTGGCCGGAACAAACAACATCTAAAAGAAATCTCGTCAGTCGCGGTTGTGGGGATTCAGTAGGTTGCGGTAGGCTCGCGCACTCAGGTAGGGACGTCCATTTCTATAGCGTCTCGCGGGGACCGCTAAAGGAAGTTCTTCCATGGCAGGGTATTGATCTCCTGGTCCTTCATCCTCGGATAGAACTTCATCATCGAGGTCCGATCCCATGTGGTTTTCTTCTTCTGCATTCTCTTCCATGGGATTTTCCCCCACTGGGTTTTCTTCCATCGGTTCTTCCTCGGGGTCTTCCTCTATCAGGTTCTCTTCAGGACCTACTTCTTCTTCGTCAGAATCAGCTATCATGCCAAACTCTGGGGTGGCTGCTCCTTCGTCCTCTGAATCATTGTTTTCGAAGTTGACCTGGGGACCGTTGATCTCATCGTCTGAATCCATCAGTGTGCGGTCTAAGGAAACGCATGACTGTGCATCCTCATCTAAATGCGGCGCTGCTCCAGGGTGGGCCATGGTCTGAAAGAAAAGAGTCATGATTAGACAATGGAATGAACAAGGAAAATGACTAAGTGTGCAAAGTATGGAAAGACATGCGGTGGCAGGAATTGAAAAATCAAGATTAAAATGTTATGCTACTGAATAGTATGAACAAGGGAATTGGCAAGAGAATGATACATATATTTCGATTCAAATTTTATTGCATTCAACTAAAATTTCAACGGATACAAGGTTTCAAACGGAAAGAAATATTCATAAAAGATGACCACATTATTACTGAAATTGGAAATCATAAAATTCTTCTTCGATTGTCAGAACGCTGCATCATCGTTACGCGAGTTGAATCCTGCGTTAGATCCGCCTTATGGTCGAAGTTCAAACTACGCGATGATCCTCAATTGGTAGAAGTGGGGAGTGTGGACGAGTTTCCTCCTTGTAGTTCTTTCCTTTCCGGGCAGCCGTTGATGAGATGTTTGTCGGAACCGCATATCAGACATTTCCCTTGGGCACGGCGACAATCCTTCTGAAGATGTCCTGGCCTCTTACAATATCCACAGCAAGGGTTCTTCTGATGCTTCTGTTGACGCTTCATCTTCTTCTCTTTTCTTCGTCTAATAGGGATCCCTTTATGATAGGAGACTTCCGCTGGGGTCCGACTCACCTGTCTTCTCAGCCCTTCAGCTAATAAGTCGTTTGTCCGCTCCTGGGCTTCCTTTAAACCTTGTAGTACACTAAGGATCTCAACATTCTGATTCTGGGGAGCGGATAAAGACGAAGAGTCGTTGGAAGACATGATCCTGAAACAACAATTTTGGGGATGATATAAGTCACAAGATATACGAATCAAAATGGATAGGACAAAGATTCAAAAATATCAGAGAAGCTGAATTTATTATAAGTGAGAATCAACTGTATGACTTTAAGTCACTTGATTTGAGTACGATAGTGCAATTGCAACCACGTAACCTTGTCAAGTCACCTGAAACCATAGCGAATGGATAGCTGAACACACGATATGAATATGGATCAAGAATGACAAGTTCACAATCTAGACCGAGTGATGTCTTAGATTGCCAAACCATACACGGAAAACTGCAATCCCAATCGATGCAAAACCTGGCTCTGATACCAACTAAACCATGTCACGCCCCGCTTCCCAAAATACGGAATACGAGGGGTAGACAAGGCCAGCCATGCTCCTACGGTCAAGGAAATGTCCTGCCGTAGTCACACTTCGGCTTCTAGTTTGTCATGGTAAACAGTAAATGATGCATAGGTAATGAGAAATGCAGTAACTGAAAGGAACAATGATATAAACTGACCTGAAGTGGAACAAACGAAAGTAACTCGGAGTAGCAAGTCAAGAAGTCTGTGAAGCACGTCTAGTTCTGATCCAAGCTAAATCTTCTCTTCGCACTGAGCATGCATACTCAGGTCGTCAGAGCGACACAATAGCAATATAATGTATATATAATCAAGTGGCAGTCCTAACAGTGATAATAGATATGAACAACAGTAAATCAATGACAGCATGAATATGAGTGTGCAGTAATCAATGCAGCGGAACAGTAAATCAGTATAACGATATGTCACGTATGCCACACAGTATATAAGGAATAAAAATGCCAGTATCCCTATCAGTCTCTAGGTCTCACTGTACAGGTCACTAAGCCTATCGTCAGTCCAAGTGTGAGAGTCAACCACTCGCGAGTGTCCTCCACCCAAGGGTAGAACCCAAGGGCAAGGGACCACGGGCCCAACATGTAACAAGAATATCACGGTGTATATATCACGTACCCTGTAAATCTCCATATAACTCCCTAAATATATAAGCCGGCATGGGACTCCCGAGATTCTGTTGAACTCACACTTAAACTACCCCACACCCCGTGGTCTACATCAAACGCTAACCATAACCCTAAATACTAATCGATCCGTGACAAGTCTGCGCGAGAACTGGAGGCAGGACCTCCATCAAGCACGTCCCGACTAATACCTAAGAAAAATGGCAGTGTCGGATGCCTTATCTGTGACACCCGTGCAAGCGCTTCCATAAGTGTCCCATACCACTTATAGTCACACGTACACGCATCCCACAGACGTCGACAATGCAATAAATAATAGGGTCACTGATTGTGTACAAGTACGTATCACTTTCACTTAATCACGGATACACGAACACTGACGTACTTGCCACAATCATCACTAAAATCTAACACTGGGTAAATGCACGATATCACTAGGTTATCACTACAATGATATGGGTATGATGTGATGCATGAACAGTATAAGAAGCACAATTAAGGTGTCATAAAAACAACAGTCTATCACTTGCACGATTTATCATGAAACATATGTATATAATTTAGCGAAATGATAAACAGGTAGTAATTAATATGTTCAGTTATCCATCCATAGAATTTTGTTTCAAGCCAATCGGGTTCCAGGATCATTAATTATAACCTTTTCATTTTAAGCGCCCGCGGCTGGAAATCCAATTTCAAAATCAGAAGTCCGTTTCGGAACGCATTTTGATCCCAGTTAGGATCAGATTTTAGCGACGCTACAGTTGAATGAATTCTAGGTTTTTCAGTAAAGTTTTCAACGCAACAAACGGATCTTCAATCGCGTCTGTATGTTAGGAGTTATAATCTGTTTAATATTAACATGTCAACTCTGATTCTGCTGGGACTGTTATGTGTCCCGATCTTCTAAATTACAAATTAAATATCAAACGGTAACGAAACAGAATGAAACCAATTGTGTTGTCTAGCTAACAGAGTTACCTATAATAAGCAGCAGAGTTACGCAACCTACGAGTTAAGGAGATCCTATGGTATCCATTACGGAACAGCAAACACGACTGGAGTCGCTCTGGACTGCAGTCCAGAGTCGCACTCCGATCCGAATATCGTCACAGTTTAAATACAGAAATGTCTGGAAACTGGTATAGGATTAAAGTTCGTCGAGTTATCTTCGATTTGAGCCCTCGAACGTACCATTCTAATATGTATATGATTTATGGTGAATTTAACAATTTTCAGATACAACAGGATTGCGGTTTTACGATTAAACTTGGGGGTAGTTGTTTTAGTCATTAACGATTACATCCTCCAACAAAATTCACACACTATGTTCACAGCCCTACGGGCCAGCCTACACCATTGAGTTCCGTCAAATTTGATAATGTTTTCCTAAGAGAACAAGGATCGAACAGTTACGGCACATAATAGTTTTAAACTTGTAACATTATAATTCATGTATTTAACGATTGTAACTTAGGTAAATAGCATGTAAGCAAGTAGAATACTTGCCTGGAGGTGCACGGCCGCGGCAATGGCACGATTGCGTCAGGAACGCAGCACAGGTTTGCTCTTGGAATCAGGTAGTTGCACGCACTCCGGTCAATCTCCGCACATCATTCTTCGCACTGCTTCGGGTTATTCCTTGTTTTTGTGTGAGGGGATAGAGGTGCTGAAACGGAGCAAGAGATCTTTAGAGTAACAGAGGAAGAAAGATTTAGAGAGAGAGAGAGAGAGTGGTTTAGAGAGTGAGAGGTTTAGAGAGAGAGAGAAATTGAGAGTGAGAGAGAGAGAAAGACAGAGAGAGAGAGAGGTTTAGAGAGAGAGAGAGAAATTGAGAGTGAGAGAGAGAGAAAGACAGAGAAAGAGAGAGGTTTAGAGAGAGAGAGAGAAATTGAGAGTGAGAGAGAGAAAGACAGAGAGAGAGATGCAGGGGAAGAGAGGGTAGTGAGAGAGGGAGAGATAGAGAGGTGATGACGACGACGACGTCGACGATGATAATGGGGTCGACGACGTGGTGCAGGGGGTGACGGCGGCGACAGTGCAGGGGGTGATGGGACGCAGAGAGCTCGTGCTCGGGTGTGCTTGGAAGGGGAAGGCGATGGCGGTGGCTCCGGTGGGTCGCGGTGGTGGCGGAGCTCGTCGGCGAGGGAGTGAACTGGAATGGAAGTCTTCGAGAGAAGAGAAATGTGGGTTGAGTGAGTCTGGAAGGGAGCAGGGAGGGGTAGAGAGGCGAGGACGCGCTGTCGTGGCGACGGGCACGGGGACGTGGCCGGCGTTGGGAACTCGGGAACGGGGTGAAGGAGGAAAGAGCGGGAGAAGTTGCGAGATGAGGGTTGAGGGAAAGGCGATGGGAGTGGGGGAGAGAGGAATGGAGACGAAGTCGTGCATCGAGGGCGGTAACACACGCGAGCGACGGGGCGCGAACGTGGGCGGAGGAAGCGGCGGAGATCGTGGATCGCGCGCGCGAGAGGGGAAGGAGCCGTTGGAGATTTAAATGGAAGATGCACAGTGATGGAGTCGGGTCGGGTGTGTGAGGACAAGGGCTTGGAGGGGAACGCGGAAGCGGGCCGGTGGGAATGGGCCGCAGAGAAAATAATTTCTCATAAGAATTTTGTGGGCTGAGGGGAAAAGAGTGGGCCGGGGTTAAAAAATCGAATAATAACAAAAACAAAAGAAAGAAAGGGGGCCGGGCCGAGGGTTAATATAATATGTAGAAATAATTGGAAAATTTAGGGGAGTGGGCTAGGCTGGAAAACTAAAGAAAGAAAAGAAGTGGCAATGGGCTGGGGGAGAGGGCTGAAATAAATTAAAGGTTTTAAAAGGATGTAAAGGAAATGAGGGCCAGGGAATAAAAGAAAAAGAATTAATTTAGGGAAAAGAAAGTGGGCTGGCTAAAGGTTTTGATTAATTTAGAGGGTGGGCTGGATAATATAAATATTAGGGAAAGGAAATTCTAGTTAGGTTTGGGGTTTAAAGAAGAGCTTATAATAATTAAATAATTTCTTAAATAAAACACTTAAAATTATAAGTAAAATAAAATGAAGTTTTAAAATAACAAAATACGGACTTGGTATAAAAAGGGCCGGGTGTTACATCATACTACCCTTACAAAAATTTCGTCCTCGAAATTTAAAAGAAACAGCTAGCTATACATAATAAGCGAAGGATTACCATATCGAAAACTAATACGTGTTGATTCATTTAAAACGGGTAGACCAAGTTCTGAAGGTACATACATATATAGAAGAGCCACATACAAAAGTTAGGCCTAAAAGTATAATACAGGAACACTAAAAGGGCAACTACAAATATACAAGAATATAGGTAACAATTAACGAATAATATTAATCAAAGTGTGCTCGGTAAACGTCGAAACCAAATGTGTGCGCGTCTAAATATATCATAATAGCAAACAGATATTAAATATAAGGCTCAACCACTTATAATAGTAATCATAGGCACAAATCCCCAAAATAAATTGACGACAATAAAGCAGTGAAAACTAGTCGGTAAGCTAAAACATTTTAGGAAAGGTATCGACAGAATAGGTTAAAAATAATTTAGAAAGCTTGTATAGTGAAATTAAGAAATATGGACCAAAAGTATGCGGTGTAAGGTTGCGCTACTGAAAAGAGAATACTAATAGTGTACTAAAAATACATGAAACAGGGTAATCAATAACACACTCTCTTCGATAAATTCAAAATACTGAAACTAGATTTTTGAATAACAGCGTCATTAAATATAATTAGGGTAATAGGAAGAACACCAATAGGTACGGGGCTAGATAGGGTAATGATTATAAGGAAGTGTGGCTCAATCAGAAGGTTGGAGTGTGGCGGCTTTTAGGCTGAAGATCAAGAAGATTGGGATCGAGTCAGTACCTGAAATAAGGGTGAGCAATAAAGGACTATAAGGAGAAAAATATATATGGGGAGGATATTGGTCGGTACAACAAATGAATCAAAAATTTTGAAAAGTTAATGAACTCGATATTTTATAAGAAAGGTCCTCCTCCCGGCAGGATCTCAAACGGGCGCAGACGAAGGATGAAGGGTGGACCTCAAAAATCGGGTGTGTTGCTAGTGAATCTCAGTGAGGGTTAAGACAAGGTAAGGAGTAGGAGTGAACAGATCTCAGTAGAAAAGAATAATTTGTACGTAAGGAATAATCAAGCAACAAGTGGATTAACAAAAATTGAAGGATTTGCAAAATGAGCAATTTATTCCATTTCAAAGGATTTTTAGACAAAGCATTCTCAAAGACGAGAGGTGGCCCTAAACTATACACAGTTTTATTTGGCCGGAACAAACAACATCTAAAAGAAATCTCGTCAGTCGCGGTTGTGGGGATTCAGTAGGTTGCGGTAGGCTCGCGCACTCAGGTAGGGACGTCCATTTCTATAGCGTCTCGCGGGGACCGCTAAAGGAAGTTCTTCCATGGCAGGGTATTGATCTCCTGGTCCTTCATCCTCGGATAGAACTTCATCATCGAGGTCCGATCCCATGTGGTTTTCTTCTTCTGCATTCTCTTCCATGGGATTTTCCCCCACTGGGTTTTCTTCCATCGGTTCTTCCTCGGGGTCTTCCTCTATCAGGTTCTCTTCAGGACCTACTTCTTCTTCGTCAGAATCAGCTATCATGCCAAACTCTGGGGCGGCTGCTCCTTCGTCCTCTGAATCATTGTTTTCGAAGTTGACCTGGGGACCGTTGATCTCATCGTCTAAATCCATCAGTGTGCGGTCTAAGGAAACGCATGACTGTGCATCCTCATCTAAATGCGGCGCTGCTCCAGGGTGGGCCATGGTCTGAAAGAAAAGAGTCATGATTAGACAATGGAATGAACAAGGAAAATGACTAAGTGTGCAAAGTATGGAAAGACATGCGGTGGCAGGAATTGAAAAATCAAGATTAAAATGTTATGCTACTGAATAGTATGAACAAGGGAATTGGCAAGAGAATGATACATATATTTCGATTCAAATTTTATTGCATTCAACTAAAATTTCAACGGATACAAGGTTTCAAACGGAAAGAAATATTCATAAAAGATGACCACATTATTACTGAAATTGGAAATCATAAAATTCTTCTTCGATTGTCAGAACGCTGCATCATCGTTACGCGAGTTGAATCCTGCGTTAGATCCGCCTTATGGTCGAAGTTCAAACTACGCGATGATCCTCAATTGGTAGAAGTGGGGAGTGTGGACGAGTTTCCTCCTTGTAGTTCTTTCCTTTCCGGGCAGCCGTTGATGAGATGTTTGTCGGAACCGCATATCAGACATTTCCCTTGGGCACGGCGACAATCCTTCTGAAGATGTCCTGGCCTCTTACAATATCCACAGCAAGGGTTCTTCTGATGCTTCTGTTGACGCTTCATCTTCTTCTCTTTTCTTCGTCTAATAGGGATCCCTTTATGATAGGAGACTTCCGCTGGGGTCCGACTCACCTGTCTTCTCAGCCCTTCAGCTAATAAGTCGTTTGTCCGCTCCTGGGCTTTCTTTAAACCTTGTAGTACACTAAGGATCTCAACATTCTGATTCTGGGGAGCGGATAAAGACGAAGAGTCGTTGGAAGACATGATCCTGAAACAACAATTTTGGGGATGATATAAGTCACAAGATATACGAATCAAAATGGATAGGACAAAGATTCAAAAATATCAGAGAAGCTGAATTTATTATAAGTGAGAATCAACTGTATGACTTTAAGTCACTTGATTTGAGTACGATAGTGCAATTGCAACCACGTAACCTTGTCAAGTCACCTGAAACCATAGCGAATGGATAGCTGAACACACGATATGAATATGGATCAAGAATGACAAGTTCACAATCTAGACCGAGTGATGTCTTAGATTGCCAAACCATACACGGAAAACTGCAATCCCAATTGATGCAAAACCTGGCTCTGATACCAACTAAACCATGTCACGCCCCGCTTCCCAAAATACGGAATACGAGGGGTAGACAAGGCCAGCCATGCTCCTACGGTCAAGGAAATGTCCTGCCGTAGTCACACTTCGGCTTCTAGTTTGTCATGGTAAACAGTAAATGATGCATAGGTAATGAGAAATGCAGTAACTGAAAGGAACAATGATATAAACTGACCTGAAGTGGAACAAACGAAAGTAACTCGGAGTAGCAAGTCAAGAAGTCTGTGAAGCACGTCTAGTTCTGATCCAAGCTAAATCTTCTCTTCGCACTGAGCATGCATACTCAGGTCGTCAGAGCGACACAATAGCAATATAATGTATATATAATCAAGTGGCAGTCCTAACAGTGATAATAGATATGAACAACAGTAAATCAATGACAGCATGAATATGAGTGTGCAGTAATCAATGCAGCGGAACAGTAAATCAGTATAACGATATGTCACGTATGCCACACAGTATATAAGGAATAAAAATGCCAGTATCCCTATCAGTCTCTAGGTCTCACTGTACAGGTCACTAAGCCTATCGTCAGTCCAAGTGTGAGAGTCAACCACTCGCGAGTGTCCTCCACCCAAGGGTAGAACCCAAGGGCAAGGGACCACGGGCCCAACATGTAACAAGAATATCACGGTGTATATATCACGTACCCTGTAAATCTCCATATAACTCCCTAAATATATAAGCCGGCATGGGACTCCCGAGATTCTGTTGAACTCACACTTAAACTACCCCACACCCCGTGGTCTACATCAAACGCTAACCATAACCCTAAATACTAATCGATCCGTGACAAGTCTGCGCGAGAACTGGAGGCAGGACCTCCATCAAGCACGTCCCGACTAATACCTAAGACAAATGGCAGTGTCGGATGCCTTATCTGTGACACCCGTGCAAGCGCTTCCATAAGTGTCCCATACCACTTATAGTCACACGTACACGCATCCCACAGACGTCGACAATGCAATAAATAATAGGGTCACTGATTGTGTACAAGTACGTATCACTTTCACTTAATCACGGATACACGAACACTGACGTACTTGCCACAATCATCACTAAAATCTAACACTGGGTAAATGCACGATATCACTAGGTTATCACTACAATAATATGGGTATGATGTGATGCATGAACAGTATAAGAAGCACAATTAAGGTGTCATAAAAACAACAGTCTATCACTTGCACGATTTATCATGAAACATATGTATATAATTTAGCGAAACGATAAACAGGTAGTAATTAATATGTTCAGTTATCCATCCATAGAATTTTGTTTCAAGCCAATCGGGTTCCAGGATCATTAATTATAACCTTTTCATTTTAAGCGCCCGCGGCTGGAAATCCAATTTCAAAATCAGAAGTCCGTTTCGCAACGCATTTTGATCCCAGTTAGGATCAGATTTTAGCGACGCTACAGTTGAATGAATTCTAGGGTTTTCAGTAAAGTTTTCAACGCAACAAACGGATCTTAAATCGCATCTGTACGTTAGGAGTTATAATCTGTTTAACATTAACATGTCAACTCTGATTCTGCTGGGACTGTTATGTGTCCCGATCTTCTAAATTACAAATTAAATATCAAACGGTAACGAAACAGAATGAAACCAATTGTGTTGTCTAGCTAACAGAGTTACCTATAATAAGCAGTGGAGTTCCGCAATCTACGAGTTAAGGAGATCCTATGGTATCCATTACGGAACAGCAAACACGACTGGAGTCGCTCTGGACTGCAGTCCAGAGTCGCACTCCGATCCGAATATCGTCACAGTTTAAATACAGAAATATCTGGAAACTGGTAAAGGATTAAAGTTCGTTGAGTTATCTTCGATTTGAGCCCTCGAACGTACCATTCTAATATGTATATGATTTATGGTGAATTTAACAATTTTCAGATACAACAGAATTGCGGTTTTACGATTAAACTTGGGGGTAGTTGTTTTAGTCATTATCGATTACATCATCCAACAAAATTCACACACTATGTTCACAGCCCTACGGGCCAGCCTACACCATTGAGTTCCGTCAAATTTGATAATGTTTTCCTAAGGGAACAAGGATCGAACAGTTACGGCACATAATAGTTTTAAACTTGTAACATTATAATTCATGTATTTAACGATTGTAACTTAGGTAAATAGCATGTAAGCAAGTAGAATACTTGCCTGGAGGTGCACGGCCGCGGCAATGGCACGATTGCGTCACGAACGCAGCACAGGTTTGCTCTTGGAATCAGGTAGTTGCACGCACTCCGGTCAATCTCCGCACATCATTCTTCGCACTGCTTCGGGTTATTCCTTGTTTTTGTGTGAGGGGATAGAGGTGCTGAAACGGAGCAAGAGATCTTTAGAGTAACAGAGGAAGAAAGATTTAGAGAGAGAGAGAGAGTGGTTTAGAGAGTGAGAGGTTTAGAGAGAGAGAGAAATTGAGAGTGAGAGAGAGAGAAAGACAGAGAGAGAGAGAGGTTTAGAGAGAGAGAGAAATTGAGAGTGAGAGAGAGAGAAAGACAGAGAAAGAGAGAGGTTTAGAGAGAGAGAGAGAAATTGAGAGTGAGAGAGAGAAAGACAGAGAGAGAGATGCAGGGGAAGAGAGGGTAGTGAGAGAGGGAGAGATAGAGAGGTGATGACGACGACGACGTCGACGATGATAATGGGGTCGACGACGTGGTGCAGGGGGTGACGGCGGCGACAGTGCAGGGGGTGAAGGGACGCAGAGAGCTCGTGCTCGGGTGTGCTTGGAAGGGGAAGGCGATGGCGGTGGCTCCGGTGGGTCGCGGTGGTGGCGGAGCTCGTCGGCGAGGGAGTGAACTGGAATGGAAGTCTTCGAGAGAAGAGAAATGTGGGTTGAGTGAGTCTGGAAGGGAGCAGGGAGGGGTAGAGAGGCGAGGACGCGCTGTCGTGGCGACGGGCACGGGGACGTGGCCGGCGTTGGGAACTCGGGAACGGGGTGAAGGAGGAAAGAGCGGGAGAAGTTGCGAGATGAGGGTTGAGGGAAAGGCGATGGGAGTGGGGGAGAGAGGAATGGAGACGAGGTCGTGCGTCGAGGGCGGTAACGCACGCGAGCGACGGGGCGCGAACGTGGGCGGAGGAAGCGGCGGAGATCGTGGATCGCGCGCGCGAGAGGGGAAGGTGCCGTTGGAGATTTAAATGGAAGATGCACAGTGATGGAGTCGGGACGGGTGTGTGAGGACAAGGGCTTGGAGGGGAACGCGAAAGCGGGCCAGTGGGAATGGGCCGCAGAGAAAATAATTTCTCATAAGAATTTTGTGGGCTGAGGGGAAAAGAGTGGGCCGGGGTTAAAAAATCGAATAATAACAAAAACAAAAGAAAGAAAGGGGGCCGGGCCGAGGGTTAATATAATATGTAGAAATAATTGGAAAATTTAGGGGAGTGGGCTAGGCTGGAAAACTAAAGAAAGAAAAGAAGTGGCAATAGGCTGGGGGAGAGGGCTGAAATAAATTAAAGGTTTTAAAAGGATGTAAAGGAAATGAGGGCCAGGGAATAAAAGAAAAAGAATTAATTTGGGGAAAAGAAAGTGGGCTGGCTAAAGGTTTTGATTAATTTAGAGGGTGGGCTGGATAATATAAATATTAGGGAAAGGAAATTCTAGTTAGGTTTGGGGTTTAAAGAAGAGCTTATAATAATTAAATAATTTCTTAAATAAAACACTTAAAATTATAAGTAAAATAAAATGAAGTTTTAAAATAACAAAATACGGACTTGGTATAAAAAGGGCCGGGTGTTACAATTGAGTTATATCGATGATTCATCAAATTGATTTCAAAGATTTGAGAGTAGTTAATCCAATAGACCAGTTTAGATTACTCACTGTACACTACCTTTCACCGCCCTGATTTATATTGCTGTTACACCTGCTTTACCATTTATGATTATACTTGCATGTCTTGCTACCTTGTTTATATTTTATTGCTTGATGTTATGACGCGCTGACGTCTGGGTTTTGCATGGCCCAGATTCCCTACCTTGTTGCAGACTGATCAGGAGGATTGCCGCTGTTAGACCGAGCGGTGAAAATCCTGTTGGTGTGCAGTTTTACTTTCCAGGTGTTCCATTTATTGTATCTTTTGCTTCTGCACGTTATCATTTCTTGACTCAGTTATTCTGGCTCATGGACATGTACTAGATAGTTTAGTTTGCTTTCCTGTTCTTGATATCTCTACAGCCGTAATGTGACTGTGGAAGGATTTTTCTATCCACAGGTAGCATGGTTGGCTATATCACGTGCCCATCTTAGCATACTCTGGGAAGCGGGGCGTGACAGATGGACACACATTCTTTGATATCCTCATATTTACCTGCATATGTTTTTTGATATTTACATGCAGGAGTTGTTGTGTCAGTGGTTGACACGTGGACGAGATCCACTTGCATACATGCATTGATTTTATTGTTGGACGAGATCCACTTGCATACATGCATTGATTCATTGTTGGATGATATACACTTGCCGTTAGGCATTTATCTTGTGTTAGCACATATACAGATTTGGTCACCCTAGATATCATAGTATTACCTTTATGATATAGTTGACCTAGGAATCGTTGTTTATTTCGATTTCTACCTGTTGATGTTTTCTACTCACGAGTTGGCAACTCACCCCTGTTGTGCCTCATTTCTTGCAGGTTGTCCGCTCGGATCAGTAGCGGCATTGCTGGCACACAGCTTACTTTCGGGTGTTTTGCTTTGGTAGGTGGTACATGTTGCATCGTGCCCCTCTTGTACTTGTTATTCATATTGTATCTAGTTACTCCATCAAATCAGAAACTAGAAATTGTATATGTTGTAAACTTAGAAGACTTGTAGTTGCGAGACATGACCGATGGGTTTATGTTCGCTTGTGGGGTTGATGTAACACCCGAGTTCATTTGTACCAATTCCAGTTTCCATATTTACTTATCTATGGTATTTCTTGATTTAGCGTGTTTGGGTGCGAATGGTATTTTACATATTATTTCGCATTCGACCCGACCCACTTGCTTAAACCATGTTAACTTTTATTTATAAATTACCTTAACTTGTTGCGTGAACTAGTGTATCTCATAACTTAGTATTTACTGGCATTTTATCTAGTATCGCATCCGTTGCATAAAACAATTTAAGTCTTTTAAAATGAATTAAAATTACTTGACATGTCCTGCTTGATACCCCTAACCCTGTGGTAGCATCCTTACATCGTGTTCTCGTCCCGTTCAGTGGAACGGGCGTGTTGGACGGCTACGCGCACGGGCGTGCGTCCATTCTTAGGGGGTATGCTTTTCCTTCGCAAAATCCTTCATTTTGATTTTTTGAACTTGCTAATAATTTTCATATTACAAATCCAAAATTTTGGACCCGACCCGGGCGTTTTTCTGAATTATTTTACATCCCGC
The DNA here is from genome assembly GCA_030015575.1 of Agapanthus africanus. Classification (NCBI taxonomy): domain Eukaryota; kingdom Viridiplantae; phylum Streptophyta; class Magnoliopsida; order Asparagales; family Amaryllidaceae; genus Agapanthus; species Agapanthus africanus. Next base: position 762,279,859 of record JASDDO010000022.1, on the reverse strand, counting down.
CAAAATTCTATTGTTTAAATTTTAAATTTCTAACTTCTAAATATTTTTCAGTCTTTAAGATTTCCTTAAACTAAATTTTAAATCTTTTAAAAGCTTCTTTAACTGCATTGCATCTCTCCCTGTAGTACATGTTTTACTACAGCCAATCAAAACCCTTCGTTTTTCCTTCCCCGGCCAATAAAATCGTTCGTTAAAAGATTACCAAAATCTTTTCTAAATTTTGCCTAACAAATCCTTTTCTGTGAACCAATCATAGCGTTCCCTTGTGCACATGTGCCCCACGAGCTTTCCCTCAGCCTTTCTCTTTCCCTCTCTCTTTTCCCTCACCCGCTAGCAAACAATCCTCTCTCTCCTTCTCTTTCTCTCTCCTCTCGCTTCTCTCTTCCTCTCTCCTCTCGCGCCTCTCTCTCTCTCCTCTCGCGGTGAGAAAGAGTCGCGTCACCCCCCCATACGGCTACCGTCACCTCCCTCTATCTCTTCTTCTTCTCTTCTTCAAAAGTCAGAGCGCCCACGAGAACCCTAGCCGCCTCTTGCTTCCTCGACATCTCCTCGATCTCGTCACCACCTCCATCCCACCTCCTCCTCCTCCTCATCGTCGTCGCCATCTTCTTCTTCCTTCTCTTTTCCCCTAGCCTGCACCTTACAGGACCCCTGCGGCCAGAACCCATCATCATACTCGCCTCCTTCGCCGCCGATCTCATCGTCGTCGCCAACATCTCCTTCTCTCATCTTCTCTATCATCTCTGTCTTCCTCTCTTCCCCTCGTCCTCTCTCTCCTCTCCCATCATCGGACCCCCCTGCACACCCGACCTCCGGCACCCACAGCGACGAGAACCCATCACCCTGCACGCCTCGTCGCCGGCAATCCCTCAACCTCACCGTCACCACCCATTCTCTTCTTCTCCTCTTCTTCTTTCCCTTCCCCTTCCTCTCTTCTCTCCTTTCCTTAAACCACATACACCAGAACCTTACCTTGCACCCTGCACACTCGCCGGCAGCCCACCTCCGGCGACCCCGACAGCGCCAGCACCTCGTCTCCCTGACCCCTTGGCGACTTCTGTACACAAACCAGTGAGCACTCCCTTCTTCTTCCTCTTCTTCTTTTTCTTGCTCTTTTCTTTATTCTGAAGAATTTGTTTTCCAGCGATCCCCAGAATACGGTCGTGCCATCGACGATCCCGACGACCCAGCGAGCGTACCTGACCCGCGTGTTTCCATCGTTCGTCGTTTGGGTTCTCTCCGTGTACCGTGCGCACATCGCGACGTTTTCCGCCGACGTGAGACGTTCCGTATTCCCGTTCCTGATCCGATCAAGGCAAGTGAAACTTGCTACATGCTATAATGAACTATTCATATGCTAAATTACTTATTTCCTGTTAAATCTCTAGTTAGAATTGAAAGAAATGGATTTCAAGTTAACCGTGTAAAGTTCCGTTATACATTTCATGATTCTAAACGTGAAACTTAATCTTGCATCTAATTATTTACATCTAACAATCACCTGTACATGATAGATCACATTGTTTATTGCTGTGATACTTTTTTCCAGTTTAGCCTATCAGACATCCATGTGCAACTTTTACCGGTCTAATTACAACTGCATTCATTAAACAGATTATACATGTCGTCGCATCCATGAATCACTCAATATTTATTAACCTGTTTTCAGCATTTACATCTACCATACTGTATTCACATTATGCTGACATTGTCTGTTAAACACAATTGATAACTGTACAGCTAAATAAATAAAATCTGCTTATTGCTTCTCACTGCTTAGATCATGTTGTTGATAACCATGCTTGATTATTATAACCCTGATTATGCTAGCTGATTATGAGCACACCCATGATATCGTTTACACCTTGACATGACTTGCTACATACATATTGATTGACCCGACATGGTACCGTACACTACTTGACCTGACCTGATGTACCATGACTTGACCCGTTACCTGATCTCGTGTCTAATGCCAACAAACCTGACATGTAGACCTCACGGACCGTTCCTGCTGTCTATCCAGACAAACCTGCTCTTACCTGATCCTGTGTTTGCATTAGTTCTTGATTACTGAATACCTGACTTGAACACTTATAAGTTGGGGGTATGGGGAAATCAATGGTGGAACCTGACTTGTAACTCAACAGTTCGATACCTGTTCTGATCAGTCTTACGGGCTAGGCCAGCCCCGGAGTGATGATGCTGACATCACTCGTCTGTACCTGCTACCTTTTACTGCCTAGCGGCACGTCTCGGTTTCAGCCCGAGAGTCTGTAGACCGTGGTCTCGGGCATGCACGGGATACTATTGAGTTACATCGATGATTCATCAGATTGATTTCAAAGACTTTAGAATAGATAACCCAATAGAACAGCTTAGTTTACTCACTGCACACTACCCTTCACTGCTATGATTTACCTTACTGTTACACCTGCTTTTCATTCATGATTATATTTGCATTGCCTGTTACCCTGTTTATATTTATTGCTTGATGCTATGACGCGCTGACGTCTGGGTTTTGCATGGCCCAGATCCTTCTACCTCTGTTGTAGACTGTTCAGGAGTATTACCGCTGTTAGACCGAGCGGTGAGGTTCCTGTCGGTATGTAGTTTCACTTCCAGGTGTTCCATTTATCGTATCTTTTGCTTCTGCATATTATCATTTCTTGACTCATTTATTCTGGCTCATGGACATGTACTAGATAGTTTAGTTTACTTTCCTGTTCTTGATATCCCTACAGCCGTAATGTGACTGTGGAAGGATTTTTCCCTATCCACAGGTAGCATGGTTGGTTATGTCACGTGCCTACCTTAGCGTACTCTGGGAAGCGGGGCGTGACATGGTTCTTTTGGTATCAGAAAGATAGGTTAGCCGGGTTGATTCTTTTGTAGTTGGGTATTGTACCCAATACACGAATCAGAACACCCGTGTTTAGGAAACATGTCCTGCCACCTTGCCGTTTTACCGTTTTTGAATCAAGTTCTTCCTGATTATATCTTTTACGATGTGCAAACTTCCTTTGCATATCGACCCGAAAACCTGATTCCTTGTTATCTCTAAGACTTGGGCGACTTGGGTGGAGTTATGTAATTGTGCCCATGAACTGCAGCATGGTTACAATGCGGTACTCTATTTAAGTAACTTGGAGTCATGGTCTTGATTCACTTCCATGTTCCATGATCGTTGTACTACCTTGTCCCTCTCGGTTTCATTGCTTACCAGTTATTGTTTCGTCGCCATCTTGAATCATGTCTACCATGGTTAACCCTCTTCAGTATCTTGACTTCGGATGAAGTCACCTTGGTATCTTACTCGTTCTTGTTTTTCCTCGCATTAGGATTATTCCATCCTGGTGCATTTCCTTGTTTGTTGTTGTCTTGGAAATGGGATTTCGCGGCATTTTTCACGCTCATATTGATTGTAAGGAAGTGAAGTGATTCTCCAGATTCCCGGACAATCGGAAGTTGTTTTGCTAGAGGAAGCAGTTCTGTCAGGCCAGTCGAGTTTAGGACTAGGCCAACAAACAGTGTTCCTTCGTCGATGGAAGTTATTAAGGAAGAAGCGCCAGCTATAGTTCGAGGATTCATGGACGTGTTCGAAGACATCTCGGGTTTATTGCCAAAACGAGATGTGGAGGATGCGATTGATCTTGTTTCTGGTGCAGCGCCAATCTTAAAGGCGTATTATCCAATGGCACCAGTAGAGTTGGAAGAAGTCAGGAGGCGGGTTGCTGAATTACTTGAGAAGGATTGGATTCGCAGCAGTAACTCACCTTGGGGAGCTCCAGTTCTTCTGGTAAAGGAAATGATGTCACAAGGAGGATGTGCAACGATTGTCGAGAATTAAACCGGGTGACTATTAAGAACAAATACTCGATCCCTCGCATTGGTGAATTGTTGGAGCAGCTTAGTGGCGCGAGGGTATTCTCGAAGCTGGATTGCGGTTCGATGTCATCATGTCCGAGTTAAATCAGAAAATATTTGCTATACTGCGTTCCGAACTCAGTATGGACATTACGAGTATTAGTGATGCCCTTCGGAGTAACGAATACCCTGGCAATATTTATGGACTTGATGAACTGAATCTGTTCACCATTCTTGGACCAGTTTTAGTAGTGGTGTTCATTAAAGATATTCTGGTCTACTCGAGGAGTATTGAAGAGCATGAGGCACCCTTGAAGATCGCACTGCAGACATTGATTGCAGAGATGAGCAAGTGCGAGTTTGGTTTGAAGAAGTAAAGTTTTGGGGCATATCTGTCACGCCCCACTTCCAATACAGAGAGTATTGTCCGCTTTGGCCGAAACCGCACGATTTTTCCTTTTAGAGCGAACCGGACCCTACCAGGGGCCACTTCCCAGGAGGTCACCCATCCCAAGACTTCCCTGGCCCGAGCACGCTTAACTACGGAGTTCTCAAGCTCCTGTAGTTCCGGTTCACTTAAAAGGCGCCTCTGTATTGAAGAGTGGTATCATTCCATTTATAGTACAGATCTGCCCCCTTTCGGAATGTATTCCGAAGAGTCTCCATTGTTCTACAGTGGGTTCCACGGACTCAAGAGGTGGCCCCCACGGATTCAAGAGGTGGCCCCCGCCCACTTAACACGACACTTGGCGTGGCACTTTGTTCCGTGTGGCACTTTGCTCCGTGAGCAAGAACCGGGTCCCGACATTCTCCCCACCTTTGAACAATGGTTCGTCCTCGAACCACAGACCTACTATTGAGGAACTAGCTCTGATACCATTCTGTCACGCCCCACTTCCAATACAGAGAGTATTGTCCGCTTTGGTCGAAACCGCACGATTTTTCCTTTTAGAGCGAACCGGACCCGACCAGGGGCCACTTCCCAGGAGGTCACCCATCCCAAGACTTCCCTGGCCCGAGCACGCTTAACTACGGAGTTCTCAAGCTCCTGTAGTTCCGGTTCACTTAAAAGGCGCCTCTGTATTGAAGAGTGGTATCATTCCATTTATAGTACAGATCTGCCCCCTTTCGGAATGTATTCCGAAGAGTCTCCATTGTTCTACAGTGGGTCCCACGGACTCAAGAGGTGGCCCCCACGGATTCAAGAGGTGGCCCCCGCCCACTTAACACGACACTTGGCGTGGCACTTTGTTCCGTGTGGCACTTTGCTCCGTGAGCAAGAACCGGGTCCCGACAATATCGTAGCTGGAGATGGAATCGCCGTTTATCCAGGGAAGATTGCAGCAGTTCAAGATTGGCCGATTCTGAAGAACGTTGTAGAGATCAGAAGTTTTCTTGGACTTGCAGGATACATAGAAGGTTGGTGGAGAAGTTCGCTCGTTTGGCTGAGCCTTGACCAAGCTTACGTGCAAGGAAGTACCATTTATGTGGATGGATAAGTGTGTGTCAGTTTTTGAGGCGTTGAAGCAGAGATTGATAACCGCTCTTATTTTGACCATACCAGACAGTTCCGGAGAATTGGTGATTCATAGCGACGTATCTGGGAAAAGGATTTGGATGTGGTTGATGCAGCATGGGAAGGTTGTAGCTTACGCGTCGAGACAGCTGAAGACCCATGGGAAGAATTGCCCAACTTATGGATTGGAAGCTAGCAGCTGTGAATTTTTTTCGCTTGAAAATTTGGAGACACTACTTATTGGGTGAAAGGGTCGAAATATTCACCGATCATAAAAGCCTAAAGAACGTGTTCGCTCAGAAGGAGCTAATTGTAAGGCAGCGTAGATGGTTGGAGCTGATGGCTGACTACGATCTTGATCTTAAGTACCATCCGGGGAAGTTAGGGTTGTAACCGGATGCGCTTAGTCGGTTACCAGCAATTCGGATGTTGACTACACAAAAGGGGAACTTACCGAAGACTTTCGAAGATTCAATTTGGAGGGTGTGCTACCGCATTATTAGGGGACAGTTGATGCGACATCAAGTACAGCCGTCGTTGATCGGAAGATTTTTTTTAGAACAGCGGAATTGCAGGACCCAAGATTTCGGAAGTTTCGAGAACAGGTTGATGTTGGACTTCGAACGGGCTTAGTGGTTCATGAAGATCGTTCGTTGTGATAGTTGTTTGTGTGCGCCAATGGAGGTATTCGCGAAGAAATTATGAAGAAGGCACACAGTTCCGCATATCCCGTACATCCAGGAGGCATGAAGATGTACCGAGATCTACGACATCAATTCTGGTGGAAAGGCGCAAAATGGGAGCTTGCTCGCTTTATAGCGAAGTGCTTGGTGTGTCAGCAAGTTAAGGCTGAACATCAAAGAGGGTTGCAGGTTTATTGCAACCACTTCTGATTCCTCAATGGAAATGTAAACATATAACCATGGATTTCATGGCGGCTCTACTGTGGATTTCGAAAGGCAACAATGCAGTTTGGGTGATCGTGGATCGATTGACCAGGGCAGCTCATTTCATCCCATTCCGAGTTGGTCAATCAACAGAAACTTTGGCGGAGCGGTACATGCCGGAAATTGTAAGATTGCATGGAGTACCGGGGAGCATCATGTCCGACCGTGACACTCGTTTCTTAGCACACTTTTGGAGGAGCTTACAGAGAAATTTGGGGACTCGATTGAAGTTTAGCACAGATTATCGCCCTCTAACAGATGGCCAGTCGGAGAATACGATCCACATTACCGAAGACATGTTGAGATCTTGCATGTTAGACTTCAAGGGTTCATGGGGGGATTATCTACACTTGGTGGAGTTTTCTTACAACAACAGTTTCCAGGCGACTTTTGGATGGCTCCATTCGAAGCTTTACGTAGCCGCAGGTGTCGTTCACCTGTTTGTTGGGACGATGTTGGTGAACGAAGTTTGTTGGGACCAGATTGGGTGGTGCAGACAGTTGAGAAGGTTTATACTATCCGGAATCTTATGAAAGCAGCACAAGACCGATAAAAGAGTTGGACAGTTACATCGAGAAGATCTCTAGAGTTCGCTGTTGGTGGTTAGTATTCTTGAAGATGTCATCGACTAGAGGGGTAATCCGTTACAGAAGTCGAGGAAAGTTTAGTCCCCGATTCGTTGGACCTTTTCAGATTTTTGGGGCGTATTGGAGAAGTGACGCATCGTTTGGTGTTACCGCAAGGTTTGGAGAATGTTCATGATGAGTTTCTTGTATCTCAACCCCGTAGGTATGCTCGAGAGGAAATACATATATTGGATCTTTCGGAGATGACTGTCCGAGAAGATTTAACCTTTGAGAAGCGACCGATGTCAAATGTGGATCGAAGGGAAAAGGTTCTTAAGAACGAGGTTATCACTGTTGTACTTGTTCCTTGAAGTAATCGCTCACATGGAGAATCAACTTGGGAACGAGAAGATGAAGTCCGGCAGAAGATTTCCCATCTATCTTGTAGGTTCTTGTTTGATTATCCTTTCTTGTTCTTGGAATTTCAAGGACGAAATTCTTTTGTAGTTGGGTATAATGTAACACCCGAGTTCATTTGTACCAATTCCAGTTTCCATATTTACTTATCTATGGTATTTCTTGATTTAGCGTGTTTGGATGCGAATGGTATTTTACATATTATTTCGCATTCGACCCGACCCGCTTGCTTAAACCCGGTTAACTTTTATTTATAAATTACCTTAACTTGTTGCGTGAACTAGTGCATCTCATAACTTAGTATTTACCGGCATTTTATCTAGTAACGCATCTGTTGCATATAACAATTTAAGTCTTTTAAAATGAATTAAAATTACTTGACATGTCCTGCTTGATACCCCTAACCCTGTGGTAGCATCCTTACATCGTGTTCTCGTCCCATTCAGTGGAACGGGCGTGTTGGACGGCTACGCGCACGGGCGTGCGTCCATTCTTAGGAGGTATGCTTTTCCTTCGCAAAATCCTTCATTTTGATTTTTTGAACTTGCTAATAATTTTCATATTACAAATCCAAAATTTTGGACCCGACCCGGGCGTTTTTCTGAGTTATTTTACATCCCGCCAAAATTCTATTGTTTAAATTTTAAATTTTTAACTTCTAAATATTTTTCAGTCTTTAAGATTTCCTTAAACTAAATTTTAAATCTTTTAAAAGCTTCTTTAACTGCATTGCCTCTCTCCCTGTACATGTTTTACTACAGCCAATCAAAACCCTTCGTTTTTCCTTCCCCGGCCAATAAAATCGTTCGTTAAAAGATTAACAAAATCTTTTCCAAATTTTGCCTAACAAATCCTTTTCTGTGAACCAATCAGAGTGTTCCCTTGTGCACATGTGCCCCACGAGCTTTCCCTCAGCCTTTCTCTTTCCCTCTCTCTTTTCCCTCACCCGCTAGCAAACAATCCTCTCTCTCCTTCTCTTTCTCTCTCCTCTCGCTTCTCTCTTCCTCTCTCCTCTCGTGCCTCTCTCTCTCTCTCTCCTCTCGCGGTGAGAAAGAGTCGCGTCACCCCCCCATACTGCTACCGTCACCTCCCTCTATCTCTTCTTCTTCTTCTCTTCTTCGAAAGCCAGAGCGCCCACGAGAACCCTAGCCGCCTCTTGCTTCCTCGACATCTTCTCGATCTCGTCACCACCTCCATCCCACCTCCTCCTCCTCCTCCTCCTCGTCGCCATCTTCTTCTTCCTTCTCTTTTCCCCTAGCCTGCACCTCACAGGACCCCTGCGGCCAGAACCCATCATCATACTCGCCTCCTTCGCCGCCGATCTCATCGTCGTCGCCAACATCTCCTTCTCTCATCTTCTCTATCATCCTGTCTTCCTCTCTTCCCCTCGTCCTCTCTCTCCTCTCCCATCATCGGACCCCCCTGCACACCCGACCTTCGGCACCCACCGCGACGATAACCCATCACCCTGCACGCCTCGTCGCCGGCAATCCCTCAACCTCACCATCACCACCCATTCTCTTCTTCTCCTCTTCTTCTTTCCCTTCCCCTTCCTCTCTTCTCTCCTTTCCTTAAACCACATACACCAGAACCTTACCTTACACCCTGCACACTCGCCGGCAGCCCACCTCCGGCGACCCCGACAGCGCCAGCACCTCGTCTCCCTGAACCCTTGGCGACTTCTGTACACAAACCAGTGAGCACTCCCTTCTTCTTCCTCTTCTTCTTTTTCTTGCTCTTTTCTTTATTCTGAAGAATTTGTTTTCCAACGATCGCCGGAATACGGTCGTGCCATCGACGATCTCGACGACCCAGCGAGCGTACCTGACCCGCATGTTTCCATCGTTCGTCGTTTGGGTTCTCTCCGTGTACCGTGCGCACATCGCGACGTTTTCCGCCGACGTGAGACGTTCCGTATTCCCGTTCCTGATCCGATCAAGGCAAGTGAAACTTGCTACATGCTATAATGAACTATTCATATGCTAAATTACTTATTTCCTGTTAAATCTCTAGTTAGAATTAAAAGAAATGGATTTCAAGTTAACCGTGTAAAGTTCTGTTATACATTTCATGATTTCAAACGTGAAACTTAATCTTGCATCTAATTATTTACATCTAACAATCACCTGTACATGATAGATCACATTGTTTATTGCTGTGATACCTTTTTCCAGTTTAGCCTATCAGACATCCATGTGCAACTTTAACTGGTCTAATTACAACTGCATTCATTAAACAGATTATACATGTCGTCGCATCCATGAATCACTCAATATTTATTAACCTGTTTTCAGCATTTACATCTACCATACTGTATTCACATTATGCTGACATTGTCTGTTAAACACAATTGATAACTGTACAGCTAAATAAATAAAATCTACTTATTGCTTAACTCACTGCTTAGATCATGTTGTTGATAACCATGCTTGATTATTATAACCCTGATTATGCTAGCTAATTATGAGCACACCCATGATATCGTTTACACCTTGACATGACTTGCTACATACATATTGATTGACCCGACATGGTACCGTACACTACTTGACCTGACCTGATGTACCATGACTTGACCCGTTACCTGATCTCGTGTCTAATGCCAACAAACCTGACATGTAGTCCTCACGGACCGTTCCTGCTGTCTATCCAGACAAACCTGCTCTTACCTGATCCTGTGTTTGCATTAGTTCTTGATTACTGAATACCTGACTTGAACACTTATACCTTAGGGGTATGGGGAAATCAATGGTGGAACCTGACTTGTAACTCAACAGTTCGATACCTGTTCTGATCAGTCTTACGGGCTAGGCCAGCCCCGAAGTGATGATGCTGACATCACTCGTCTGTACCTGCTACCTTTTACTGCCTAGTGGCACGTCTCGGTTTCAGCCCGAGAGTCTGTAGACCGTGGTCTCGGGCATGCACGGGATACTATTGAGTTACATCGATGATTCATCAGATTGATTTCAAAGACTTTAGAATAGATAACCCAATAGAACAGTTTAGTTTACTCACAGCACACTACCCTTCACTGCTATGATTTACCTTACTGTTACACCTGCTTTTCATTCATGATTATATTTGCATTGCCTGTTACCCTGTTTATATTTATTGCTTGATGTTATGACGCGCTGACGTCTGGGTTTTGCATGGCCCAGATCCTTCTACCTCTGTTGCAGACTGTTCAGGAGTATTACCGCTGTTAGACCGAGCGGTGAGGTTCCTGTCGGTATGTAGTTTCACTTCCAGGTGTTCCATTTATCGCATCTTTTGCTTCCTTATATTATCATTTCTTGACTCATTTATTCTGGCTCATGGACATGTACTAGATAGTTTAGTTTACTTTCCTGTTCTTGATATCCCTACAGCCGTAATGTGACTGTGGAAGGATTTTTCCCTATCCACAGGTAGCATGGTTGGTTATGTCACGTGCCTACCTTAGCGTACTCTGGGAAGCGGGGCGTGACATGGTTCTTTTGGTATCAGAGAGATAGGTTAGCCGGGTTTTTTCTTTTGTAGTTGGGTATTGTACCCAATACACGAATCAGAATACCCGTGTTTAGGAAACATGTCCTGCCACCTTGCCGTTTTACCGTTTTTGAATCAAGTTCTTCCTGATTATATCTTTTACGATGTGCAAACTTCCTTTGCATATCGACTCGAAAACCTGATTCCTTGTTATCTCTAGGACTTGGGCGACTTGGGTGGAGTTATGTAATTGTGCCCATGAACTGCAGCATGGTTACAATGCGGTACTCTATTTAAGTAACTTGGAGTCATGGTCTTGATTCACTTCCATGTTCCATGATCGTTGTACTACCTTGTCCCTCTCGGTTTCATTGCTTACCAGTTATTGTTTCGTCGCCATCTTGAATCATGTCTACCATGGTTAACCCTCTTCAGTATCTTGACTTCGGATGAAGTCACCTTGGTATCTTACTCATTCTTGTTTTTCCTCGCATTAGTATTATTCCATCCTGGTGCATTTCCTTGTTTGTTGTTGTCTTGGGAATGGGATTTCGCGGCACTTTTCACGCTCATATTGATTGTAAGGAAGTGAAGTGATTCTCCAGATTCCCGGACAATCGGAAGTTGTTTTGCTGGAGGAAGCAGTTCTGTCAGGCCAGTCGAGTTTAGGACTAGGCCAACAAACAGTGTTCCTTCGTCGATGGAAGTTATTAAGGAAGAAGCGCCAGCTATAGTTCGAGGATTCATGGACGTGTTCGAAGACATCTCGGGTTTATCGCCAAAACGAGATGTGGAGGATGCGATTGATCTTGTTTCTGGTGCAGCGCCAATCTTAAAGGCGTATTATCCAATGGCACCAGTAGAGTTGGAAGAAGTCAGGAGGCGGGTTGCTGAATTACTTGAGAAGGATTGGATTCGCAGCAGTAACTCACCTTGAGGAGCTCCAGTTCTTCTGGTAAAGGAAATGATGTCACAAGGAGGATGTGCAACGATTGTCGAGAATTAAATCGGGTGACTATTAAGAACAAATACCTGATCCCTCGCATTGGTGAATTGTTCGAGCAGCTTAGTGGCGCGAGGGTATTCTCGAAGCTGGATTGCGGTTCGATGTCATCATGTCCAAGTTAAATCAGAAAATATTTGCTATACTGCGTTCCGAACTCAGTATGGACATTACGAGTATTAGTGATGCCCTTCGGAGTAACGAATACCCTGGCAATATTTATGGACTTGATGAACTGAATCTGTTCACCATTCTTGGACCAGTTTTAGTAGTGGTGTTCATTAAAGATATTCTGGTCTACTCGAGGAGTATTGAAGAGCATGCGGCACCCTTGAAGATCGCATTGCAGACATTGATTGCAGAGATGAGCAAGTGCGAGTTTGGTTTGAAGAAGTAAAGTTTTGGGGCATATCGTAGCTGGAGATGGAATCGCCGTTTATCCAGGGAAGATTGCAGCAGTTCAAGATTGGCCGATTCTGAAGAACGTTGTAGAGATCAGAAGTTTTCTTGGACTTGCAGGATACACAGAAGGTTGGTGGAGAAGTTCGCTCGTTTGGCTGAGCCTTGACCAAGCTTACGTGCAAGGAAGTACCATTTGTGTGGATGGATAAGTGTGTGTCAGTTTTTGAGGCGTTGAAGCAGAGATTGATAACCGCTCTTATTTTGACCATACCAGACAGTTCCGGAGGATTGGGGATTCATAGCGACGTATCTGGGAAAAGGATTTGGATGTGGTTGATGCAGCATGGGAAGTTTGTAGCTTACGCGTCGAGACGGCTGAAGACCCATGGGAAGAATTGCCCAACTTATGGATTGGAAGCTAGCAGCTGTGAATTTTTTCGCTTGAAAATTTGGAGACACTACTTATTGGGCGAAAGGGTCGAAATATTCACCGATCATAAAAGCCTAAAGAACGTGTTCGCTCAGACTGAGCTAATTGTAAGGCAGCGTAGATGGTTGGAGCTGATGGCTGACTACGATCTTGATCTTAAGCACCATCCAGGGAAGTTAGGGTTGTAACCGGATGCGCTTAGTCGGTTACCAGCAATTCGGATGTTGACTACACAAAAGGGGAACTTACCGAAGACTTTCGAAGATTCAATTTGGAGGGTGTGCTACCGCATTATTAGGGGACAGTTGATGCGACATCAAGTACAGCCGTCGTTGATCGGAAGATTTTTTTTAGAACAGCGGAATTGCAGGACCCAAGATTTCGGAAGTTTCGAGAACAGGTTGATGTTGGACTTCGAACGGGCTTAGTGGTTCATGAAGATCGTTCGTTGTGATAGTTGTTTGTGTGCGCCAATGGAGGTATTCGCGAAGAAGTTATGAAGAAGGCACACAGTTCCGCATATCCCGTACATCTAGGAGGCATGAAGATGTACCGAGATCTACGACATCAATTCTGGTGGAAAGGCGCAAAATGGGAGCTTGCTCGCTTTATAGCGAAGTGCTTGGTGTGTCAGCAAGTTAAGGCTGAACATCAAAGGGGGTTGCGGGTTTATTGCAACCACTTCTGATTCCTCAATGGAAATGTAAATGTTCCCCTCCGAAAGGCGGCCCGGACTTCGCGTCCGTGACTGAGGTTCGGGGCAGATGCTATTTGGTTTTATCCGTTTATCTCTTCGAAGATGCCAAGTTGATTTATGGCACCGTGTATCGGAGGTTTAGACGGATGCGGCCGATGTAGCAGACTTCGTCAGATTCCCCCTCAGGATGAGGGGTTTTTGATTGTGGGGACGCTCTTCCCTGCAGGCGCAAGCCCCTGCAGTTAATTACGCTACCGCATCGCGGTAACAACTTTCTCCTTCTCCAGAATTTCACCTCGTGTCGTGTGTGTTTGTTTTGTTTGTGGTTGCCCGTGGATTGTATACGGAGACTGAGTAATGCCGTCGCCCGTAGGACGTGGATTAGTCCAAATCCGTATTTACTTAGATTTGGGTTTGGTGTTTTTTGGTTTAAGGATACATTAGTCGCGTTGCGGCTAAGATCAACTTAAACGTTCGTCAAGGATACGTTAGTCCTGTTTTGGACTAAGATCGACTTGACGTAGTGATTGATTTAATTGTCTGGCCGTCGGGACTCGTCACCTCTCTGACGTCGTTGAGGGATTACAACGACAAGCGTCAGAGGAGTTCAGAGATGTACCCTTGAACCAAAGTTGATTTGGAGTTTTATTGTTTATTTAAATATCTAAGGACACATTAACCACATTTGGGGCTAAGATCAACTTAGACGGGACCGTTTAGATCCGGCAAAAGAGCGTTCGGGCTCGATTGCACCAGTTTAAGGACGTGGTGGTCCATTATTAGTTTAGGGACGTTTCGGTCCGTCACCAGTTTAAGGACGTAGTGGTCCATCATTAGTTTAAGGACGTTTCGGTCCATTATTAGTTTAGGGACGTTTCGGTCCGATGCCAGTTTAGGGACGTAGTGGTCCATCATTAGTTTAAGGACGTCTCGGTCCGATATTAGTTTATGGACATTTCGGTCCATTATTAGTTTAAGGACGTTTCGGTCCAACATTTTATTTGCATTGCATTTTTTATTTAGGCTCTACCCACGAAAGATATAGAGTATCAGTTTCTTTTGGGCTCTGCCCATTTGCAAAGTATCTACTTTGTTTTGTTTGGGCTCTGCCCATTTATAAATGATGCAAAGCATCTGTTCTTGTTTGGGCTCTGCCCCTTAAAATAATGCATTTGCGCTTTGTTGAGCCTGTTAGGCCTTCTCTTAATCGGGCTTGGCCCTTTTTAATGCATCTGCGCTTTGCGCTAAGTAATGAGCGCAAGTCCATATGGTGGTGACACGTGTCGTGCTCTGATGAGCGCAAGCGCACTAGCGCAGTGCAATGCGCTGTTGCGCTGCTGACACGTGGCGCGCTCTCAGCGAGTTGCGCCAATTCCAGAGAGCAAAGCTCTATCTTAAGGGCGCTTAGCGCAAGTGGTTTTATGGCCGACACGTGGCGCTCTCTTAAGAGCGCAGCGGCGCAACTTGGAAGTGCAAAGCACTAAGAATCTTTTTAGATTCCAGAAGGGAAGTGCAAAGCACTGTTTAAGTTCTTGATCTAAATTAGATCAAAGAAAAATAAATTTCTTCTTTATTCGAAGAACCAGAGGTTCGTAAAAGTGCAAAGCACTATTCTTTTATTATTATTTATTTTTTTTTATCGTTTTTAAAGAACCGAAGGTTCACAAGAAGTGCAAAGCACTGTTTTTTTTTTATATAAAGATCATTGATCTTATATTTTTTTTAGACTAATAGTCTTTTAGAAGGAATTTCTTCTAATCCATGAAGGTTCTTTACCTTTTTCTTGAAATTTTCTCGGAGTTCTTTCTGTTTAAAGTTCTTGAATTCTCAAGAAAAATCTCGATGCCTTTGAATTGAGGCCTAAGGTCCTTTTTATAGTGCTCACAAATTAGTTAAATTTGTTAAAGAGATCATCCTCTGAGTGATTTGGGGAATTTTCCCCACCGTTGGATCTTTGATCCAAGGGCTTCTGCTTTGCAGAAGAAAATCTTCTTGTTCCAACAAGAACAGAAAAGATTTCTTAAAAATCTTAATTTAGTTTGGCGCAGATTCCCCAGCGCGTGACACGTGTCACGCAGCGCAGAGCGCAGCGCAACTGCGCTGACACGTGTCGCGCAGCGCAGAGCGCTAGCGCAAAGGATCTGAAGCGTTGCTTCCTTTAAACAGAGCTTTGCTCTGATTGGGCGCGTCTTCTTGGGCGCAGCGCTGATACATCTGCGCCTGACACGTGGCGCGTTGCGCTCAGCGCAGAGGATCTGAAGCGTTGCTTCATTTATTAAATTTTGGAGAATCAGAAGCGCCGCTTCATCTCCTCTTTTCAAGTCAAACTTGTATTCCCAAAATTCTGATTTCCCGGGCCTTGGCAATGATTTCATTGTGCACAGAATTTTCTGTGCTTAGGTCTATATATATAACTCAAGGCTGAGCCTTTTCTTCTCTCATTTTCAGAGAACTTCTTCGATCATGGCTTGCAACCGCCCTCATGCCCGCCGACAACCATGGGAGGTGCCGATTCGGGACATTGTTCCCCGTTTTGCTGCACGTTTGGTGGACCCTTCTCTCTCGGACGAGCAATGCGACGCTGCAATGCACGAGCTTTTGACTCGTGTGGGGTCTCCTCTTCCTCCGAATTCCATTTGGCTTCGGATGATCTTTGCCTCGGCGCTCGCCGACATTCCCCCTCCTCCAGCAGAGATGTCCTCGGCAATGCTGGATGCCGCCGAAGATAAGATTGAGTGTTTTCTCGAAGCGCACTTGATCACCAAACCCTTGAGGGACTGCTCTTTCCACTTGCTGAGCCAGATACGGGCTCGTCGAGTCGTCATCGCCACTTTCTCCCAGGAATGCGGCGTCGACCGTTGGATGGCTACCCCTTGGGAAGATCGCCGCTTCGACGTGATGGAGAAGGCGGAGAGGGAGCTGAATAATTTTCTTTTCCTTTTTGTGAACCCTTGTCTCTCTGATCCCGTATTCGGTGATCTTTTTTAAATTTAATAATAAATAAATGTTTTGATTAAGTATTTTATTATCTGTTAAGTGTTCTTTTTATTTGAGCTCTTTGTTGTGCTTGTGCATCGTATTTTAATTTGTTGTTATCAAGTGCATGTAATTTTGCATGGCTAAATTGCCTTTGGCACTTAGCCCCTTTTTCTGCGCTAGCGCATCTGTGCTGACACGTGTCGCGCGGCGCAACTGTGTTGCCACGTGTCGCACAGCGCAGAGCGCAGCGCGGCGCTTCCTTTAACAGAGCCTTGCTCTAATTGGGCGCGCTGCGCTAATGTATCTGCGCTGGACACGTGGCGCAGAGCGCTAGCGCAAAGGATCTGAAGCGTTGCTTCCTTTAAACAGAGCTTTGCTCTGATTGGGTGCGCTACGCTAATGTATCTGCGCTGGACACGTGGCGCAGAGCGCTAGCGCAAAGGATCTGAAGCGTTGCTTCCTTTAAACAGAGCCTTACTCTGATTGGGCGCGCTGCGCTAATGTATCTGCGCTGGACACGTAGCGCAGAGCGCTAGCGCAAAGGATCTGAAGCGTTGCTTCCTTTAAACAGAGCTTTGCTCTGATTGGGTGCGCTGCGCTAATGTATCTGCGCTGAACACGTGGCGCGTCGCGCGCAGCGCAAAGGATCTGAAGCGTTGCTTCCTATAAACAGAGCTTTGCTCTAATTGGGCGCGCCTTCTTGGGCACTACGCTGATGTATTAGCGCCAGACACGCGGCGCGTTGCGCCTGAGACTTGAAGCGTTGCTTCAAAATTTTAAATTTTGAATTCAAACAGAGCTTTGCTCTGATTGGACGAAACAAATGCCCCCCCACCGTTGCGCTCACGTGGCGCACACGTGAGTGCAACGGTGGCAACCCCTCCTGACCGTTGGATTGAGGGGGAATTCCAAGAGGCGCAAGCGCCTTATAAATAGGGCCTTCTAACCCCTAGAAAATCTTACCATTTTCTTAGATTTAGATTTTCAGAGCTCTGCTCTTTGCTTAAGAATTTCAGAGCTTTACTCTTGTTTTCAGAACTCTAGAGCTTTGCTCTTATTTCCCAAAGTTTAGAAAACTTTAGGTAATAATTAATTTTATAATTAAGTTAAGTTAATTTTAACCAACAGAGCTTTGCTCTCATGGATCTTTTGATCTGAAGAAATTCCTTTTGGGGTTTCATTAACAGAGCTTTGCTCTCACAAATCTATAGATCTACAGAGATCTTATTCATGGGTTCTAACTCATGAACAGAGCTTTGCTCTTTGAATCAAATGTAGATCTTTTAGATCTGAAACAAATGAAGAATTTTTCTATAAGCTTTCATGGATCTTTTTTTTTTTAGGATTCCAGAAATTTTAATTTTAAATTTCTTTTCAAAAACTTTCTTTTTGATGGAATATTATAGAGCTAAGCTCTTTCTTAAGGAATTTCAATTCTTTTGAGACCAGAATTTGACAAGTGTCATTCTGTGACAGAGCCTTGCTCTGAAAGAGGAGATTTTCTCCTTGTCTCTAGGGATTCTTTCCCCCCTTTTTTATTATGGGAATGTTCCCCCCAAGGACCGACTGACAATCTCATCCAATGATGAGTTTGTCTTCTTAATTGACGTATTGTCATTTAGATTTTGTGGGTCCCTCTTTGGTCCCCTACTCACTGCACTGTGGTGCGGTGTAATTAATTAATTTTGATTTTAATTTAATTAATGCATTTTCTTCTTTCAATGTCAAACGTTGGGATTACAACACTGACGGCTACATTGCTCTTTTTGCAGCGATCATGTCTGAAGACACTTCATTCCCGTTTGTCCGCTCGGAGGAGGGATTTCCAGAGGCGCCTTTGGACCGTGAGGTTCTGGCCATGATCAAGGCATATGACCCGGAGTACAAGAAACTCCATCTTTGGGAGTCTTGGTATAACCAGATTATTATGGGTCGACGCAGCTTCACTTGCGCGGTGCCGTCAGAACCTATCACGGCAATTCATTATGCTAACCCACCTCCAGTGCAGTATGCCGTGGAGATGATAGACTGGACTGCGAACAGCTTTCTTCATCCCGCTATGGATGCGGTCCCGGTTCAGCGTCCTATGGTTTTGGATATCCTAGGACGCCGTATTTGTCAGGGAGAAGCACGACCCTGGGGGCAATCATATAACCTTGGTTTGATTCCCCGCCACCCAATTGGATATCTGCCGTGGGCCCGGTACATCCTGTCGACGAGGAAGTCGCAGTTGATAAGACTAGGACTGTATACCGCGGTCTACGTCTCTCTTTTTCAATATCCTACGCTCCCCACTTGGTGGTTCAAGGCTTTCTTGGAGCAATGGAATATTCCGACCCACACTTTCCTTGCCATGGATCGGGAAGTGTCCATTTCCTTGGAGGAATTCGCGGAGGTATCCGGCCTACCAGTCATGGGGGAACACTATGAAGAGCTGCTCCCGACAGATGAATACGTCTTCGGTGCTAAGCCGATGGTAAGGGGGATTACGTCGGAAAATGCCGTTCAACACCAATTCCCAAGCCTGATCAAGGTGTTGAACATCTACGAGTCCCTTTTCATCGAACACGGGAGCCGAGGAGTTAATTTTGAGGACTTCATTGCTCGCTTCCTCCGTCCTAGCGTCATTTCGCCAGGAGTCGTCAAATCTGCTATTCTGGATGATCCTTTTGGTCTAGGTTTGGCTAACCTGCCGACGAAGGAAATAGACCAAAAGGCTTTCTTCCTCCCAGACTTTCCTACCATATCTTTCGCGGAGATTGCAGTCCCTGGGATGGATGAGGAGGCCTTTTTCTTAGGATTTCTCGGGCTGTGGCTGAGTTGGTTCGCGATCCCAATGCATTCTCATCGCATGCGGCCCTCTGTCTTTTATCCAGCCCATCGCATGGTCATTGGGGTAAAAGTGGCCGTGGGGATTGCCGGCCTGGCACACCTATATCATGGCCTCAGCCGAGCAGCGGATGCCAATGAGCCCGGGGCACTGTACGTGGTCTTCCCGATGCACTACTTTGCATCGTGGCTCGAGTTACACACGGCGGGTGTCTTTGGTATGCATAAAAGGCCTTCATTCTTTGACAAGTGTGGTTTCCCTCGCGTTTTACATCTGATTGGCTCATCAATCGTGACCCCTTCACCACGGGACGCCAGGGGTTTACTGCTTCGCCCTCACACCGTTGGAGTCGGGATGTCCTTTATTGATAAGGTATTAACCATTGGGAAGGCATCCACCACTGCGGTGCGACCATTACAGGACTCCTTCAAGGATGGAGCTTCAGTGTTGACGGCCCGGGAGATCCTCCATTTGTATTCTATTAGACCGGGTTTCCTAGTCTTCAGGCAGGGCGGTGCAGCAGTCTTTATGAGATATAACCAGCATCGTTTTGCCCGACAACTGGGTTACGATCAAGGGGTACCCTTAGAGGCTTTCTTATTGGAACCTGCTGTAAATGAAGAAGGGATGGAGAACGCGTTACACCACTTCATGCGCCTGAACACGGGTTCTCGTTTTTTCATTAGCCCGCCGGTCTGTGCTCCACGACTTCTTAATGTATATAAAGACTGGTACAATCATGCGACGGGGGCTGTTATAAAGGAAGAGAGGCGAGTGTTGATTGACCGTAAAGAAGTACCCCCCGGTACCAATCGTAACGCTCCCTTGGCACCAAGGATCCTGGTGGTCCCTCCTCTAAAAGATGCTGGGGGCAGACCATTACGTGCGCAAAGTCCTCCACGTGAGCTGCCGCTCCCTGATATCACAGACGCACCTACCGCACCCCGTGCTTCAGTGGAGGCAGTGGTTGTACCCTCGCCAGAGTCTGGCGTGGGTGCGGACATCGGGACTCGTCGCCCCAAAGCGGCTGCTAAACGGAAGTCGATCCCCCGCGAGCCTAGGGTTGGAGGGCAAAAGAAAAAGAAGTCACTCTTTGATGCGGACGTTGCGTTCGGCCAGGAACCTCATGCTCCCTATTCCGAGGGTCTGCTCGAATATGGGACTAACGCCGGGTTGGTGATGCCGCCGCCGGACGATACAGACTTGGAGGCTGCTCTCAGAGCTTCGGCATGGCTGGTGAAGCGTGACGCGTGGCTGGCTAAGCTTGCGCAATCAGGTAACTACTAGTCACTTTTTCTTTATTGCAACGTATTTTCTTCGTTATTTCATTATTTTTGACTAACGCTTTTCTTTCTTTTCTTTCAACAGGCATCACCGATGAAGAAGCCATTGCCGCTTCTCTGAAGACCTTTCAGGAGGAGGAACGTGCCAGGGCATCTGTGGGCCTTAGTAAGTTTCGACTCATCGAATTTTTCATTTTCCTTGCGTTATGGTCGATCTAACCTTTCCATTTTAATTGCAGGGACCTCAATGCCGCTCCCTCCTAGCGACGCAGATGTTCTACCAGCGGCCGATGTTCCTGTTTCCTCTGGGACACCGCAGGAGGCTCATCTCGGAGAGCCAATGAGAGATGCCTTAAAGGCTCTGGAGGCATCCCTGAATGAAGACGATGATGCCTTGAAGGAGGCATCACGGAGGTCCCTCATGACCGCTCGAGAGGAGAGGAAACGGTTGAGGCGTGAGGCGAAGGCGCGCAGGGCTGCCTTGGCTATGGGAGCGGGCCCTAGCACCGTTCCTCGAGCTGATACTCCCTCTGAAGAGGCCCCTGTCGCCCTGTCCACTGCCCGCAGAGAGGTGGCACGTGCAGCTCGGAGCGCGAATGGTAAATCCGCCTCAGGTAACGTTTCTCTTGGAGTTTTTGTTATAAGTATCTTAATGTCGTTTGTCCTTACATCTCTCATCTTGCAGGACCAAGTCCGATCGAGGGGGAGGCGGAAACCGTCAATCTCGAAGGGACAGAGGGGGCAGTACCTGCCGAACTCGAGCCGACGGTGGGCAACGTCGTTGTGGCTTTGGAGCTTGGGGTAGAGGTTGAGGGGCCTGCAGCAGATAAGGTCATGGATGCCGAACCCGAAGTGGTGGCAGATGATGTGATCATTATAACTGAGCCCAGAGTGGCGGCGAATGAGGCGCTCGAGACCGGTGATCCCCCGGCGATGGTGGACGATACAACCGCCATTATTGAGCCTGAGATGGTAGTGGGCGAGGTGGCCACGATTCCTGAAGACGAGCCAACCGCCCCTTCTCTGGAATCTGGCAATACTCCAGTCATGGCTCTTCCCGTCTACGGTCCTCCGCCGTCTCCCGGTCTTGCGAGCACGACGACGGTCCCCATTGAATCGGGCGATGAGGCCACAGGCGGTGGTCTCATGTCGATAGAGGAGGGAGTCGTCTCTGTTTCCGCCGGGAGCTCCTCAGGTACACCTTAAGTTGTTGTTTTTGTTTTTATTTGCTTTACAATCTTTTCTGACAAGTTCATTTTTCGTAATGCAGGTGCAGCTAGTGTTGATGCCCCACTACTTGAGGGAGCTCCTTCCACGACTGCCTTGGCGATGGCTACCCCTCAGCCCTCTCTTACACCGTCAAAGATGTTGGAAGGTATGAGTTTGCAACTTACTAAACCCATCTTTCCAACGTATAATCCATATACTATATTCACATTGTTGTGTCTTTCAGGAGTTCTTTTTGACCATTTGTATCAAGTGTTGGTCCCACACTTCTCCTTTTCATCTGAACTCGCCTCTCCCTCTGGTGGCGCTGGTGAGTACTGTTCCTGATTGATATCTTTGTTTTTCCAGTGGTAGAATTATTTCTAACTCTCTCTTGTCTTGACTGCAGTGTTACAAATCGAAGGGGGAGAAGACAGATCGGTTGCGCTACCGGCCCTTCCGTCCTTGCCACCTACTCCCACCGGTATAGTAATTATCTTGTCAATGATTTTCTCCATATCTATTGGATCATCATCTAATCATATTTTGTCTTTTTCAGCTGTCGTTTCAGTCTCAGTGCCTTTTGAGTCTCGTATTACAATACCGGGCGGCCCTTCCCAGCGACGTCCGTCTTCGAAAGGTGCCGCAAATAGTTTGCGCATGCTGAGCGACTACATCGAGGAATTCGACATCGAGGCTCCGGTGTCTGCTGAGGATTTCGCCACGACGGTTAACCCGATGTTGGCGATATTTGCTACCTTCCATGACGAGGGTGCTGTCGCCTCTTGGGTTAACTATTGTCGGGAAATCGAGGCTTGCCTTCATCAGCTAGAGTCAATGCGCCTGTCCCCTGAGACTTTGGCCTCGAGCACTCAACGGGGAGCGTGGCTCGAGCAAAGCGCTTCTCATTTCCGTCATCTGGAACAAGAAGTGGTTTTGAGGCTGAAGGAGTGCCAAGAATCTTCAAGCAACGCTGCTCGCCTGCGAGCTGAAGTTGAGACGAACGCCGCTGAGGTAAAGGCCGTCTTCGAGGGCCTTCTGGAGCGCATCTCAAATGGGCTGAGACTGAAGCGGGCACTCGATATTGCCGAGCGTGACATCGCAGGCCGTGAGGCTGCTCATCAGGCCATCAGGGACCAGCTTGCCTCCGTCGCACAGCAACGGGCCCAAGTGGAGGCGGAGTTGGCAGTGGTGGCCAATCGGGAAAAGGCATGGAAGGAAGTGTGCGAGCAATTGCTGGATCTGTGCAAGACGCTTCCTTCTCAGTAATTTTCCTTGTATCGTTGGTATTTGTAACATATATGTATATCTTGTATTCTTTAGTACGATGTATCCTAAACTCAATCAAATTTTATGAATGAAGGATGAATATTTTTGTAATGCCTTGTGTCATTTCTCCGTCTTTTCTTTCTTTTATTATCAGCACATCATCTTAGCGAACATGGTTGACGGATAGTAGGGCACGCATCTTGACTTTCCTAATAATCAGCGATGGCTTAGGTCGCAGGTTCAGATCTGCTGCCTAAGACTTTTCAACTCCATAAGCCGTGAGGGTCTCATAGAGAATTTTCTCCCTACGGATCGAGAGGATCTCGTAGGTGGGTTTTCTCCTTAGGAATCGTGAGGATTCCTAAGTGTGGTTTTCTCTTATAAGTCGTAAGGATCCTACAAGAGAGTCTCTCCCTCTTACGGGTCGAGAGGACCCACAAGCGGTTGTTTCCCTCTTTGTCGAGAATCGACTTCAGAGAGTGAGACCCGTGAATAGTATGCAAGAGACCATTTAGGATTGACTTGCAGGGTCCCATTGTTCAGGAAGCAAGTTTTTGAATCCTTACTGCCCGAGATGTGAGTCAAAGAAGCTCTCGTCACGGAGTGTTTGTATCCGTGAGTTGAGAAGTTTTGCGAGGGATTATTTGTTTCCCAAGCGCCAAGGATTATTTGTGTCCTTGGGGTTTGAAACGAGTCGATGGTTCCCACGGAGGCGCCGGTGGCTCTGCAAGTCGACGCGGATCAGAAGACTCTCGTCAAGGAGTGTTTGTATCCGTGAGTTGAGAAGTTTTGTGAGGGATTATTTGTTTCCCAAGCGCCAAGGATTATTTGTGTCCTTGGGCTTTAAAACGAGTCGATGGCTCTCACGGAGGCGCTGGTGGCTCTGCGAGTCGACGCGGATCAGAAGGCTCTCGTCAAGGAGTGTTTGTATCCGTGAGTTGAGAGGTTTTGCGAGGGATTATTTGTTTCCCAAGCACCAAGGATTATTTGTGTCCTTGGGGTTTGAAACGAGTCGAGGGTTCCCACGGAGGCGCTGGTGGCTCTGCAAGTCGACGCGGATCAGGAGGCTCTCGTCAAGGAGTGTTTGTATCCGTGAGTCGAGGAGTTTTGCGAGGGATTATTTGTTTCCCAAGCGCCAAGGATTATTTGTGTCCTTGGGGTTTAAAACGAGTCGATGGCTCTCACGGAGGCGCTGGTGGCTCTGCGAGTCGACGCGGATCAGAAGGCTCTCGTCAAGGAGTGTTTGTATCCGTGAGTTGAGAGGTTTTGCGAAGGATTATTTGTTTCCCAAGCACCAAGGATTATTTGTGTCCTTGGGGTTTGAAACGAGTCGAGGGTTCCCACGGAGGCGCTGGTGGCTCTGCGAGTCGACGCGGATCAGAAGGCTCTCGTCAAGGAGTGTTTGTATCCGTGAGTTGAGAGGTTTTGCGAGGGATTATTTGTTTCCCAAGCACCAAGGATTATTTGTGTCCTTGGGGTTTGAAACGAGTCGAGGGTTCCCACGGAGGCGCTGGTGGCTCTGCGAGTCGACGCGGATCAGGAGGCTCTCGTCAAGGAGTGTTTGTATCCGTGAGTCGAGGAGTTTTTGTTGAAGTCGTGGGCTTCTTTGGTTGAAATGAACCGTTGAGGTTTGGCTTCATCGTTTGACGGAATCCGCTGGGGAAGTATGATTCCTTCTTTGTTTACGCCCTTGGATTGTATACAGGGATCGATGTGATCTCAACTGTAGGGCTAAAGTTTTATCATTTCTTTTTCTTTTTTATTTTATTTTATTTTATTTCCGCGATGCTCTATCATTTCAGCTTTTATATCGCGAAGGTCGCGATTGCCCAATCATTTCGGCTATTTTTCGCGGTGCCCAATCATTTTGGCTATTTATTTTATTTTTACTCGTTGCTTTTTGTTACGAGTTGCCCAATCATTTCGGCTGTTTTGCATGCATATATTTTACTTGCTGCTTTTTTTTTATTGCAAGTCGCCCCATCATTTCGGCTATTTCGTATGCATGTGCGGCCTACTGGCTTCTCGCCGTAAACCTGAAATTGGACACCGATTTCGGCATCAGCGCCGCTACAACTGGGATATTACCAGGAGCGAATCATCATTTGCCTCTGTCGTTGTCGAACAAAGGAGGCTTAGCGACCAGGGTTAGGGTCCTGTCGGCCAAGGCTTTTGACTTCATGAGCCGTAAGGGTCTCGTGAAGGTTTTTCTCCCTACAATTCGTGAGGATCTTGTAGGTGTATTTTCTCCTTAGGAATCGTGAGGGTTCCCAAGTATTTTGTTCCTCTGTAAGTCGTAAGGATCCTACAGGAGGGTTTTCTCCTCATAAATCGAGAGGATTTATAAGGGTTATTCACCATGCGAACGTATTCCCAATTACGGATGAAATTTGGCTAGGGAAATGTTTATTCGCGCCCGTGGATTGTATATAAGGGTCAATATTGAACCACTTGTAGGGCAATATTGAAAGTTTGTGGGGGTTTGCTTAAGCACAGGTTTAGGTCTCTGCGACTTAAGACTTTCAAATCCTATGAGCCGTGAGGGTCCCATAAGAGAGTTCTCCTTACGAGTCGTGAGGATCTCGCAAGTGTGTTTTCTCCTTAGGAATCGTGGGGATCCCTAAGTGTGTTGCTCCTTTGTGAGTCGTAAGGATCTCACGCAGGTGGTTTCTCCTTATAAGGTCGAGAAGACCCTATAAGTGTCTTTTAACGAGGTTGCGCCCTTTCGGGTTTTCACGAACACTCGCCGGTAGCCCTGCTGTTTTTACTCACGGAGCCCTTTCAGGTTTTCATCCGTGCCCTTTTTGCTTACGGACATACCGTTTTTTTTTGTTTTTTTTTTTTTTTTTTTTCCGTCAGCCTAAGGATGCTGCGGTAGTAGTTTAAAGACGTTTCGGTCTGTTATTAGTTTAAGGACATCTCGGTCTGGCGTTAAAGAAGGCCACTTGCTGCTTATAGAGTTCAGGCTTAAGAAGATAGCGAGCGGACATAATTGTCGTCATCTACCATTAACCTAGGCCGTAGCTCATTAAGCGTAGTATTTCTTTAAGAAGCGACTGTTTATTGGTCTAAAAAGCCTTTCACCGTGCATGTCGATGAGTAGATAGGCCCCACCCTGGTAGACCTTATCAATGATGTACGGGCCTTCATAGTTTGGCTCGAATTTTCCTCGTTTGGCGCGATTGGGGATCATAGGCCTTTTGACCACTAGCACGAGTTCGCCTTGACGAAATGTCCTCGGTCGGGTTAGTCTTTCGTATGAGCGCGTCATCTTTGCTTTATAAGCTTCCAGATTTTGTTGTGCTAGAAGCCGGATTTCATCAAGAGCGTCAAGCTCTTCAAATCGAAGATGAGCATTTTCTTCGTCTGTCAGCTCGTAGCGGACTGCCACTCGTAGAGAGGGTAATTCTATTTCAAGAGGGAGTACTGCTTCTGTCCCAAACACCAACGCGTATGGCGTTGTGTTTGTGGCTGTCTTGAACGTGTTCCGATACGCCCAAAGAGCTTCTTGCAGTCTCTCGTGCCAGTCTTTCTTATTTCGGGACACTGTTTTCTTTATGATTTTCGTCAGTGTCTTGTTGAAGGCCTCAGCTAATCCATTGGCTCGCGGATTATAAACTGAGGAGTATCTCCAGTCTATATTGTGCTGCTGTGCGAAGCGGCTAATTTTATGACTTCGGTAGGCTGGCCCATTATCGGAGATGATCCTTCTTGGGGTTCCGAACCGGTATATGACATGCGTTTTGAAGAAATGGAGAATATTCTCCGTCTTCACTTCCCTTAACGGTACCGCCTCTGCCCATTTGGAGAAGTAATCAGTCGTCGCCAAGATGAAACGATGTCCTTTGGACGATGCTGGTTCGATAGGACCGACTATGTCAGTTCCCCACATTTCGAATGGCCAACTGGCCACCGTTGGATGTAATGGATTTAGGTGCTGATGGATGAAGTCCCCATGAATTTGGCATGAGTGACATTGCCTCGCATATTCGAGACAATCTTGAATCATCGTGGGCCAGTAGTAGCCCATTCGTTTTATCTTCAACTTCATCTTAGGGCCTGCTTGGTGGGAACCGCAGAGTCCGTCGTGAACCTCTCGGACGACCCTTCTCGCTTCGTCAGGTCCTAGGCATCTCAGCCACAGAGAATCGAATGACCTTTTGTACAGAGTATCATTGACGAAGGCGAAGGACAGAGCTCGTTTCATGAGCTGATGTCTTGTTGACGCTTCTTCAGGCAGTCGGTGGGACTTGAAGTAATCTATGAAGACTTCTCTCCAATCCTCAGTATTTTCCCAATCTTTTACTTGCAGGGTAGTCTGCTCGTTTGCTCCTTTTTCTTCGGATGATTCCCGAGATATTTCTGCTGGGGCAAGCACCCGACGGCTTTGTACCATGATTCTGACGTTATCGAGATTCTCGTCAGCCAGTTCTTTAGCAAGTTTGGCCAATGCGTCTGCCTTGCTATTTTCCGCGCGCGGTATGTTTTCCAAAGTGTAGGAAGGAATTTGGGTCAACAATTGTTGCACCTTTTCGCCGTACTTCACCAACTCCGGCTTGCACGTCTGGTAGTCGCCGTTTACTTGACTAACGACCAGTTGAGAATCCCCGTATATGAGGAGATTTTCAATTCCCATGTCGATGGCAATCTCAAGACCTGCTATCAAGGCTTCATATTCAGCTTCATTGTTTGTCCTCGACTCTGTTAAGGAGAATGCGAAGCGCGTTATCCCTCCTTGTGGAGTTACAAAGATGAGGCCTACCCCCGACTTGATTATAGGGGTGTTTTGTTTGCGTTTCTTCATGGAAGATGCACCATCAAAATAGAGTTCCCATCGGATATCACCACCATCGATTGCATCAAACGCATGTTCGTCTGGAAGATCGCAATTTAATGGAGAATCGGCGGGTATGGGATGTTCAGCGAGGAAGTCGGCAATGGCCTGGCCTTTCACTGCTTTGAGAGGTTGATACGTGATCGAAAACTCCATCAAGAGTAGGGCCCATTTAGCGAGTCGTCCCGTCAATATGGCCTTTGACATTAAGTATTTAAGGGGGTCCACCTTTGAAATGAGACGGACCTCATGCGCCAATGCGTAATGTCTAAGCTTTGTTATTGCGAAGATCAACGCCAGGCAGTGTTTTTCGATGGGAGAGTAGTTGCTTTCTGCCCCCAGCAGAACTCGACTCAAGTAATAGAGTGCTCTTTCTTTCCCTTGATCGTTCTCTTGCGCCCATAATGCGCCTAAGGAACCTTCGAGGGCGGTCGTATAAAGAATGAGAGGCTTCCCCTTAACCGGGGCAGCCAACACCGGCGGGTTCTGCAGGTATTGCTTGATCTCGTCTAGTGCGCCTTGGCATTTTTGATCCCAAACGAATGGGGTTCCCTTCTTCATCAGGTGACTGTAAGGACGGCACTTTCCTGAAAGATTAGCGATAAACCGCCGAATGTATGCGAGCTTTCCTTGGAGAGACCGCAGCTGTTTAAGAGTTCTCGGCGGAGGCATTTCCATGATCGCCTTGATTTTAGACGGATCTATCTCGATACCTCGGTGTCGGACGATGAATCCCAGGAACTTGCCCGAGGAAACCCCGAACGCACATTTAAGAGGATTCATCTTCAAATTGTATTGCCGAAGGCGTTGAAATATGGTCTTCAAATGCTCGAGATGTTCTTCGTATGATTTGCTTTTAACCACGAGATCGTCGATATAGCATTCAACGATTTCGTGTATAAGGTCGTCGAAGATCTTTGTCATGGCCCTCTGATAAGTAGCACCGGCGTTCTTCAAACCGAAGGGCATCACTTTATAACAAAATATACCAAGAGGGGTCCTGAAGGCTGTGTGCTTCTGGTCTTCTGGATGCATTTTTATCTGGTTATACCCCGATGAGCCGTCCATGAAGGAGAAAACTTCATGAGTGGATGTATTGTCTATCATCAGTTCAGTGACTGGCACTGGGAAATCATCCTTCGGGCAAGCTTTATTAAGATCCCGAAAATCCACGCATATACGCACCGTCCCATTTTTCTTCATCACTGGGACGATGTTGGCAATCCATTCAGGGTATTGAACTTCCTGGATGAAGCCAGAGTCTATCAGCTTTTTGACTTCGGCGTTGATGCTCATCTCAAGCTCGAGTCGCATTCTTCTCGGCGCTTGTTTGACCGGCTTGATGTCCGGGGATATCGCCAATTTGTGTACAGCAATTTTTGGATCTAGTCCCGGCATTTCGGAATAGTTCCACGCAAAGCAATCTTTGTGCTGTAAAAGCACATCCTTTAATGCAGCCACCTTTTCTTCAGATAGCAGCTCGCTGATGAATGTCGGTCGCGGGTCATTTGCCGTCCCCAACTCAATTTTCTTGAGATTATCTGCAGTGGTATGGATTCCATCCTCCAGTTCTTTCGGAGCTGGGGGAAATTCTGAGATTACCTCATCGCTGCCGCTTTCAAAGCACCAAGGGAGGTTGTTCATGTCCTCGGACCTTTCTTTTAATATTGTTATCACATGGCAGGTGCGAATTTTCTGCCAATCCCAATACGGAGTTGGTTCTATCCTTGTGTTTTCGGGTTCGTGCTTTTGCGGCGGCGCTACCCTCCAACTGTCAGACAACGCAAATTTGCCAAGCTGATATTGATCCTCAACCCAATTTTTAAAGGTGAAACAATCTTCAAGCGGATGCCCTACTACTTGATGGTAAGAGCAATAATTTGGGTTGGAGACTTCGCCTGCTTGCTCAGGGTGGTTAGACTCCGGCAGAGTAAGCATTTGATGTTTTAGGTCAAGACCAAGTATTTTCCTTGTTTTGTTCCGAAGAAACGAGTATGCTCGACCCATTTTCTTCATGAGGGTTAAGTCAATAACGCTCGACTCTCGGATACGTGGCTTCTTAGCTCTGCTTTGTGGTTGCCGAGCGCCTTTCTTGCCTTTCGACTTGTTTTTGCTTTCGCGTCGAACCTTTTTTGTAGCAGGCTGACGTGGGGCAACATCTCCGTTCTTTACTGCCTGTCGAAGGAGACGTTGTGTCTTGGCTTTCTCGTAGATTGCCATTTCACGATCGTGATCATCTGGGGCTTTTTGACTCGCATCCTTTATAAGTTTGCTCATCTGGTCTTCAGACGATGGACTGGGCGGTTTTGTGTTAGGAACTTTTGCTGATTCAGGATTAGCGTCCTCCCATTGAGCGTCCGCCTCTTCATCGAAGTCATACATGGCATAACAGCTGTTTACTAGCTCCCGTTTCTTTGGCCGGATGTGCCCAAGCCCTTTTGTTTCCGTTCTCCCGTTAGGCAGTTTGCATTGAGTCCCGGGAACGTTCCAGACCTTGTCATAGAATTTGGCTTTTCTAACGGTCTGTGTGAAGGACATCCCCTGGCGCTTCAGTAGTTTCTTCAAACCTTCGGTATAATATCTGGGAAGACGGATAGGCTGAAGCCCGTCGAGCGTGGGATCCGCGCCATGCCAAATTTCTTTTTCCACCTTGTTTTCTTCAGAACGGTAGAATAGGATTGCCTTCTCGCCTTTTCGTCCGGGAGGAATATAGAATGTGTGCAATTCTTCTACGCTGTTGGCGTTGAGTGCATCCAGTTCTTTGTAATGTTTAAGCGGCACCATGGTTATCTGCAGACTTCGCTCTTCATCGGCGGAAACCCGTATTGCAGGCCGAGCAGGGAATACAGCATGAACTTCATCCTCTGAATCACTGCCGAAGATTAGTGAAGGAACGGA
Organism: Agapanthus africanus; assembly: GCA_030015575.1. Lineage (NCBI taxonomy): Eukaryota > Viridiplantae > Streptophyta > Magnoliopsida > Asparagales > Amaryllidaceae > Agapanthus > Agapanthus africanus. Next base: position 762,249,244 of record JASDDO010000022.1, on the reverse strand, counting down.
TGGTCCTGGCCTGGTGGATTGGGATGGACCTGAATAAATTATATCCTCCTCCTCCTCGGTGTCACTGCCGAAGACAGGGATGGTTGCGTTAGTTTTGTTCTCCGGTTTGTGACACCTTTCCGTGTCTTCGAAACTCGGTAAGAAGTATTTGGCATCTTCATACTTGCGAACTTCGTTCACGGAAAACGGATTCAACTCTCCTGCCACTGTGTACTCAAAGCCGTCCCTGGAATACTTCATGCACTGATGCTGTGTAGAAGGGATGATATTGTACTCGTGTAGCCATGGTCGGCCGAGCAGCGCATTGTAGCACGTCTTGGCGTCTATAACATGGAATTTGATGTCTGTGACGAGCACCCCGAAGCGTAGCGTCAATATCACAGATCCAAGAGTCTTTGAGGATTGAGAGTCGAAACCGGAGATGGTGATTTTGTCCCGGGCGAGGTGTTGGACACTCATGCAAATCTCCTTTAACACTCGCACATTGAGTAGATTGACAGACGATCCGTTATCGACCAAGATTTTTCCTATCTTTATGTCATGGCAGTATCCTGAGACATAAAGGGGGTGATTATGTTCACACGTCCCGAGGAGAAGGTCTTCATCGCCAAAAGCGACGTCGGCTGTGTGCACCTCTTCCAATTCATCCTTCATCTTTTGTTCAGCTAGGAAGGCTTGGAACTGGTCCGGATCTTGTAGGGCCTTAATCAAAGAATCCCTCGCCTCTTTTGATAGCAATAGGGCATCGAGAATGCTGAGTTGTGAGGGTAGCTTTCTCAGATGCGCCAAGACATTGTAATCTACTTTATTCCTTTTTGGGGGATTCTTGGCGGTTAACTCTTCCGCAACTTGGTCATCCAAAGCGATGTCTTCAGAGACCTTCTCTTTCCCTTTGTCTTTTCTGTTCAAGGGTCCGAGGTTCTTTTCGGGTAATGTTCGATTGCGCAGCTGTATGTTTTCGCAAGACTTCGGTTCTTCTTCTTTTCCCGAAGTGGATTCTTTGAAGAGGGGGACAAGCTCCAGCTCCTCATCAGAGTCGCTCCCGAATGTAAGCACTTGTGACTCGGTAGTGTTAACCATGTGACAATTGCCGGCAGTTCTTTCAAGCTTTTTGGTCGTGTTTCTTTGCTCCCTACGAATTTTACGCTTTTCCCGTTTAAAGCGTTGTCGATTAGCGACGTATCCTTGCCACCATCCATTGAAAGCTTTGCAATCTTGGGTGGAATGCGAGACCTTCTGATGGTATAAGCAATAAGAGGGGTGCATTTCTACCACGCCAGTAACTTTTTCTTCAAAGGGTGGTAGCTTCATGCCCATCGATATGGCTTTAGCAAACTTCCTTTTTATCTTGAATTGGCTTTTGTCAGTGGTGGAGGCATTTTGTCCCAACGGGATCATTTCAGCTCCTTCCTCAAGTTGCTGACGCTTGGCCCTTTCGAATATAGCCGTCTCGCGTTCTCGATCAGCCTTGCTTTTCAACCGAGCTTCATTAAGAAATGCGCTAATCATTTCAACCGGTAACCCTGGGGTTCCTGATTCGGCATTTGCCCCCAGCGTTTCAGTGCCAGAAGTTCCTTCATCGTTCGTGGTCGAATGGGAGATCATATGACAACTCGCCATATATTCCCCGGATTCATACGATGAACTTTCTCCCTCATCTTCTTTTTGGAAGACGTGATCAAGGAAATCTTAGAGCGTAATGGGAGTGCGCGCTTTTTGGTTGTACTCATCCAGCGCATCGATTTGCTTTTGTAAGTCCGTGCGCTTGTCACCAGGCTTAACGGGCTTCTTAGATTTCTTCTTCTTCTTTTTCGAAGATTTTGACGGCTGACTATGAGCGCTTGAACTGCCACCATCGGTCTTCGGAATCGGTCGTGGCTTCAACATCCTTCAATAACCTGCGGTTCCAAGGGGTTCTTCCACTTGACCGCTGGACAGGTCTGAAGATCATTTAGCATTCTCCTCGTTTTGGCTGATAATACAACCTCCCAGGGAGTTTCTTCAATAACGGAGCATGTTGCCCCCGGCGTATTCGTCCCCTTAGAGGTGTGGGGCTGCGGAGGATTCACCTTCCATTTGTCAGATAGCGCAAATTTGCCCTGACGGTACTGGTTTTCAAGCCAATTCTTGAAAACGTAGCAATCCTCAATTGGATGGCCTAGCACTCGATGATAAGGGCAGTAATTGGGCTCGTTGACGTCACTCGGTTGTGACGGACGTTTTGGATCTGGCAGATTTATGAGCCTGTTGCGCAATGCCAGCTCGAATAGCCTCCTTGTTTTATCACGGGGGAAGGAGTAAGCACGTCCCATCCTGTCCTCAAGGGGTACGTATGGGCGCGTATTGTTTGGACGAGCAACCGGCTTCGAGTCGTTCGGTTGTTGTTGGGCATTAGCGACGATGATCGCTTTTCCCTTTCCTTTATCGTTTCGGGGGTCCGGCTTCGGGAGAGGGGGTTTATGGCCCATCTGGTCCATCTGCGCTAATTTGTTGATCAAAGCCTGGAAGGAAGTCGGCTTGAAGAACATCATGAACTGTGAGATGGTTGCCTGTGGATCAAGGGTTCCAACAAACATTCCCACCGCTGGAGCTTCTTCTATGCGTTGTTCACACTTCGACCATAGATTTCGCCACCGTATAGCGTACTGAACCCATGTCTCGCCGGGTTTTACCCTGGCATTGATCAGTGCCGTCATCGGGGTACGCTCACTGGCACTTGCAAAGCGTTGGGTAAAGAGTAGCTCCATCTCCGTAAAGGTTTTTATAGAGTCGTTGGGAAGCTCAGAATACCATTCAAACGCCGTATCAGATAAACTTCCAACAAACTGGCGAAGCAAAAGCTTGTCGTCGCCGCCGGTATTACCGCAAAGCGCCCTGAACTGGGCCACATGTTGATGGGGATTGCCGGTCCCTTTGTAAACATGAAACTTGGGAATAGTGTAACCCGGCGGGTACCTGATTTGGTCATACCAGCCTGGATACGGTCGCCCCGTTTTCACGACGTGTCCGGCTGCTTCTGCCGCATGATGAACCCTTATTTGTTGGGCAATATATTCATCCAAATCAGCTTTTGATATGGTATCCTCTTTAGCGGCGGATAGAGCCGGTGGAGGATTCGATGTTTCTCCCCTATCATCTTCAAGAATAATCGGGGGATCCCCAGCAGGTGGATCTGGTTGAATCATCATACCCACCATATCCTGGAACAGGAGGGCCATTTTCTTTATGTTGGCTGCCTGTTCCGCAGCCTCTTTATCTTTCTTCTCTAGCACGCGCCGAAGGAATTCGGCGTCCGTTTCTTGTTCTTGACGTTCTTCTGAGGATGTTTCCGGGGTTTCTTTCGGCCCAGTGAGTGCCGCCATTGTAGTCATCATCTCCTGGAGCTTTTGTTGCTGCTCCTGAGCTTTGGTCACTGATCGGGTGAGCGGTCGGTGACCCGTAGATGTACGGCTTTCTTCTTTTCCAGAAGCCATATAAACCGTATGAACAATTATGCCCCCTGACTTGGGGCGTTTAGGTTCACCGCTTTCAAACTTTGTTAGTGTCATGGGAGCTTTTTCTGGCCTCTTCCTTTTATGGACCTTTGAGGTTGAAGGAGCCGTTGAAGCGGGCATTCTAGCATTTTTTGCCCCTGCTGTTTAATGGGGCGGTTCTTATCTTTTTCCACCTTTACCCCTTTCTGGCGACGGAAGTGGTCTGAGTCAATCACGGAGTCTTGAACCCTCCGCCAAACTTTATAAATTTTTGACGACAGCCGTTGAGGGGGCTGTTCCTGCTTCGTCTCCGGAGCTTTTTCCATGGGCGGAGGAGACCTTTTCAATGTAGCAACCGGAGAGTTCTTTCTCACCTTCCTCAGCAATTCGAAGCTGTTCCCAGTTGGAACAGCAGCGTTGACCTCCACCACTGGAGCAGGTGGGGTTAGCCCTGAGGGAGAGTTGCCCCCGGCTTTCCTTACTCGCTGCCAATGGCGACGTCGCGCACGACGAGCCGTTGGGGCTGGCTCGGAAATCGAGATAGTTCCTTGCTGCCCCCTGTTTGGGTGTGGGGTAACTGTCGACGTCAGCCTATCGAAGACTGATGCTTTTTGACCAGCCGGGGGAGGAGTGGGAACCGTCAGTCTTGTGAAGACCGACTCTCTGATGGGAGAAGCCGCTTTAACGACTTCCAAAGCAGCGGCCGTTGCCCTCTTTGGGACGGCCACTTTATAGTTCTGACCTAGCCTGGTGAAAACGGAGGCTGTCGGTTTAGTAGCAGGCGACCCGTTGACAGGGGTCGTGGTAGCAGTGAGCCGGTCAAATACCGACTTCTTGTTTGCTTCTGGTGCGGATATCGGCATAGAGAAGCTTGCAGGGGGGACCATGGTCCCGAAAAATAGGCCGGTGGTGGCCTGGGTCACCTGCTCTACCGGCAGAGTAAGGAAAGAGGCCGCTTGGGGCCCATATGTTACACCTCTCGGTGAGGTGGAGCGTCCGTTGCAGTGGTGCTTCGCGCATTTGGTGCAGTGGGAATCTATAGATGCTTGAGTTCTGCGGCAGACAAAAAACCAAATCTTAGCAATTTGAAATCCGAAGGCAACCATTTAACAAACCGCGATGGGTTCGCGAAGACGACACACTAAGTGTGGAGTGGAAAGAGGAAAAGGTCCCACCGGGCGTGCCAGAATCTGTTCCCCTCCGAAAGGCGGCTCGGACTTCGCGTCCGTGACTGAGGTTCGGGGCAGATGCTATTTGGTTTTATCCGTTTATCTCTCCGAAGATGCCAAGTTGATTTATGGCACCGTGTATCGGAGGTTTAGACGGATGCGGCCGATGTAGCAGACTTCGTCAGATTCCCCCTCAGGATGAGGGGTTTTTGATTGTGGGGACGCTCTTCCCTGCAGGCGCAAGCCCCTGCAGTTAATTACGCTACCGCATCGCGGTAACAACTTTCTCCTTCTCCAGAATTTCACCTTGTGTCATGTGTGTTCGTTTTGTTTGTGGTTGCCCGTGGATTGTATACAGAGACTGAGTAATGCCGTCGCCCGTAGGACATGGATTAGTCCAAATCCGTATTTACTTAGATTTGGGTTTGGTGTTTTTTGGTTTAAGGATACATTAGTCGCGTTGCGGCTAAGATCAACTTAAACGTTCGTCAAGGATACGTTAGTCCTGTTTTGGACTAAGATCGACTTGACGTAGTGATTGATTTAATTGTCTGGCCGTCGGGACTCGTCACCTCTCTGACGTCGTTGAGGGATTACAACGACAAGCGTCAGAGGAGTTCAGAGATGTACCCTTGAACCAAAGTTGATTTGGAGTTTTATTGTTTATTTAAATATCTAAGGACACATTAACCACATTTGGGGCTAAGATCAACTTAGACGGGACCGTTTAGATCCGGCAAAAGAACGTTCGGGCTCGATTGCACCAGTTTAAGGACGTGGTGGTCCATTATTAGTTTAGGGACGTTTCGGTCCGTCACCAGTTTAAGGACGTAGTGGTCCATCATTAGTTTAAGGACGTTTCGGTCCATCATTAGTTTAGGGACGTTTCGGTCCGATGCCAGTTTAGGGACGTAGTGGTCCATCATTAGTTTAAGGACGTCTCGGTCCAATATTAGTTTATGAACATTTCGGTCCATTATTAGTTTAAGGACATTTCGGTCCAACATTAGTTTATGGACATTTCGGTCCATTATTAGTTTAAGGACGTTTCGGTCCAACATTTTATTTGCATTGCATTTTTTATTTAGGCTCTACCCACGAAAGATATAGAGTATCAGTTTCTTTTGGGCTCTGCCCATTTGCAAAGTATCTACTTTGTTTTGTTTGGGCTCTGCCCATTTATAAATGATGCAAAGCATCTGTTCTTGTTTGGGCTCTACCCCTTAAAATAATGCATTTGCGCTTTGTTGAGCCTGTTAGGCCTTCTCTTAATCGGGCTTGGCCCTTTTTAATGCATCTGCGCTTTGCGCTAAGTAATGAGCGCAAGTCCATATGGTGGTGACACGTGTCGTGCTCTGATGAGCGCAAGCGCACTAGCGCAGTGCAATGCGCTGTTGCGCTGCTGACACGTGGCGCGCTCTCAGCGAGTTGCGCCAATTCCAGAGAGCAAAGCTCTATCTTAAGGGCGCTTAGCGCAAGTGGTTTTATGGCCGACACGTGGCGCTCTCTTAAGAGCGCAACGGCGCAATTTGGAAGTGCAAAGCACTAAGAATCTTTTTAGATTCCAGAAGGGAAGTGCAAAGCACTGTTTAAGTTCTTGATCTAAATTAGATCAAAGAAAAATAAATTTCTTCTTTATTCGAAGAACCAGAGGTTCGTAAAAGTGCAAAGCACTATTCTTTTATTATTATTATTTTTTTTTTTTATCGTTTTTAAAGAACCGAAGGTTCACAAGAAGTGCAAAGCACTGTTTTTTTTTTTATATAAAGATCATTGATCTTATATTTTTTTTTAGACTAATAGTCTTTTAGAAGGAATTTCTTCTAATCCATTAAGGTTCTTTACCTTTTTCTTGAAATTTTCTCGGAGTTCTTTCTGTTTAAAGTTCTTGAATTCTCAAGAAAAATCTCGATGCCTTTGAATTGAGGCCTAAGGTCCTTTTTATAGTGCTCACAAATTAGTTAAATTTGTTAAAGAGATCATCCTCTGAGTGATTTGGGGAATTTTCCCCACCGTTGAATCTTTGATCCAAGGGCTTCTGCTTTGCAGAAGAAAATCTTCTTGTTCCAACAAGAACAGAAAAGATTTCTTAAAAATCTTAATTTAGTTTGGCGCAGATTCCCCAGCGCGTGACACGTGTCACGCAGCGCAGAGCGCAGCGCAACTGCGCTAGCGCATTTGCGCTGACACGTGTCGCGCAGCGCAGAGCGCTAGCGCAAAGGATCTGAAGCGTTGCTTCCTTTAAACAGAGCTTTGCTCTGATTGGGCGCGTCTTCTTGGGCGCAGCGCTGATACATCTGCGCCTGACACGTGGCGCGTTGCGCTCAGCGCAGAGGATCTGAAGCGTTGCTTCATTTATTAAATTTTGGAGAATCAGAAGCGCCGCTTCATCTCCTCTTTTCAAGTCAAACTTGTATTCCCAAAATTCTGATTTCCCGGGCCTTGGCAATGATTTCATTGTGCACAGAATTTTCTGTGCTTGGGTCTATATATATAACTCAAGGCTGAGCCTTTTCTTCTCTCATTTTCAGAGAACTTCTTCGATCATGGCTTGCAACCGCCCTCATGCCCGCCGACAACCATGGGAGGTGCCGATTCGGGACATTGTTCCCCGTTTTGCTGCACGTTTGGTGGACCCTTCTCTCTCGGACGAGCAATGCGACGCTGCAATGCACGAGCTTTTGACTCGTGTGGGGTCTCCTCTTCCTCCGAATTCCATTTGGCTTCGGATGATCTTTGCCTCGGCGCTCGCCGACATTCCCCCTCCTCCAGCAGAGATGTCCTCGGCAATGCTGGATGCCGCCGAAGATAAGATTGAGTGTTTTCTCGAAGCGTACTTGATCACCAAACCCTTGAGGGACTGCTCTTTCCACTTGCTGAGCCAGATACGGGCTCGTCGAGTCGTCATCGCCACTTTCTCCCAGGAATGCGGCGTCGACCGTTGGATGGCTACCCCTCGGGAAGATCGCCGCTTCGACGTGATGGAGAAGGCGGAGAGGGAGCTGAATAATTTTCTTTTCCTTTTTGTGAACCCTTGTCTCTCTGATCCCGTATTCGGTGATCTTTTTTAAATTTAATAATAAATAAATGTTTTGATTAAGTATTTTATTATCTGTTAAGTGTTCTTTTTATTTGAGCTCTTTGTTGTGCTTGTGCATCGTATTTTAATTTGTTGTTATCAAGTGCATGTAATTTTGCATGGCTAAATTGCCTTTGGCACTTAGCCCCTTTTTCTGCGCTAGCGCATCTGTGCTGACACGTGTCGCGCAGCGCAACTGTGTTGCCACGTGTCGCACAGCGCAGAGCGCAGCGTGGTGCTTCCTTTAACAGAGCCTTGCTCTAATTGGGCGCGCTGCGCTAATATATCTGCGCTGGACACGTGGCGCAGAGCGCTAGCGCAAAGGATCTGAAGCGTTGCTTCCTTTAAACAGAGCTTTGCTCTGATTGGGTGCGCTGCGCTAATGTATCTGCGCTGGACACGTGGCGCAGAGCGCTAGCGCAAAGGATCTGAAGCGTTGCTTCCTTTAAACAGAGCCTTGCTCTGATTGGGCGTGCTGCGCTAATGTATCTGCGCTGGACACGTGGCGCAGAGCGCTAGCGCAAAGGATCTGAAGCGTTGCTTCCTTTAAACAGAGCTTTGCTCTGATTGGGTGCGCTGCGCTAATGTATCTGCGCTGGACACGTGGCGCGTCGCGCGTAGCGCAAAGGATCTGAAGCGTTGCTTCCTATAAACAGAGCTTTGCTCTGATTGGGTGCGCCTTCTTGGGCACTGCGCTGATGTATTAGCGTCAGACACGCGGCGCGTTGCGCCTGAGACTTGAAGCGTTGCTTCAAAAATTTAAATTTTGAATTCAAACAGAGCTTTGCTCTGATTGGGCGAAACAGTAAACATATAACCATGGATTTCATGGCGGCTCTACTGTGGATTTCGAAAGGCAACAATGCAGTTTGGGTGATCGTGGATCGATTGACCAGGGCAGCTCATTTCATCCCATTCCGAGTTGGTCAATCAACAGAAACTTTGGCGGAGCGGTACATGCCGGAAATTGTAAGATTGCATGGAGTACCGGGGAGCATCATGTCCGACCGTGACACTCATTTCTTAGCACACTTTTGGAGGAGCTTACAGGGAAATTTGGGGACTCGATTGAAGTTTAGCACAGCTTATGGCCCTCTAACAGATGGCCAGTCGGAGAATACGATCCACATTTCCGAAGACATGTTGAGATCTTGCATGTTAGACTTCAAGGGTTCATGGGGGGATTATCTACACTTGGTGGAGTTTTCTTACAACAACAGTTTCCAGGCGAGTTTTGGATGGCTCCATTCGAAGCTTTACGTAGCCGCAGGTGTCGTTCATCTGTTTGTTGGGACGATATTGGTGAACGAAGTTTGTTAGGACCAGATTGGGTGGTGCAGACAGTTGAGAAGGTTTATACTATCCGGAATCTTATGAAAGCAGCACAAGACCGACAAAAGAGTTGGGCAGTTACATCAAGAAGACCTCTAGAGTTCGCTGTTGGTGGTTAGTATTCTTGAAGATGTCACCGACTAGAGGGGTAATCCGTTACAGAAGTCGAGGAAAGTTTAGTCCCCGATTCGTTGGACCTTTTCAGATTTTTGGGGCGTATTGGAGAAGTGACGCATCGTTTGGTGTTACCGCAAGGTTTGGAGAATGTTCATGACGAGTTTCTTGTATCTCAACCCCGTAGGTATGCTCGAGAGGAAATACATATATTAGATCTCTCGGAGATGACTGTCCGAGAAGATTTAACCTTTGAGGAGCGACCGATGTCAAATGTGGATCGAAGGGAAAAGGTTCTTAAGAACGAGGTTTCACTGTTGTACTTGTTCCTTGAAGTAATCGCTCACATTAAGAATCAACTTGGGAACGAGAAGATGAAGTCCGGCAGAAGATTTCCCATCTATCTTGTAGGTTCTTGTTTGATTATCCTTTCTTGTTCTTGGAATTTCAAGAACGAAATTCTTTTGTAGTTGGGTATAATGTAACACCCGAGTTCATTTGTACCAATTCCAGTTTCCATATTTACTTATCTATAGTATTTCTTGATTTAGCGTGTTTGGGTGCAAATGGTATTTTACATATTATTTCGCATTCGACCCGACCCGCTTGCTTAAACCCGGTTAACTTTTATTTATAAATTACCTTAACTTGTTGCGTGAACTAGTGCATCTCATAACTTTGTATTTACCGGCATTTTATCTAGTATCGCATCTGTTGCATATAACAATTTAAGTCTTTTAAAATGAATTAAAATTACTTGACATGTCCTGCTTGATACCCCTAACCCTGTGGTAGCAACCTTACATCGTGTTCTCGTCCCATTCAGTGGAACGGGCGTGTTGGACGGCTACGCGCACGGGCGTGCGTCCATTCTTGGGGGGTATGCTTTTCCTTCGCAAAATCCTTCATTTTGATTTTTGGAACTTGCTAATAATTTTCATATTATAAATCCAAAATTTTGGACCCGACCCGGGCGTTTTTCTGAATTATTTTACATCCCGCCAAAATTCTATTGTTTAAATTTTAAATTTTTAACTTCTAAATATTTTTCAGTCTTTAAGATTTCCTTAAACTAAATTTTAAATCTTTTAAAAGCTTCTTTAACTGCATTGCCTCTCTCCCTGTACATGTTTTACTACAGCCAATCAAAACCCTTCGTTTTTCCTTCCCCGGCCAATAAAATCGTTCGTTAAAAGAATAACAAAATCTTTTCTAAATTTTGCCTAACAAATCCTTTTCTGTGAACCAATCAGAGCGTTCCCTTGTGCACATGTGCCCCACGAGCTTTCCCTCAGCCTTTCTCTTTCCCTCTCTCTTTTCCCTCACCCGCTAGCAAACAATCCTCTCTCTCCTTCTCTTTCTCTCTCCTCTCGCTTCTCTCTTCCTCTCTCCCCTCGCGCCTCTATCTCTCTCCACTCGCGGTGAGAAAGAGTCGCGTCACCCCCCCATACTGCTACCATCACCTCCCTCTATCTCTTCTTCTTCTTCTCTTCTTCGAAAGCCAGAGCGCCCACGAGAACCCTAGCCGCCTCTTGCTTCCTTGACATCTCCTCGATCTCGTCACCACCTCCATCCCACCTCCTCCTCCTCCTCCTCCTCGTCGCCATCTTCTTCTTCCTTCTCTTTTCCCCTAGCCTGCACCTCACAGGACCCCTGCGGCCAGAACCCATCATCATACTCGCCTCCTTCGCCGCCGATCTCATCGTCGTCGCCAACATCTCCTTCTTTCATCTTCTATATCATATCTGTCTTCCTCTCTTCCCCTCGTCCTCTCTCTCCTCTCCCATCATCGGACCCCCCTGCACACCCGACCTCCGGCACCCACCGCGACGAGAACCCATCACCCTGCACGCCTCATCGCCAGCAATCCCTCAACCTCACCGTCACCACCCATTCTCTTCTTCTCCTCTTCTTCTTTCCCTTCCCCTTCCTCTCTTCTCTCCTTTCCTTAAACCACATACACCAGAACCTTACCTTGCACCCTGCACACTCGCCGGCAGCCCACCTCCGGCGACCCCGACAGCGCCAGCACCTCGTCTCCCTGACCCCTTGGCGACTTCTGTACACAAACCAGTGAGCACTCCCTTCTTCTTCCTCTTCTTCTTTTTCTTGCTCTTTTCTTTATTCTGAAGAATTTGTTTTCCAGCGATCGCCGGAATACGGTCGTGCCATCGACGATCCCGATGACCCAGCGAGCGTACCTGACCCGCGTGTTTCCATCGTTCGTCGTTTGGGTTCTCTCTGTGTACCGTGCGCACATCGCGACGTTTTCCGCCGACGTGAGACGTTCCGTATTCCCGTTCCTGATCCGATCAAGGCAAGTGAAACTTGCTACATGCTATAATGAACTATTCATATGCTAAATTACTTATTTCCTGTTAAATCTTTAGTTAGAATTGAAAGAAATGGATTTCAAGTTAACCGTGTAAAGTTCCGTTATACATTTCATGATTCCAAACGTGAAACTTAATCTTGCATCTAATTATTTACATCTAACAATCACCTGTACATGATAGATCACATTGTTTATTGCTGTGATACCTTTTTCCAGTTTACCCTATCAGACATCCATGTGCAACTTTAACCGGTCTAATTACAACTGCATTCATTAAACAGATTATACATGTCGTCGCATCCATGAATCACTCAATATTTATTAACCTGTTTTCAGCATTTACATCTACTATACTGTATTCACATTATGCTGACATTGTCTGTTAAACACAATTGATAACTGTACAGCTAAATAAATAAAATCTGCTTATTGCTTAACTTACTGCTTAGATCATGTTGTTGATAACCATGCTTGATTATTATAACCCTGATTATGCTAGCTGATTATGAGCACACCCATGATATCGTTTACACCTTGACATGACTTGCTACATACATATTGATTGACCCGACATGGTACCGTACACTACTTGACTTGACCTAATGTACCATGACTTGACCCGTTACCTGATCTCGTGTCTAATGCCAATAAACCTGACATGTAGTCCTCACGGACTGTTCCTGCTGTCTATCCAGACAAACCTGCTCTTACCTGATCCTGTGTTTGCATTAGTTCTTGATTACTGAATACCTGACTTGAACACTTATAACTTGGGGGTATGGGGAAATCAATGGTGGAACCTGACTTCTAACTTAACAGTTCGATACCTGTTCTGATCAGTCTTACGGGCTAGGCCAGCCCCGGAGTGATGATGCCGATATCACTCGTCTGTACCTGCTACCTTTTACTGCCTAGCGGCACGTCTCGGTTTCAGTCCGAGAGTCTGTAGACCGTGGTCCCGGGCATGTACGGGATACTATTGAGTTACATCGATGATTCATCAGATTGATTTCAAAGACTTTAGAATAGATAACCCAATAGAACAGTTTAGTTTACTCACAGCACACTACCCTTCACTGCTATGATTTACCTTACTGTTACACCTGCTTTTCATTCATGATTATATTTGCATTGCCTGTTATCCTGTTTATATTTATTGCTTGATGCTATGACGCGCTGACGTCTGGGTTTTGCATGGCCCAGATCCTTCTACCTCTGTTGCAGACTGTTCAGGAGTATTACCGCTGTTAGACCGAGCGGTGAGGTTCCTGTCGGTATGTAGTTTCACTTCCAGGTGTTCCATTTATCGTATCTTTTGCTTCCGCATATTATCATATCTTGACTCATTTATTATGGCTCATGGACATGTACTAGATAGTTTAGTTTACTTTCCTGTTCTTGATATCCCTACAGCCGTAATGTGACTGTGGAAGGATTTTTCCCTATCCACAGGTAGCATGGTTGGTTATGTCACGTGCCTACCTTAGCGTACTCTGGGAAGCGGGGCGTGACAGTTGATGTCTTGCTTTACTTTATTTCCTTATGTGGAACTTCTCCGTTGGGCGTCGTATACTTGTTATTTGTACTTGTGGTGTTGTTTCCGCCGTTGGGCGTGTTTTGCTCCCGTTTCGGATGCTTTCATTATAGTTTTTGTTGTACCCGTTTTCGGGGCTAGTTTTTACAAAGGAGGTGTTGCCGAAATTTTTATGAAAACCAAGGAAAAGAATTAAGTGAAGTTTTAAGGATTTTTTACTTAAGTTTCTAAATGTTGTAAATGTTTTCTTTACTTACTTCTATTGTAAGGTTTAGATTTCTGGGTTTCGGCTTACTTAGGTTACGTTACGCCTGTAGACGTTGCGTAATTTAAGTGCCGGTCATGAACTAATATTTTGGGTTGTGACAATTAGTTCAATATGTTATTTAAATTGCATCATACATGGTAATGGACGTATAACGGTTATTACGGATAGATACATATTGCATCCTGGCATTAATTGAGTTTTAAAATTGATTACAGTTTTACATTGGCATCTATTTTTGTTAAAATACAGTACATGACATGTTCACGACACGCTACCAGACTTGTTACTTGGATCTTACTGATAATGCCAATAATTCTGACTTGTTGTTCTGACGGACGTGACTTGTTGTTTACATGGACAAGATCTGTACCTGTACCTGCTTGATCCTGTGTTAGTATTAGATTTATATTATCAATACCTGACTTGAACACAAACTTAGGGGAAAATGGGAAATCAAGAACGTAACCGAAACGTAACTCAAGAAGATATTATTATTGTTTGCCGTGATTCCGGGCGTTATGGAATAAATCATTGTTTGCCGTGATTCCGGGAATTACGGAATAAATCATTGTTTGCCCTGATTCCGAGCGTTACGGAATAATTATTATACCGTGGTGCCATGGGGAATGAACGGGATATATACTATTAAGTTACAATGAGGATTATATTAATTGATTTCAAAGAATTGTAGAATAGATAATCTAGAAGCACAGATTTTAGGATACACATCACATACATACACCTCACTGTTCTACACCTGTGTTTATTATTTATACTCATGTTTAATAATAGTATCATATCTTGGTTATTACTATTATTGTAGTATTTATGACGCACTGACGTCTGGGTTTTGTATGGCCCGGTTCCTCTACCTTTATCGCAGGCAGATCAAGAGTACTTTAGCAATCAAGCCGAGCAATAAGGAGCTGGTAGTTTAGTGTAGAGACTCTTAGTTATTTATTTCAGCAGTTTTATTTCTATTGATGTAAACTCATATTAGGACGTGATTCATATACTATTGTTTATTGGATCTTGATTCGTTTCCGCTATATGGATTTCTTGATTTTATTTATTGTGGCAGATGGACACGTGTTAGCTAAATTATATATTTTACTGTTCTTGATATCCAATAGACAGCCGTAATGTGACTGTGGATAGATGATTCCTAACCACAGGTAGTATGGTTGGCTCTGTCACGTGCCTTGTTTGCGTATCTTAGGAAGCGGGGCGTGACAAGGTTATTTTTTCTATTAAAACACCTAAAGTTTGCCAAAAGATAGATTTTTCATTAAAATATCACAAACTCTTAAAATCTAGGTTTTGTCGCTAAAATACCACGAAATCTAAAATACATTTTTATTAAAAACCCTCGACATTATAATTAACATATTTTTACCAAAAAACACCCTCGAGATTTATTTTTCAAATAAAGTAGTTACATAAAACCCTCTCAAGCTTTTAATAGACTGTTTTACATAAATACCTTAAGTTGCTAAATGATTGTCACGCCCCGCTTTCCAAAATGCGCAGACTACAGTACGTGACAGAGCCAACCATGCTATTTGTGATTAGGAATCATTCCTCCACAGTCACATTAGGCTGTCTATAGGATATCAAGAACAGTAAAATATAAATCTATCTAGTACATGTCCAACTGCCGCGATAAATAGAGTCAAGAAAATGCATAAGCGGAAACGAATCAAGCTCCAATAAACAACATCTGAAACATATCCTAATATGGTCTCACATCAAAGGAATAAAACTGTAGAAATAAACTAAACTAAATATCTCTAAATACACAATCAATTCCTCATTACTCGGTTTGATGGCTAAAGTACTCATGTTCAGCTTGCGATAAAGGTAGAGAAACTGGGCCATGCAAAATCCAGACGTCGGTGCGTCATAATATCAAATAATAGTAATAACCAGGATATAGCGATATAAGTAAATATGAATATAAATGAATAACATAGATATGAAACAGTGAGGTATGTGTATGTGTGTGATGTGTGATGTGTATTCTAAAACTGTGCTTCTAAGTTATCTATTCTAAAAGTCTTTGAAATCAATTAATTAGAATCATCGATGTAATTCAATAGTATCGTGTGCGTGTCCGGGACCACGGTCAAGATTCTCGAGCTGAATCTGAGACGTGTCGCTATGCAGGAAACAGGTAACATGTACAGATGAATGATGTCGGCAGAGCATCCCGGGGCTGGCCTGGCCTGTAAAGACTGATCAGTATAACTATCAAACTGTTGAGTTACAAATCAGATTTCATTATTGATTTCCCCTTACCCCCAAGATTATGTGTTCAAGTCAGGTATTGCGGATATGAATCTAATGCCAATACAGGATCAAGCAGGTACACGTTTTGTCTATGCAGATAATAAGTTACGTCCGTCAGGACAACAAGTCAGGATTGCATTAGTAACAAAATCTAAGTAACAAGACAAGTAGTGTGTTGTGAACATGTCATGTGATGTATATTAACCAAATGGGTGCCAAATGCGAAACTTTAATTGATATTGGAACACGGTAAACAACACTGATGTCAGGATACATATGTGTATATCTGTAATAACCATTTATATGTACATGACTATGTATGATGTAAACTAGATAACACGTTGTACTAATATAGTAGTATAATGATATCATGATGTTCCGGCATGCAATTAGATATGTGATTATCAGTACGAATACAAACAGATATCGTAAAACTGTAAATCTATAATATTTGCTGCATAATAAAATACATGTCCTATTTTTATTCATATGGATATCGATATAGTAATATAGCATGTTGCAAATTAAACTTGCCTGATCGGATCTCACGACGAGGTACGTACATCACGTTCGTTGTCGGATAAACGTCGCGATGCAGCTCACGCGCGTGCAGGACTGGACCTGGCTGATTAATGACATGACGTGATATCTACGCTGGACGACGACAATGATTGGATCGTCCGGATCGGCGGCGGCATGTGCGACTCCGACGAGACGGTCAAGAACCGATAAAGAAAAGAAAGAAAGGAGGAAAGAAAGAAAGAAAGAAGAGAAGGGGAATGGGGGTGTTGTGTCGGGCTCTGGACAGAGGACAAAGGACAAGATGACGGCGACGGTGGGCTGACGTCGACGGCGAGATCTAACGGCAAGGGGCGGTGGTTTTCATGGGTTGCTGTTGAGGTCATCGGGAGAGTTGGGGTCATCGAGGTTGATGGTGGTGATGGTCTGTGGTGTCGAGAGTTGGAAAGAGGTGGGGATGGTGAGGAGGATGACGACGAGGTGTGGTCGAGGTGATAGACGGTGAAGGGTGCAGACGTCGGGGTTCTTGGGTTGGCTGGTTGGGGCTGTGCAGGGTCGGGGTTGCTGCAAGGATGTCGGGGAGAAGGAAGAAGTGGAGGTTGTGACGAGGGCGGGAATGTGGTGGTGACAAGGTTGTGAGAAGGTCGGCGGCGAAAACGAGAGAGCGGGCTAGGGTTTGGGTTTGAGTTTTTCTCATCGCGGGCGAAGAAAAGAAATAGGGAGGAGAGAAGTGTTAAAATATTTAGGTTATTTTAATAGTATATATATAAAGAAGAAAAAAAGGAACAGAGCATGAGGAGAGAGAGAGAAAGAGAGATACTGAGCGAGAGGGGGAGAGAGAGGGAGAGTGAAAGGATATAATTAATTAGTTATATAAATATAATATATGTATAAGTTAAGTAACACTTAGATTAGTTTAAGTTTTATATAAATATTATAATATATTTTCTGGATTTAAACGGTTAATATCAAGATATTTCGAAAAATATCCGAATCTCTTCTAAAAATCTAGTTTTAAAATATGAATAATATATGTACAGACTAAAACTATAATACAATATCCAGTTAATAAAAATATATAACCCCAAGTACGGATATACGTAAATACACGTACGAGTCTATTTTATCAATCTGGACATGAACACGATATTTGGATGCAAACATATGATATGGGGTATGATAACATGCTATTCTAGATATTAAAAATATATTATCTAGTTATTATTTGTATTATTTAAAAAATATACAGATGCCAAATATATGATATAAGTGTGTATCGAATTTAGATGTGTACGGATCCTCTGTACTAACAAATATATGACGTAATCTTGAACCATAATAGGTTTCAAGTATGCGGGTCAGGTCGAATTCTAACCATAGTTACCAAATACGTTATCCGCACCCAAAAACAATAATAATCAAGAAAACTGTCGCAAAATCTGAAAACTCCAAATAAATATCGTATAAATGCACTAGGGGGTTACAATAATATACTTTCACATAAATATCTAGAATCTATAAAACAACTATTCTTCAAGATATTTAGGTAACAATTGGGTTTAAATGAGCCATTTTCTCTTGAGTCTTGGGGAGCCGAAGACAGTTAGAGTTATCACTTACCTAATGTCCCTAGTTAAATAAAGTTAGTTCAACTTGACTTGAATACATATTGACTTGTATATTTGCACTTGATATGACTACTTGATCTTGACTTGAACTCAATTATATCTATATGACTTACTCGATCAAATCTATTATATGCTTGAGTAGACTTGACCCGAATCATAAATACGTAATGACTTGACATTAATATTTGAATTTGACATGAATACATGAACTCGACTTGAATCTTGAATTGATACACTTCTTTTGTATTCATAGATTCGGGTAAGACTTGTAGCTTTAACTAATAATTTAGATACATATGATGTTGGGATGGTTTGAGTTGCGAGTTCAATGGAATCTCAAGAGTCTCATACTAACAATCACGAATACTAACAATCATGAAAGTCCGTGTTTCCTTACCTCTGGATTATAGTATGTTGGGTTTGGAATACTTCGACGACGGCCGAAGTCTCGTTACTAACAATTATGAGGGCCCGTGTTTTCTTACCCATGAATCATAGTCTGTTGGGTTTGGAATATTTCGACGACGGTCAAAGTTCTATTACTAACAATCATTAGGCCCGTAGTTTCTTACCTTTGAATTACAGCCTGTTGAGTTCGAGAATATTCTTGAGATTTGGTTGATACTCATATCTTGAACCGGCCTTAAATTAGTTTACCCTTATAGAGACCTTTCATGACACTTGACCTTCACTTCTTGTTCACTACTGCACACTTATTACATAATTATGATGATTCATACATGCTATATTGTATTGTCATGCTCATGTTATATTGTCATACTTAGATATATTACCATGCTTATGTTTAATTGATATCTTTAACTACTGCATTAGAATTCATATTCTATTTATATGCATATCCTTTATTGCATTCACCTTCCTATCCTTTTTGGGGACTTACCGAGCACAAGTTCGTTGACGAGAGTTTCCCCATCTTTTGTTTATTTGGAGTGTTCGTCAGATGATATAGAGACCGGGGAGGTGGAACATGCTGAGAATTTCGACCAGTTCGCACCCGAAGTCGATGTTTAGTTTCTTTCAGTTTTTACTTTCAGTATGCCACTTGTTAGGCACTTTCAGTTTATGTTCTTGTATCAGTTTAAATTTTGTAAAGTTTGGAATGTAAATATATAAAGTTGGATTTTTATCATCATGTCATTTCTTGTCATTTTTATATTGCTTACATACGCTTAGCGCATTTATTTCAGGACATGATCTTCCTGAAATAAATATGTCGCGGGTTTCACCACGTGCCTGCTCTCGTCCTTTGGAAAGCGAGACGTGACACACGCTCTAGTAAAATGCGTGGAGATATTTAGGCGAAGAAGATCGAGCTTATTGATGGATGACTTTTGTTTCATGATCACAAGCTATGGATTAGTAAGTGTAACACCCGAACCCAATACTACTATTTTCTGTTACTAGTTGAGTATTAGATAGTACTTATTTCATTTATCTTGCTTGTTTGGGTCTTACTGTAAAATTTTATCTGGAAAAGTCATTTCTTCATATAACAAATTTTAGCATCTAAAATGAAATTAAAAATATCTATCTTGGCCTACTCGACACCCCTAGCTTCATGGTAGCGTCCGTGCATCGAGTTCTCGTCCCGTTCGGTGAAACGGACGAGTTTGGACGGCTACGCGCGCGTACAGATGTCCGACTTGGGGGTATGCTTTTTAATCATAAAACATCTCATTTTAAAATTTGGAACCCGCTTAAAATCCTATTATTTAAATTTCAAATTTTTGGACCCAACCCGGACGCGATTTGGAAATGTTTCATTTAGCGCCAAAATCCCAAATTAATATAATATTCAAAACCATATGATATTTCGTTTATATATATATCTTACTGTTAATTAATCTTCTAAATCTATTAAATCTTTAATTTATATCTTTCTTTAACCACTTATTATCTTTCCTGGCCAATCAACGTTGGCTATTACCCGTGGGCCCCTCCAATACCTTCCTCTCTCTTTCTCTGTCTTTCTCTCTCTACCTTTCTCTATCTCTCTCTCTCTCTAACTCTCTTTCTCTCTCCCCTTTATATATATATATTCCCTCACCTCTTCATTCTTCACGAGACTGTAGCAACCACGGAAACAAAACCCAGCGAGCCTAACCCTAGTTGCCTTCACCGTCGCCGCCGCAGCCCCGACGCCGGCGCCAACGTCACCGTCGCCCTCGCCTCCGCCTCCTCTTCCCAACCTCAACATCTTCTTCCTTCTCCCCCGTGCGCTCTGTGTAGCCGCAACCCCTGCAGAGTTCGCTGCAGTCGCCTGATCGCCGGCGGCCTTCGTCGTCGCCACCCGCGCCACCTTCAGCACCTCCTCATCACCTGCGCACTCCAGCCCCCCGACCACCTCCTCTCCCTCTCCGCTTTCTTTCCATTTCATCGAACTTCCTTACTCGAGCCCTAACCCTCACCGCTGCAACCTCCTCGCCGGCGCCTCACCGCCGTCGACCTCATCGCCGTCACACCCTCTGCAACACCAGTAAGCCTTCTCTCCTCTTCCTCCTTCCATTTACCCTCCGGTTTATCCTTTGGCCGTGCATTAATTTTCTGGTTGTTGTTGTCGCTGTTCGCCGGAATCCGGCCATGCCGGTGACGTGTCCCGACGATCCAGCGGAGTGCTCTGACCGGTGAGGTCCCTTGGTTCGTTGTTTGGGTTCAATCCGTGAACCGTGCGTCCGTCGCGTGTTTCCCCGCCAACGTTACGTTCCGTTTTTCCCGGTTCGCGACCCGTCGAGGCAAGTATCACTTGCTACATGCTATATGATATATTTATATATGTTTGACACATTAAACCTGTAAAACTTAACTTGGTATAGTCGTCTCTCATTTGGTTGCAATATGGCATTATATCATTTTACAGTTAACATAAAATTTACAGTTTGCCAATTTAAAACTAATAACCAAGTTTACCTGTTAATCACATTTTACTGTTTGATAGAGGGTAGCACTTACCCATGTAGTTCTATTACATTCGGACATTCGTATTCAAAAGCTCGATATAACTGTATTGCATCAATATCTAAACTATTGCCCGCTAAGGGTGCTTAAACCTGGTAATATAATTAAAACGGCTGCACTGAATTACTGCACTCTTGAGATTGAATGAAACATGCTTATTATTTAGTCCATTGCTCATTCCATGTTGTTTAATACCCTGTTCGATTATATATCTGTTTGTGAGCACACCCACGATATTGTTACATCTTGACTTGACATTGTCACACATGGTATTTATATGATACACCTGACATGGTACCGTTTACTATTGACTTGACCTGATGTACCATGACCCGACCTGTTACCTGATCTCGTGCCTAATGCCAACAACCTGACATGTAGTCCTCATGGACCGTTCCTGTTGTCTATCCAGACAAACCTACTTTTACCTGATCCTGTGTTGGCATTAGTTCTTGATTACTGAATACCTGACCTGACATACATAACTTGGGCGTATGTGGAAATCAAAGGTGAAACCTGACTTGTAACTCGACAGTCCACTACCTGTTCTGGGTGTACACATTCTTGTTTTGTGCCTAGCGGCATGTCTCGGTTTCGGCCGAGAATATTGTGGCCGTGGTCCCGGGTATGTACGGGATACTATCGAGTGTACACATTCCTGTTTTGTGCCTAGCGGCATGTCTCGGTTTCGGCCGAGAATATTGTGGCCGTGGTCCCGGGTATGTACGGGATACTATCGAGTGTACGCATTCCTGTTTTGTGCCTAGCGGCATGTCTCGGCTGCAGCCGAGAATATTATGGCCGTGGTCCCGGGTATGTACGAGATACTATTGAGTTACATCGACGATTCATCAATTGGTTTCAAAGAGTTTAGAATAGAAAACCTGATAGAACAGTTTAGTTACCCACTGCACACTACCCTGCACTGCTTGTTTCACATTATTGCTCTATTCATGTTACTTTTGCATTTCCTGTTACATTGTTCATATTATATTACCGGTTGACATGACGCGCTGACGTCTGGGTTTTGCATGGCCCAGATTCTATACCACTGTCGCAGTCCGAGCAGGAGTACTTCAGCCAGCAGGCTGAGTTGTGAGTTCGGTAGTGGTTAGTTTTATTTTCCTGCATTTATTTCCTGATGTGAGCCCGCATTATGGGACATACCTTTCAGTTATTGTATTGGATCATTTGCTTCCGCATTTAATTATCATTGACTCTTGTTATTCTGGATTATGGACATGTTTTAGATAGTTTTATCTTGTTCTTGATATCTCTACAGCCGTAATGTGACCGTGGGTGGATACTTCCTACCCACAGGTAGCATGGTTGGCTATGTCACGTGCCCAATCTAGCGTACTCTGGGAAGCGGGGCGTGACTTGGTTCTTTTGGTATCAGAGCCAGGTTAGTTGGATTGATTCTTTTGTAGTTGGGTATTGTACCCAATACACGAATCAGAATACCCGTGTTAGGAAACATGTCCTGCCACCTTGCCGTTTACCATTCTTGAATCACATCCTTCCTGATTATATCTTTTGCGACGTGCAAACTTACTTTGCATGTCGACTCGAAAAACCTGATTTCTTGTTATCTCTAGGACTTAGACGACTTGGGTGGAGTTAAGTAATTGTGGCTATGATACCGCGGCATAGTTACAATGCGGTACTCTATTTAAGTATCTTGGAGTTCTAGCCTTGATCTATATTAAATCTATCATCATGCTAATGTTGGGTGTTTTGATTTCATGAAGATGGCAGATAAGAATTTCAAGACATACCAGAGGCATGTGGACGAAGCCGCCATGCTGGGAGTAATAAGAGGAATGCTGGAAAATCAGAAGAGGCAGACTGAGCTGATCCAGCAGCAAGCAGACTCGTTTCAGGAAGGTTTGCAGATCGTTCGGCGGTCTGTAAACAACGCTGGAGCTAAACCAGTTGACCGAGTAGGGACCGTGGCAGATTTCAGACGTTTTGGTCCGACTACATTCACTGGTTTGGAGGAGCCGTTGCCAGCCGAGCAGTGGCTAGTCGACACGGAGAATTTACTGATTGCGGCATAGATTCCAGAGGACAAAAGAGTTGATGTGGTGCGCATTCAGCTAGTGGACTACGCCCGAGAGTGGTGGCTTGTGGAAGAGACCCGCTTGCCCAAGCCGATCAGTTGGGCGGAGTTTTCTAAGAGTTTCCTGGAGAAGTTCTTCCCGCGGACTGCACGGGAGGAAATAGAAGAGAAATTTATTGGGCTGAGGCAGAATGGAGCACCCGTGGACGTGCATGCAGCAGAGTGGACGAGACTCAGCCGTTTCGCTGGACCTTTAGTCGCTAACGAGGCAGACAGGGCACGAAGGTTCATGCGCAGTTTGGATGTGGACATCCAGAGGCAGATTGTCTCCCTGGGTTTGACCACTTTCTCACAGGTTCTTACGGCAGCTCGGGAACAACAGAGTTTACCTGGGATGAAAGGGAGCTTACAGCAGACAGCAGTTGCGCCCAGGAAGCCCGCATTTGTACCTAACCGAGATCATGGGCGCAAGGGTATTCCTGTGGACCGTCGTGGTGTAGCACCCATGAAGAAGCCTGTAGTCGTCGATCGAAGAAAGATCATGAATTGTAACTACTGCAATTTACCTGGCCACATGCAAAAGGATTGTCGAAGAAGGCTGGGACTTTGTTTGGTTTGTGGAGCGGCTGATCACGCAGTGGGTGCCTGTCCGTCGAAGCTTCGCACGAGAGATGAGATACAGAAGCCTCCGCAGAGACCGTTCCAAGGGCAAAAACAGCTGACTCAAGGACCTAATCAGGCTCGAGCTTTTACCTTGACAGCTGAGGAAGCCAAGGCATTAGGAGAAGTGGTTTCAGGTACTTTACTCGTTCATGGTTTTCCCGTATTGGCATTATTTGATTCTGGTGCATCCCACTGTTTTATGTCATCCAAATTTATAACTACACACTCGATTACCTGCACGACCCTGTCTAGTTTCTGGGATGTTTCCTGATTTAAAATCAGGAAAGCTTCTGGGAAAAGCTTCAGCAAGGGGTCACGTGTTGGCACGTGACACCTAAAAAAGCATCATCAAGTCAAGTTCAGTTTCCTGACTACGCTGAAGAAAATGGGCTTCAGAAAGAGTCACGTGTTCCCACGTGACCAAGGTCACGTGGTGACACGTGACATTTAAATGCGAGCGTCAAAGGCACACAAGTTCCCTGATCAAGTCTAGGAAAAGGCTTCAGAAGAGGTCACGTGCCTCCACGTGACCAGGGTCACGTGTTGGCACGTGATGTTCAAAGCAGCAAACTTGCTCTCCAATTGAACCAGAGAAAGAAGTGCCAGACAGGGGTCACGTGCTCACACGTGACCAGGGGTCACGTGGTAGCACGTGGTGGCTAAAACAGCAACCGGAAGATAGCGCAGAAAGAAAAGGGATTCTTCATTCCAAAGAGGGTCACGTGTCTACACGTGACCATGGATCACGTGGTCACACGTGACCGGCTTTCAAAGCCCATATTTTTTTTAACGACAGAATTAAATTCTGAAGGAAATTCGAATCTTTCCAAAGGAAAGTAATTATTTGGGACCAATCAAATTAAAGATTCAGAGATGATTAAATATCATCTATCTATGGAAAATCTCGGGTTTGGAAAGATTTCCCCTTTAAATCTAACCAAAATAGCAAGGGAGAATCTCTGGATTTAAAATCCAATGGTGAATAAAATTCACCTAATCATCCAACGGCCCAAAATGAATGATGAATGCAAATCAAATATCAATGAAGATTCGTCAAAAACTGATTGATTCGGCTGCTTCTCCTATAAATAGGAGCCAAAAGACACAGAGAAATATATACATACGCAGAGAAGAAAAGAGAAAAGGAGAAGAGCTTTGATACTTGAAAAAGACTCAGATCTTCTGCAAAAAACCCTAGGTAAGAAAGGGAAAGCCTCTTGGAAAGAAAAAGAATTTAATTCTCAACAGAGTTTAACTCTGAGGCATAAAACGAGAGAGCATATCTCCTCCCTCTTTGATAGAGGATCTGCAAAGTGCACATCTCCCCTTAAGGTTGAGAATTTAATTCTCAATGGGTCGAGATCCTGCCATGCAGATCCAAAACATAGAGAAGGAATGCAAGTATGAGAATTTAACTCTCATAGAACTATAGGAATTTAATTCCTCCTAAGTAAAGTTAGGGTTCGACCCTGTATTATGGGAATTTAATTCCTTCAAAACAAAAAGAAACAGGGTTGAACCCTAATCAAGAACATATTTTGTCGAAACAGTGGGAATTTAATTCCTTTAATCATAATCCTCAGAAAAGGGGAGTTTAATTCCTTAAAAGCTTTTAGGGTTTAACCCTATTCGGTTCTTCGCATAAACAAGGAATTTAATTCCCACAGAAAACTCAGATTTAAACTCTGTTCCAGAATATAAGCCTTCAAAAGGAAATAGGAATTTAATTCCTCTGAAATTAAAAGTTCGAGGAATTTAATTCCTGAAAGAGGAGCAACAGATCCTCCAAAAAACAGCATTGAGGCAGGGTCACGTGTCACCATGTGACCCCCCCCCAAAAGCCCTACAGAAAGCCCCTTTGAGGCAGCACCCCACGTGACACACGTGACTTTCAGCAGGAGCCTTAACACATAGGCATTTGAATGCCCGTCACGTGCTAACACGTGACGCTATCAAAGACACAGTAATTTCGGCAGAATCATTGAAGGGAAGGCACTCTCACGTGGGGCCACGTGACCGTTCTTGCTGTAGTGTTTGACACTAAGTTAAAACTCTCGAATCCAGTATTGAAGTGCTATCGGGCCTTAGTGTTCAACACTAATTAAAGAATTTTGTTCGTAGTGTTCAATATTAATTGTTTTAATATTCGGCACTAATTTAAGATCCCCATTGCCAGTGTTTAACACTGAGCTGTTTTAGTGCTTATGATCATTTCAAGGCCTTGTTGCTGGTGTTTAACACCAATTATTCTTCTAGTGTTAAACACTAACTTGTCAAACTCATTCCCAGTGTTCAACACTGATTGCTTTGAAGTGTTTAACACTAGTCTATAGCCCAATTGGCTAAAGGGATGGAGGCAAAGCTTCTCCCTCGATGGACTCACAAGGAATCAATATTCCAGACATGATGGGACTTAGCCCAAGCTGGCCATAAGTCCTCAATTCGTGACTAATTGGGCCAATGGGCTCATAACATGATTAATCAGTCCTGACCTCAAATTGGGCCAGGGGCTGCTCAAGCCACTCCGGTTCTAGGGTACATCTCTTCACTCCTTTGATACTTGGCATTGTAATCCCTCAATGTCTTCAAAGAGGTGACGGGTCCCGACGACCACCCATGATATGGACTGTGGGGTCCTTAAACTCATACAAATTCCTGGTCACGTGGAATACGGATAATGTCACTCTTTGACCCCGTGGGAAACGTCCAGAGCGGATCCTGGTCCTCGCAGAGCACGGCAGTGAACCCGTGTGAAGCATCCAGAGCGGAGCCTGGTCCTCGCTAAGCACGGCAGTGAACCCGTGTGAAGCATCCAGAGCACATACCGGACTGTGGGGTCCTTAAACCCATGGACTACGACGTCCTTAACCTTGACCGAGATGTCTTAAAACTAACAACGGACCGCAATGTCCTTAAACTACCCATGGACCGCAATGTCCTTAAACTACCCACGGACCGCAATGTCCTTAAACTACCCACGGACCGCAATGTCCTTAAACTACCCACGGACCGCGATGTCCCTAAAACTAGAACAATAGAGCCCTTTCTTATGCTCTTTTGTTGGACCTAAACGGCCCCGTCTAAGTTGATCTTAGCCTTGGAGATGGTTAACGCGTCCTTAGACCCTCAAACATACTGGACTACGAATCCCCCAAATTAACTCCGGCTCAAGGGTACATCTCTGAACTCCTCTGGCATCTGTCGTTGTAATCCTTCAACGTCGTCAGAGAGGTGATGGGTCCCGACAGCCATACAGACGATGGACCACTATGTCCCTAAACTGGAACATTAGAGTCCAAACACTCTTTTGTCGGATCTAAACGATCCCGTTAAGTTGATCTTAGTCACAAAGTTAGACTAACGTATCCTTAACAAACGTTTGAGTTGATCTTAGCCTCGAGTAGGGCTGACGTATCCTCAAACCAAACCCCCCCAAACCCAAATTTAAGATAATGCGGATTTGGACTAGTCCACGCCCTACGGGCGACGACATAACTCAGTCTCCGTAAACAATCCACGGGCAATAAAACAAACACCCACGACACGAAGTGACCATCTGGAGAAGGAGAAAGTTGTTACCGCAATGCGGTAGCGTAATTAACTGCAGGGGCTTGCGCCTGCAGGGAAGAGCGTCCCCACAATCAAAAAACCCCTCAAACGAGGGGGAATCTGACGAAGTCTGCTACATCGGTCGCATCCGTTTAAACCTTCGATATATGGTGCCATAAATCAACTTGGCATCTTCGGAGAGGTGGACGGATAGCACCAATTAGCATCTGCCCCGAACCTAACGCCTCAGACGTCCCGACGTCCCGGCCGCCGTTCGGAGGGGAACAGATTCTGGCACGCCCGGTGGGACCTTTTCCTCTTTCCACTCCACACTTCGTGTGTCGTGATTCGCGAACCAAACGCGGTTCGCTAATAGTTGCCCTCGGGTTTCAAGGTACTGAGAATTGGCATCTCGCTTATTGCAGAAAACAAAGGATCGATGGCTTCCACCCCTGCGAAATCCTCCAACTGCTCAGACGGCAATTGCAGCCGACGCTCTGCCTCGCCAGGAGGTATAGCCTATGGACCCCAAGCTGCTTCGCTATTCACAATGCCAGTGGAACAGGTCACTCGCGCCACCACAGGATTGTTCTTTGGGACTATGATCCCGCCGACAAACTTTACCGCTCCAGTGCTGACAAAGGAAACTCTCGGGAAGTCAGTCTTTGATCGTCTTACCCCTGCCGCGGCTCCTCTCAACGAGTCGCCCAACGTCGAGGCCTCGGTCTTCTCTAGACTGGGCCAGGAATCCTGCGAGCTCATCACGGGGCCTACAATCTCAGAGAAGGCTGCTTTTAAGAAGATGGCCGTTCCCGTTCCCGAAATCGCCAAGGCAACCTCTCCAGCCAAAAAGTCAGTCTTTACAAGATTGACGGCTCCGGCCTTTGCTCCCGCTTCCCAGAGGACATCGGTCTTCGATAGGCTAACGCCAACAACAACCCCCCATCCACACACGGGGCAAGAAGGAACCATTCTTACTGCTGACCCAACGCCACCCGCTCGACGCGCTCGACGTCGCCATTGGCGCCGAGTAAGGAAGGCTGGGGGCAACTCTCCCTCCGGGCTGACTCCAGCGGCCCCGGTGGCAGAGGTCAATGCTGCTGTTTCAACTCGGAACAGCTTTGAAATGCTAAATAAGGTGCGAAGGAATTCCCCCACGGCAGTACTGAAGAGGTCTCCTCCCTCATTGAAAAAGGTTGAGGAAACAAAACCCGAACAGCCCCGATCTCCTCAACGGCTGTCTTCCAAAATCTATAAGGCTTGGCGGCAGGCCCGAGACTCAATCATCGATCCAAACTTCTCCCGCCAGCACAAGAAGCTGAAAATCCAACCTGAAGCCAGTCACCAAGCTAAGCCCCAAAAAGCCGGTGATCAACTGACTCACAAAAGGAGGAGGCCAAAGAGGACCTCACAGCAAGTAGCGACGACTGAAAGCACTAAACCCAGACGCCCTGAGTCTGGGGGCATGGTGGTGCACACTGTCTACATGGCCTTTGGGAAAGAGGAAAGCCGCACTTCCACGGGCCACCGACCCCTAACCCGATCCGTGACGAAAGCCCAGGAGCAGCAACAAAAGCTTCAAGAAATGATGAATGCTATGGCCGCGCTCACCGGACCAAAAGAAAACCCAGAAACGTCCTCAGACGCACGCCGGGAGGAAGAAACAGACGCTGAATTCCTTCGCCGGACACTGGAGAGGAGGGACAAAGAGGCTGCTGAACAAGCATCCAACATACAACGGATGGGCCTTCTCTTTCAAGACGTGATAGGAATGATGATCCAGCAGGACTCACCCGCCGAGGATCCCCCGATCGTTCTTGAAGACGACCGAGGAGAAACGTCAAATCCACCACCAGCCCTTTCAATGGCCAAGGAGGAGGCAATCTCTAAGGCTGACTTAGCTGACTACATAGCCCAGCAAATCCGAGTTCATCATGCGACTGAGGCAGCTGGTCAAGTCGTGAAAACGGGGCGGCCGTATCCGAGCTGGTACGATCAAATCAAATACCCGCAAGGCTATACGATACCGAAATTCCACGTGTATAAGGGGACCGGCAATCCCCATCAACATGTTGCCCAGTTCCGGGCCCTCTGCGGTAACACCGGCGGTGACGATAAATTGTTGCTTCGCCAGTTCGTGGGCAGCTTATCAGAAACAGCGTTCGAATGGTATTCAGAACTCCCGAACGATTCCATCAAAACGTTCGCTGAAATGGAGTTGTTGTTCACTCAGCGATTTGCAAGTGCCAGCGAACGCACTCCAATAACCGCACTTATTAACGCCAGGGTAAAACCGGGCGAAACCTGGGTCCAGTACGCTATACGCTGGCGGAACTTGTGGTCGAGATGTGAGCAACGCATCGAGGAAGCACCTGCGGTGGGCATGTTCGTGGGAACCTTAGACCCCCACGCAACTATCTCCCAGTTTATGATGTTCTTTAAGCCAACCACATTCCAGGCTTTAATCGACAAGTTGGCTCAGATGGACCAGATGGGTCATAGACCACCTACACCGAAGTCGGAACCTCGGAATGACAAGGGTAAAGGGAGGGCAACCTTTGTTGCGAATGCCCAACAGCAACCTAACGCCCCGAAACCGGCAGATCAACTGGAGGAAAGGCGTCGGTATTATAATGAGAAAATGAAGCGTCCCTACTCGTTCCCACGAGACAAGACGAAGCGGTTATTCGAGCTGGCGATACGCAACAGGCTTATAAACCTACCAAATCCAAGGCGACCGCCGCAACCCACCGAGGTGAATGACTCCAACTACTGCCCTTACCATCAAACGGTAGGCCATCCGATTGAAGATTGCTTCGTCTTCAAAGGATGGATTGAAGACCAATACCTCCAGGGGAAGTTTGTACTGTCCGAAAAGTGGAAGGTGAACCCACCACAGCCGCATGCTCCTAGGAAAGCGGATACACCGGGGGCAACATGTTCTTTTATTGAAGAAGCTCCATGGGAGGTCGTGCTATCAACTAAAACCAAAAGAATGCTGAAAGACCTTCATGCGTGCCCTGCGATCGAATGGAAGGACCCTCTTGAACCTCAAATTATCAAAGGAATGTTGAAGCCCCGCCCAATTATAAAGACTAACGATAAGAGCCCAAATACTCACGTCCAACCGTCAAAATCTTCGAAGAAAAAGAAGAAGAAATCCAAGAGGTCCGTGAAGCCTGGAAAAGAGCACACGCACTTGCAGAAGCAAATCGACGCGTTGGAAGAGTACAATCAAAAGGCGCGAACTCCTGTCACACTGCAAGAGTTCCTCAACCATATCTTTCAAGAGGAAGATGAGGGAGAGAGCTCGTCGGATGAATCCGAAGAATATATGGCGAGTTGTAACGTGATTTCCCACTCGTTTACTGATGATGGGAAAACTCATGGCACTAAAAAGCTGGAGGTAGAGCCTGTACCAGAGCGTCCATGGCCAACAGACGAAATGATCGACGCTTTTCTAGACGAGATTCGTCTAAAATGTAAAGAGGACCAGGAGCGTGAAATGACCACGTCGGAAAGAGCCAAATGCGGGCGACTGAACGGAAGAGTTGAACTACCTCCGCCAGAGTGAAAAGTATCCGAGATAGACAAGAAGATATTCAAGACGAAAAAAAGGTTTGCCAAAGCCATGTCAATGGGGATGAAGCTACCGCCCTCGGAAGGAAACACACACGATGGGGTAGAGACGCACCCTGACTATTGCACATATCATCGGAAAATCTCACATCCCACGGAGGAGTGCGACGCCTTTAAGATATGGTGGCAAGGATATGTTGTTCGTCAGCAACATTTTAAGCGCATGAAACGCAAGATCCGTCGAGAGCGAAGAAGCACTATCAATGGGCACAACATAACGACTGGCAACTGTTGCATGGTTAACGCCAGGGAGTCACAAGTTCTCACCTTTGGGAGCGACTCTGATGAAGAAATGGCTCTGGGCCCTCTCTTTAAAGAATCTTTCTCGGGGAAGGAGGAGGGATCGGAGATCTGCGAGAACATCCAGCTGCGCAATCGCACGCTCCCAGAAAAGAATCTCGGGCCCGTCGGCCGAAAAGATAAGGGAAAGGAAAAGGTCATTGAAGATATCACTCTAGATGACCAGGTCACAAAAGAGCTAACTACCAAAAACCCTCCCAAAAAGGGTAAGGTAGACTATAACATCCTCGCGCACCTAAGGAAGCTACCTTCTCAGCTTAGCATTCTTGATGCCCTCCTATTATCGAAAGAAGCGCGAGACTCACTAATTAAGGCGTTACAAGAACCCGAGCAATTCCAAGCCTTCCTCGCCACTGAAAGGATGAAGGATGAACTGGAGGAAGTGCATACGGCCGATGTCACTTTCGGTGATGAAGACCTCCTTCTCGGGACGTGCGACCACAACCGCCCCCTATATGTCTCTGGATACTGCCATGACATCAAGATAGGCAAGATCCTGGTGGATAATGGATCCTCCGTTAACCTCCTTAATGTTCGGGTGTTGAAGGAAATCTGCATGAGTGTGCAACACCTCGCTCGTGACAAAATTACTATCTCCGGTTTCGACTCTCAATCGTCACGGACTCTCGGATCTGTAATACTGACGTTACGCTTCGGACTTCTCGTCACAGACATCAAATTCCATGTCATTGACGCCAAGACCTGCTACAACGCCTTGCTCGGTCGTCCCTGGCTACACGAGTACAACATCATCCCTTCTACGCAACATCAGTGTATGAAGTACTTCAAGGATGGTTTCGAGTACACCGTAACAGGCGAGTTGAACCCGTTTTCTGTAAACGAAGTTCGCAAATACGAAGACGCAAAATACTTTTTGCCAGATTTCGAAGATACAGAAAGGTGTCGCGACCCAGAGGACAAAGCCGCCGCCACCATTCCCGTTTTTGGGAGCGATACTGAAGAGGAGGAGGAAATAGTGTATACAGGGCCATCCCAACGCAACAACCTGGGGGCGCCCACCCCCATACCGGTCTTCGGGAGTGATTCGGAGGACGAGGTTAACGCCGTATTCTCCAGTCGGCTGTCAATACAGGCACCCCTTTGCGAGGACCATAGTCTGCAAATCACCATGGTACCGCAAGAACACTATAAGAATCTCGACGCGCTTCAAGCTCACAGCGTGCAAGACCTGCAAACATTTTACGTCCCTCCCAGGCGAAGGGGTGAGAAGGTGATCCTATTCTACCAATCCTCAGAGTCGAAGGTGGAGAAAGAGATCTGGCACGGCGCGGATGTTATACTTGACAGGCTCCAACCCATCCGTCTGCCTAGATACTATACAAATGGATTGAAGAAGTTATTGAAGCGCCAAGGAGTACCTTTAAGACAGACGGTGCGGCAGGCTCGGTTCTATAACAGGATTTGGGATGTCCCCGGGACTCAGCGCAAATTGCCCAATGGGAAAATGGAAACACTTGGGCTTGGGTACGCGAGAACCGGAAAACGAGGGCGAACCCACAGCAGCTACGCTATATTTACCTTTGATGAAGAAGAGGACGCCCTGTCAGGAGAGGCCGACCCCTCATCAAAACTAGACCCCGCGATCGAAGCGCCAAGTCCGTCGTTTGAAGAGCGAATGGGCAAGCCTATCAGGAAGGTGGGTCAGAAAGCTCGGGAAGACCACAACCGCGAAATGGCCATCTACGAGAAGGCCAGGACGCAACGTCTATCTCAACGTGCTACAAAAGACAAACACGCTTATCCTCGTCAATCCGTTGTACGAAAGGCCCGACGCAGAGACGGAAATAAATCAAGAAGCGGCTCGGGCTTGTCCCTCATGAAGAAGATGAGTCGAGCGTACTCCTTCCCCCGAGACAAGACGGAGAGGCTGCTCAACCTCGCTATAAAACATCAAATGATCACGCTTCCAGAGTCTAGACATCCTGAGCAAGCTAGCAAGGTCTCTCATCCGAGTTATTGCTCTTATCACCGAGCCATAGGACATCCTACCGAAGACTGCTTCACCTTTAAGAACTGGGTCGAGGACCAGTACCGACGGGGCAGATTCGCTTTATCCGACGGTTGGAAAGTGACGCCGCCGCAAAAGCACGAGCCCAAAACCACAAGAGCAGAACCGGATCCGCCTCAGTCTTGGGAGCGAGTTCGCACCTGTTATATGATTACGATATTAAAAGAAGAGCCCGAGAACGAAGATGACCTTCCCCGGTGCTTCGAGAACAGCGATGATGAGTTGATCTCAGAATTCCCGCCCGCTCCGAAAGAACTGGAAGACGGTATACATACTACCGCAGATAACCTCGAGAAGATCGAGCTGGGATCGGCAGACGACCCGCGACCGACATTTGTCAGCGAGCTGTTATCCGAGGAAAAGGTGGCCGCGCTAAAGAACGTGCTCCTACAGCATAAAGACTGCTTCGCGTGGAACTACTCCGAGATGCCAGGATTGGATCCGGAGATTGCGGTGCATAGATTAGCAATATCCCCGGATATCAAGCCAGTCAAGCAGGCGCCAAGGAGGATGCGACTTGAGCTGGAGATGAGCATCAACGCCGAAGTCAAGAAGTTGATCGATTCCGGATTTATCCAAGAAGTCCAATACCCCGACTGGATCGCCAATATCGTCCCGGTAATGAAGAAGAATGGAACGGTGCGCATATGCGTGGATTTCAGGGATCTCAATAAAGCATGCCCAAAGGACGATTTCCCGGTGCCGGTAACCGAGCTAATGATAGATAACACATCCACTCACGAGGTCTTCTCCTTTATGGATGGTTCATCAGGATACAATCAGATAAAGATGCATCCCGAAGACCAGAAGCACACCGCTTTCCGGACTCCTTTGGGCATATTCTGCTACAAGGTTATGCCCTTTGGTCTAAAGAACGCTGGCGCCACCTATCAAAGGGCCATGACAAAAATCTTCGACGATCTCATACACGACATCGTCGAATGCTATATCGATGACCTCGTAGTGAAGAGCATGTCATACGAAGAGCATTTAAAGCATCTCGAAACCGTATTTCAACGCCTTCGGCAATATAATTTAAAAATGAATCCCCTCAAATGCGCGTTTGGAGTCTCCTCGGGCAAATTTCTGGGATTCATCGTTCGACACAGAGGTATTGAAATAGATCCGTCAAAGATTAAAGCGATCATGGAAATGCCTCCGCCAAAAACCCTCAAGCAGTTGCGGTCTCTCCAAGGGAAGCTCGCATACATCCGGCGGTTTATCGCTAATCTTTCGGGCAAATGCCGTCCTTACAGCCACCTGATGAAAAAGGGAACCCCGTTCGTTTGGAATCACAAATGTCAAGGTGCACTAGACGAGATCAAACAATACTTGCAAAATCCGCCGGTGTTGGCTGCCCCAGTGAAAGGAAAGCCTCTCATTCTTTACACGGCCGCCCTTGAAGGTTCTTTGGGCGCATTATGGGCACAGGAGAATGATCAGGGGAAAGAAAGAGCACTTTACTACTTAAGTCGAGTGCTGCTGGGGGCAGAAAGCAATTACTCGCCCATCGAAAAACATTGCTTGGCATTAATCTTTGCAATAACGAAGCTCAGGCACTATGCGTTGGCACATGAAGTCCGCCTCATTTCGAAGGTGGACCCCCTTAAATACCTGATGTCAAAGGCTATATTGACGGGAAGACTCGCTAAATGGGCCTTGCTCTTGATGGAGTTCTCAATAACATATCAACCCCTCAAGGCAGTGAAGGGCCAGGCCATTGCCGACTTCCTCGCCGAGCACCCGATACCGACCAACTCTCCTCTGAACTGTGATTTGCCGGATGAGCATGCATTTGATGCAATTGGCGGTGGAAGCACACGATGGGAAATCTATTTTGATGGAGCGTCCTCCATAAAGAAACAGAAACAGGGTAGCCCGATCATCAAATCGGGGATAGGCCTTATCTTTGCAACTCCACAAGGAGGAATAATGCGCTTCGCCTTCTCCTTAACGGAGTCAAGGACAAACAATGAAGCCGAATACGAAGCTCTGATAGCAGGCCTCGAAATCGCCATCAACATGGGAATTGAAGACCTCCTCATATACGGAGATTCTCAGCTGGTCATTAGCCAAGTAAATGGTGACTACCAAACGTGCAAACCAGAATTGGTGAAGTACGGCGAAAAGGTGCAACAACTGTTGGCCCAGATCCCCTTCTATATTCTAGAGAACATACCGCGCGCAGAGAACAGCAAAGCAGACGCATTGGCCAAACTCGCTAAAGAACTGGCCGACGAGAACCTCGATGACGTCAGAATCATAGTACAAAGCCGTCGAGTGCTCGCCCCGGCAGAAATACCTCCGGAATTATATAAAGAAAAGGGAGCGATTGAGCAAGCGACCCTACAAATAAAAGACCGTGAGAAGGCTGAGGACTGGAGGGAAGTCTTCATAGACTACTTTAAGTCCCACCGAATGCCCGAAGAAGCGTCCTCAAGACATCAGCTTATGAAACGAGCTCTATCCTTCGCTTTCGTCAACGATACCCTGTACAAGAGATCGTTTGATTTTCTATGGCTGAGATGCTTGGGACCTGACGAAGCAGAAAGAGTCGTTCAAGAAGTTCACGACGGGCTTTGCGGTTCTCATCAAGCGGGCCCAAAGATGAAGTTAAAAATTAAACGGATGGGTTACTACTGGCCCACGATGATCCAGGACTGCCTCGAGTATGCGAAGCAATGCCACTCATGCCAGATCCATGGAGACTTCATCCACCAACGTCCGAATCCACTACACCCAACGGTGGCCAGCTGGCCATTCGAGATGTGGGGGACTGACATAGTCGGCCCCATTGAGCCAGCATCATCCCGGGGACACCGCTTTATCCTGGCGATAACTGATTACTTCTCCAAATGGGCAGAAGCAGTACCACTGAAGGAAGTGAAGACGGAGAATATCCTCCATTTCTTCAAGACACAAGTCATCTATCGGTTCGGAACTCCACGACGGATTATCTCCGATAATGGGCCGGCCTACCGAAGCCATAAGATTGGCCGCTTCGCACAGCAGCACAATATAGACTGGAGATATTCTTCAGTTTACAACCCACGAGCTAACGGTCTAGCCGAGGCTTTCAATAAGACCTTGACGAAGATCATAAAAAAGACCGTCTCCAGGAATAAGAGGGACTGGCACGAAAGGCTGCAAGAAGCCCTTTGGGCTTATCGAACTACATTCAAGACGGCCACGAACACAACACCGTACGCGTTGGTATTTGGGACGGAAGCAGTTCTCCCCCTTGAGATAGAGTTACCCTCTCTACGAGTAGCAGTCCACCACGAGCTGACGAACGAAGAAAATGCTCACCTTCGGCTTGAGGAGCTTGACGCCCTCGATGAAACCCGGCTCATAGCGCAACAACATCTAGAAGCCTACAAAGCAAAGATGACGCGCTCTTACGAAAGATTGACCAGGCCGAGGACATTCCGCCCAGGCGAACTCGTACTAGTGGTCAAAAGACCTATGATCCCCAATCGCGCCAAGCGGGGAAAATTTGAGCCAAACTATGAAGGCCCGTACATCATAGACAAGGTCTACCAGGGTGGAGCCTACCTACTCATGGACATGCACGGTGAAAGGCCTTTCAGGCCAGTAAACGGCCGCTTCTTGAAGAAATACCATGCTTAATAAGCTGCAGCCTAGGTCAATGATGGATGACGACGACTATGTCCGCTCGCTATCTTCCTAAGCTCAGACTTTACAAGCAGCAGCCGGCCTTCCTATATCGACGGACCGAAACGTCCTTAAACTATCGTCGGACCGAAACGTCCTTAAACTATCGTCGGACCGAAACGTCCTTAAACTAACAGCGGACCGAAACGTCCTTAAACTATCGACGGACCGAAACGTCCCTAAACTACCACCGCAACGTCCTTAGGTTGACGAGATGGATAAATAAAAAAAAATGATAAAAAAAAAAAAACGGTATGTCCATAAGCAAAATGGGCACGGATGAAAACCCGAAAAGGGCTCCGTGAGTAAAAACAGCAGGGCTGCCGGCAAGTGTTCGTGAAAACCCGAAAGGGCGCGACCTTGTAAAAAAAAAGAGAAGAGTAAAAATGATATAAATAAAAAAAAACGGTATGTCCATAAGCAAAATGGGCACGGATGAAAACCCGAAAGGGCTCCGTGAGTAAAAACAGCAGGACTACCGGCGAGTGTTTGTGAAAACCCGAAAGGGCGCAACCTCGTTAAAGGACACTTACAGAGTCCTCTCGACCCTGTAAGGAGATACCACCTGCGTGAGATCCTTACGACTCACAAAGGAGCAGCACACTTAGGGATCCTCACGATTCCTGAGGAGAAAATACACTTACGAGATCCTCACGACTCGTAAGGAGAATTCTCTTATGGGACCCTCACGGCTCATGAGATTTGAAAGTCTTAAGTTACAGAAACCTGAACCTGTTCTTAAGCAAATCCCCCACAACCTCCGATATTGCCCTACAAGAGGCTCAATACTGACCCTTGTATACAATCCACGGGCGCGAATAAACATTTCCCCAGCAAAGTCCAACCCTTGTAGGTCCTCTCGACCCATAAGGAGAAAACCCTCTTGTAGGATCCTTACGACTTACAGAGGAACATACACTTAGGAATCCTCACGATCCCTAAGGAGAAAATACACCTGCAAGATCCTCACGACTTGTAGGGAGAAATACCTTTGTGAGACCCTTACGGCTCATGAAGTCAAAAGCCTTAGTCGACAGGACCTTAACCCTGTTTGCTAAGCCACCTTTGTCCAACATCGATAGAGGCAAATGATGATTCGCTCCTAGCAACATCCCAGTTGCAGCGATGCTGATGCCGAAATCGGTGTCCAAAATCCGAGCTTGCGGCGAAAAAGCTAGCAAGCCACACATGCCTACGAAATAGCCGAAATGATGGGGCAACTTGCAATAAAAAGCAGCAAGTAAAAATGTATGCATGAAAAATAGCCGAAATGATGGGGCAACTCGCAATAAAAAAGCAGCGAGTAAAAATAAAACAAATAGCCGAAATGATTGGGCACCGCGAAAAATAGCCGAAATGATTGGGCAATCGCGACCTTCGCGATATAAAAAGCTGAAATGATAGAGCATCGCGGAAAGAATAAAAGAAATGATGGAAAAATGAAACCTTTTTGCCCTACAGGTGATACTACAACAATCCCTGTACACAATCCAGGGGCGCAAACAAAGAAGGAGTCGTACTCCTTCCCCCAGGTTTCACCAAAGAAGAAGAAGCCAAATCTCGACGGGCCAAAGGAGACCTGGAGATCGTCTCAACACTCGTCTCGTAACGACGGACACAACTTCAAGCTAAACGAAACAGCGGCAACTCCCAGTTCCATGGCTCGGCGGTGTACATATCGCCAACAGTCAAACCTCCATTCCGTGAAATGCGGATACAATCGATAAAATTCCTGGTTACATGGAACGCGGATAATGTCACTCTTTGACCCCGCGGAAAACGTCCAGAGCGGATCCTGGTCCTCGCAGAGCATGGCAGTGAACCCGTGCGAAGCATCCAGAGCGGAGCCTAGTCCTCGCCTAACGCGGCAGTGAACCCGTGTGAAGCATCTAGTGCAAAATTCCTGGTTACGTGGAACGCGGATAACGTCACTCTTTGACCCCGTGGAAAACGTCCAGAGCGGATCCTGGTCCTCGCAGAGCATGGCAGTGAACCCGTGCGAAGCATCCAGAGCGGAGCCTAGTCCTCGCCTAACGCGGCAGTGAACCCGTGTGAAGCATCTAGTGCAAACTTCCTGGTTACGTGGAACGCGGATAACGTCACTCTTTGACCCCGTGGAAAACGTCCAGAGCGGATCCTGGTCCTCGCAGAGCATGGCAGTGAACCCGTGCGAAGCATCCAGAGCGGAGCCTAGTCCTCGCCTAACGCGGCAGTGAACCCGTGTGAAGCATCTAGTGCAAACTTCCTGGTTACGTGGAACGCGGATAACGTCACTCTTTGACCCCGTGGAAAACGTCCAGAGCGGATCCTGGTCCTCGCAGAGCATGGCAGTGAACCCGTGCGAAGCATCCAGAGCGGAGCCTAGTCCTCGCCTAACGCGGCAGTGAACCCGTGTGAAGCATCTAGTGCAAACTTCCTGGTTACGTGGAACGCGGATAACGTCACTCTTTGACCCCGTGGAAAACGTCCAGAGCGGATCCTGGTCCTCGCAGAGCATGGCAGTGAACCCGTGCGAAGCATCCAGAGCGGAGCCTAGTCCTCGCCTAACGCGGCAGTGAACCCGTGTGAAGCATCTAGTGCAAACTTCCTGGTCACGTGGAACGCGGATAACGTCACTCTTTGACCCCGTGGAAAACGTCCAGAGCGGATCCTGGTCCTCGCAGAGCATGGCAGTGAACCCGTGCGAAGCATCCAGAGCGGAGCCTAGTCCTCGCCTAACGCGGCAGTGAACCCATGTGAAGCATCTAGTGCAAACTTCCTGGTCACGTGGAACGCGGATAACGTCATTCTTTGACCCCGTGGAAAACGTCCAGAGCGGAGCCTGGTCCTCGCCAAGCACGGCAGTGAACCCGTGTGAAGCATCCAGAGCAAACACCGGACTGTGGAGTCCTTAAAATCCACGGACTATGACGTCCTTAACCTCGACCGTGATGTCTTAAAACTAACGATCAACCCCCCCGATTCCCTACGGATTTCGCCTTGGTTTAAGGGTACATCTCTTCACTCCTTTGATACCTGGCGTTGTAATTCCTCAACGTCTTCAAAGAGGTGGCGGGTCCCTGCAACCAAACCCCGGACTGTGGAGTCCCTAAATCCACGGACTATGAGGTCCTTAACCTTGACCGGGATGTCTTAAAACTAACATCGGACTGTGGAGTCCTTAAATCCATGGACTATGAGGTCCTTAACCTTGACCGCGACGTCTTTAAACTACGATACCTTGAGAGACCCCTAACCCCGTGAAACACGGAAAAAGGTGATCACACCCGGCACTTGCAGGCCCTTGCCACCTGTAAGGAAGAAAAACTCTCTTGTGAGATCCTTACGATTCTCAAGGGAAAACCCGCTTAAGGATCCTCACGATCTTTAAGAAGAACTCACACCTATGGGATCCTCTCGACCTATAGGGAGAAAGACTCCTTATGAGACCCTCGTGGCTCATAAGATGCAAAGGCCTCAGGAAACAGATCCTAACCCTGAATCCTAAGCCACGGCCGTCCTGCAAGAAGATTAAGATAGAATATCCGCAGAACGCATTCAATAGAAAGGGGACACACCATTGAAGGGAAGAATATGTCTTCATTTATAAACCTCCCTTCGACAACAATACTCGATCTAAAGCCAGCACAAACCACCAGAGGCGGGAGATAACGTGGCAAGTTTCTGATCTGTATCCTATCAGGCACGCATTTGCAACTGTACGAATGTTTAAAAGGAAATGTTGCCTGAGGCACTGATGTGCATGCAACGTAACGATGGTGCTCGTAATTAAAGAAAAATAGACGGCTCATTTACGCAAGCAAGACACACGTACGACTATCTGACAAGCATGAAAATTCAACAGAAAGCATGCAAACCACCAATGATTAAAGGAGTACATTGATTCAAACATATTACATTGGTGGGAAAAGATCACCAAACAAAGGGTCAGAAATACAAGGGTTAACAAAGCAAAGCACAAAATTCTCCAACTCCCTCTCTGCCTTCTCCAGCACGTCAAAACGGCGGTTTTCACGAGGAGTCGCTCCCCACCGGTTGGAGCCGTGCTCATCAGCGAAAGCAGACATGACGGCCCGACGAGCTCTTATCTGACTCAGTAAATGAACTGAGTGATCCTTCAGAGCTTGAGTGATTAGACAAGCCTCATGAAAGCACTCGAGCTTGTCCTCTGCCGCGTCAAGAATCGTCGAAGTCATCTCCGCCGGATGAGGGGGTATATCGGTAAGCACGGACATGAGGATCATCCGGAGCCAAATGGAGCCCATGGGAAGAGGAGAGCCCCGACGTGTCAGTAGCTCATACATCACCGTGTCACATTCATCGTCGGTGAGAAGGGGATCTGCCAGCCGCGCAGCGAAGCGAGGGATTATCTCCTCAATGGGCACATCCCATGGTTGCCGACGAGCATGGGGACGATTGCAAGCCATGGCGATTAATCGGGTTCTCAAAGATGATCACCTTAAGGTATGAATGGATTTCTCTGTGAAGAAAAGAAGCAAGGAATGGGTTCAGGTTATAAAGGGGAGCATTTAATGCTATGCACAAAAAACGTTGTGCATGGTGGGACGATTCTCAAAGCCCGGAAAGAAGGGGAGAGCGTTGGAAATGAAATCCAACGACGCATTGGAATCAGGTTGGGGAAATGAAACGTCCCTATCAAGCAGAGCCCTGCATGGGCAATACGTGAACACTAGCCTTCGATTGGAGGATAAAGTGGCCCTGCACAGACACAACAGAAAACTAAGCTTTGGGAATGAGAATCAAACTCTTAAAAGAAAGGTTTGAAAAGAAGAGGATAAAAAAGTAAAGGCGCTTCTGAAAGGATGAGTCATCTATCCTACTCCCAAAACAGATCCAACGGTCACAAGAGGTGACAGCGTTGCACTCACTTGCAGACACGTGAGAACAACGCTGTGGGGGCATTTGTTTCCTGATTTAAAATCAGGAAAGCTTCTGGGAAAAGCTTCAGCAAGGGGTCACGTGTTGGCACGTGACACCTAAAAAAGCATCATCAAGTCAAGTTCAGTTTCCTGACTACGCTGAAGAAAATGGGCTTCAGAAAGAGTCACGTGTTCCCACGTGACCAAGGTCACGTGGTGACACGTGACATTTAAATGCGAGCGTCAAAGGCACACAAGTTCCCTGATCAAGTCTAGGAAAAGGCTTCAGAAGAGGTCACGTGCCTCCACGTGACCAGGGTCACGTGTTGGCACGTGATGTTCAAAGCAGCAAACTTGCTCTCCAATTGAACCAGAGAAAGAAGTGTCAGACAGGGGTCACGTGCTCACACGTGACCAGGGGTCACGTGGTAGCACGTGGTGGCTAAAACAGCAACCGGAAGATAGCGCAGAAAGAAAAGGGATTCTTCATTCCAAAGAGGGTCACGTGTCTACACGTGACCATGGATCACGTGGTCACACGTGACCGGCTTTCAAAGCCCATATTTTTTTTAACGACAGAATTAAATTCTGAAGGAAATTCGAATCTTTCCAAAGGAAAGTAATTATTTGGGACCAATCAAATTAAAGATTCAGAGATGATTAAATATCATCTATCTATGGAAAATCTCGGGTTTGGAAAGATTTCCCCTTTAAATCTAACCAAAATAGCAAGGGAGAATCTCTGGATTTAAAATCCAATGGTGAATAAAATTCACCTAATCATCCAACGGCCCAAAATGAATGATGAATGCAAATCAAATATCAATGAAGATTCGTCAAAAACTGATTGATTCGGCTGCTTCTCCTATAAATAGGAGCCAAAAGACACAGAGAAATATATACATACGCAGAGAAGAAAAGAGAAAAGGAGAAGAGCTTTGATACTTGAAAAAGACTCAGATCTTCTGCAAAAAACCCTAGGTAAGAAAGGGAAAGCCTCTTGGAAAGAAAAAGAATTTAATTCTCAACAGAGTTTAACTCTGAGGCATAAAACGAGAGAGCATATCTCCTCCCTCTTTGATAGAGGATCTGCAAAGTGCACATCTCCCCTTAAGGTTGAGAATTTAATTCTCAATGGGTCGAGATCCTGCCATGCAGATCCAAAACATAGAGAAGGAATGCAAGTATGAGAATTTAACTCTCATAGAACTATAGGAATTTAATTCCTCCTAAGTAAAGTTAGGGTTCGACCCTGTATTATGGGAATTTAATTCCTTCAAAACAAAAAGAAACAGGGTTGAACCCTAATCAAGAACATATTTTGTCGAAACAGTGGGAATTTAATTCCTTTAATCATAATCCTCAGAAAAGGGGAGTTTAATTCCTTAAAAGCTTTTAGGGTTTAACCCTATTCGGTTCTTCGCATAAACAAGGAATTTAATTCCCACAGAAAACTCAGATTTAAACTCTGTTCCAGAATATAAGCCTTCAAAAGGAAATAGGAATTTAATTCCTCTGAAATTAAAAGTTCGAGGAATTTAATTCCTGAAAGAGGAGCAACAGATCCTCCAAAAAACAGCATTGAGGCAGGGTCACGTGTCACCACGTGACCCCCCCCAAAAGCCCTACAGAAAGCCCCTTTGAGGCAGCACCCCACGTGACACACGTGACTTTCAGCAGGAGCCTTAACACATAGGCATTTGAATGCCCGTCACGTGCTAACACGTGACGCTATCAAAGACACAGTAATTT
This sequence comes from Agapanthus africanus, assembly GCA_030015575.1. Classification (NCBI taxonomy): domain Eukaryota; kingdom Viridiplantae; phylum Streptophyta; class Magnoliopsida; order Asparagales; family Amaryllidaceae; genus Agapanthus; species Agapanthus africanus. The sequence continues at coordinate 762,205,979 of JASDDO010000022.1, read as the reverse complement.
CGGCAGAATCATTGAAGGGAAGGCACTCTCACGTGGGGCCACGTGACCGTTCTTGCTGTAGTGTTTGACACTAAGTTAAAACTCTCGAATCCAGTATTGAAGTGCTATCGGGCCTTAGTGTTCAACACTAATTAAAGAATTTTGTTCGTAGTGTTCAATATTAATTGTTTTAATATTCGGCACTAATTTAAGATCCCCATTGCCAGTGTTTAACACTGAGCTGTTTTAGTGCTTATGATCATTTCAAGGCCTTGTTGCTGGTGTTTAACACCAATTATTCTTCTAGTGTTAAACACTAACTTGTCAAACTCATTCCCAGTGTTCAACACTGATTGCTTTGAAGTGTTTAACACTAGTCTATAGCCCAATTGGCTAAAGGGATGGAGGCAAAGCTTCTCCCTCGATGGACTCACAAGGAATCAATATTCCAGACATGATGGGACTTAGCCCAAGCTGGCCATAAGTCCTCAATTCGTGACTAATTGGGCCAATGGGCTCATAACATGATTAATCAGTCCTGACCTCAAATTGGGCCAGGGGCTGCTCAAGCCACTCCGGTTCTAGGGTACATCTCTTCACTCCTTTGATACTTGGCATTGTAATCCCTCAATGTCTTCAAAGAGGTGACGGGTCCCGACGACCACCCATGATATGGACTGTGGGGTCCTTAAACTCATACAAATTCCTGGTCACGTGGAATACGGATAATGTCACTCTTTGACCCCGTGGGAAACGTCCAGAGCGGATCCTGGTCCTCGCAGAGCACGGCAGTGAACCCGTGTGAAGCATCCAGAGCGGAGCCTGGTCCTCGCTAAGCACGGCAGTGAACCCGTGTGAAGCATCCAGAGCACATACCGGACTGTGGGGTCCTTAAACCCATGGACTACGACGTCCTTAACCTTGACCGAGATGTCTTAAAACTAACAACGGACCGCAATGTCCTTAAACTACCCATGGACCGCAATGTCCTTAAACTACCCACGGACCGCAATGTCCTTAAACTACCCACGGACCGCGATGTCCCTAAAACTAGAACAATAGAGCCCTTTCTTATGCTCTTTTGTTGGACCTAAACGGCCCCGTCTAAGTTGATCTTAGCCTTGGAGATGGTTAACGCGTCCTTAGACCCTCAAACATACTGGACTACGAATCCCCCAAATTAACTCCGGCTCAAGGGTACATCTCTGAACTCCTCTGGCATCTGTCGTTGTAATCCTTCAACGTCGTCAGAGAGGTGATGGGTCCCGACAGCCATACAGACGATGGACCACTATGTCCCTAAACTGGAACATTAGAGTCCAAACACTCTTTTGTCGGATCTAAACGATCCCGTTAAGTTGATCTTAGTCACAAAGTTAGACTAACGTATCCTTAACAAACGTTTGAGTTGATCTTAGCCTCGAGTAGGGCTGACGTATCCTCAAACCAAACCCCCCCAAACCCAAATTTAAGATAATGCGGATTTGGACTAGTCCACGCCCTACGGGCGACGACATAACTCAGTCTCCGTAAACAATCCACGGGCAATAAAACAAACACCCACGACACGAAGTGACCATCTGGAGAAGGAGAAAGTTGTTACCGCAATGCGGTAGCGTAATTAACTGCAGGGGCTTGCGCCTGCAGGGAAGAGCGTCCCCACAATCAAAAAACCCCTCAAACGAGGGGGAATCTGACGAAGTCTGCTACATCGGTCGCATCCGTTTAAACCTTCGATATATGGTGCCATAAATCAACTTGGCATCTTCGGAGAGGTGGACGGATAGCACCAATTAGCATCTGCCCCGAACCTAACGCCTCAGACGTCCCGACGTCCCGGCCGCCGTTCGGAGGGGAACATGGGACATACACACTGGGAATGGGAAAATCATAGCTAGTAGGGAGTGTAGAGATTGTACGGTTGTTGTATGCGGACGGGAACTCTTTGCAGATTTCTTGGTGAAAGTTGTCTTGGGAATGGATTTTCTTGGCACTTTCCACGCCCACATTGACTGTAGGGCAAGGAAAGTAATTTTCCAGATTTCCGGACATCCTGAGTTTACCTTCAATGGAGGACGCAGTTCTGTCGGGCCAGTCGAGTTTAGGGCTAGGCCGACAAACAATATTCTTGCAGCAATGGAAGTTGATAGTAGTGAAGAGCCGGCGGTTGTTCGCGATTTTATGGACGTATTTGAAGATATATCGGGTTTACCGCCGAAGCGAGACGTGGAGTTCGCAATTGACCTTATTCCTGGTGCAGCGCCAGTATCTAAAGCGTATTATCCAATGACACCAGTAGAGTTGGAAGAAGTTAAGAAACAGGTTGCTGAATTGCTTGAGAAGGGTTGGATTCGAAGAAGTAACTCGCCTTGGGGAGCTCCAGTTCTTCTAGTAAAGAAGAAGGATGGCACAAGAAGAATGTGCATCGACTATCGAGAATTAAACCGGGTGACTATTAAGAACAAGTACCCGATCCCTCACATTGGAGAACTTTTTGAGCAGCTTAGTGGCGCGAGGGTATTCTCGAAGCTGGATTTGCGATCCGGATATCATCAGGTCCGAGTGAAAGCAGAAGATATTTGCAAGACGGCGTTTCGAACTCGGTACGGACATTACGAGTACTTAGTGATGCCCTTCGGAGTAACGAATGCGCCGGCAATATTCATGAACTTGATGAACCGAATCTTCTCACCGTTCTTGGACCAGTTTATTGTGGTGTTCATTAATGATATTCTGGTTTACTCGAAGAGTTTTGAGGAGCATGCTGAGCATTTGAAGATCGCATTGCAGACGTTGAGACAGGAGAAATTGTATGCGAAGATGAGTAAGTGCGAATTTTGGCTGGAGGAAGTGAAGTTTCTGGGGCATGTTGTGTCGGGCGATGGAATCGCCGTCGATCCCGAAAAGATTGCAGCAGTTCGAGATTGGCCTATTCCAAAGAATGTAGCTGAGATAAGAAGTTTCCTTGGATTAGCCGGATACTACAGGAGATTTGTGGAGAACTTTGCTCGTCTGGCAGAGCCGTTGACCAAGCTTACGCGCAAGGAGGTACCTTTTGTATGGACGGATAAATGTGCGTTAGCTTTTGAGACATTGAAGCAGAAGTTGATAACCGCCCCTATTCTGACCGTGCCAGACAATTCCGGAGGATTGGTGATTCACAGCGACGCATCTGGAAAAGGATTGGGATGTATTTTGATGCAGCATGGGAAGGTTGTAGCATACGTATCGAGACAATTGAAGACCAATGAGAAGAATTATCCGACTCATGACTTGGAGCTTGCGGCTGTGATCTTCGCTTTGAAGATTTGGAGACACTACCTTTTGGGCGAGAGAGTCGAAGTTTTTACAGATCACAAGAGTTTGAAGTATGTGTTCACTCAGAAGGAGTTGAATATGAGGCAGCGTAGATGGTTGGAGCTGATGGCCGACTACGATCCTGATCTTAAGTACTATCCGGGGAAAGTTAACGTCGTGCCGGATGCGCTTAGTCAGTTACCAGCAATTCAGGTGTTAACTACGCAGAGGGAGATCATTGCAGATTTTCGAAGATTTGACTTGGAGGTTGTGCTACCACGTTCTACAGGACAGTTGATGCAGTTGCAAGTACAGTCGTCTTTAATTGAGAAAATTAAAGCAACACAATCGCAGGATCCTAGACTGCAAAAGTTTCGAGAGCAGGCTGAAGCTGGGCTACGAACAGATTTACTGGTCCACGAAGATGGTTCGTTGAGGTATGGTAGCCGTTTATGTGTGCCAAAGGGAGATGTTCGCAAAGAGCTTATGAAGGAGGCACACAGTTCAGCTTACTCTGTACATCCAGGAGGCACAAGGATGTACCGAGATATTCGACAGCATTTCTGGTGGGAAGGCATGAAACGGGAGATTGCTCGCTTTGTGGCGAAGTGCTTGGTGTGTCAGCAAGTTAAGGCTGAACATCAAAGGGTTGCTGGTTTATTGCAACCACTTCCGGTTCCTCAGTGGAAGTGGGAACATATAACCATGGATTTCGTGACGGCTTTACCGCGGAGTCCAAAGGGCAACAATGCAGCATGGGTGATTATTGATCGGTTGACCAAGGCTGCTCACTTTATTCCTTTCCGGGTTGGTCAATCAACGGAGACTTTGGCAGAGCGGTACATGCAGGAGATTGTAAGATTAAATGGTGTACCGGTGAGCATCGTATCCGATCGGGACACTCGGTTCTTATCACACTTCTGGAGGAGTTTACAGGAAAGTTTGGGGACTCGATTGAAGTTTAGCACAGCTTATCATCCTCAAACTGATGGTCAGTCGGAGAGAACGATTCAAACTCTTAAAGACATGTTGAGAGCATGCATGTTGGACTTCAAGGGTTCGTGGGAGGATCATTTACACTTGGTGGAGTTTTCTTACAACAACAGTTTTCAGGCAACTATTCAGATGGCTCCGTTTGAAGCATTGTATGGTCGTAAATGCCTTCACCTGTATGTTGGAATGATGTCGGTGAACGAAAATTGTTGGGACCAGATTTGGTAGTGCAGACAGTTGAGAAGGTTAACACTATCAGAAAGCATATGAAGGCAGCTCAAGACAGACAGAAGAGTTGGGCTGACACGTCAAGAAGGCCTCTAGAGTTCGCCGTGGGTGATTTGGTATTCTTGAAGATATCACCGACTAGAGGGGTGATTCGTTTTGGAAGTCGAGGAAAGCTTAGCCCTCGATTTGTTGGACCCTTTGAGGTATTGGAGCGTGTTGGAGAGGTAGCGTACCATTTGGCGTTACCGCAGTCCTTGGCAGGTGTGCACGATGTGTTTCACATATCTCAACTACGAAGGTATGTTCGAGATGAAACACACGTCTTGGATCATTCGGAGTTAACAGTACGGGAAGACCTGACTTTTGAAGAGCGACCGGTTAAAATCATGGATCGAAGGGAAAAGGTTCTCAAGAACAAGGTCATCCCCCTTGTGCTTATTTCTTGGGGTAATCGATCGCATGGAGAGTCCACTTGGGAACGAGAAGAAGAGATCCGGCAGAAGTTTCCTCACCTTTTTCTGTAGTTTCTATCTTGTATTCTTGGAATTTCGAGGACGAAATTCTTTTTGTAGTTGGGTATAATGTAACACCCGAGCCCAATACTACTATTTTCTGTTACTGGTTGAGCATTAGATAGTACTTATTTCATTATCTTGCTTATTTGGGTCTTACTGTAAAATTTTATCTGGAAAAGTCATTTCTGCATATAACAAATTTTAGCATCTAAAATGAAATTAAAAATATCTATCTTGGCCTACTCGACACCCCTAGCCTCGTGGTAGCGTCCGTGTATCGAGTTCTCGTCCCGTTCGGTGAAACGGGCGAGTTTGGACGGCTACGCGCGCGTACAGATGTCCGACTTGGGGGTATGCTTTTTAATCATAAAACATCTCATTTTAAAATTTGAAACCCGCTTAAAATCCTATTATTTAAATTTCAAATTTTTGGACCCAACCCGGACGAGATTTGGAAATGTTTCATTTAGCGCCAAAATCCCAAATTAATATAATATTCAAAACCATATGATATTTCGTTTATATATATATCTTACTGTTAATTAATCTTCTAAATCTATTAAATCTTTAATTTATATCTTTCTTTAACCACTTATTATCTTCCCTGGCCAATCAACGTTGGCTATTACCCGTGGGCCCCTCCAATACCTTCCTCTCTCTTTCTCTGTCTCTCTCTCTCTCTCTACCTTTCTCTATCTCTCTCTCTCTCTAACTCTCTTTCTCTCTCTCCCTTATATATATATATATATATTCCCTCACCTCTTCATTCTTCACGAGACTGTAGAAACCACGGAAACAAAACCCAGCGAGCCTAACCCTAGCTGCCTTCACCGTCGCCGCCGCAGCCCCGACGCCGGCGCCAACGTCACCGTCGCCCTCGCCTCCGCCTCCTCTTCCCAACCTCAACATCTTCTTCCTTCTCCCCCGTGCGCCCTGTGTAGCCGCAACCGCAGAGTTCGCTGCAATCGCCTGTTCGTCGGCGGCCTTCGTCGTCGCCACCCGTGCCACCTTCAGCACCTCCTCATCACCTGCGCACTCCAGCCCCCCGACCACCTCCTCTCCCTCTCCGCTTTCTTTCCCTTTCACCGAACTTCCTTACCCGAGCCCTAACCCTCACCGCTGCAACCTTCTCGCCGGCGCCTCACCGCCGTCGACCTCATCGCCGTCACACCCTCTGCAACACCAGTAAGCCTTCTCTCCTCTTCCTCCTTCCATTTTCCCTCCGGTTTATCCCTTGGCCGTGCATTAATTTTTTGGTTGTTGTTGTCGCTGTTCACCGGAATCCGGCCGTGCCGGTGACGTGTCCCGACGATCCAACGGAGTGCTCTGACCCGTGAGGTCCCTTGGTTCGTTGTTTGGGTTCAATCCGTGAACTGTGCGTCCGTCGCGTGTTTCCCCGCCAACGTTACGTTCCGTTTTTCCCGGTTCGCGACCCGTCGAGGCAAGTATCACTTGCTACATGTTATAATTTATATATATGTTTGACACATTAAACCTGTAAAACTTAACTTGGTATAGTCGTCTCTCATTTGGTTGCAATATGGCATTATATCATTTTACAGTTAACATAAAATTTACAGTTTGCCAATTTAAAACTAATAACCAAGTTTACCTGTTAATCACATTTTACTGTTTGACAGAGGGTAGTACTTACCCATGTAGTTCTATTACATTCGGACATTCGTATTCAAAGGCTCGATATAACTGTATTGCATCAATATCTAAACTATTGCCCGCTAAGGGTGCTTAAACCTGGTAATATAATTAAAACGGCTGCACTGAATTACTGCACTCTTGAGATTGAATGAAACATGCTTATTATTTAGTCCATTGCTCATTCCATGTTGTTTAATACCCTGTTCGATTATATATCTGTTTGTGAGCACACCCACGATATTGTTACATCTTGACTTGACATTGTCACACATGGTATTTATATGATACACCTGACATGGTACCGTTTACTATTGATTTGACCTGATGTACCATGACCCGACCTGTTACCTGATCTCATGCCTAATGCCAACAACCTGACATGTAGTCCTCATGGACCGTTCTTGTTGTCTATCCAGACAAACATGCTTTTACCTGATCCTGTGTTGGTATTAGTTCTTGATTACTGAATACCTGACCTGACATACATAACTTGGGGGTATGGGGAAATCAAAGGTGAAACCTGACTTGTAACTCGACAGTTCACTACCTGTTCTGGGTGTACACATTCTTGTTTTGTGCCTAGCGGCATGTCTCGGTTTCGGCCGAGAATATTGTGGCCGTGGTCCCGGGTATGTACGGGATACTATCGAGTGTACACATTCCTGTTTTGTGCTTAGCGGCATGTCTCGGTTTCGGCCGAGAATATTGTGGCCGTGGTCCCGGGTATGTACGGGATACTATCGAGTGTACGCATTCCTGTTTTGTGCCTAGCGGCATGTCTCGGCTGCAGTCGAGAATATTGTGGCCGTGGTCCCGGGTATGTACGAGATACTATTGAGTTACATCGACGATTCATCAATTGGTTTCAAAGAGTTTAGAATAGAAAACCTGATAGAACAGTTTAGTTACCCACTGCACACTATCCTGCACTGCTTGTTTCACATTATTGCTCTATTCATGTTTACTTTTGCATTGCCTGTTACACTGTTCATATTATATTACTGGTTGATATGATGCGCTGACGTCTGGGTTTTGCATGGCCCAGATTCTATACCACTGTCGCAGTCCGAGCAGGAGTACTTCAGCCAGCAGGCTGAGTTGTGAGTTCAGTAATGGTTAGTTTTATTTTCCTGCATTTATTTCCTGATGTGAGCCCGCATTATGGGACATACCTTTCAGTTATTGTATTGGATCATTTGCTTCCGCATTTAATTATCATTGACTCTTGTTATTCTGGATTATGAACATGTTTTAGATAGTTTTATCTTGTTCTTGATATCTCTACAGCCGTAATGTGACTGTGGGTGGATACTTTCTACCCACAGGTAGCATGGTTGGCTATGTCACATGCCCAATCTAGCGTACTCTGGGAAGCGGGGCGTGACAGTAAGGCCAACTAATTGCTATATGATACTCATGTTGGCAATGACAATTATTGTTTCGGCATGTACCCGACGGAGTTGCTGACAGATAGTAGGGCCGTTGAAGGCACGAGACAGAATAAGGTGGCTTCTAAGAATGCAGAACAAATTGTTTACATAGAATACAAATGAATGATGTTTCATTGTTAGTTAGGTTATGCACAACAACCACCTGAGTTCAATTTGAGCATGATTACAGTTGACACCAAAAAATAAAGCAATATAAAATAAAAAACACACATGCAACATGGAACCAAAAATATTATGTAAGAAATTGAAAGTAGAATAATTAATTATAAATATATTTTAGAATGTGTAATATAATATACAAAAACACATATAGCTAATAAACATTTATAGAAATATGGATGACTTGGGCTTCATAAACTTTTTTAACATTGCAGGTGTAGCCAAAATTATTCATATCATGTTTACCAATATAACTTGAATATAGCACGGTGTAGTTGGCATTTTTCATTTTTTCCAAAAAAGAAAATTTAAAATTTAAAAAAAATTGAAAATTTCTTTCATATTTCTTAATTAGAGAGATGCCATTTCAACCCACTTTTCTTTCTCTCACACACACACATACACATGCCCGCGCACAAATAGATAAAAGAAAAAGAGAAATACATGCATCTTGAAAATTAAAATTTATAAACAATCAATTAAATCCTTTTTCCATAATTTTTATATCTATCTTCATTATTTTAAGAGAGCTGATTTTTTTTTTTTTTTTGAAATTTCAATTTATTTAGCAATAAAAATTCTTATAGCTTGAAAAAATAATAATATCTAAAAATATTTATTGATAATTACTAAAATCATTTTAAATCTTCAACAAATCTTCAAAACATCACCGCTGTAACAAAAATGTTTTTTTGTGTGGATAATAAGTAAAATTCCAGTGTTAAAAAATCAATAGATGGAGATTCTAAAACCCTCTACAAAATCTCACTCTTGTACAGAATCGCTGTCTTCATCGAACCGCCAGTCAACCCCAATCATCGCACCACCAACATTCCCCGGTCCATTTCTCCCGTCATTTTTTGGGAGAAAAACACCTTTTTTATAAGAAAAAGAAAATTCTAGGGTTTCATCTTAGCTTGTCCTTCGTTGAAGACGACGGCCATGAGAGGAGCGTCGAGGTGCCTCGCTGCTTGCGGCGGCCACAGCGGCATCTTGAATAGTTCGGGATTCAATCGCAATTTAAACCCTAGAAGATTCTCTCTCGGTCGCTTAGGTTCGCCATGTGGTGCAGATTCTCGAGAGAATCAAGTTCAGGATCGAAGCGGAGCGCTCTCTGATTGGATTGAGACGGATTCGATGAGAAGAGGCTGCTGTTTTCGACGATTCAGTTGGTTTGTATCGGATTCCATGGGGAGCGGACCTTCAAGAGATTTGGTAATTGGTTTATGATTTGGAATGTATTTTCCATTGCAGTAATTTGTTGCACGATCTTTGTATTTTCTTGTATTGATTTTTTGAGGATGTTTTTGTGGATAGAACTCCAATTTCTCTCTTATTCCGAAAGAAATTAAAAAATGCCCAACCTTTAAGCTCAGAATTTTATTAATTCACTCTTCAAACTCGTAGCTTTAGTTAATCTTACCCCAAAGCACTCTATTAGTTAAATGTAATTTGATTCCTCAATTACACTCAGTTTTAGTATGCTGCTATATTGTTAAAACCCTCTCATCTTGCTCATAATCAGCAAAGAAGTGCACAGCACAGCGTATGAGTTCTATAGGAATTAAGGGGACTAAAATGCTTGTCATAACACGATTACTTAGCTAGTTTGTATTAACATAACCTAAGGACATGTTAGTTGTTGGAAGGTACACGGTTTTAAATATCGGATATTGAAATCGTATCGGATGGGTGTTCCGATAGCGGTATCGGACGATATATGGTCGATACGAGTTACGTATCGGGCGTATTCATCGGTATCGGGTATATCGGTATCGGTATCGGGTATATCAGATGTCAATATCGGAAATTTCCATACTGATTAGATATATTGATCTACTTTATAATCGAACATTATACATATTTATTTTAATAAATTTTATAAATATAAAATTTATTAGAAAATCTCAAGATGGGAATATTAGATCGGGTTTAAATTTTCTAAATGGGTTTCAAGTATGGGTTTGAAACTCAAAAGGATATAAACCTAGATCCTTTTCTCAAATAAACACAATATCGGTGATATTTAAACCAATACGATATACCGATATATTGGCCGATATTACAACTTAAAAGGATATAAACCTAGATCATTTTCTCAAATAAACACAATATCGGTGATATTTAATCCGATACGATATACCGATATATCGGCCGATATTAGTAATATCGGCCGATATTAGTAATATCGGCCGATATTAGTAATATCGGCCGATATTAGTAATATCGGCCGATATTAGGTTAAAATGATAAACCTCCTTATCGATATAAAATTTATCGGTGCTTGACCGTTACAACCGATATTTGTTTCACTAGGAAGGTATATATAATAAAAGGATTGATATGGAGAAGTTAAAATATGTAAATGAATAACATATAATTACTGAACTCAATTGTTTTTTACATTTATATGGAAGAATTCAGGGTGCAACATTTTGAAACCCTTCTTTTTAAGCCGTGGAGTAGGGAAGTTGATTTCGTGTACTATCTGTTCTATTCAAATCTTCTTAAGCAACAATCCGTGCTAGTCCAATTAATAAAATCATTTTTAAATTGCTGCTTACATTGAAAAGTCGACTAAATATCAGCAGACAAACATTGCCAGATAAAGATATGTTTTGATTAAGAATCGTTTTTTCCATTGGATTGTTCGTTCTTCAATGGAGTATTAGAGTGTTTTTATTTTAAGTACAGTCAGAAGCTCTGGTCTATAGACTAATGGCGCTAACTTCCTTCTTCATTTGCCTCAACAGAGATATTTACGTAAAGGACATGAATTATTCTCTTCTTCTACCGATGAGATGACAGCAAAGCCAGGCAGTGGAGGTGGGAAACAATTGAAAAATGACATGGTGAAAAAAGAATCTACCGACAAGCAAACCACTGACATGGTTATCCTTCGTACCCTAGCAAAGTATTTGTGGTTGAAAGATAATGCGGAATTCTCCTTTAGGGTTGCAATGGCTTTGGGTCTACTTGTGGGTGCGAAGGTGAGTAACATGTTGTTCCTTTAATTTTGACTAGGCTAGCTAGTTAATTCTTTTGTATATGGACAATGCAATTGTTAACTACTTCCCTTTATTTTCTGGTTCTAATCAGCGCTTCATGCTGTTGATTTTATGCTTTGTTGTAATTTCTAGGATTTCAATAATGTGCCTTCAGAATATCCACCAATCATTGGAATATTGTAATGAACTTCGTTTGCTTAAGAAGAAAAGAAGATATTAAATTTAGTGAAGATGTTGGTGGCTTCCATTCCGTTCTCTCTCTTCATCTTTTTTTGTCTAGGTAATATCTTGCACTTGTTACTACAATTATATGTTCTTCCATATGCATGAACAATCATGTTTATATTCATTTTACAGATGAACTTCACATCAGGTGCCATATTATACTTGTGCAGCCATCACATCATTAATAATATATCACACTCAAACATACCATTTACCATTTGCATCTCAATTTCTGTCACGCCCCGCTTCCCAGAGTACGCTAAAATAGGCACGTGACATAGCTAACTATGCAACCTGTTGATAGGAAAAATCCTTCCACGGTCACATTACGGCTGTAGAGATATCAAGAACAGGAAAATAAACTAAACTATCTAGTACATGTCCATAAACCAGAATAAATGAGTCAAGAAATAATACAATATGCGGAAGCAACAGATCCAATAAATAAAACACCTGGAAAGTAAAACTGGATACCAACAGGATCCTCACCGCTCGGTCTAACAGCAGCAGTACTCCTGATCAGTCTGCAACAAAGGTAGATGATCTGGGCCATGCAAAACCCAGACGTCAGTGCGTCATAATATCAAGCAATACTATAAACAGGGGTAGCAAGACATACAGGTACGCGTATGAACAGTAAAACAGCTATAACAGTAATATAAATGAGGACAGTGAGGGTAAGGCACAGGTGATGTGCAGTGAGTATTCTAAACTGGTCTACTGGGTTATTTACTCTCAAGTCTTTGAAATCAATTTGATGAATCATCGATATAACTCAATAGTATCCCGTGCATGCCCGGGATCACGGTCTACGACTCTCGGGCTGAATCCGAGACGTGCCGCAAGACAGTAAAGGGTAGTTGGTAATGGCGAGTGATGTCAGCAGCATCACCTCGGGGCTGGCCTAGCCCGTAAGACTGATCAGAAAATGTGTCGAACTGTCGAGTTACAAGTCAGGTTTCATCATTGATTTTCCCATACCCCCAAGTTATATATGTTCAAGTCAGGTATTAAATAATCTAGAGCTAATGCTAACACAGGATCAGGCAGGTACAGGTTTGTCTGGATAGACAACAGGAAATGTCCGTAAGGACAACATGTCAGGTTTGTTGGCATTAGTAACAAGATCAGGTAACAGGTAAAACCATGGTACATCAGGTCAAGTCAGGTAGTATATAGGTATCATGTCATGTTAAGAAGTGCACGGTACCATGTCGTGTCAAATAGTAGGTGTATCAAGTCATGTCAGGGTTGTACAAAATGTCACGTGGGTGCTCATAATCAAACTAAAATAAGCATGGGCATACAAAACAAGTATGGGGTACTAATGGAACAATAAAATGGAACACTGTAATGTGGTATGCAAAAAGGTACAGATTAAAGCATATGGATGCACGGTTATCGAGTTGGGTCAAGGGGATAGTTTATTGCAAAGTTTCAAACCCTTTTGAGATGTTAGCAAATTTCAATTATATTTTCTTCACCTCATTGTCACACGCCAGTTGTCTTTTAAAACCATGTGGTTTTGCTGGCTGGTTCGGTTTCTATAGACTAACACACCGGTTTTAACTTTTACTAATAATTTAAGTGCATTGATGTGCACCTTCTTTCTTTCTCTGTTGCACTATCATTTTTCTTTATATTTTTTCTTCCTACTCGTCTATTTAAACCCAATCACATCTCATATACATTATTGACCTAACGCATGCATGCCCTTGCATTCTCAAATTCGAATACAAGTATAATTGTTGACTTACAGGTTACAGCATGCCGAGCTCTAACGCTTCACCAAACCCTAACCAAGCATCCTCAACTCAGTTGACCCATCTCGTACTCACCGTCATCGACTTCGTCTTCTTCTTCAAGCACCTCAACTCTAGACCCAAGCTGCCGCATCGCCGTCGCCTTCTTCCTCTAACACTAGAGCCGAGACCTAGCCAAGCTATCAAGCTTGGATCTTGCTTTGTGTCGTTGTCGTCGTCTCCGTGCGCGTGTTTGTCTCCATGAACACGTTCGAGGCAAGTTTTTACTTGCTACATACTATAGTTACGGCAATACACATGTATACATTGTCGTAACACTATTATATTTATCATTTCATGACATTAATTAAATTTAATAAATATAGGTTTAATTTATAATATTTTGTAAATACATCTATTTAACAATATTTCATAGCTATGACAAAAGATTATTTTAATATGGTCGAATTGATATATTGAACTTGTAGTATTGTTTTATCATTGCCGTCATTTCATGTATCGTATCTAGATAAGTTTTATAAAACAATTTTGAAAACAATATTTCATGTGTTAACCCTAGTACCAAAAAATATACATTATCTTGTTAACGATATTAGTTACCCATTTGATTTTAACGCCTGTTAACCTACATCAGCTCACTTTTATGATATACTGTTATAACTATGTTGCCGCTTTACCCCAATGACTTGCCTGTGATATATACATCCTACTTGTGGTATATATATACTTACCTGATTGATTACATCATCCCTGATATGCTGGTACCATGTCATCTTGTTACTGTTATTGCTATCATGCTAGTACCTATTTGCCTGTAATATTTACTGATACCAACAATCCTGATTTGTTGTCCCGACGGACGTAACCTGTTGTCTTGATAGACATAACATGTACCTGCTTGTCCCTGTGTTCGTATTAGATAGATATTATTTTTATATCTAACTTGGAAAACGAAATCTGGGGAAATCAAAAGTGTAACTGAAGTGTAACTCAAACGGATATTACATGTTTCCGTAGTTCCAGGGGTTTAACGGAACAAAATCATTATTGATTTATACATCTTGCATCCATGGTCCCGGAGGTAATGGGATATAACTTGCGTCCGTGGTCCCGGAAGTAACGAGATATATACTTTTGAGTTACATGGAGTACATTAATTGGTTTCGAATACCTGTAGGATAGATAACCTGGAGTCATGGACCTTAGGATACACATGACATGTTTGACTATCTATAGCTTGTCATATGACCTGACTGCAATTGTTTATACTCATGACATCTCACTCTTGCATATAGCATCCTATAGCTTACTGCTTAAATTATTATAATGATATCTTTGACGCACTGACGTCTGGGTTTTGCATGGCCCAGATCCTTCGACTTTAGCACATGAGGATCGTGAATACTTCGACAGGATCACCGATCAGTGAGGATCATTCCTATGATATAGTTCTTATTTATGGTTTAGGTATTCTCTTATTTCCTTGGATCTTTATTGCTTCCGCTATCATCTCCTATATTGTTATTGTGGTTATTGGACATGTCATTAGATAGATATTTATATTATTTGTTCTTGATTATTGATTGACGGCCTTAATATGACTATGGGATGATGTTTCCTTACCGTAGGTAGTATGGTTGGCCGAGTTATGTCCCGAAATTTTGGTATCTTGGGAAGCGGGGCGTCACAAGGTTTTATTGGTATCGGAGCCTATGTTTATGTTAGTTGGGTTTGGTTTTTTTTGTAGTTGGGTATGGTACCCACTATATTGACCTTACGACCCGGAATTATAGGAACATGTTCTGCCACACTATTGTCTTATCAATTTTAATCTTTGTCGTTATTGAACCTTGTTTCAGTAAAATTCCTTGCTTCTATTGAATCTTGTTTCCATTGTCAATTCTCGTTATTCGTGCTTGACTACGAGAGTTATGTCTAGAAGGAATCAACCCACCCCACCTGCTGATAATGTTGCATTGAGGGGTCACACGTGGCATGATGGAGAATCAGCAGCGTTAGATAGGACTGCAACCAATTAAGAGGGCGGCAATTCCCAGGCAGGTCCAGCATAAGAGTACGGTTGCTGATTTCAGGAGGTTCGGCTCGACAACTTTTACAGGATTGGAGGAAGCTCTTCAGGCTGAGCGACTGAGCAATGACTCGTTGATACGGAGAACTTATTGAGTGCTGCTCAGATTTCAAACGAGAAGAAAGTGGATGTGGTGCGCATCCAGATGGCTGCCTATGCTAGAGAGTGGTGGCTTGTCGAAGAGAACCGTTTGACAGAGCTGATCAGATGGGCGGCTTTTACACGGAGTTTCTTGGAAAAATTCTTTCTGCAGTCTGCTAAGGAGGAAATGGAGAAGTTTATTGGCCTAAAGCAGAATGGCGGATGTGTGGATACTCATGCGGCTGAGTGGACCCGACTCAGTCGATTTGCTGGGACCTTGGTAGCCAATGAGACTGATATGGTAAGGCGTTTTTTCCGTAGTCTTGATGTAGAGATCCAGCGACATTACTTCATTGGGACGGGTACCTTTACTTAAGTTCTCACAGCAGCTAGAGAACATGGGTTATCAAAGAGAATGAAAGGTACACCTTGGCAGGATATTTCAGCACGGAAGATAGTACGTGCACCACTCAGATCTTCAGCGCGTAGAGTTTACTTATATCATGAGTTCTTCTTGAATCTTATTTTCTTGAATTCCTTCTCACTTTCCCGAATGATCATAGTACTACACCAACTCAGAATCTTATATCTTTATTTGATCTTATCCAGTAATCCCCTTTATTCCTTATTGTTTACTTCACTTTTATTCCATTGACCCAGATAGTAGGATTTAAGCGACTTAGATGGAGTTATGTGATTGTAATCATGTACCGCGGCATGATTACTATGTGGTACTCTGCTTAAGTAATTTCGAGTCCTACTCTTGATCCATTTCTTGACTTTATTGTACTACTTTGTTTTTCCCTCTGTTTAATAATTTCCAAACCTATGTCTTATCTTGAAAGTAGAATCCGACTCCTTTCTTCAATTCTCTTGAAGTTCACTTGACTTCTTGAATCCTTACAATTTATGTACGTTCCTTTTAGTTCTTGGAAGCGTCTAAGGAGTAGACTTCAGACCTTGAGGCGAAAGAAACCGTATGCCAAGTTTGGGCCAATGTGAGTTTTCAATCGATGAAGTTAAGTGCTTAGGTGATGACATATGAAGAGATGAGATCGCAGTAGACTCGGAAAGATTGTAGGAACCTTAGGTTGGTCGAGTCCGAGAAAACTTGAGATAAGAACAAGTTGGACCCGCTGGTTATTATCGGGGGTTCGTATCAGATTTCGCGTGGATAGCAATGTCGTTGACCAAGTTGATTAGAAAGGATGATCAGTTGGTTAGTTGGTTGGTCTGAGAAGTGTGCGCAAGTTTCAACTTGTTGAGGTGTATGTCAACGACCGATCCTGTTCTAACTATGCCGAACAGTCTCGTAAGGATAATAAATTCACAACGACGCATCGGAAAAGGTTTTGGGCAATGTATTGAGGCACTAAGGACGAATGAAAGCCTATGCGTCAAACAGCTGAATACGTTGGAGAAGAATTGCCGACGCATTACTCGGAAATTAGTTGTAGTGATATTCGCATTGAAGTTAGGGAGACACTACTTTTAGGCGAGAAGATCGAGATATTCGCCGATCGTAAAAGCCTAAAAGTATGTGTTCACATGGAAGGAGCCCCATGTGAGGCAATTAAGATAGTTGGATCTAGTAATTGACTACAACCTGGATCTAGAAGTATCATCCGGATAAGAAGACGTAGTGCCGGATGCTATAAATCGGTTGCTAGCTGGAATGATATTAACATTGCAAGAGGAGCTGATAACTGATCGTCGGAGACTTAAGTTGGAATTAGTCTTATCAGATTCTTCGGGGGTTAAAGCGACTACAAGTATAGTCATCATTGATAGATCGCATCAAGACCGCTCGAGCGTAGTATACTCAATTGAAGAGCTTGTGAAGATCTGTCTAAACTTATCAGAGTGGTGCAGCGGAAGCGTGGTAAACTCATGACCCACAAGGCTTGGGGCGGATTTTTTTCTAATTCAAGGAGCTGGGTCCTCATGGTATGGGAACCACATGTGTGCCAAAACAGGAAATTCATGTAGAAATTATGAAGGGGACACATAGTTCGGCATACTTGTTACATTCGGTAAGTGTTAACAGAGAGGCATATGCAGAAGATTGGGAGTTTGTGGCACCTGCTTGCCAAAGACTGAGGGGTTGGCACAGTTTGATTCTCCTCGTTACCTTACTTGTTTGGTTTCGTTCCATTCACTAGTATGGTTTAGATCGATATAGCGTATCACGATTAGTTTAGTATACTTTGGTGCTTGCATATCTCCGTGATAAATCGTTTGACTTGATTGGACATCCAGACATCTATATATATATCTGATTTATGACATCTTTCATCTGAACATTGACACATGTGTATCTGATTTATGACGTCTATCTGTATTGATTAAGATCTAGTAACGAGATATCTTACATGTATGCTTGGATGGCTTTCACGCTAAACAAGGTTCCATCGTAGGTATGGGACACCTCTCGGGGATATTCACGCTACTAACCCGATTCATGTTTTATGGTTTCAAACTAGTTATGGGATATTCCGGTTATGCGAGAACATCCATCAGCCAATTCCGCACATTCATCGTTTGAAATGGTTTTGACTCTTAAATTGATACTCGATTTAATTGACATATAGATTGACGTTGTTTGACTCGATGATTGACATACTTTATATCTGCATTGTTTTCTTGTAACATTTACCTTCCTGTATTGTAGTTATTTGCAGCGTGTGTTTCCGCATTACCTTACGTACGTAATTTTTCCCCAAACTTGTTTTCTATGAATCCGAGTTTCTTTGATCTTAACCTTTCCTTGTTATTGTTTGTTTCCTGGTTACTATGAATATGGGATTTTTTTGTTCTCATTCTTTTCCTTATTTTGTTCCTTTTGTTTTTTGTGAAGTTCGTGGACAAAATTCTTTTGCAGATGGATATAATGTAACACCCTACATGATCGTATGCTATTTAATTATTTTAAATTATTATTGTATTGGGATGTGATTATTGCATGGATGGTTGTGCATGATAAACGTATTTTTATCTTGCCTTGATCCTTAGTTCGAATAGATATAATATTTGGACCCGACCCGCTTACATGAAATCCATTATAGTATGATATTTAGTTAGAGTATATTTTATTGATATTTATCCATACAATAAATCTATACGAATCCTAAATAATAGATATACGAATTTAAACTGTATATTTTTTTAGCTATTGAATTATGGTTTAAGTGGGTTGTTAAGATAATACGATAACTTCTCGATATATTTTGAGATTTCGTAGAGACGGATGGGGGTCATAATATCTTTATATAATATTATTTAGTTAACTAAGTTATATATATACACATATACCTATTATAAATATAAAATAAAAATATATATTTTTATAACTCATCTCTCTAATCCTCATCTCTCTTTCTTTCTCGTCTCTTTCTCTCTCGTCCCTGACCCATGCTCACCTCGTCGCCATCCTCCTTCCTCTACCTCAAACATCCGAGCCCCATCCCTATCGAAGCCCAGACCGTTATCGACCTCGTCCCTCGTCGCCGAGCACCCAGTAGCCTCTTATCGGTTCCTAACCCCACAGCCACCATTGCCACCTTCTTCTTCGTCTTCACCATCGCCACCACCGACGTCTCCATGGCCGCAGCCTCCTTCGAACATCTGCATCATCTTTCTCATCCTCCTCTTACAACCATAGCCACCATCACCAACCCCAACCTTCGACCTATCTTCTGTTTCTTCGCCGAGCACTTAACCCTGACTTTACTGACAACGACTCCACCTCCTTCCAACCACCTCATTTTCCTCTCTCGTTTCCCTAATCCAAAGCACCTGAGACCGAGCATCGTTCACCCCATTGCCGACACCATCTTCTTCCTCCATCACCTGCAACACCAACCGAGAACTCTCTACCTCACCAACTCCAGCCATCTTCTTCAACCCAACACACCCATCAACACCAAAGCTCTCAACTTCGACCACCGAGATCCCTCGCCACCTCATCTGCAACCTTCATTCACCGGCGCCGCAACCCTTATCTCAAAACCCAACTCCACGCATCATCACCCCAAACTCTATAACCGAAACTCCATCTTTGAGCACCTTTGCTATCTCCCTAATTGTCGAGCTCTAACCCTTCACCAAACCCTAACCAAGCATCCTCAACTCAGTCGACACATCTCGTACTCACTGTCATCGACTTTGTCTTCTTCTTCCTCAAGCACCTCAACTCCAGACCCAAGATGTCGCATCGCCGTCGCCTTCTTCCTCTAACACTAGAGTCGAGACCTAGCCAAGCCATCAAGCTTGGATCTTGCTTTGTGTCTCCGTCGTCTCCGTGCGCGTATTCGTCTCCGTGATCGCGTTCGAGGCAAGTTTTTATTTGCTACATGCTATAGTTACGGCAATCACATATATACATTGTCATACCACTATTATATTTATCATTTCATGCCATTAATTAAATTTAATAAATATAAGTTTAATTTATAATATTTTGTAAATACATCTATTTAACAATATTTCATAATTATAACAAAAGATTATTTTAATACGGTCAAATTGATATATTGAACATGTAGTATTGTTTGATCATTATCGTTATTTCATGTATCGTGTCTAGATAAGTTTTATAAAACCATTTTGAAAACAATATTTCATGTGTTAACCCTAGTACCAGAAAATATACATTATCTTGTTAACAGTATTAGTTACCCATTTGATTCAAACACTCGTTAACCAACTCACTTTTACCGATATTCTGTTATAACTATGTTGCTGCTCTACCCCAATGACTTGACTATGATATATATATCCTACCTGTGGTGTGTGTGTGTGTATACTTACCTGATCGATTACATCATCCCTGATATGCTGGTATCATGCCATCTTGTTACTGTTATTGCTATAATGCTAGTACCTATTTGCCTGTAATGTTTACTGATTCCAACAATCCTGATTTGTTGCCCTAACGGATGTAACATGTTGTCTTGATAGACATAATCTATACTTGCTTGTCCCTGTGTTGGTATTAGGTGATATTATTTTTATACCTGACTTGGAAAACGAAACTTGGGGAAATGGTGAAATCAAGTGTAACTGAAGTGTAACTTAAAGGGATATTACATGTTTCCGGGGTTTCGGGGTTAGCGGAACAAAATCATTGTTGATTTATACATCTTGCATCCGTGGTCCCGGAGGGTAACGGGATATTACTTGTGTCTGTGGTCCTGGGGTAATGGGATATATACTTTTGAGTTATATGGAGGAGTACATTAATTGGTTTCGAATACCTGTAAGATAACCTAGAAACATGGACCTTAGGATACACATGATATGTTTGACTATCTATAGCTTATTATATCACCTGTGACTGCTAGACATCTTACTCTTACACATAGTATCCTATAGCTTACTGCTTATATTATTATAATGATATCTTTGACGCGCTGATATCTGGGTTTTGCATGACCCAAATCCTTTGACTTTAGCACAGGAGGATTGTGAGTACTTCGACAGGATCGCCGATCGGTGAGGATCGTTTCTCTGATATGGTTCTTATTTATGGTTTAGGTATTCTCTTATTTTCTTGGATCTTTACTGCATCCTCTATCATGTTCTGTTATTGTTTTTGTGGTTATTGGACATGTAATTAGATAGATGTTTATATTATTTGTTTTTTATTATTGATTGACAGCCTTAATGTGACTGTGGAAGAATATTTTCTTACCGTAGGTAGCATGACTGTTCGAGTTACGTCCCGAAATTTTGGTATCTTGGGAAGCAAGATGTGACAGTTTTAGTCCGCAATGCTCGATGCTTTAGATCATTTGTTTTTCTCCGTCGTTCTACAAGTTGCATATTTTGGTTTAAGATATTATCCAAACTCTCGGTTATCTACCGTAAGTTTGAGGGAGGCTGTTAAATTATAAGATATTTGAATATAACTGTAGTAGATATTATGGTTATCAGAAATCAGATGAGTTCTGATTTATGTTGTTGAGATTATGATTAGTGTGTTAGATTGTTAGGATTATTAGTTATCAGTTAGTTATGTTATGAGGTGTATAAATTGAGATGATTTATCTCTTAATAAAACGGATCGAGTTTATTATTTTCTTATCTTCATGTAATGATTTGGAAATTCTACTTGTTGACTACGGAATTCTTTTTTTATTCTTCCGTTTTTTATTCATAGGTAATAATATTATGAGAATAATGGAGGAAAGAGGCCATAGGAGGGAATTTCCTCCTATGGCGTCGAAAAAATACTTTCCCTCATTTTTTTCCGACGATCGGCACCCACCATCTTCATCGTTATCATCTAAGATGTGGGTACACCAAATTTCATGTGATTCTACAACTTTTTCACCGTTGATTTAGCAATGTAAAAAGTTCTATTGTCGGTAAACCGTTAATTTTGAACCCGCTAAATCAACGGTGAAAAAGTTGTAGAATCACATGAAATTTGGTGTACCCACATCTTAGATGATAACGATGAAGATGGTGGGTGCCGATCGTCGGAAAAAATTAGGGAGGGTGTATTTTTTCGACTCCATAGGAGGAAATTCCATCTTTCCTCCATTATTCTCTAATATTATACACAGGTGGTTAATATCATGGGGCATATCCCTAAATGTATTACGACACTTGTAGTTTTTATAACCAGATACATGCTATGAATGCGCCGAATGTGTCCCAGTTCTACTTGAGTGGATTTTTGGCTCTTTTTTGTTATCTTAAAAAATTGACTCCTTTTTGTTATCACTGTTTATTTCAGTTCAAATTTACTTTGTTAATGTAAACAATCGGGCAATTTTATCTAGGGTGTTCTGTTTATAACTCCCTTTGTGTGTGTGCGCCCCCCCTTATAATCTCTGTTTTATATATCTTGTAATCTTTTGCATTGTTAACCGAAGCACCATCGCGTTGATAATTGTTCAAGACTCGTTCAAGCGGCAATGATGGACCATTTTTGGTCTGTTCAGTTAAAAAAGGGAAAATGAACAATCTTTCCAATTTTCTGTAGTTTTTGTTATCGCCCTTGATAATGACATGAAATATAATTTTCAAACTTGTATCAAATGTTGTCTTAGTTTATACAATTTTATCATCTTTTTCGTATATTTTAGTTTGATCATATTCAATCATGTAAATATGACCACAACTATGAAGGCTTCAGTGAAGTTGAAGATGGTTTAGCAAAAAAAAATTAAATTATAAAATAAGGAATGGGTGTAATTTATTTCTTTTTTATTTATTTCTAGAAGAACAAATTAATGTCATGCCAACTTATCAGATGAAGTTTGAGCCAAGAGGTATAAACAGTATTAACAAATATTTTAGTGTAATTTGCAGTCTACATTAGATTTTTTTTCGTTCATATAAATTAGACATGATTAATTTTTCCATACAGACATGATTCAAAGAGCAACCTAGTATAGGTTTAACCATATATACCTTTATTAGTAATTATTTGCTTGAGAAATAAGGAAACGTATATATACTTTTATATTGTTATAATTCTTCTACCATAATAGATTTCTTTTTATAGCTATAGACATTAAAATTATTTGGTTGAAAAGTCTGGGCTTATTTATATAGCATTGTACAATGAAATTATAGAATGGCATGCTTCTTTCTTATAGCTTATACATTGGATAAGAGATGTTATTGATGGATAGTCAAGACCAGGCCTAAATTGAGTTGGTTTGCATTATATTTGCTAATTGTTATATATCTTCTAACAATATGATTAGGGTTTTATTTTTCCTTTTAAAGAGCATGCTTAGGTCTTGTATCCACTATTAAAGATGCACACATACAAACATGTATTCATGTGTACATGCATGCTAGCAAGACACAACCAACCTCAATTTCAAAATGGCCAATCGAAACTAACGTGTTGTCATTTTTAAGAGAGCATGCCTTATATATACCAAACAACATAAACAAAAAATTTGAAGAAAGCATATTGCCATTATGCTGAATGAAATCATACATAACATGCATACATGATATATACATGTATTCATAAATGCATACATGTATGTATGTATGCACACATACTAAAAAGATTCACAACAACCCTCAATTTCAAAAATGGTGACAAAGGGGTGTTTTGAAATCATAAAAGATTTGTGATGGTATCTATAAACATGAAGAATCTTGGAGGTAATACATTAAAAAAGAAAAAGAAAGAAAAAACTTGGAATGCAAATAAAAATGTGAATAAACAGTATAAGGTGTGTTGCGTGATAAAGTTTGATTTTTGTTTGATGATATACATAAAGGTGAAGATCACCCCTATGGGTACTTAATCAAAGATTGTCGGGAGATTTTGAGTAGAGATTGACAATGCAAACTAGTGCACACATATAGAGAAGTAATACTTCTGCTGACGCGTTAGTGAAGCTTGGTATTGACTTGAAGGTTAATATGATGATTCTTGATGACACTCTCCTTTCTCTCGGTGATCTTTTACTAGGTGATCTTGTTGGAGTGACTACTATTCGTTCGGTTAGAGTTGACATGGCTAGTTGATCTACAACATAGTGTGTTCTATTTTGTTTTTGTTTTGTTTTTTCCGTTCTTTCTGCACCAAAAAAAATAGCTTGGAATAAGAATTAGGAATGGCATATTTATTTCTTTTTTTATTTATTTCTAGAAAAGTCTAAGAACAAATTAATGTCACGACAACTTATGAGATGAAGTTTGGGCAAAAGGTATAAACAATATTAACAAGTATTTTAGCATAATTTGCATTCTACATTAGATAATTTTTCTTTTATATAAATTAGACATGATTAAATATTCCATACATACATGATTCAAAGAGCAACCTAGTATAATTGTGACCATATCCATACCTTTATTAGGAATTATTTGCTGAAGAAATAAGGTAACAGATGTATACTTTTATATTGTTATAATTCTTTTACTGTAATAGATTTCTTTTACAGCTATATATATGGACATTAAAATTAATAATTGGTTGAAATGTCTTGACTTATTTATATAGGATTGTACAATGAAATTACAGAATGACATACTTCTGACAGCTGTGCACATTACATAGGAAATGCTATTGATTGATAGTCTAGAGTAGGCCTAAATTGTGTTGGTTTGCATTCTATTTGCTAACAACATGATTAGGGTTCCCCCCCCTCTAAAGATCATGCTTAGGTCTTGTAACCGCTATTAAAGATGGTAGAAAATGAAATCACACACACACACACACACACAACACACACATAACATGCACACATACATAATACATACATGTATTCATGTGTGCATACATCATGTATGCATGCATGCTAGCAAGAAACAACTAACCTCAATTTCAAAATGGCCATTCGGAACTAATGTGTTGCCATTTCTAAGAGAGCATGTCTTATACCAACATCATAAACAAAAATTTCAAGAAAGCATATTGCCGTTATAGTGAATGAAATCATACATAGCATGCATACATGATATATACATGTATTCATGCATGCATGCCTGTGTGCGCGTGCGCGTGCATGCACGCATACTAAAAAGATTCACCACAACAACCCAAAAATGGCCAACAGAAACCGGCATGTCTTGCCATTTTCAAGAAAACGGGTCTTATGCTAAACGACATAAACAACTAAAGCGAAAACGACATTGTGCCGTTGGAGTGAATTCCAATGTCAAACATGAATAGCTTGTTTTTATATACATTATCGAAGAATTAACCTAATAAATAAAAATAAGTTAAAATTGTAAAGTTCATCCCTTTTGGAACCCTAAATTTATTTCTTTCCGATCCTTCTCTTTCATTCAATCTCTCACAAGGTTCGCTCAATCAAATGATCCAAAATTCACTAAATCAAATTAAAATTTTATAAAGGGTGTGATGTGACTTCGTATCAACCCCTAATTTCCATTTGAAGTTCATTAAAAGGATTTTAACGTGGGTTGATTTTGATCTTCTGTAGGTTACAAGGGGGCGTGTTAAATCGTATTATCGATTTGCTAAGGTGAGAAGTTTATTATTGATCTGATCATATTTATAATTATTTTAATTTCTTAGTTGCTAATCTGTGATTTCCCTATTAAATCTTGTTAATATTACAAGTGAGTGATTTTATTTACATTGTTCATCTTCACTTCATTTTAATTTGAGAGATTTGGAGGACTGGTATCCTTTTGAGTATGAAACTATCCCTTTCCTCCACGGATCAGATCAAAGCAGACTTTGAAGCTTTTTTTGTCAAATCTAATTATCAACCGTCCGTGGTGTAATACACGGACCACGAACGACTGAAATTGAAATAAAATACAAATCATTTTTAAGATTATATTTTGTTTTCTTAATAAATTTTAACCGTTCGTGTATTACACCAAGGATAGTGGATAATCAGATTTGATAATAAAAAAAAGCTTCAAAACATGTTCTGCTGGATCCGCGCTCATCTCTTCATCCTTCAGTATTTTAAATAATAGAAACATCTATGTATGATGTCATTTTTGACAAAGAATAATTTCCTATATAATAGAGTATTTAAGTTTAGTTAATTATGATACTATACAATTAATAAAAGCTACCATCTATGATCTAACATTTGTATTGTAAAGAGAAAGTATATTTTACTGCCAACCGAGATTATTTGCTATTACACAATTTTTATATGATCTAAATGCCCCCTTGTTACTTTTGATGTTCTAATTGTTTACAATATTGTACATTGTGCTTTTGTTAGGTTAGGGTATTGTCCAACATATAATAGTATTTCTATATATGGTGTGGCAATTGTTACACAATTGTGTTATACCATTCATCAATAAGTCCTATACATACCTAATAATTAATAGATAATAGATAAAAAATTTATATCTTAAACTTTATAATGTCTTATATTAGATTTTTTTTGGGTACTATTTGTTTACATTATTATATATTATCGAGTAGGGTTTTCTATCCTACTTTTTCACTTAAAAAGGAAAAAAAATTACATATCAAACTTAGAGAAGTAAATTGATCTAAAGTCCCTCAAAGTTTGTCCAAATTTAAGCTTTTATTAATTCCTTATTATTGTTTTGTTGCACTTGAGTTCCTCAAAGACCCCACCGATAGCAATTTGATACCCTCTGCATGCTAGTGCTAATCTGCCATTAGAATATTTATAAGAGAATAATATATAATGTAGTTTGATTTAAGTAGCATTTGACTTTTGTGCACTATAATACGCTTGAATAAAAAGAAATATCTTGATTACTCTCATCATCTTTTCATCCTCCTTTGAAAATTGTTACCCATCCAACAAAATTCCCCATCTCTCAAACATTCATTCTCATCTCTATTCTCTTACCAGTGTGTGTGTGTGTTGCATAACATAGACTTTGAAGGACCTAATGATTTCTCTTATATATGTTTCTTTTGCAAGAGCCCACAATTAGAGGTACGGAAATGTTTGGTTGGAGAATTTAGATAAAAGCTACTCCATTTAGTTTCAATTACCGAGTAAACCATGTAATGAGGTGAATAAATAAGAAACATATATATAAAAAACAAAAATAAAAATGTCGTACACAACTAAGAAAGTTGCTTGCATCTTAGAATCTTAATTTTGAGACAAACTTGTCACTATGGCTAGTCCTATCTACATATAAAGGCTAACCTATATATATGTTGAATTACAATGATCAATTTTCTATGGTTTTCTTATAATAAGTTTTACATTAGTATACAATGATTTTCTTTCCAAATTAATACCAATAATGTTAATGATTGCTATTATTTACGGCTAAATTCATATTAAAATGCCAAATCAAAACCAATTCCAAGATTGAGAACATATTAACCAATTTTATTTATGATTTAGACTTTGCACCAAGTTAGACAAGGATTCTTTTGTATATACCCCCTGTATTTTTTTGAATTTATATGCATAATCTTTGTATTTGTATATTCCTCATGTTTAGAATTGTAAGAAAAAGCATATTTTCCGTGATATATATTTGTTCAATAACTTGTTGATCTAATTTGCATAATTTATAGTAGATGGGTGAGTTGCATATGCATGTCTGTTAGTTCACTAACTCTAAGATTAGGGAGTGATCTAACATGTCCCTAATATCTGGTATAGAGTGAGTGCCACCATAGTCTCTAGTGATAAAACTTCTTGTGGCTGAGCGAGGGGTCTCGGGTTCGAACCATGTTTGCATCAGATGACGGTCTATTAGTCAAAAATAAAATGTCTAGTATAGAAAAGTTTTTTTTTATGAACGTGGATCTTTAGAGATGGAGACGAAGGCTACCTGATTAGATTCCAGAATTCTCAATCTCTTGCTGCATTTTCCAATATTCAAGTTATATCTTGGGACGACTTTGGCGTTAAAATCTGTAGATGGAAGAAAGAAGAGAGGCAAGAGAGAAGAATTTGCCATTGGGAAGGCTGGGTCCTTTTGGAAGGCTTATCATTTAGGTATTGGGATGAGAGAGCTTTTCGTGAGCTCTTCAGCAAATTCGTCTTTGTTTTAGACATCGACAGTATAACAAGGAATAAAGAAGGGGTGATGGCAAGGGTTCGAATTGGTTCTGGTTTCGCGAGAGGAGATTCCGGGCTTGTTACATACCTTGGTGGATGCTATATGGTTCGACGTCAAGATTAAGGTTGAACTGGAGAAGCCCGTTAAAACGAAGGAAGTTCAGTTTGCAGGGGCAGAAGACGAAGAAAGTAGAAAAAACTATGAAAATTTTCAGAAAAATCTTTTTCTAGGGTTACAGTCTCAAAGAGTGGAGGACGATGACGACCGCATAATGTCTGTATGCGGGTGCCGGGCTTTGTTTTTGAAGCCAAACAACATCGAATGTGACATTGGCAAGGACATCTCGAAGCCGCATACGGGAGAGCGCTTCTCGATATGTGGAGGGGCGAGTACGGCGCCGTCTGGAGGTCCGAGGATGCCACTGACTAACAAAGGGTTACTGTCTAGTTACTGTGCCTCGCTAGCAGGGAATGGATCGAGAATTGAGGTATTGGTTGTTGAAGAAGTGGCACGAAAAGGAACAAGTTTTGAGGAATTGGCGGTTGAAGAAGTCAAATGGCAATGGAGGGATTATCTTTAAAAAATAGGAGACTAGATTTCAAGTCCCTTGGGTCACATACAATGGGGAATGTTTCTGAAGCCAATTTGGGGTTGGGCCAAAGGTCCAATACAGAACATAATGTGTCATTGGACCTTAAGATATATCTTGAAAATTGGATATAGCAAAATTTCGGTTCGAATATTGTGCAAAGGAGATCTCGGGACGCACTGATGATTTTGTAACTCGGTTAGTTGAGACCTCCGAGAATGATGAAGGCCTTAGAGATAGGCATGATGAGACCGAGAGAGTGGATGAAATTTATTAGGAAACGATCCATCGCTAGGTACGGTAGCGTGGAAATCGTTATAGCAAATTTCAAATAGCTGGAAGAATGTGATGGGACGGAAATGACTCAGTTAGGGAATGCCTCTTTGCTGGGAGCCGTGACAGGGGGTTGGAGAACATCATGGATACTGGGTTTGATGATAGAGCTGAGGAAAGCAATCTGAGAATGAGCACTAGTCAAGGAAGGGACATTCCAAATATGGAATGTTTGTTGGCTAGTGATTGTGGAAGGAAAAAGGTCGGGTGACAGGATCGAGGAAAAAGAGGAATTTGGTTTTGGAAGAGAGGGTAAGGATTGAGCAAAATTTGGGCCAAGTTGATATGGGCCGCCGAAAGGATTTAGAAGCAAAAGTTTCTCTTGGGCTCAAGAATTTTCTCGAACACTTGGTGCAAAAAACTTTGGAAATGATGGAGTTTCTAGGGGCGGCTCGGATCAGTCTAATAATAACGGACCTATGGGCTTGTCGAGCGGACAAGAAAAGGAGGCCGGGGATTTGAAGGATGGTCTTCCTGTGGTCGGCAAATCGGCATCTACGACCGGTACGTCTACAGGGACCTCTCATTTATCGACCAAAGACGGGTTGGGTAATAATTTGGAAGGCAATGACAAGGTGGAGGAAACCAATTTGATGAACCTCAACTCGCTTGGTGTAGCAAAGGAGATCGTCTCTGCAACAGGTAACGAGAATAGGTTAGAGGCTTCCAGCCTCAGGAGGAGCTCGAGACACGGAAGGGAATCATTTAATTTGGCACGCTTGCTAGCTTGTGCCACTGAGAGGAAGAACTACGGTCGTACGAAAGAAAATTATAAGTGGAAGATTCGTAAGAGGGTCCCGGGGAAGGAAGTGCAGGAAGCGATGACGACAAACGCGGGGGCGAGGAGGGATTTAACTGCGAGGCTGAAGACGTATCTTAATTGGATGCTCTGCTTGGGAAGATGGCGCGGTGGTGATGTCATGATCCTACGGTGCTTTTTGAAATTCATATGGGAGTCTGTTGTGTTTTTGGGTTAGGTGGCTAGTTGGCAATAATGTTTGCATAGAGTATGTATGTCAGCCAATCTTGGCCTATATGGCGTATTGGTGTACTCATTAAAACTTTTTTAATGAAACGGGGTGGCTAATTATCCGCCTTTTATCTCAAAAAAAAGTTTTTTATGAACCCTAAAGTTAATCATGGGCAGCATATATGAAATAGAAGCCCTAAGAAAGTGCATGGTTAGGCATGCTCAAGTGGGAATGTATAAGAAGGGTGGCCTATTAAGAATCCACAATTCTGCTAGGAATGCAAAATAGGCTGAGCTTGTATTCATGTTTGGATTTGGGTCAAAATTTGAAACAATTGCAAGTTTCTACCATTTTGGTGTCACAATGTTTATTGAATTGTTTGGTTGAGCAAATTTTACATCTCAACATTGTTTGCAATACTCCTTTCTAATTAGCTGATAACATCTTGATTAATTAGAAGCTGATAGATGTTTGATTCACTGAACAACATTCAATCACATCTCAATGTCTCCAAGAAACTAGTTTTAATTAGCTCATGTAATTCTTAAGATTGAATGATATAAATGTACAAAACCATGTATTTACTTGCCAAAATTGCAATGAAACGTAGATTATGTCTAGCTTATATACAACTATTTTATTAGAATATATAATGTGATTTAAAAATACATATATCTTAAAGAGTCTAACCTCTTGTTTGCTTGGTTCATCACGCTCCACTTTGTTAAAGAGAGGGCTTCATGAGGTAATCTCAAGCATTTCTCCATTCACATACATGGAGAAGAGAGATAATAACACACTAAATTCACTAATTATATATTTTACTTCCCTAAGTTGTCCAAAATTTTAATGCAATATGACATGATAAGAAAGTGTAATTGCACTTCTTGATGATATTAAGTTCTCTAGCATAAATACAGTCACTATATATTTTATATTAATTTTGTTATATACAATATTATACTTGATGATGTACGTAGGAGAAGTGGTATAATCCAGTAGAGACAAATGGTCGTCAATGTTTCATGATGAAAGAAATCTAACAGTGTACACATTATTTAATTGAACTCTATTTGTGAAAAAGATTCATCTCTGTGTATGTGTATGTGTGTGTGTGTGTGTCTCAATATCATTAATTATTGGCTAGATATTAGTTACATGTGTCATATTTTAATTGCAATGTACAAATAATGCATTCAGTCCCATCCCACTAGCTAATTTATGAACCAAATAAACATGATCGATGGATTAGATAATTCCATCTTTTTCCTTAATTATAATTTAGTTACTAACCAACTAGCTGATGTCCAACATAGTTATGAACAATAAATTAGTAGAAAAGGTTTACACTTAATTAAATTTGGAAACTTAATTGTATTTCCCATCTCATATACACTTAAGAAATTGAGTGTTAATTAAATACTTCTTATTTGGATTTCTAGAAAGAATATATATCTATATATATATGAGAATATTTCTATCTATTGTTCATACAATCCTAGCCTACAAAATTCATTTATTATGTGATTATCTTTTCCATTTGGACCTAATATCCTGTCATTTCTAGAATCCATCTTGGTAAATTTTCTGTAATTAAATATAAAATGTTTCCTCATGTAGCATCATGTTGACACAAAAATCTCAATTCTTGCTATCAAAGCTAGCATTTAATTTTCACCAAAATAGTACTGTTATTTATACCCAGAAGCTTCCATGTATCCATGATGCAATATACATATCTTTAAATTTCTTGAGTAATTCATGTGTTTTTAGCACTCATTTGTTAAGTCATCTTCTTGCTCATATTTCAGAATTCAAAGATCCATATAATGGTATCGCTAAGGTGAGTTGCCAACACATTTAAAATTTTCCCTCCCATATGATTATGTAAGTTTTTTCTTTTGTTTTCCACAATTCATTTAGATGAACTTGTTAACAAAGAGGTATGCTTTGTTGTTTTCATATTCTCTAGCTACTATATATTAGACTTGTTAATAATATGCATGGACAAAGAGATATAGGAGACTAAGATGTTGGATATAAATAATTAAATTGTTTTGTAATATATATATATAGAGAGAGAGAGAGAGTGAGAGAGAGAGAGAGAGAGAGAATAATGGAGGAAAGAGGTCATAGGAGGGAATTCCCTTCTATGGCGTCGGAAAAATACACTCTTCCTTATTTTTTCCGACGATCGGCACCCACCATCTTCATCGTTATCATCTAAGATGTGGGTACACCAAATTTCATGTGATTCTATAACTTTTTCACCGTTGATTTAGCAATGTAAAAAGTTCTAAACGGTTTACCGACAATAGAACTTTTTACATTCTAAGATGCGGGTACACCAAATTTCATGTGATTCTACAACTTTTTCACCATTGATTTAGCAATGTAAAATGTTCTATTGTCGGTAAACCGTTTAGAACTTTTTACATTGCTAAATCAACGGTGAAAAAGTTGTAGAATCACGTGAAATTTGGTGTACCCACATCTTAGATGATAACGATGAAGATGGTGGGTGCCGATCGTCAGAAAAAACGAGGGAGAATGTATTTTTTCGACGCCATAGATGGAAATTCCCTCCTATGGCCTCTTTCTTCCATTATTCTCATATATATGTGTGTGTGTGTGTGTGTGTGTGTTTTGACTTTTTATTATCTTTTTAAGGAGGAGAAAGTTAATTAATGAGATGGCGGAGGGTGAAAAAAGGAGAAGTGCTAGATTGGTAGCTCTTGAAGAGGTTAGAAGTGAAAAGGCGGTGCTTGCACTGCCAGTCGATCCTCAATACCAAAAGCGAGGAAGGAAGAGGATCAAAAGACCCTATGAGGTATCCACTAATTCTTCATTTTATTGGACATGCGCTCATACATCAAGTTGTGAATCTTGATCATTAATCTTCATATTTTCTTATTCCATTTCATCTCAATTTGCCTCGTCACACTAGATTGCATGCATCCCATTTTCTGATACTTGGAAAATTTACAGCTCATGATATTAGTATTGAGAGTTGGAAAAAAGAAGACAAATCTCATTGATTTTAATATATATAAATTTGTTTGTAATCACTTTCTTTATCATCCCAAAAGAGGCAATTGGTAATGCTAATGCATTTGGACAAATTTAGAAATAATTATACTAGTAATGCTAGCAATAAAATTGCATATATATTATGCCTTCTATATGATAATGTTTGGTCCATGGTAAGTAGTATTTATCCATTTCCTAATAAGTCATCTGAATATAACCATACCTTAAATTTTAATTATGTACAGTAACATATATGTGTATTTTGCAGCAAACTCAAGCCTTGCCGGGTGCAATTGCAAACAATGATGGTAAATTAAATGACCTATGCATAGATCGTAGCTGAATTTCATGAAACTACCATAAACTATTAGCGGTTTTATGTCAATTCCATTACTTTATAAATGGAACACAAATATCATTCACTTAGGCAGTTTGCAAATAATTACCATGAACTTTTTGGTGTTTTTTCAAATTGTTATCATACACTGTTTCTTAACTCAAATTGTTCATATGGTGTTCCATTGAAGTCTAAATTGAAAATATTGTATGTTATGAGATCAAAAATGCTGAAAGAAAATGGTATTTATTTGCAAATGACTAAGTTTAATTGTTTTATTTTGCAGTTTAATTTATAAAGTTTATGGTATCTATCTTGGAAAAACTAATAGTGAGTGGTATTTTAGTGAAATTTGGCCTTGATTATATACGACGCTGAGCTAATTGCTTCACAGGGAACTTGATGAATAATCCATCATTGTCTCGCAACCCAGTTGACCGTATAATTGGCTACTTTATTGACTTCCTCGAAGTGTAAGTCCCCAATCCAATATTTTCACAAGAAATTAGACACACAGACACAGCGCTAGCGCACACATATAAGATTGCTTGAAATTCAAAATTATTACCATGCATTTATTCCAATATAATCTTCTCTTTTTTCTTCTTCTTTTTTGGTTACAGTAATGACTCAAACGAGCTGTTTTGTATGCCGGATGACCTTCAGGTTTGCTTGTAGTCAATAATTTTATCCAAAAAGTTAAAACCGTATGGATCCAATTATTTATTGAAAAGAAAAACTTCTCTTGTAGGCATACGACTATGAAGAAAGCATCAACAAGCCCACCAATTTTGCGACGCTAAGGCAGAAGTACACTGACAGGATGTACTCAACTTTAGATCACTTCGAGGTTTGTTGTAACCTTTCCTTTCCTTTCCTTTTTCTTTTTTAAGACAGAATTACTGAAATTGTTATGAACTAAAAATATATGTTCCAGAATGATGTAGCGACTGTCTACGGAAATGCAATGGATTCGAATGCACCCGACTCAATACCGTTTTACGAGGTAAACTAAGTATAGTTGTTATTAAAATAATGTTTATAGCCCCTTGTGTTAATTATACGGAGTTGAGCACTTAAACCTCTACTTTATGAATAACATTAAAGTACCGCAAACTATTCAAGCTTATTGCACAAAAATACCATTTATATTTCCAAAACCGTCATGTGATCATCAGATGACCTATGTATCCCCACATTAACCTTGGATCTCTTTATCGTCTTATAATATTTTGTTTAAAATATAAATTGGCTTCACGATATGGAGGCATGAACAAGATGAGAAGAATTAGAAGGAAACAGAGGATTAAGTTCTTAAGAGAAGCTACAGGTATAAAGTAGTAATACATCAGTTATCTGATGTCCATGTGGCTTTCTACACCAAAGATCGTTCAAAACAGAAGGATGGTATTTTAGCGCAAAAATCAAAGATAACATATGGTATTTTAACGCAGACTAAATTTCATGGTTTATCTGAAAAAGACGAAAGTTCATGGCATATTAGTATAACTTGCATTGAATAAATTTAAAACTTCTTGTTGTACTCATAGGTTGAAAACTAGTTATTTCATTCCTTGCAGGCGAAGAATCTGTGGGCTCAGGCAAAGCAAATTTTCCAATCCTTCAGGAACAACATTACATATGCTGAATTGGAATTGGCGTCGTGGCATCAGGATTATTTCAAATACAAGAAAACAGCAGTGCAAAATGATCCAAATATGGCGAGTTCAAGCAGAGCTGCTGCTGCTGCACGGCCAGAATCTAGCTCTCAAGTTCCGATTTCCGCGGGCATGAGAGAAAATCGAGGAGCGGTTAATGTTCCCACACGAGGAAGACCACCTTCGAGCTCAAGGAGGCCCGCGTCGAGCACAAGGCCTAGAGGCAGAAGAGGTAAATAAATATACGGGTTACAAACTCTAAAAAAAATAGCATCTACATGATGTTTTTGACTAAATTGCACTAAACTACCTTCGTACTATCGCCATTTTTCACTAGACTACCTGAAAATATTTTTATTGCAGTAAAATCCCTTAAATTTGGTTTAAAGAAAGTATATTTTTCTGACTGAAATATCCTTAAATGTAGCATGTTATGGGAGCCTGCTGTAATAAAATTGCTTCAAGTTGACTGAAAAACCAATAGATAAGGGTAGTTTAGTGTAATTTAACCTAATGTTTTGATTAAGAAGGCAAATATGAATACATTGTACATTGTCTCTTGCAGCTACTGCTGCTCCTACTGAACTTGAACGTCCTCAAATCCCCGAAGAGGAACGAAGAAACACTTACAAGACTGGGAAGGATTCAGACTCGTTGTTTACAGTGTTTTCCGGCGAACCTAAATCGCTTGTCTACGTGAGTCCTATTTTGCACGCTTATCGTATATTTGGCCGTATTTATTTTTGAGAAAATATCGCGCCTTACTTATTGTGTTTCTTGCTTGATTCTTCTAACATTATTTTCTTTTTCATATATATTATTATAAGTGCTTAAATATAATAAATGGCAATGTGCATTGTAGTGAAAACCTATAAGAATTGTATTGAAAAACTTTTAGATATATATTGAACTAGGCTAACTAGCATGTCAAGTAAAATTCAAAAATAGTGCAATTTTAGATTTGAATTTTTTTTTATCATGTGCTTCCCATTCTAAATGTTAATTTTAAAGTATATCACAGAAAAAGAAGAACAAAATCAATAGGAGAATTCTGTGCAAATAAAATTTTAGAATTTGATTTCAATTGCATATATATGCATCTGCGTTATTTAAGAGCTTAATTTCACTGAACTGTCAAAAACTATACATGCATGTCCGTATCACTAAGCTATCAAAAACTTTGTAAATTATAAATAACTACCAATATGCATCATATTAAAAATACCCATTTTTCTGTAAAATTACCTGTTTATTTACTAAGCTAATTGTGCCTTTCAGTGAAAAACAGAAATTTACGAAGTTCTTGGTAGCTAGTCAACTGAAAAAATATATAAATGCTCTGATAACTCACTATCATCATAATTTATTTTTTATTTCAGAATACCGACACTCTTAGTTACCAAGAAAGCATTCGGCGATTTGTCAAAGATGCAGGTCCCGTAGCCAAGCTCATCGCCGAGCAAAAATGTCTCGAATATTCTAGAAGAATGCAAGCCTACTCTCTTTGGAGGCCCTCTGCCTTTGGAAGTCAAAGTCACATCGGCAGTCAACCTCCTTACTTCCCTCTGCCGCTTGGCCAAACTTCAAACTCATTAATTCCTGGCTCGAGTTCACAATCTTCTGAAAAATTCGAATTTCAATCGTGCGAGCTGCACACCGATGAGCTTTTGAGCCAGTTCTCTACGATTGGTACACCAGAGTTCCATCGGAGTAGTATCGGATCGAGTTTGAACCAAAACATTGGGTCCGTACCAAGATTTGGATCGTTTGTTCAAGGAATGAATCAGATTGGTCAGAGCTCGAGCTTTAACCCAGATGTACAGAATGCGATATGGCAACCTCGGCTCGGTGGATCGAAGCCTTTGAAAGAGAAAGAGAAAGAGCCGGAGGAAAATGAGATGAATTTAGATTTGAACTTGAATTTGAATTTAAATATAGGCTCAGGAACAGAGGCTTCGTCTTCTGCCACTTCTGCTGCTCCTCCTGCAGGTTTGTATCAGAACCGGGGATTTGGTTTCCCGTCGTATCCCGGGAATTTCAATATGTTTGGTGGCAGAAAGTAGGAATTTCGGATGCATTTTATTTGAAGTTGAAGAGATGTTTGTGGTTTTAATTGGTGGTTAAAATTGTGTTTCTGTGCCAGTTTGTTGTACCGCCTAAATAATGTTGGTTGTTCTTAAACAACCAAAAACTAAAAAAACAATGTTGGTGGTTCTATAATATTACTGCTGCTAGACTCCTGTAATAAATAATTATACATTACATTTTGTGGAATGTAAACTATGTTATTTTGAAAATATATCTGTCATATATCTTCCAAATATCCTTTGATTTATTGGGATCTATAATTAGTCATTGCCTTGTTCTTAAGTATAAAATTCTATGGCAATTACCTGTCATTTCTTTACAATGTTTTATTTCATTCCTACACGGTTTTCCTCAATGGTTTCATGGTATTAACTATTTATATTATATACTCAAATTCTGCTACTGTTCCCATAACAGAGTCGAAATATTTTCCGCATCTCACACCCAATGTATTCTGTACATTTTTATCTAGACCAGACAAATTTGTTCTATAGCTTTTTAGTCTCTAAACTACAATTCTCATTGCACAGCGTAGCGCATAGGTCTTTACCCATTTAAATTCAAAACAAATTCGGCTCTACCCTGCCCTTTGTCTTAGAAATCTACATAATCTATCAAGATTCAGAACAAAATAGTCCATGCAACAAATTAAATTGATATTGATAGTTCCGGATAATTTGTACCAAATTTACAGATAAAATAGAACTGTAAAAACAAGAGATTTTGAACAAAATGCCATCATAATATGAGTGGTTCCTGTTTATCTACATGACGAGCAACTGTATATAGGATATCTCTGAAACTTTAGGCAGTGGGAGGTCTTGGTTGGTAATTATCGTTCTTCATGAAACGCATGTATTCTAATTGCTCCATATCGCCCCCAGTCACAGGGTCGAAGCTGCATCGGTAGAAACTGGGAAAACACAAATATGAGAAATTGTCAGCAATCAAACAATATGGTATTAAATCCTATACACAGATTGTTAATATACTGAATTTGTATGTGTAGATTTCAGCACTTCATACATATGATCTTTCTTTAAGAGAAAAATACTAACAAAGTACCTTTCAAGAAGTTTGGATAGCACAAGACTTAATGTAGATCGATCTGGAGTCCTCTTTGTATTCCTTTCCCAGATTGCATGTAGTTTGACACGAACTAATATAACTGGGAAGTACTGGTAAGCATGTAAAAGACAACACAAGGCCAGGTCATGATTACTTTTCCTCTATTTAATTTCTGTCTGTGGAGGGATCTGAACCGAGGATTGTTTAGTTCCGAAACTACGATACCATTGTGATACCACTTCACCCAAATGTTCATGCTTTTGAGTAGTGGGCCGGCTTTTGTTGTATGTGGTGGGTGAGAACCACTTCGACCAAAAAGACTAAACTTTTGGACAAGTATGTTCTCAACATAGCATCAACAACACCATATATATATATATATATATATATATATATATATATATATATATATATACAAGGCTTCATATTTTTATGGAATTGGCACTTCTTCAGTAATGAGTTTTATCGTTTTAACTAAGTTAACTAAAATGTATCTACCTGCATGAAAATTTCCTATAGTCCTGTGAGAAGTGACATTAGAAACAGACGCTAGAGGTGCAAATTTTGAATGATTGCTCAAATCTCAATTCTGAATTGTCACGCCCCGCTTTCCGAAATACGGAATACGGAGAGCGACGAAGGCCAGCTACCTACGGTAAGGAAAGATCCTTCCATAGTCACATAAGGCTGTCTAGATTAACCTGTCAAAAATAAAATCCAATATCGAAAAGAATAATACTGATAATCATGCTGCAATGAAGCCACAAGGAATACTAAAAATGGGTCCACTAGATAATTGATGCAAAAAGATCCGATACAATAGGTTCGAAAAGAAAACAACATCTGAAAGATATAAAGGTCCTAATGTCTCAGAAGGACGCACATGCTAAATACTAACAGAAAAGAAAATAAACCTACGGATTATAGATCTTCAGCAAAGTCCTGGTAGCCGCTGCGGTCATGTTCATCCTGAAAATCTGTCTCTAAACCTGAGATGGCAAATCTCAGGGATGCCAGAACATCCCAGCAAATACTCAACGTATAAGGTGTGTGTATAGTATGATATCATGAATATATGAAAGTAGTGAAGCCCGGTGCGCAAGAAAAACAAATATATAAATAATTAGATACATTAACACTATGAAACATATATATAAGAGGTCAAATCATAATCTAACTGGTCACTAAAAGGTAAACTATCCTATCGTAAGCTCGAGTGTGTGCGTCAACTTCTGCAGGAGTATTCGTAACCCAAGAGTGGTGCCTCAGGGGCTACGAAACACGGGCCCAACTGTGGAATGAACAAGAGACCGCTATAGCCCGGTACGAGCTGTAAACATGAGACCGCTATAGCCCGGTACGAGCTGCCGGCATGGGACTCCTGAGACCCTGTTGTACAACGCACACTCAAACTACCCCAACACCCACGTATTTATAGCTGCAATGGTAAAGATTAAATCACTAAATTACGAATGCTGAACAGACAAGAACTTATGATATGGTAATTGTATGGAAATAAAACTGGTGAATAGTGGTGTCATGGCATGTAGTTCAGCATTCCAATTAATGATTTCATTTTAATATAAATAACAAGGATCATGAATAGGCATGTCAAATCAAGGTGTTCTATACATGTAAATCAACATGAGTCTCGAATGTGTATAAAGCATATAAAAGGATTCTTGTGCATAGTAATCATGTCATAGCATCATATAAAGAAAAGCGAGCAGCAGTTGGTAATTAGCAAAAGAAATGGTTTTCAGGTATAGCTCGATGGGGAAAAATTTATGTGACCATTAGCCTTAGAAAAAGTTCATAACTTTGTGCCTATACTCACTCATACTTTAGGGAGAACATTTAGCAATATTTTGTACAACTAAACTGCACCTAATTTATAATGAAATTTGTAGTTGCAAGTTTACAGTTAGCAATATATCAGCAAGTGTTCCGATAAGGACAGATGATAAAACTGTGAAAGAAATCTCTTTCCTCTAATATCCAAACGTGTACACATTAAGAACTAATTTAGATAATCGCCGATGTTGCATCGACAAAATGAAAAGAGCAAGAGTACTTGCCTGAGAATAACGATCACGGAAAATGATGTACGAAAATGCGGGCACGGTCTCAGCTAAGGTGCGACTTGGGATCTGAGTTATACGATCCGCCTAGATAAATTTCATCAATTAAATCATAAATATCTACATAAATATTGTCACACAACCAAACACAATTACATCAATTTGAGGGTTTTGATACTAATTTTCCCTTTCAGTTGTTCACTAATCATATCATTGCATTTATTCATATTTTTTATTTTTTTATTTTTTTATTTTTCTGAAAAAGCAGGGATCACAGAAAACTTACAGAGGGTGATCGTGGCAGTTGCTAGGGTTTGGATGAGTCCTGGGTCGAGTCGAGGAAGCGTCGAGGGTTCAGATCTGGCGATGGAAAGGCTGGGATGATGGTGGAGCAAGGGAGCTGTGGAGATCTGGATGATGGGTGCAGCGGCGAGGCGAAGACGATGGCTGCGGCGACGTTGAAGGTTCTGTGCAGGTCGCTGGAGGTTGTGGTGGAGTCGGAAATGGCGGTGCGAAGGGCGAAGGCGATGGGACGAGATAAGGGGATCGGGGTTTGTGGCCGCGTGAGGGATGGAAACGGCGTCGACGGGATGAGGACGAGGGCGAAAGCGACGGCGAAGGGGGAAGGAGAGGAAGGCGAGGGTCGACGAATGAGGAGCGGGAGTCGAAGTTTGCGGCGGCGGTGGCGGCGACGACTAGGGTTAGGGTTTTCGTGGGCGAGGGATTTGATGAGCAGCGGGGGGGGGAGAGAGATGCGGGTATGAGAGATAGAGAGATTTTGTTGTGTATATATATATAAATTTTTATAAATATATGTATATAGACGCATATCTTTAATTGGTCGTATTTAGAGATTCGGTACAGATTTTCTTGTTCTCATATTAACAGTAAACAGATACGCAAAATGTTATTTTGCTGCCACTAAGAAAATATTATTTATATAATATAAAAACTGAATATTTTTCCATATCAAAATTGGTTACAGTAAAAATTCAAAATAAAATATATTAGCAGCCAATTAAAGGTTCTAAAATTATGGAAAAAGAATCTTGATAAAATCTTGAACTACTGCATTCAAATAGGGTTGTTACATCCTACCCACCTTACAGAAAATTTCGTCCTCGAAATTGGAAGGACGACTACAAGCTCAAGAAAACAGGTGTGGGTACATTTGACGAATCTTGTCCTCACGCTCCCAAGTGGATTCCCCGTGAGAACGTCCACCCCAAGATACAAGAACTAAAGGGATGATCTTGTTTCTCAATACTTTCTCCTTACGGTCGACAATGGCTG
Organism: Agapanthus africanus; assembly: GCA_030015575.1. Classification (NCBI taxonomy): domain Eukaryota; kingdom Viridiplantae; phylum Streptophyta; class Magnoliopsida; order Asparagales; family Amaryllidaceae; genus Agapanthus; species Agapanthus africanus. The sequence continues at coordinate 762,164,604 of JASDDO010000022.1, read as the reverse complement.
TAGGTTGCTCTTCATACAAAAGATCGGTGCTCAAAGTTAATTCAGAATGACCGAGAACATGACTGTCATCGCGAACGTACCGACGCAACTGAGATACATGGAATACATCGTGCACACCAGCTAAAGAGGGTGGTAAGGCCAATCTGTATGCCACTACTCCAACGCGTTCCACAATCTCGAATGGTCCTATGAATCGGGGACTGAGTTTCCCACGACTACTGAATCTAATCATTCCTCAAGTCGGCGAAATTTTGAAGGAAGGCATGATCTCCTACTCCAAACTCAAGAGGTCTTCGACTAGTATCCGCCGAGCTCTTCTGACGATCTTGTGCTGCCTTGATACGGTTCCTGATCAACTGGACCTTCTCAACTGTTTGGGTTACAAGCTCCGGTCCTAGTAATCTTCGCTCACCCACATCATCCCAGCAAAGTGGGGAACGACATTTACGTCCGTAAAGTGCCTCGAACGGTGCCAGCTGGATACTCGCCTGATAGCTGTTATTATATGAGAATTCCACCAAGTGAAGATGATCCTCCCATGATCCCTTGAAATCTAGCATACAGGCTCTCAACATATCTTCTAATATCTGTATCGTACGTTCAGACTGTCCGTCAGTCTGGGGATGGTAAGCTCTGCTGTAACGGAGACGGGTGCCTAAACTCTCTTGTAAGCTTCTCCAGAAATGTGAAAGGAATCTCGTGTCTCGGTCCGATACTATAGTAATAGGCACTCCATGCAACCGTACGATCTCTTGCATATATTTCTCTGCCAATGTCTCCGTCGATTGTCCCATTCGAAAGGGTAGAAAATGGGCCGCCTTTGTGAGATGGTCGACGATGACCCAAATAGCATTATTGCCCTTAGGACTCCGCGGTAAAACCGTCACGAAGTCCATAGTGATGTGTTCCCACTTCCGCTGGGGAATGGGAAGTGGTTGCAACAGGCCGGTCACTCGCTGATGTTCGGCCTTCACCTGCTGGCACACTAAGCATTTTGACACATAGCGGGCAATCTTTCTCTTCATGCCATTCCACCAAAAGTGTTAAACACCCCTATACATCTTGGTGCCACCCGGATGCACCGAATAAGCTGAACTGTGTGCTGCCTTCAACACTTCCTTTCGAACCTCGCCCTTTGGCATGCATAATCGACTGTCGAATCTTAATGAGTCATCTTCGTGTATCAATAGATTTGTCCTCAATCCTGCCTCTACTAACCCGTGGAGCTTCTGCAATTGTGGGTCCCCAGCCTGTGCAGCTTTAATACGATCAACTAACGAAGACTGCACCTGCAGTTGTCAATATTGTCCGTGCGTCCCCTGCTCTACCACTTCTAAATTGAGTCTTTCGAAATTCATCAATGAGTTCCTTCTGGCCAGTCAACCACATCGCTGTTGGTCTCCGACTGAGAGCATCTGGTACCACATTTACCTTCCCGGGATGATATTGCAAATCAATATCATAATCAGCCATGAACTCCAACCACTTACGCTGTCTCATATTTAGCTCCTTCTGCGTGAATACATATTTCAAGCTCTTGTGGTCCGTAAAAATTTCCACTCGTTCTCCCAAAAATTAATGCCTCCAAATCTTCAAAGCAAAGATTACAGCGGCCAACTCTAAATCGTGAGTTGGGTAATTCTTCTCATGCGTTCTCAGTTGATGCGAGGCATAAGCGACAACACTCCCACGTTGCATCAAGACACAGCCTAGCCCCTTGCAGGAAGCGTCATTATAAATCACTAGTCCTCATGTCCCATCTGGTACGGTCAATATGGGTGCAGTTGTGAGTTTCTCCTTCAATAATTCGAACGCTCGGTTGCACTCTTCTGACCATACGAATGGTACCCCCTTTCGAGTAAGTCTTGTCAATGGCTCAGCCGCTCGTGCAAAATCTTTAACAAATCTGCGGTAGTAGCCTGCGAGTCCTAAGAAACTTCTAATCTCAGCTACTGACTTTGGTGCTGGCCAATCCTTCACTGCTTCAATCTTTGCCGGATCTACTGAAATACCATCTCCAGAAATGATGTGGCCCAAAAATTGAACTTGATCAAGCCAAAATTCGCATTTACTAAGCTTGGCGTATAACTTTTCTTGTCTCGGCATCTGCAACATGATCCTCAAATGCTCCTCCTTGCTTTTGGAGTACACAAGAATGTCGTCGATGAAAACTACGACAAACTGATCAAGGTACTGAGAGAAAACTCGGTTCATTAAATCCATGAACACGGCTGGGGCATTAGTAACACCGAATAGCATTACCAAGAATTCATAATGACCGTATCGAGTTCTGAAGGCTGTCTTGCATACATCTTCCGCTTTAACACGAACTTGATGATACCCCGACCGAAGATCCAACTTAGAGAACACTCGAGCACCACATAATTGATCGAACAAATCATCGATCCGAGGTATAGGGTACTTGTTTTTAATCGTAACCCGGTTCAACTCTCGGTAGTCAATGCACATGCGTAACGAGCCATCCTTCTTCTTTACTAGTAAAACTGGAGCACCCCACGGAGAAGTACTCGGACGAATGAATCCTTTGCTGAGGAGGTCTTCTATCTGCTTCTTCAATTCCGCTAATTCAACTGGTGCCATCCTGTAGGGTGACTTAGAAATTGGTGCCATTCCTGGCAATAATTCTATCGAAAACCCCAAAGCACGAGGCGGAGGTAAGCCGGGTAAGTCTTCAGGAAAGACATCCAAAAATTCCTGAGCTACGACCGGTGCCGAACTCATATCAACCTCCATTGACGCTAGTATGCCGCATGTCGGCTTTGCTCTATACTTTATGGGTCCCAAAGATTTGCTCCCTCCAGTGAACACGAACTCTGGGTGGTTAGGAATGCGAAAGTTTACAGTTTTAGCCCGACAATCAATATGTGCGTAAAAGGTGGCCAACCAATCCATTCCTAAGACGACATCATAACTACCGGTCCCAATCAACAGGAAATCTGCGAAAAGCTCCCTGCCGCAAATCACAACCGGACAAAGCTTGCACTCTAAGTTGGTGGTAACTACTCCATTTCCAGTGTGAATGTCCCAACCTCTAGTCAATGTTTTGTGTGTAATAGAATGTGTTGTGGCAAAACCCAAAAACATAAAACAATGCGAAGCTCCAGAATCGAAAAGTGCTCTAGCAGGAACAGAACAAATTAGAATAGTACCTGAAACGACATCCTCCGATGTCTCTGCCTGCTCAGCTGTCAGGGTAAAGGCTCGCCCCTGTCCACGACCTGTGTTTCCTCGCCTCTGATCAAAAAGTTGCTTCTGAGGGACAAGTTCTTTCTGAGGTTGGTTGCGCTCAGCTCTCCTAGGACAACTCCCAATCTGATGGTCACTAGCACCACAAATCAGACATAAACTCTTAGCGCGGCGGCAATTTCTCTCGACGTGTCCCGATATCCGACAGTATCCACAAACCGGAGGTTCCCGTTGTGGTAGGGTTGCGGTATGCTTCATCTGAACTACCCCATGCTGTCTAACTGGAATCCTCCCTTTAATTTGATTCACGGGCCGTTTGAATCTTCCACTTTGAAGTTTCTTCCTCTTATCCATAACTGTCTCAATTCTGGGGGCCGCATTTAATACCTCTGAATAAGTCCTCAGATCATGTGAAGCTAACTTCTCCTGTATTTCCAGAGTGAGACACTGTAAGAATCTTCTAGCTCTATTCTCTTCCTGGGCTACCATTGAAGGAGCGAAACGACTGAGTCGGATAAACTCAGCCGCTACCTCGTCCACTGTGCGATCTCTCTGACGAAGACTGATAAATTGTTGTTCCATCTCGATCCTGGCCGATTTGGGAAAGAATTTCTCATGGAAAGCCGTAATGAAATCAGTCCATGCAATTGGTTTCTACAACCTGTTCTCTTCTGCGAGCCACCAAATTCTAGCCACATCTTGCAGTTGAATCTTAACTATATCCACTCTGTCCTCTTCAGGAACCCGGGCGGCTGACAGCAAATTCTCCATGTCGACAATCCACTGCTCAGCATCCAGTGGTCCGCCCGCGTCAGTGAAAACTGCCGGCTGTAGTCTCCTGAAATCTACGACGCTACCCGGACGTCTACCTTCACAAACCTCAGCCACCTTGTTCAGGGCCGCAGTAGCGGTCTGCTGAAAAGCAAGTAGACCCTCTTGTAGCAATTCGGTCTGCTGCTGTTGACTCTCCAGCATGCCACGTATAACTCCAAGTAGTGCAGTATTGTTGTCACATCTCCCATATACTCGCAAATTCTCTTCTGCCATGATTCTGAAGTCAAAACGAACGATGAGGTTTAGCAACGAAAACGAGGTTTAAATTCAAAATATTAAAACTGAGCGAAGTAAAGAGATAATGTAACAATCAATTCAAAGAATACGGATTAAGTGTAGAACTCTAAATTACTCATACAGAATACCGTATTGTATCCATGCCGCGGTACATGAGCACAATATCGTAACTCTATGTAAGTCGCCCGAATCCTACGGTCAGAGTCAACGAAATCTGCAACATGATATACTGGGGAAAACCTAGACATGTGACTCTAACCTAAAAGGTCGGAAGAACCCGGACTAACCTTTGACGTTAGCCTGGCTCTGATACCAACAAAACCTTGTCACGCCCCGCTTCCCGAAATACGGAATACGGAGAGCGACGAAGGCCAGCCGTGCTACCTACGGTAAGGAAAGATCCTTCCATAGTCACATAAGGCTATCTAGATTAACCTGTCAAAAATAAAATCCAATATCGAAAGGAATAATACTGATATCATGCTGCAATGAAGCCACAAGGAATACAAAAAATGGGTCCACTGGATAATTGATGCAAAAAGATCCGATACAATAGGTTCGAAAAGAAAACAATATCTGAAAGATACAAAATTCCTAATGTCCCAGAAGGGCGCACATACTAAATACTAACAGAAAAGAAAATAAACCTACGGATTACAGATCTTCAGCAAAGTCCTGATAGCCACTGCGGTCCTGCTCATCATAAAAATCTGTCTCTAAACCTGAGATGGCAAATCTCAGGGATGTCAGAACATCCCAGCAAGTACTCAACGTATAAGGTGTGTGTATAGTATGATATCATGAATATATGAAAGTAGTGAAGCCCGGTGCGCAAGAAAAACAAATATATAAATAATTAGATACATTAACACTATAAAACATATATGTAAGAGGTCAAGTCATAACCTAACTGGTCACTAAAAGGTAAACTATCCTATCGTAAGCTCAAGTGTGTGCGTCAACCTCTGCAAAAGTATTCCTAACCCAAGAGTGGTGCCCCAAGGGCTAGGAAACACGAGCCCCACTGTGGAATGAACAAGAGACCGATATAGCCCGGTACGAGCTGTAAACATGAGACCGCTATAGCCCGGTACGAGCTGTAAACATGAGACCGCTATAGCCCGGTACGAGCTGCCGGCATGGGACTCCTGAGACCCTGTTGTACAACGCACACTCAAACTACCCCAACACCCACGTATTTATAGCTGCAATGGTAAAGATTAAATCACTAAATTACGAATGCTGAACAGACAGGAACCTGTGGTATGGTAATTGTATGGAAATAAAACTGGTGAATAGTGGTTCATGGCATGTAGTTCAGCATTCCAATTAATGATTTCATTTTAATATAAATAACAAGGATCATGAATAGGCATGTCAAATCAAGGTGTTCTATACATGTAAATCAACATGAGTCCCGAATGTGTATAAAGCATGTAAAAGGATTCTTGTGCATAGTAATCATGTCATAGCATCATATAAAGAAAAGCAAGCAGCAGTTGGTAATTAGCAAAAGAAATGGTTTTCAGGTATAGCTCGATAGGGGAAAATTTATGTGACCATTAGCCTTAGAAAAAGTTCATAACTTTGTATCTATACTCACTCATACTTTAGGGAGAACATTTAGCAATATTTTGTACAACTAAATTGCACCTAATTTATAATGAAATTTGTAGTTGCAAGTTTATAGTTAGCAATATATCAGCAGGTGTTCCGATAAGGACAGATGATAAAACTGTGAAAGAAACCTCTTTCCTCTAATATCCAAACTTGTACACATTAAGAACTAATTTAGATAATCGCCGATGTTGCATCGACAAAATGAAATGAGCAAGAGTACTTGCCTGAGGATAACGATCACGGAAAATGATGTACGAAAATGCGGGCACGATCTCAGCTAAGGTGCGACTTGGGATCTGAGTTATACGATCCGCCTAGATAAATTTCATCGATTAAATCATAAATATCTACATAAATATTGTCACACAACCAAACACAATTACATCAATTTTAGGGTTTTGATACTAATTTTCCCTTTCAGTTGTTCACTGATCATATCATTGCATTTTATTCATATTTTTTATTTTTTATTTTTTTATTTTTTCTGAAAAAGCAGGGATCACAAAAAACTTACAGAGGGTGATCGTGGCAGTTGCTAGGGTTTGGATGAGTCCTGGATCGAGCCGAGGAAGCATCGAGGGTTCAGATCTGGCGATGGAAAGGCTGGGATGATGGTGGAGCAAGGGAGCTGTGGAGATCTGGATGATGCGCGCAGCGGCGAGGCGAAGACGATGGCTGCGGCAACGTTGAGGGTTCTGTGCAGGTCGCTGGAGGTTGTGGTTGAGTCGGAGATGGCGGTGCGAAGGGCGAAGGCGATGGTGATGGGACGAGATAAGGGGATCGGGGTTTATGGCCGCGCGAGGAATGGAAGCGGCGTCGACGGGATGAGGACGAGGGCGACGGCGAAGGGGGAAGGAGAGGAAGGCGAGAGTCGACGAATGAGGAGCGGGAGTCGAAGTTTGCGGCGGCGGCGGCGGCGGCGATGACTAGGGTTAGGATTTTCGTGGGCGAGGGATTTGATGAGCAGCGGGGGGAGAGAGATGCGGGTATGAGAGATAGAGAGAGATTTTGTTTTGTGTATATATATAAATTTTTATAAATATATGTATATAGACGCATATCTTTAATTGGTCGTATTTAGAGATTCGGTGCAGATTTTTTTGTTCTCATATTAACAGTAAACAGATACGCAAAATGTTATTTTGCTGCCACTAAGAAAATATTATTTATATAATATAAAAACTGAATATTTTTCCATATCAAAATTGGTTACAGTAGAAATTCAAAATAAAATATATTAGCAGCCAATTAAAGGTTCTAAAATTATGGAAAAAGAATCTTGATAAAATCTTGAACTACTGCATTCAAATAGGGCTGTTACATGAATGTTCTGATTTTCTTTTAGCTTGGGCACGAAGTGAGAAAAAAATTGAGATGTTTTACTAATTACTAGTAATGAAGAATTTTCTTAAATTTATCACAGAAAGTCTTTGAAATAGACATCAGTTCATCTAGATCACATTGATACCCATAGAGAATTAACCAGTTGAAAGTTTAATCGCTGGGCCCTACAAGAATTTGAACAAGCTGCAAGATTGCTACCAAAAGTTTATGTTTCTTTGGTTTTATTTCATGGCTTAGACTGCTAATCAATGGGCCAGCGTAAAGCATATAAATGTGCATGTATATTCTCTTCTGCTATTCTTAAGAGAAGAAAAAAGCATGCAGATTATTCTTGAATAAAGTCTTTTTTCATGAGGCCAAGGAGAAGCGAGAATATAAGTTTCTCATAAAGTTGAAGAAGCTTCTCTTCGCCATTTAGAGAGAGGCAAGTCTAGGACTAGGAGAGATCAAAGGTTTCTTCTCCAAAAATCAAGCAAGGAATTGACAGGTTGTCACCATCTGCTATATAAAGGGAGCATAAAGGTGCGTGGATCTCCTGTATTTACAATTTATAGAGGACGCTTAAAGTGATTCAGAAATAGAATGGCCCAAAGCTGAATGCAAACAAAAAAAATATAGAAGCCCTCTATGAATCCAATATTTACTGATATGAACATACGAAAGATATCAAAACAATTATACCAGTGCAAATAGAACTCAGAGCAGAAGTAATACCTGCCATCCATGCCAATGATTTTTACAGTGTTTTGGGTTCCAAATGCAGCAATATGGCGTGTGACTTCTGGTAGGTGGAACTGTGAAAATGACCATTCAGAGCTAAAGTACTTCGGAAGAACGCCTGAAAATAACAAATGCTATAAAATAATTATAATTTTCCTCACCAAACAATTGCAAACTTGGACAATGGAAGAACACATAGGTGTCCTTGGAATCCATGGTCATTAACAAGGTGTTGAGTTTAATCCTGAAGAATCTAGGTTATTGACAGAGTTATGACTTCCATATCATGGTTTTGGCCATTAACATGGGAAGTTAGAAAAAGGAGAAATCTATCATAAGAGAAACAAACATCGCTCGCATCCCAAGGGAGTTTGTGCCACTGTGCCAGTAGTGCTGCTTCTATAAACTCAACGAAATCTTTCTTTCGTTGGTTACAGAATTAGTATGGTTACAGATACTTATAAACAAAGTAATGCCTTTTTTCTCAAATCAACTGAACCTGCAATGATATGTTAACTTTATATTTTAGTTAGCCGTCTATAATCTAATTAGGTTTTAATGACAACTAGGCCAGAGCAAAAAATAGTTTAAAAAGATCCTTCAGAAACTTGTTTTTGAGATTTGCAAGTTGAACATTGGCAAATTTATAGGAAATCGAAATGTCGGAAGGTTGTCACTGATCTAAACTGCCTGACCACATTACCATAAGTTATATATATATATATATGACAACCTTTGGAATTTCTCCCGCATCATTTTTTCATGAATGTTCATTAAAAGACGGGCTATAAGAAAGCAAGCATATTAGTGAGTCTAGAAACTTGTGTCCCTGTTTAAATCTGAGAAGTCTCTATGAGTAGCAGCATAAATAAGTCGTAATTGATACGATTAGACCCTAACAGTGTAGTGAGAGGAAAAACATAATAAAGCTTCAAATAAAGGTTTATGTAGCAAGATGGATAAGTTAAGCAAAGCATCTCGTTAGCACTCAAGACATGGCCAACAAATAAAACTGTTATCCGCAATGGAAGTTTGTATGCAAACAGGACGGGTCAATCATCAAATAGACTAATGTGTGCATTTCTCAGATGTTCAACAGTCGGGAAAAAAATGCCAAAACTGGAAGAAATTAAGAAGCCATTCCTAAATTAAGAAAAATATGGCACTGGAATAGCGTTCATTACCTCTCATAAAAGACAACGATGAGCTAGGGTTGGCACCGGTATTTGGGGATACAAGGGAATCAAGAGAAGATGAGGAATTCTGGTGTACCAATCCTGGACCTCGACCGAGCATGTTCTGATTTGATGCATCCTCACCAACTACTCGAACTCGAAGTCTGAATATATGGACAGTACCCTTGTTGCTAGATACCACCAACCACTGAACATTTGAAGAGAGAGCTATGCTATATATGTCAGCTCTGTCTACCCCTCTTCGTACCTACAATACAAACAGCCATATACCAGAAGTAAGCGCCTGTTGGAAACCGCAGAAATGTGGCAAATATATTATGTATGGCCTATGGAATAGTAGTAAGTACCAATTATTGCAGAATATATTACCGTCATTACCTCATATTCTTATGGGGCAGCAGCAGGTGACAAAAGGTAAAAGATATATGGATGAATAGCAAGTCATATATATAATTTTAGATGGGACAAAAAAAGAAGGAATTTTAGCCCAGCTTTAACTGAGAAAGAAAGGGAGCTTGCTTGATTATAATTTTCCAACTTCTAGCTTTAGCATCACGGAGGCCAAAATGAATAGGCTTTACGATTTCTTCTGCAATGTCAAGTAGGGGCAGATTATTAAGAATGTGCACTGCGTTATCATTTGGCTTTATCTATGCCTTAGATTGGAATGTGATTCCCGATAGAAAATCTATATCTTTCTCCTTCTCCATCAAGCTAAGATTTCCTAGCGATCAACTAGCTCAAAATTTATGGTAACCTCCTTTGTTCATACTTCGTAGTTCCCTATGTAAACTGCGATAACAATAAAAAAAATTGTCAGGGTTGTAACTAACTGATAACTTGTTCTTTACTGCGTGATCTATATACTGACGAGTAAATAAAAGACTCTTTCTTTCATTTCCTTCCTTTTCCTCTTTTTTGGTTCTTTCTATTTTTGTTTTTGTTGTCCAAGCGCACGCACCCTCCCCTCCCCCCCCCCCCCCTCCCCAAAAAAAAATTTTTTTTTTTGCAGCTTGCCCATTTAAACCCTGAAAGGAAGTGTCAACACACGCGGACACAAGTATCAAGTCTTATACATGTGTCACTAGAAACAGGGAGGTGCATCCCTATCCGAAGAGCAAAAAGCTTAAGGACATTCCCATAGTGGGCCTATAAGACAGATTCAGAGGAGAATACTAAGCTTTCTCAAGAAGTCAAACTATCAATGCATTGTGCTTTGGGGGAGGGCACAATTGGGGTGATGCAATTTTCATGAAATCTGTACGCAACTGGCTCGGAACTCCAAGAGTCCATTAAAAGTTTCAGAAACTAGTGCTCAAGAGTTCAACTTCTAACTTTTCTAGCGTTTCTTCCAACTTTTATCCATTTTTATAAAGCTTCAAATTCGACGATATCTCTTTAAAAATAAAAATAAAAATCAACAATATCTCAAGAGCGATTTATACTTTTTCTAAGGTCTTCATGCTAGCATCCCTTGCATGGTACAGATTCCATTACCATATCATAGCATTCTTGGCGATATTATAACAAAAAAAGGTCTTGTGTTTCAAAATATGTAATATCCTCCCAAGTCCCAACACCAAGGAAGAAAACCTCCACTGTATATTAAAGAATAATATTAACGACAGCAGTAACAAAAGCAAGTATATAAATGCACTGATATTTGAAAAAATAGGGAAAAAGATGAGAATACAATTTCTATCATATGCACACACGATACATATATTGCTTTTGGGGTATTAACAGGCCATTGATTTCCTAAAAACCTAAATAGCTTCACTATAACAGATAACATAAACAATTTTTTGTATTTACTGCTTCTTTTAGAATCATATGAGCACCCACTGAAGTGACTACGAATTAAGTTACCTGGCACTATGATAACTATGTTTAAGGTACAGATGTTCTTCAGGTACAGTACAGATGTTCTTCAGGTACAAACTAAATGTGCTATTTAATTACTTTCTCAAATTACAAGTACAGGTTTTAAGTATGTTGTTAACATTTGACCATGTTCAACCTTTTCCGATAGAACCCAAGTGTTTTCATCTAGATAGTAAATTCTGGGCGAGTAACTAGCTGTTTGAAACTAGATGTAACAGAACTGGACTGAAGTTCCACTTCGTAGTTCAACCTTTTCCGCCCAAGTGTTTTCATCTACAATCTGTGCTGGGCTTAACTGTTAACCATTATAGTTACCTGTTAATGCACTAGCCCGTTTGAAGATAGGAAAAGGGAATCCCAAGAATACTATGCAAGAAACAATATAACAACCCATTAAGTGCAGAAATGATTAATTTACATCAAGTAGAAAAAAGTGAATAGGTTGACCCTCCAAAGGTGAGTTACACCAAGTTTTGAGAATAGACTGTAAAAATTGCTGTTGAAACTGTGTCATTTGAGTCATAATTAACATTAAACTCATATATAACCAGAGGCATAAGCATCTATGACTTCTTCAAGAGAAACAAGGAGTGATCCCCTAGTTTAAAGGCCCTAGTGTTATATTCTGAATTCACCAACCAAAAATGAATATCATCTTACTCAAGGAAAAAGGAGCAAACACTAATCTGCTTATGAAGGTATACCAGAAATGGATTCAAAAAAAAAGAAGGAAAAAAATGGAACTAATATCTACTGCAATCTGTCAGATTTACCTCTTGCAGGCATATACCATCCATCGTGTTAAATATCCTGATCAAAGTCCCCTTAACGCTTGCAGTTGCAAGGAGGAGCCCATCCATAGTCAATGTGAAGCAAGCAATTTGAGAATCATGCGCACAAATAATTTTCGTAACTTTTAAACCAAAGTGTTCAACTCGAACCTGCCCTCGATGCAAACCAGGACAAGCCAACACCGATGTGTTCGCATGGAGTGAAAGGCAGCACAAACCCCGGGGATTAGATACAGTTTCGATCTGATGCAGCAGCTTCAGATCTCTGAAATCATACACATAAATCTTGTGTTCAAGAACAACAACTATGTGATCTTGCCTCAATTTCATAGCTCGGACATCAGATCTGAAGGCAAATTCGCCTATACACCGACTTTGATGATCATCCCAGATCACTACTTTATTTGGTGGGTAATGTGGATTGGCACCACCGCCAACAAGAGCCAATATATTGCACCGAAAAAGCATTTCAACAATTCCAAAACCCCCGCTTTTTAAATCCCTTCTAAAAGTTTCCTTAAAAGGGTCACAATTATAGATTCGGAAATCACGGCTTGTCCCGACAGAAAAGCATCCATAATCTTGATTCCAAGATAATGACAATAACTCAGCTTCACCGTCATCGGAAAGATCTTGGTCGGGAATTTCAGGATGACCGCAAGAAGATGAGGAAGACCATGATCTTTGCGAATCCAGCAAGCCAAGCCCTGCTGGTGAATAGCTTCCTCGTGATGATGAGACCGTTGAGCTCATTTAAAATCAAGTAGCAACCACCAATGACGGTAATAAACAGAAGTCCATTCAGATGCAAACGCACCGATCTAGAATCCTCATGATTGGGCCTACAGAACCAAGATCCAGGGTATAAGCCAATAAGAAAGAAACAAAGATGCAATTGGAGTCTATTTTGTCACTCTAAATTATATTTTTACATTATGCAGCAGTCATATATAACTGCAAAGTTTCTGCTTTGAGTCCACAAGCAAGTCTGCCAGTGATTTCGAACCATAACCTGCCCTATTTTTAAACATCCAAATCAAAATCTAAACATAAAATTTAAGCTAGTTGGATCTCTTGAAATCAAGTCTCCAGTTTATTAAGAAGTATTCTGCAGTTAATGTGACCCAGGACCTAAGTTAGTAGATATATCACTGGCACACCCAGCTAGCCTAGCATTCCAATCTACAAGTCATTCTCAAAATCTTCTCCTTGAGACCTTCCGACTAGTAATTTTCACTTTTTAAAAAAATTTCATCAAACAAGTACAATTTTTAAATGAAAACTTCTTGGAAATACAACCCAAATCAAAAAGGGAAAATAATATAGTGAAATCAAATCACTTAGATTTGTTTCTTACTTTCTCGTCAAGCAGTACACCCATTCATCCATCAAAACAGCGAGAAGTTAAGTTTTAGAGCACAGGTTATAACAAAACTAATTTACAGATTAATTCCCCAAATCATCTCCTTAGAATCAATATCTTTCAAGTTAAAAATACATTCTTTTTCCCACCAAATAAGCATGCATCTAGCTAATTGAGATTGGCAATCCAACCAAATTCTTCTAAGAACAAAGCACGAATAAAATCCAAAACCAAATTTATCACAAACTTGTAAACTATACTAAGATAAGTACTGAAATATAGTGAAAGATAACATAATCTATGATTAAATATTCAAAAATCACCAACATCAATTCATAGTGAATCATAATCAAGCAATTATCAAATCACACGACTCAGGGCATCAAACGCAAGGAATCGAAATCGGCAACAAAATCGATCTCACCTCCTTCGATTGCCGATCCCTGCAACCCTAGGACTGCGCCAATCTCGAAACCCTAGTTCTATAAACCCTCAATTCGAGGAAGTTTCTGCTAATTATTCGTGCACATGATTTAGTCTCATAATGAAGAAGAAGAGAGGAAAAGGTCGAAGGCGTATGAATGCAAGAAAGCAGCTATGACCGGTAACAGGACAATTTTGGATAGTAATCCAAATTTAAATAATAATTATAAAAAAAACCAATTTCAAAAATAATTTTAAAAAAGTTCCATTTTTTTCCTCGTAGATGCCACGTTAGTGCTAGTACTGCTGGCGTGGAAAAAAATAATTTATAAGCGCAATTTGAAAGTGTACCCATAATATTTGTATGGGACGCAATTCGAAAATGCGCCCCATACATTTGCTCTTTACATTTGTATAGAGCGCATTTTCATTTGTTTCGGGCGCAAGAACTGCACCCTTTACATTTGTATGGGATGCATTTTGAAACTGTGCCCCATACAAATGTTATGGGGGCAGTTTGAAACTGCGCCCCATACAAATGTATTGGGCGCGGTTTCAAAATGTGCCCATAACAAATGTTATGGGCGCAGTTCCAAACTGCGCCCATACAATTAATAAATGTAAAATAATATGAATCGTTGTCTTTGTAAGGACTTTGTTTTTTTTTTTTGGCGCAGTTGCAAACTTCATCTCAAAAAGAAACATACTCATTCACGGGAGGTGTTTTTTATGGTGCGGTTTGAAGATGCGCCTCAAAAATATACACAATCATTCATGGGTATGATTTTTTCTGGGGTGCAAATGCAAACTGTACCCAAAAAAAGAAACATACCCATCCACAGGTCTGTGTTTTTTCTATGGCGCAGTTTGAAGGTGCGTCCCAAAAAAAACACAATCATTCACGCGTATGTGTTTTTTTGGGGCGCAGTCCCAAAAATGCGTCACAAAAAAATTCATACTCATGAATGATTGTGTTCATTATATTAAGAATTCAATTTTTTCCTCTTTATCTCGAATCTCACTATCTGTACTAAGTTCTCTCACACTCTCTTAGATCTCATCGCCGTCACATTCTCTGTTTTTCTCCCTCTCAGTTCTTAGACTCGCTCTTTCTTTCAATGTCGGGATCTTCATCTGAAATATTGCCATCAATCGATGAAATTAAGAGGTGGGTCCCTTACACCGTGATGAAATCTGTATATACGATGATAGACTACTCTGGTTATGAAGGCATTCTCTATCGATTACGAGAAGGTATGAACTGGCCGATGAAGATCGATCGTGAAATCCTGCGGCTCTTACACTTAGCCGTATTGGATGCACTCCCATCTCCCCCTGAAGAAGTAACCCATGACCACCATAGAGAAGCAAATCGTCGTCTCCACTTCTTTCATTCTATAGATCTTCTTTCAGGTCGCGATATCGAGTACTCCGCAAGCTCTCTTTACCGTATCTTTATGCATCGTCGGATTTTGAACCACCTCGAACTCACTCGAGATACCACACTAGGTGATGAGGTCATTGATGCAATCACAGAGCGGATTAATTCTGTTACTGCGGAGCTAAGTAACGTAGATGATTTATTTTTGAAATTTTAGTAATGAATTATGGTGTTGTAACTGTTCTTTATATCTATTTTATTTGCGTCATTCTCGTGTATGTTGTGGATGGGTGTACCATGTGTGTGTAATATGTCGTGTATGAACACGTGTTTGTGTGAGAGAATCAACGTTTGAATTAAAATGAATTAAAGTGTTATTTTGTAAAGAAATAATCGGGAAAAATCGGACAGCGCCTCCTTTGTAAATTTTGAATAAAATTCATGTACAAGCATAGTAAAATAATAGTATCCACAGACGAAACCAACTCAACGTCCAAACAGCGAAGATTCGACGCCCAAACAGCGGAGACACAATCCACGCACAATATAAGACGCCTAAACGGCGAAGAACAATAAGCCAAAAACATTAAACAATGTAAAATAAATAACGAATTTATCGGAACACAATACAACATGAACACTCATGACAATCTAACGAAGTCGTCGCACCATCACAGGTGTCCTCCTCTTCGCTATAGGACAACAAGGCTGCGGCTTCGTTGGCGGCAGATGGTTGAGACGGCTCTGGCTGTGATGGTCCATACTCATACTCATCGGGATGCTGAGACGGCGCCGGCTGTCTCCGTCTACGTCGTGCATATGTGATAGGAATGGTAGGTGCGGACACAACTATTGGAGGCACGGGTGGTGTAGGCACGGATGGTGCAGGGACGAGTGGTGTAGGCACGGGTGGTGCAAGGACAGGTGGCGGAGGCACGGGAGGTACAGACACTGTAAGTCGATGTACAACACCCCACGACTTGCGGAGAGGCGGAATAATGAAAAACAATCTTGTTCTTTGCTTAAACATCGACTAACCGCAAGAATCTTTGCATAAACAATAACTAATATCAAACATAGGAGTTAACAACTACTATGAAAAGTGATTATACCTAAAGATCCGAGTCCTTCGTCTTGTCGTTCTCCACGTCCTCTCCGGCCTTCTCTAAGTAGTAGAAGATCCACCCGAGAGCTTTACTACAAGCTTCACCTCAAACTAGAGGTAACTAGGTTTCTTTAAGTGCTAATCAAAATACCTAGATGATATAGAGTGAGGGTTATGGTTTAATTAGTCTAACTAATCCTTGTACTCAACACATGAGAGGGGAGGATTAGGGTTTGAAGAGAGAGCTTGAGGAGAGAGAAGATGAACATAATAATGAAATGAGAAAATGAGCTATCATAATATATATCAAGCATTATTGTTTTTCAAGAAAATAAAATAAAATGATTTACAACCATGCTTGATAAATATCTAATGGTGATTCATCTCCATGAGTCATTAAGCATTTATGATGCATTAATGACATGGATGAATCATCCATATGACTCACTAATCTCATTCAATGTATATGCCACCTAAACCTCCTTAGTCACCATCTTCTAGAAGCTTCTCGCGCAATTACGAGAACGCCCCTCCTATTCGTGAAAACACGGAAAAACTTTAGACTGTATAAATCCAATAACCGGATACTAGTAACTGGTTTAAACCAAAACCGACTAGTAAAAACTGTCCGAAAGTCGTACGTGCGTAAACACACGTATGCGTCCGAACCCTTGTCATAAAACCATACGACCTCTATATCGTTTCGCCTGGAGTAGGGAAACTCTCTGTGTGGGACTCTAGAGACTCGACTACTACGCTGGCAGTGGGTTTAACCACAGACCGCAAGCGGCACTAGCTGTACGTAACGGTCCCCAGGTAGATGTCGATAAGAAGGCCGATGAGGAAACCCATCCGAACTCCTACTGAGTCTGATGTGACAATCTCCGTACAGTCCGGTCCGTTCGTCTAAGACTATCGCATATCGGGCCTAGGGGGGCGGCAAGCGTCAGTCCCCTAATAGCGGTATAAGTCGTGTCGGAGCGAAGCCCATTACACCCTGAGAAACTACTGGAACCAACCAGCAAATCTCGCTTGCCCTGGCCAGGGACTTTGCGTAATGGCTCTCTGACACAGCGCGATATCAACCCCCAATACCGGGAGAGACGAATCCTGTCTAACCGCCACTGCCTCCAAGTGCTCGGGACTGCACCCAACTGCTACCTGTTTGCATGACTCCTTTGAGCCATGGTAAGGTAGCAATCTAAGAACAGTGGGACACACTCGAGGAGAAGTAGCAGTGTCAAGTCTGCGGACTATGCTGTACTCATGTCACCTGGGAACTGTTTACTGACGACTGGTATAAAACCAACCAACAGTTCCCTGTGAGTCCTATCCGGTGTACCCGTAACCTAACGAGCACCTGCATACTATCTCCAGTACGACGTACTGACGGCTGTGGGACAGACCATCTCCCCAACTAGGATGAGAAGCGTACACACTAGTCTACTCCGGAGTATCGATGCCCTGTCTCGATAATCCAACGGCTAGGGACCTGAATAAGGATGTGCTTGTAGACTACCCAGCCCCCACTAGTGTGACTGCCATCACAACGCTGGTAGTCAAGCAAGATCCTAAGAGCTCTGTCAATACGTATACTCACATATTAAGATAGAAAAACCAAGTAGCATACTACCATGTTTAGCAAGACTGTTATATACATGTGAATATCCCAAGCTTCCATTAAGTAATATACAAACTAGTATGATACAATAATGGCCCCTAGGGCATATACACTAACAATCTCCTACTTGCACTAGGGCCATGTACTGGCGTATCGAAGACCGATGATCTCGAGTAGCCTCTCGAACTGAATCTGAGGTAGGGCCTTAGTGAATGGATCAGCAATGTTATCCTCTGTATTTACTCTCTTTACCTCGATCTCCCGGCGATCTACGATCTCCCTGATCAGGTGATACCGCCTTAAGATGTGTCTGGACTTCTGATGGGACCTGGGTTCCTTCGCTAAAGCTATAGCGCCGTTGTTGTCGCAATACAGAGGTATTGGACCAACACTGGTAGGAACCACCTGAAGTTCTGTGAGGAACTTCTTCATCCAGACAGCTTCTTTTGCGGCATCGCAAGCAGCTATGTACTCCGCTTCCATCGTTGAGTCGGCAACGGTGTCCTGCTTGGAACTCTTCCAACAGACCGCCCCTCTATTGAGGGTAAAGACATAACCCGACATGGACTTGGAGTCATCCTTGTCACTCTGGAAGCCGGAATCAGCATAGGCCTCCATCCTGAGGTCTTTTCCGCCGTAAACCAAGAACATCTCCTTAGTCCTCCTCAGGTACTTGAGGATGTTCTTTACTGCTATCCAGTGATTCTTCCCTGGGTTTGCCTGATACCGGCTTACAACGCTCAATGCGTATGCTACATCTGGTCTGGTACATAATATCGCATACATTATAGAGCCTACCGCAGAAGCGTAGGGTATAATCGACACGCGTTCCCTTTCCAAATCAGTCTTGGGAGACATCTCTTTGGAGAGGG
Organism: Agapanthus africanus; assembly: GCA_030015575.1. Lineage (NCBI taxonomy): Eukaryota > Viridiplantae > Streptophyta > Magnoliopsida > Asparagales > Amaryllidaceae > Agapanthus > Agapanthus africanus. Next base: position 762,146,006 of record JASDDO010000022.1, on the reverse strand, counting down.
TGATTCCGTGACAAGCCGGTAGGTTACCGCGCTTAGAATCTTCCATACTGAATCTTTTTAATATGGTGTCTATGTACCTGGACTGTGAAAGTCCCAACATCCTCTTTGATCTATCACGATAGATCTGGATCCCCAGAATGTAGGTGGCATCACCCAGGTCCTTCATGGAGAATTTCTGTGACAAGAATCTTTTGACTGACTGTAGCATAGGAATATCATTTCCTATTAGGAGAATGTCATCTACGTACAAGATGAGGAATACAACAACTCTCCCTACAATCTTACTGTATATGCATGGTTCATCTGGATTTTTGATAAAGTCGAATTCTTTGACAGTATCATCAAAATAGATGTTCTAACTCCGCGATGCCTGGTTTAGTCCATAAATGGACTTAAGCAACTTGCATACTTTACCGCTGCTCCCACTCTGAATGAATCCCTCTGGCTGATCCATATAGACGCTTTCTTCCAAATTTCCATTTAGAAAGGCCGTCTTTACGTCCATCTGCCAGATCTCATAATCATGGAAGGCAGCAATAGAAAGAAGGACCCGAATGGATTTCAGCATAGCCACTGGAGAAAAGGTTTCGTCATAGTCCAAACCAGGTCTTTGACGGAAACCCTTTGCAACAAGTCTAGCTTTATAGGTTTCAACCTGTCCATCTACACCAATCTTCTTTCTGAAGATCCACTTGCATCCTACGGGTTTTACCCCATCTGGAGCAGTGTCCAAAGTCCATACTTTGTTAGTGTACATGGACTCCATTTCGGTCCGCATTGCATCCAGCCATTTTACCGAGTCGCCGCTCTGAATGGCTTGCTGGAAGCTAGTAGGGTCGTCATTATCAATGACGCAATCTTCTCGATCCCCGTCTATGAGAAAACCGTAGTATCTCTCAGGCGGATGAGACTGCCTACTACTTCTGCGGATAGGCGCTGGTATGTCCCTTTCTTCTGAAACTTCTTGTTCTACTAAACTTTCAGTAACAGCTTGTGGTTCTGGAATTTCTTCCAGTTCTACTGCGCTCCCACTCTTCTGATTTTCTAAAAATTCAGTTTCTAAGAAGCGGGCATAACGGGAAACAAAAACCTTTTGTTCCTCTGCGTAGTAGAAGCAATATTCCATGGAGTTCTTTGGATATCCCACAAACTTACACTCTACTGAGCGTGCCTCGAGCTTGTCCGGATGCTGCTTTTTTACAAAAGCTGGACATCCCCATGTCTTCAGGTACTGAAGAAAGGGTTTCTCCCCACTCCACATCTGATATGGTGTGGTAGGCACAGTCTTGGTTGGAACCTTGTTCAAAAGATATGCTGCTGATTCTAGCGCATAACCCCAGAATGATCGCGGTAACTCAGCCTTACTCATCATGGAACGAACCATATCCAATAGGGTTCGATTCCTCCTTTCCGATACACCGTTGTGTTGTGGTATGTATGGAGGAGTAAGCTGAGAGAGAATTCCTTTCTCTTTTAAGTAACCCAGGAACTCGGCACTTAAGTATTCACCACCTCGATCAGATCTCAGTGTCTTAATACTTTTGCCTGTTTGGTTTTCCACTTCATTCTTGTATTCCTGGAATTTCTCAAAAGCCTCGGATTTATGCTACATCAAGAAGATATGTCCATACCTTGAGAAATCATCCGTAAAAGTAATGAAGTAGGAATAACCACCTCGCGCATGTGTAGACATTGGACCGCACACGTCACTGTGTACGAGTCCTGAGAGCTCGCTCGCTCTTACTCCGTGTCCAGTAAACGGAGTCTTTGTCATCTTTCCCATGAGACAAGATTCACAAGTGGCATAAGATTGATATTCGAACGGATTCAAATATCCTTCTCTATGTAACTTCGTTAATCGTGTTTCATTAATGTTACCTAGTCTACAATGCCACAAGAAAGCCTGATTCATTTCTGGAGACTTTCTTTTAAGTGTGTTCAGGACATTGAAAACCTGAGCTTGATTTAATACGTATATACCATCATCTAATGTACCGGACCCAATCAGAACTTGATTTAGGTGGATGTGTCGCTTACGAATGTAAAGTCATATCCCTCTCTTGAAAGTGAGGACACTGATATGATATTATAAGTCAAACTAGGTACATACAGACAGTTACGTAGAATCAATATCTGCCCACTTGTCAAACCTGGACGATATTCTCCCACGGATTCAGCGTCCACGCTCATTCCGTTTGCAACTCTGAGAGACAAATCACCTATCCTTATAACTTTACGGTTTCTCAAAGCATGTAACGAATTACAGATATGAGATCCTGCTCCGGTATCTAGTACCTAGGAAGTAGAGTTAATTGACAAACAGTTCTCAATTACAAATACACTTGAGACTGAAGCCACAACATGCTTCGTATCCTGGCTACTGGCTTCCAAAGCCCTGCAATCCTTCTGCCAATGTCCGTTCCCATAACAATAGGAACATCCCTCCTTCCCTACACCAAGTCCCGAAACTTTTGCTCTTCCCTTTCCTCCTACTTTACTGACACTGTATATCGGCTTTGTAGAGGTCTTCTTCTTTTCATCCTTTGCTTTCGCCCTGGATGTAGAAGAAGAAGGTCCCCCATTAAGCAGAGCTTGTGTCTCCCTGGTTTCTTTCAGGGTATAAATAGAGGGTAGGGACTGTGGAAATAAGTCAGCATATGACCTGTTTCCCAACGTGGTCCCCAGGTCCTTGAGCTCATCAATATAGCTAGTCATCGTAAGGACGTTGTCCCTTACAGATGACCCGTCAGCCGACCTCGCTTGAATTAATTCGTTCGAGGCCTCATATCCTGCGATATGAGATTGCTCTCCATATAAATCTTCGTTATGGAGAAAGATGGAAACAGAGTCCATCTTCTCGTGCTGCTTCTGGTATACACCATCAACTGAAGCCAACACGAGGCACTTGGCTTTCGCTTTATCCTTTTTCTTTGTCTGACGGATATCCATATCCGCGACGGTGGAAACTGGACCTGGGACGGCGGGATCTTGAGTAGTAATAGGGTGGTCCAGCTTGTCATAGGCAATGGTCATCTGGACAGACCTTTGCCAGTCATAAAAGTTAGATTCAGTCAACTTGTTATCTAGATGTAACCTAGTCATGGTCACAAGGTCGCTGCAATGAGAGAGAGAGAAGAAAACACTTTAGCATGATGCTCTTGCAAGTTTAGATTGGTTTTTAATTTATCTAAACTGGATGGCTCCCACTGTTTCTCGAATCCTTCCCCAAACCATAAAAGAAGAATTAGCCAGGACTATTCTCACCGTACAATACTTGCTTAACCGTTCAGCCAGGCTAGTGTCGATACTTCGAAGGAGGTTTTCCAACGCTTTCGCGAAGTTCCTTAATTAAATAACCTCTTTTCTCTGGGGGCGTAACCCCGCTGACACCTTTCTCGGCACCTACTTGGTTTATAGCATTGATCGTTAAGTGACGAATCTCCTGATAAGTAGCATATACTCATAGTAGGATCGGGATCCAAATATCATTGTATGATAATGTTGAAGGAATCCTACCAACATTCATCAAACTCCAAATGGTATGCATCTCTTTGCAAATTTCAGTTTCTTTAGAAATTCCCGATATAGATTTTTGCCCCATATTCTTATGAGCTTGACGAAAGCCAACAAATCATAAAACACATGTCAAGTTCTGCCCATCATTATCTTGTTAATTTGAACCCACTCGTATATACCCTTGACGAAAGCCAACAAGGTTATACGACTGTCCCAAACTAACTCATCTATCTATGCAACAAATGAATATCCCAGTAGCTACCAAACACTATGCCTTGATGAAAGCCAACAAACATAGCTTGAATACTACTGACCATCCATAAGAAATGACGGAGGGCTACGACTGGTTTTGGCGAAACCGTGAACGTAGTGAACTTGATATAGTCGAAGGAACCTGATAGCTTTTAAAAGGAGTGGTTAAAGCTCCGCATTTAAAAATATCTGTTTTAAAATTAACCGAGTGGTTTCTTTTAAATTGTTCCAACGATTAAACTTTTGGTTTATTTTCTTTGCATTATAAATAATGCGTCCCATCATTTAACCTATCATTGCAGAAAACAACGAAAATACAACGTCCTCTTATGCCATCCGCATTCGCCATTGGGTCCCGTCATCACCCGTTAGGTTACTTAACTAACGACAGAGCGGGGACTGGGCTAGCGCGGGTGTAAAACATAAGTGACGTCTAAATAGATATCATATATATAGATATTTTACATTCGTCGGACGCAATAATATTCATTCCAGATCACAGATGAACTTTATTGGATTTGCAAGCAATCCGTATTTCTTTTGAGCCTGCAATGAAAGACGGATTACACAGTTGTGATGAATAGCCATTACCCCACCCAAGACCCCTACGGGTACGGCAAACTACCCGCCCGGTAGTTTGTGCACCCCATCTTAGGTCTGTCCTAGGAGCAAAAACAGTAAAATGAAATAATACAACGGTGGCTACAACCGCAACCTGGATGTGCCCCGCAAAAATAATATTACAACAAATTACATTTACATTGAATGAATTAAATAATAACCCATCTCAGAACCCCGGCTATACATCACAACAGTCCAACACAGTTCATATACACAAACAGATAAAATCCATTACAGAAATGTGCAACCCCTGCCAACCGACATATTAGCAGTTAGGGGAGGTTTACGAACACATTATACAAACACAGATATAATCATATTAGCAAACTTCGTAAAATTTCGATCGAACAAACGCTTTTAGATTCTACTCCAATACTTCTCTGTGAACCTGAGATCTTAGCAGAAAATAAAACATCCCAGAAACATCACTTGTTAACACCTAGGAGTTACTGAATAAATTTGGGCCGACTCGGCCTCAACTCGGCCGCGGATCCGCGGCAGATCGCATGGATCCGCCGCTGTTCCGCGGTGAGATGGCCGAGTTAGGAGTCCAAATTTCTTCAGTAGCCCTAGTTTTTCCTTCTTGTTATTCTGAAGCACCCTGAAAAATTTTTAGAGCCAGTTTAAAATTCGATAGCAAGTGTGATAATCGACGACGTTTCCGGTTCTTTTTTGCGTTCGAAATTCTTACGACTTTGCTAATGAGTTATTTATTGTTTAGCGAGGCTCTGATACCACTGTAAGTCGATGTACAACACCCCACGACTTGCGGGGAGGCGGAATAATGAAAAACAATCTTGTTCTTTGCTTAAACATCGACTAACCGCAAGAATCTTTGCATAAACAATAACTAACATCAAACATAGGAGTTAACAACTACTATGAAAAGTGATTATACCTAAAGATCCGAGTCCTTCGTCTTGTCGTTCTCCACGTCCTCTCCGGCATTCTCTAAGTAGTAGAAGATCCACCCGAGAGCTTTACTATAAGCTTCACCTCAAACTAGAGGTAACTAGGTTTCTTTAAGTGCTAATCAAAGTACCTAGATGATATAGAGTGAGGGTTATGGTTTAATTAGTCTAACTAATCCTTGTACTCAACACATGAGAGGGGAGGATTAGGGTTTGAAGAGAGAGAGCTTGAGGAGAGAGAAGATGAATATAATAATGAAATGAGAAAATGAGCTATCATAATATATATCAAGCATTATTGTTTTTCAAGAAAATAAAATAAAATGATTTACAACCATACTTGATAAATATCTAATGGTGATTCATCTCCATAAGTCATTAAGCATTTATGATGCATTAATGACATGGAAGAATCATCTATATGACTCACTAATCTCATTCAATGTATATGCCACCTAAACCCCCTTAGTCATCATCTTCTAGAAGCTTCTCGCGCAATTACGAGAACGCCCCTCCTATCCGTGAAAACACGGAAAAACTTTAGACTGTATAAATCCAATAACCGGATACTAGTAACTGGCTTAAACTGTAAGACCCGGTTCTTTTTATACGCCTAAAATCCGTATTTCCCTTTTTTAAACCAAATTCTATTATTTAATTATTTTAATAAAACCCAAACCCCATAGCATCCAAAATTGTCCCAAATTATTTCCTTCAGCCGGCCCTTTCATTTTTTGCCTTTCCGTTTTATTTCTGGCCTAACACTCTATTTTTCTCCTAAATAATTACATTTCCCTCAGCCCAAGTAAAATATAAAAGCTTTTGATGTAAAGACTCCGGCCCACTCCCTATATTTATCCCCATTTAATTTCCTATTAATCCCAGCCCAGCCCATCACCTTTTATTATTTATTCCTAATTTTCCCCCCAGCAGCCCACCAAGCCCGGCCTCACTCTCTTTTCCTCATAATTCTTTTAATTTCCAAAACCCCGGCCCAAGCCCACACTCACTTCACCCCTACCCGACCCGCCATATACAGGGTCATCTCCTCCAACGGCACTTCCCGCCTTCCCCGCTCGCGATCCACCATTTCCGCCGCATCCAACGCCCACGCGTTGCCGTTACCCCCACGACGCGCACCCTCCACATCATCACCATCATCGTCGTAATCTCTCTCTTTCTCAGCTATCATTCCTCTCCCTCTCTGTTTCTTGTCTCCTCTCTTCTCCGAGCGCCGACCGCCCACGACCACCTCTCCAACCCCATTGCCCTTGCCTCCAGCCGATCAACCGTGACATCCACCACTCCGACCTCCATCACCTCTCCTCCCTACACCGGGCACCTGCATCACCCAATCCAGAACCCAACCGACGCCTCACCATTATCTCGTCGCCTTCCCCTTCGTCCCCTCGTCTCCGCGACCTCCACCTTCATCGATTCCACGACACCCCCTAACCTCACAAACCTAAACCAAGCTCCACTTCTTTCACTACCAGCCACCTCCATCAACCTCCAAGCTTCGACCACCATCATCGACCACAGCCCGTCATCATCGTCGTCGTCGTCGCCATCACCTCTCACTCTCCCAACCTTCACCTCCGGCCTCCCTCACCCGACCTCCTCTCTCACTGCTCCTTCTCTCTCTCTCTCACTGATCTCTCTCTTCCCCTGCTTCTCTTTCCCTCTCTCTGTTGTTCCTGCAATCTCTCTCTCTCTGTTTCTCTCTCTCTTCCTCTCAAAAATCTCTTTCCCTCTCTCTCTCTCTCTCTCAGATCTCTATCTCTGCATCTCTCTCTTTGATCTCTCTGTGTGTTCTTTCTCTCTCTCACTTCCACTCCAACTCACTGTCTCTTCTCTTCTCTCTATATTTCCTTCTCTGTTTCTCTCTCTCTCTCTCCTTATTTCTCCCTATTCTATCAAGCAACCACCTCACTCCCAACCGCAGCCGTCGGCCATCGCCTGAGCACCGCTGCAACCATCAACGGAGCCACAACATCGCCTGGACACACAGCGAGCCCCAACTTCCACGAGCCTCGACTGCATCCTAGCCGAGCTCAAGCTTGTGGTCATCGTATCGCGTTCGTGATGTTACCGTCACCGTACAACCCCGAGACATTCCCAGGCAAGTATTTTACTTGCTTACATGCTATATATTCAAGTTACAATCTTTGATCTCATAGATCATAGTGTTACACTTTTGGATCAATTATGTGTCATACATGTTCGACGTGTGTTCCCAATGAAAATACTTATCTAATTTGACGGAACTAGATTGTTTATATTGGCCCTTGTTGTGAGGAATACGTTGTACAAATTTCGTTGAATAATTTGACCGTTAACGACTAAAACGACTACCCCCAATTTCACTCGTAAAACTGGAATTTTATTGTACCTGAAAACTGTTAAAATCGCTATAAATTATATACATACTGGAATGATGCGTTCGAGGGCTCAAATCGAATCCAACTCGACGAACTTTAACCCTATGCTAGTTTCCTGATATTCCTGTACTTAAATGGTGACGATATTTGGATCGGAGTGCGACTCTGGACTGCAGTCCAGAGCGACTCCAATTGTTGCTTGCTGTTCCGTAATGGGTACCACAAGATTTCCTTAACTCATAGGTTGCGGAACTCCGCTGTTTATCATAGGTGATTCAGTTATATAGACAACACAAGTAGTTTCATCCTGTTTCGTTATCGTTTGTTATTTAATCTGTAATTTAATAGATCGGGACGCATAACAGTCCCAACAGAATCAGAACTGACATATTGGTACTGAATAGTGTATATCTCCTGACGTACAGACGCGATTGAAGATACGTCTATTGCATTGAAAACCTTACTGAAAACCCTAGATTTCATCCACTGTATCGTCGCTGAAATCTGATCCCAACTGGGATTAAAATGCATTGCGAAACGGATTTCTGATTCTGAAACCGGGTTTCCAGCCGTGAACGCTTAAAATGAAATGGCTATAATTAGTAATCCTGGAACCCGATGGGCGTGAAACTAAATTCGATGTATAGATAACCGAACATACTAATTATTACCTGTTCATCGTCTCACTAAATTGTAACCGTATGATTTATGATAAATTATGCAAGTGGTAGATTATTGATTCAGGACATCCTAAACATGCTTTATATACTGTTCACGCATCATATCATACACATGTCACTGCATTGATAACCTAGTGATAACGTGCATTACCCAGTGTTAGGTATTAGTGATGATTGTGTCAAGTACGTCAGTGTTCGTGTATCAGTGAATAAGTGAAAGTGATACGTACTTGTACACAATCAGTGACCCTCATTATTCTATTGCATTGTCGATGTCTGTGAGACGCGTGTACGTGTGACTATAAGTGGTATGGGACACTTATGGAAACTCTTGCACGGGTGTCACAGATAAGGCACCAGACACTGCCATTTATCTTAGGTATTAGTCGGGACGTGCTTGATGGAGGTCCTGCCTCCAGTTTTCGCGCAGACTTGTCACCGACCGATTGGTACTTAGGCTTATGGTTAGCGTTTGATGTAGACCACGGGGTGTGGGGTAGTTTGAGTGTGAGTTCAACAGAATCTCGGGAGTCCCATGCCGGCTTATATATTTAGGGAGATATATGGAGATTTACAGGGTATGTGATTATTACCGTAATATACATGTTGGGCCCGTGGTCCCTTGCCCTTGGGTTCTACCCTTGGGTGGAGGACACTCGCGAGTGGTTGACTCTCACGCTTGGACTGACGATAGGCTTAGTGACCTGTATAGTGAGACTTAGAGACTGATAGGGATACTGGCATCGATATACCTTACCTACTGTGTTGATATACGTGGCATATCATTCTACTACTTTTACTGTTCCGCTGCATTAATTACTGCATGTTCATACCTATGCTGCCATTGATCTACTGTTATATATACCTATTATCACTGTTAGTATTGTCATATGATTTTATATATTATATTGCTATTGTGTCGCTCTGACGACCTGAGTATGCATGCTCAGTGTGAGGAGAAGATTTAGCCTGGACCAGAACTAGACGTGTATCACAGACATCTTGACTTGCTATTCAGAGTTACATTCGTTTGTTTCCCATCAGGTCAGTTTATATTAATGTTTTGTTCCAGTTACTGCATTTCTTATTACCTGTGCATCATTTACTGTTTACCATGAAAAACTAGAAGCCGAAGTGTGACTACGGCAGGATATTTCCTTGACCGTAGGAGCATGGCTGGCCTTGTCAACCCCTTGTATTCCGTATTTTGGGAAGCGGGGCGTGACATGGTTTAGTTGGTATCAGAGCCAGGTTTTGCTTCGATTAGGATTGCAGTTTTCCGTGTATAGCTTGGCAATCCAAGCCATTCCTTGGTCTAGGTTGTAAACTTGTCATTCTTGATCTATATTCACATCGTATGTTCAGCTATCCATTCGCTAGGGTTTCGGGTGACTTGGTAAGGTTACGTGGTTGCAATTGCACTACCGTACCCTGTTTAAGTGACTTAAAATCATACAGTTGTTTCTCCACTTGTAATAAATTCATCACCTCTGATATTCTTGAATCTTTGTCCTATCCATATTATATTTTGATTCGTTTAGCTTATGACTTATATCATTCTCAAAATTGTTGTCTCAGGATCATGTCTTCCAACGACTCTTCATCTATATCCGCTCTCCAGAATCAGACCATTGAGATTCTGAGTGTACTGCAAGGTCTAAAGGAAGCCCAGGAGCGAACAAACGACTTGTTGGCTGAAGGACTGAGAAGACAGATAAATCAGGCACCAGCGGGAGTCTCCAATCATAAAGGGATCCCCGTTAGACGAGGAAAAGAGAAGAAAAGGAAACGCCAATTTGTTTCCCCGCGGCAGAAGCAACAGAAGACCCCATGTTGTGGGTATTGTAAGAGGCCAGGACATCTTCAGAGGGATTGTCGCCGCGCCCAAGGGAAATGTCTGATTTGCGGGTCCAACAAGCATCTCATCAACGGTTGCCCAGAAAGGAAAGAATTACAAGGAGGAAACTCGTCCACACTCCCCATTTCTGCCAAGTGAGGACTACTGCGTAGCTCGCACTTCGAGGATAAAGCGGATCCAACACAGGATTCAATTTGCTTGACGAGGATGCAGCGGTCTAGTGATCAAAGAAGAATTTTCATGTTTTTCTATTTTCAGTAATAATGTTGTCAACGTCTTATAAATATTTCTTTCCGTTTGAAATCTTGTATCCGTTGAATTTTTAGTTGAATGCAATAAAATTTTGAATCGTAATATATGTATCTTTCTCTTGTCCTTTCTCCTTATTTATACTATTCATTATCACAGCATTATTATCCTGATATTTTTCAATTCCTGCCACCGCATATCTTTCTATACTTCGTACACTTAACTATTTTCTTGATGTGTTCGGTTGTTTAATCATGACACTTTCTTTTCAGGCCATGGCCCACCCTGGAGCAGCGCCGCATCTAGATGAGGATACACAGTCATGCGTTTCCTTAGACCACACGCTGATGAGTTCTGACGACGAGATCAACGGTCCTCAGGTCAATTTTGGAAACAACGATTCAGAGGACGAAGGAGTAGCCGCCCCAGAGTTTAACATGATAGCTGATTCCGACGAAGAAGAAGGAGTCCCTGAAGAGAACCCGATAGAGGAAGATCCCGAGGAAGACCCGATAGAAGAAAATCCAGCGGAGGAAAACCCCGTGGAAGAAAATCCAGAAGAAGAAAATCACATGGAATCAGACCTCGATGAAGAAGCTCTATCCGAGGAAGAAGGACCAGAAGATCAAGACCCTGCGGTGGAAGAACTCCCAATGGCGATACCTGCGAGGTGTTATGGAAATGGACGCCCCTACCTGAGTGCGCGAGCATACCGCAACCTGCTGAATCTCCACAATCGCGACTGACGGAATTTTTAGAGGTTGCTTTCTCCGGTCACATAAATCTGTGTATAGTTTAGGGCCGTCTGTTACTCTTCGAGGGTGCCTTGTTTCAGATTTTCTTGATACTTGATTATTGCTCATATCCATTTATTTTCCTGCTGAGATCCCTGACTGTCCACCCCTACTCATTGTATTGTTTTCACCCTCGTTTCGATTAGAAAGTACCGCACCCTGATCCTTGGAATGGGCCACCATTCATCCTTCGTCTGTGCCTCGTTTGAGATCCTTCTGGGAGGAGAAGTTCATAGTGAAATCCCCGGGTTAGCTAACCCTTCAAAATCTTGATTCGCTTGAAGTACCGACCGTTATTCTCCCTATACTTTCACTTGTAGTCCTTTGTTGCTCATCCTTACTTCCTGTACTGACCCGATCCCAATCTCCTTGATCTTCAGCCTAAAGCCGCCACACTCCGACTTTCTGAATGAGCCACACTTCTTTGTAAACATTACCCTAGCTAGCCCTATACATTCTGGTTTTCCTATCACCCTATATATATTTAGGGACTTTATTATTAGAAATTTGGTTTCCATTATCTTGTATTTGTCGAAGAGTGCGTGTTACTGACTATTTAGTTTATGTATTTTAAAGCACACTACTATTATCCTTATTTTTAGTAGCGCAACCTTACACCGCGCATACTTTTGGTCCATGTTTCTTAATTTCACTATACAAGTTTTCTAAAATTATTTTAAACCTATTTTATCGATACATTATCGTAAAATATTTTAACCTACCGACTAATTTTCACTACTTTATTGTCGTTATTTTATTTTCGGGTTTTGTACCTATGATTACTATTATAAATGGTTGAGCCTTATACTTATTATTTCTGATTGCTTTTGATAGGCTTAGATGTGCACATATTTGGGTTTCGACTTTTATCGAACACGTCTTGATTATTATTGTTCGTTATCGTTACCTGTATTCTCGTATACTTGTAGTTGCTCTTATAGTGTTCTTGCATTATGCTTATTAGACCTATCTTTTGTATATGGTTCTTACATATTTATGTCTTCAAATTTCTGTTAGTGTTTATGCCCTAGAAGGCCATTACTGTATCATACTAGTTTGTATATTACTTAATGGAAGCTTGGGATATTCACATGTATATAACAGTCTTGCTAAACATGGTAGTATGCTACTTGGTTTTTCTATCTCAATATGTGAGTGTACGTATTGATAGAGCTCTTAGGATCTTGCTTGTCTACCAGCGTTGTGATGGCAGTCACACTAGTGGGGGCTGGGTAGTCTACAAGCACATCCTTTTTCAGGTCCCTGGTCGTTGGATTATCGAGACAGAGCATCGATACTCCGGAGTAGACTAGTGTGTACGCTTCTCATCCCAGTTGGGGAGATGGTCTGTCCCACAGCCGTCAGTACGTCGTACTGGAGATAGTATGCAGGTGCTCGTTAGGTTACGGGTACACCGGACAGGACTCACAGGGAACTGTTGGTTAGTTTTATACCAGTCGTCAGTGAGCAGTTCCCAGGTGACATGAGTACAGCATAGTCCGCAGACTTGACACTGCTACTTCGCCTCGAGTGTGTCCCACTGTTCTTAGATTGCTACCCTACCACAGCTCAAAGGAGTCGTGCAAACAGGTAGCAGTTGGGTGCAGTCCCGAGCACTTGGAGGCAGTGGCGGTTAGACAGGATTCGTCCCTCCTGGTATTGGGAGTAGATATCGTGCTGTGTCAGAGAGCCATTACGCAAAGTCCCTGGCCAGGGCAAGCGAGATTTGCTGGTAGGTTCCAGTAGTTTCTCATGATGTAATGAGCTTCGCTCCGACACGACTTATACCGCTATTAGGGGACTGACGCTTGCCGCCCCCTAGGCCCGATATGCGATAGTCTTGGACGAACGGACCGGACTGTATGGAGATTGTCACATCAGACTCAGTAGGAGTTCGGATGGGTTTCCTCATCGGCCTTCTTATCGACAACTACCTGGGGACCGTTACGTACAGCTAGTGCCGCTTGCGGTCTGTGGTTAAACCCACTGCCAGCGTAGTAGTCGAGTCTCTAGAGTCCCACACAGAGAGTTTCCTACTCCAGGCGAAACGATATAGAGGTCGCATGGTTTTGCGACAAAGGGTTCGGACGCATACGTGCGTTTACGCGCGTACGACTTTCGGACAGTTTTTACCAGTCGGCTTTGGTTTAAGCCAGTTACTGGTATCCGGTTATTGGATTTATGCAGTCTAAAGTTTTTCCGTATTATTACGGATCGGAGGAGCGTTCTCGTAATTACTCGAGAAGCTTCTAGAAGGTGGTGACTAAGGAGGTTTAGGTGTCATTTGCATTAAATGAGTTTAGTGAGTCATGAGGGTGATTCATGCATATCATTAATGCATGATAAATGCTTAGTGAGTCATGACAATGAATCACCATTAGATATTTGTGAAGCATGCTTATTCATTATGTATTATTCTTTTCTTCAAAAATAAGAATGCTTCATATTTATTATGATAACTTACTATTCTCATGATAATTTCATTCTCACCTTCTCTCTCCTCAAGCTCTCCCTCTTCAAAGACTAATCCTCCCTTCTCATGAGTTGAGTACAAGGGTTAGTAAGACTAATCAATCCATAACCTTCACTCTATTTCATCCTAGCTTCTTTGATTAGCAATCCAAGAAGGTTAGTTGCCTCAAGTTTAGAGGTTTAGCTTGGAGTTTTGCTCTCGGGTGGATCGTCTACTACCTAGAGAAGGCCGAGGAGGACAAGGAGATCGTAAAGACGAAGGAGTTGGTTCATTAGGTATAATCCCTAAACACGGTAGTTTAGAAACACTTTGTGTTTGGTTATTTATAGTTTAGCTTCGATTCAAGCGGTTAGTCGATGTTCGTTCACTAAACAAGATCGTTTTTGAAAATTCCGCCTCCCCACAAGTTCTGGGGTGTAGTACATCGACTTACAGTGGTATCAGAGACTCGCTAAACAATAAATAACTTTATTGCAAATTTGTACGAATTTCGAACGGAAAAACGAAGCCGGAAAACCCTAAAACTGTCAAGTTTCTGTCGAGTTTAAAATGAAGTCCAAAAATTTTTCAGGGAAGTTCAGAAAGCTTGAAAAGACACCAGAAGAACACACAAAAAATTTTGGTGCCCTAATCGTCTACGGAGCCGCGGATCCGCGGCGCATAGCACTGTTGCCGCCACGGATCCGCCGCCGTTTGGACGATTCAGGGACCCATTTTTATTGTGGTGGTTCTCTGTGTTATTTGGGATTTTCTGGGATATTTAATATTTGCTCAGGTTTCAGTTTACAGAGCAGTTTTTGGAGCAATATTAAAGATGTTTAATCGATCGAAATTGTACAGTATTTGCATGTTGGATTATATCTGTGATTGATAAATGTGTTCGTAAACCTCCCCTAACTGCTAGTATGTCGGTTGGCAGGGGGTTGCACATTTCTGTAATGGTTATATCTGTTTGTGCATATGAACTGTATTGGACTGTTGTGGTGTATAGCCGGGGTTTAGCAATGGGTTATTGTTTAATTCATTTGTTGTAAATGTAATTTGTTGTAATATTATTTTTTGCGGGGCACATCCAGGTTGCGGTTGTAGCCACCGTTGTATTATTTCATTTTACTGTTTATGCTCCTAGGACTGACCCAAGGTGGGGTGCACAAACTGCCGGGCGGGTAGTTTGCCGTACCCGTAGGGGTCGAGGGTGGGGTAACGGCTATTCATCACAACTGTGTAATCTGTCTTTTCTTGCAGGCTCAAAAGAAATACAGATTGCTTGCAAATCCAATATTGTTTATCTGTGTTCTGGAATGTATATCATTGCGTCAGACGAATGTAAAATATCTATATATATGATAGCTATTTAGACGTCACTTATGTTTTACACCCGCGCTAGCCCAGCCCCCGCTCTGTCGTTAGTTAAGTAACCTAACGGGTGATGACGGGACCCCGTGGCGAATGCGGATGGCATAAGAGGACGTTGTATTTTCGTTGTTTTCTGCAATGATAGGTTAATGATGGGACGCATTATCTATAATGCAAAGAAAAACAAACCAAAGTTTAAATCGTTGGAACAGTTTAAAAGAAACCACTCGGTTAATTTTAAAAACAGATATTTTTAAATGCGGAGCTTTAACCACTCCTTTTAAAAGCTATCAGGTTCCTTCGGTTATATCAAGTTCACTACGTTCACGGTTTCGCTAAAACCAGTCGTAGCCCTCCGTCATTTCATCTGGGTATTCAGTAGTATTCAAGCTATGTATTTTGACCAACGCCAAGGCATAGTGTTTGGTAGCTGCTGGGTATTCATTTGTTGCATAGATAGATGAGTTAGTTTGGGACAGTCGTATGATCATTTTGGCCAACGTCAAGGATATGTACGGATGGGTTCAAATTAACAAGATAATGATGGGCAGAACTTGACATGTGACTTATGATATTTTGACCAACGCCAAGGTCATAAGAGCATGGGGCAAAAAATATATATCGGGAATTTCTAAAGAAACTGAAATTTGCAAAGAGATGCATACCATTTGGAGTTTGATGAATGTTGGTAGGATTCCTTCAACATTATCATACGATGATATTTGGATCCCGATCCTACTGTGAGTATATGCTACTTATCAGGATATTCGTCACTTAACGATCAATGGTATAAACCTAGTAGGTGTCCAGAAAGGTGTCAGCGGGGTTACGCCCCCAGAGAAAAGAGGTTATTTAATTAAGGAACTTCGCGAAAGCATTGGAAAACCTCCCTCGAAGTATCGACACTGGCCTGGCTGAACGGTTAAGCAAGTATTGTACGGTGAGAATAGTCCTGGCTAATTCTTCTTTTATGGTTTGAGGAAGGATTCGAGAAACAGTGGGAGCCATCCAGTTTAGATAAACTAAAAACCACTCTAAACTTGCAAGAGCATCATGCTAAAGAGTTTTCTTCTCTCTCTCCTAATTGCAGCGACCCTGAAAATGAATGGACTTAAGTTACTTTTAGAGAAAAATATACTGACAGGGCCAAACTATAAAGATTGGCTGCGGAATGTCAAAATGGCTTTGACCTATGACAAATTGGGGTACATCCTCACCGCTACGGCACCTGCTGTCCCTGGTCCCAAATCCAGCAATGCGGATAAGGAAATCCGCAAAACCTGGGATTTAGATTGCGCGAGAGCCAAGTGCATCGTGCTTGCCTCAATGAACAATGAACATTAGAGGAGGCACGAGGATATGTCCCTAGATGGCATATTTCTCCATACAAAGGAACTTTATGGAGAGCAATCTCGTATAGCAAGATACGAGACCTCTAAGAACTTGTTTCGAGCGAGGTTGGCTGTCGGGTCATCGGTAGGTGAACATGTCCTACAGATGATCGGTTATATTGAAGAGCTCGCAGACCTTGGGACGACTTTGGATAATGAGCTGTATACAGACCTTATTCTCCAGTCCCTTCCTCCCACCTACGCCCAGTTTATCCTCAACTTCAACCTTCAAGGAAAAGAAGTTGAACTTGCGGAACTCCTGAACATGTTAAGGAGTGCAGAGGGCACCTTGCAGAAGGCAATGGAAACACCCGCTATGTTTGTTGGCGGTGCATCTTCTTCCGGGTCCAAGGCTAGGGCCAAAGGAAGGAAGAAGAAGGCCGCACCTAAACCTAGAGGAGGTGTTAGTAAGGTGGGAAAGAAGGGAAAGAAAAAGTTTGCGGTACCGGTAGTGGGCCAGGATGAGTGCTTCCATTGTCACAGGAAAGGGCACTGGAAGAAGGATTGCAAGGCGTGGAACGCCAAGAACCAGGAACCGAAGCAAGCTGTGGCTTCGACTTCAGGTGTGTTTGTAATTGAGAATTGTCTGTCGATCAACTCTACTTCCTGGGTATTGGATACCGGATCAGGATCTCATATTTGCAATTCATTGCAGGTACTGAGAAACCGTAGAGTGCTGAAGGAAGGTGATATGATCCTCAGGGTTGCTAACGGAGCTAGCGTGGGAGCTGCGTCCGTCGGGGATTATCACCTAGGATTGACGAGTGGACATATTTTGGTTTTACATAACTGTTATTTTATACCAAGCTTAACGTGTAATATCATATCAGTTTCCTTGTTATCAAATAAAGGTTATGATTTCACGTTTGTAAGAGATGTTGTTAACATCCACCTTAATCATGGTTTGATTGGGTCCGGTACTCTAAATAACGGCATATATGTGTTAAACCAACTCCAAATTTTCAATGTCCAGAACACACTAAAAAGAAAGTCTCCAGATTTAAATAAAGCTTTCTTATGGCATTGTAGACTGGGTCACATCAATGAGAGAAGGTTGACTAAGTTGCATAGAGAAGGATATTTGGACTCGTTCGAATATCAAACTTATGACACTTGTCAATCTTGTCTCAAAGGAAAGATGACAAAGATTCCATTTACTGGACAAGGAGTAAGAGCGAGGGAGCTCTTAGGACTCATACACAGCGATGTATGCGGTCCAATGTCTACATATGCGAGAGGTGGTTTTTCCTATTTCATTACTTTCACGGATGATTACTCAAGATACGGATTCATTTATCTGATGAAACATAAATCCGAGGCTTTTGAGAAATTCCAAGAGTATAAGAATGAAGTAGAAAACCAAACCGGCAAAAGTATTAAGACACTAAGATCTGATCGAGGTGGTGAATACTTGAGTACCGAGTTCCTTGGTTACCTAAAAGAGAAAGGAATTCTCTCTCAGCTTACTCCTCCATACACTCCACAGCATAACGGTGTATCGGAGAGACGGAATCGAACCCTATTGGATATGGTACGATCCATGATGACTAATGCTGAGTTACCGCGATCTTTCTGGGGTTATGCGCTAGAATCAGCGGCATATCTTTTGAACATGGTTCCTACCAAGACTGTGCCTACCACACCATATCAGATGTGGAGTGGGAAGAAACCCTATCTTCAGTATCTGAAAATATGGGGATGTCCAGCTTTTGTTAAAAAGCAGCATGTGGACAAGCTCGAGGCACGATCAGTAAAGTGTCAGTTTGTGGGATATCCAAAGAACTCCAAGGGGTATCTATTCTATTACGCAGAGGAACAAAAGGTGTTTGTTTCTCGTAATGCCCATTTTCTAGAATATCAGTTTTTAGAAAAGGAAATAAGTGGGAGCGAAATAGAACTGGAAGAAATTCCAGAACCACAAGTTGCTACTGAAAGTTTGGTAGAACCAGAAGTTCAAGAAGAACAGTACATTCCCGCACCCCTCCGCAGGAGTAGTAGGCCGTCTCATCCGCCTGAGAGATACTACGGTTTTCTCATAGATGGGGATAGAGAGGATTGCATCATAGATGATGATGAACCTACTGACTTCCAGCAGGCCATCCAGAGCGGCGACTCGGTACGATGGCTAGATGCAATGCGGACCGAAATGGAGTCCATGTACACCAACAAAGTATGGACTTTGGACTTTGCTCCAGATGGGGTAAAACCCATAGGATGCAAATGGATCTTCAAGAAAAAGATTGGTGTAGATGGACAGGTGGAAACCTATAAGGCTAGACTTGTTGCAAAGGATTTTCGTCAAAGACCTGGTTTGGACTATGACGAAACTTTTTCTCCAGTGGCTATGCTCAAATCCATTCGGGTCCTTCTTGCTATTGCTGCCTTCCATGATTATGAAATCTGGCAGATGGACGTAAAGACGGCTTTTCTGAATGGAAATTTAGAAGAGAGCGTCTATATGGATCAGCCAGAGGGTTTCAATCAGAATGGGAACAGCGGGAAAGTATGCAAGCTGCTTAAGTCCATTTATGGACTAAAGCAGGCATCGCGGAGTTGGAACATCTGTTTTGATGAGACAGTCAAAGAATATGACTTTATCAAAAATCCAGATGAACCGTGCATATATAGTAAAGCTGTAGCCAGAAGTGTCGTATTCCTCGTCTTGTACGTGGATGACATTCTATTGATAGGAAATGACATTCCTATGCTACAATCTGTCAAAGGATTCTTGTCACAAAGGTTCTCCATGGAAGACCTGGGTGATGCCTCTTACATTCTGGGGATCCGGATCTATCGTGATAGATCCAAGAGGATGTTGGGACTTTCGCAGTCCAGGTATATCAACACTGTACTGAAAAGATTCAGTATGGAAGATTCTAAGCGCGGTAATCTACCGGCTTGTCACGGAATCACCCTCTCCAAAGAGATGTCTCCCAAGACTGATTTGGAAAGGGAACGCATGTCTATTATACCCTACGCTTCTGCGGTAGGCTTTATAATGTATGCGATGTTGTGTACCAGACCAGATGTTGCTTACGCACTGAGCGTGGTAAGCCGGTATCAGTCAGACCCAGGGGAGAAACACTGGATAGCAGTAAAGAACATTCTCAAGTACCTGAGGAGGACTAAGGAGATGTTCTTGGTTTACGGCGGAAAGGACCTCAGGTTGGAGGCCTTTGCTGATTCCGGCTTCCAGAGTGATAAGGACGATTCCAAGTCCATGTCGGGTTATGTCTTTACCCTCAATGGAGGGGCGGTATGCTGGAAGAGCTCTAAGCAGGACACCGTTGCTGACTCGACGATGGAAGCGGAGTATATAGCTGCTTGCGATGCCGCAAAAGAAGCAGTCTGGATGAAGAAGTTCCTAACAGAACTTCAGGTGGTTCCTACCATAGTTGATCCAATACCTCTGTATTGCGACAACAACGGAGCTATAGCTTTAGCGAAGGAACCAAGGTCCCATCAGAAGTCCAGACACATCTTGAGGCGGTATCACCTGATCAGGGAGATCATTGATCGTCAGGAGATCGAGGTTCGGAGAGTTGCTTCTGAAGAGAACATTGCTGATCCATTCACGAAGGCCCTACCTCAGATTCAGTTCGAGAGGCTACTCGAGATCATCGGTCTACGATATGCCAGTACATGGCCCTAGTGCAAGTGGGAGATTGTTAGTGTTTATGCCCTAGAAGGCCATTACTGTATCATACTAGTTTGTATATTACTTAATGGAAGCTTGGGATATTCACATGTATATAACAGTCTTTCTAAACATGGTAGTATGCTACTTGGTTTTTCTATCTCAATATGTGAGTGTACGTATTGATAGAGCTCTTAGGATCTTGCTTCTCTACCAGCGTTGTGATGGCAGTCACACTAGTGGGGGCTGGATAGTCTACAAGCACATCCTTTTTCAGGTCCCTGGTCGTTGGATTATCGAGACAGAGCATCGATACTCCGGAGTAGACTAGTGTGTACGCTTCTCATCCCAGTTGGGGAGATGGTCTGTCCCACAGCCGTCAGTACGTCGTACTAGAGATAGTATGCAGGTGCTCGTTAGGTTACGGGTATACCGGACAGGACTCACAGGGAACTGTTGGTTGGTTTTATACCAGTCGTCAGTGAGCAGTTCCCAGGTGACATGAGTACAGCATAGTCCGCAGACTTAACACTGCTACTTCGCCTCGAGTGTGTCCCACTGTTCTTAGATTGCTACCCTACCACGGCTCAAAGGAGTCGTGCAAACAGGTAGCAGTTGGGTGCAGTCCCGAGCACTTGGAGGCAGTGGCGGTTAGACAGGATTCGTCCCTCCCGGTATTGGGAGTAGATATCGTGTTGTGTCAGAGAGCCATTACGCAAAGTCCCTGGCCAGGGCAAGCGAGATTTGCTGGTAGGTTCCAGTAGTTTCTCAGGGTGTAATGGGCTTCGCTCCGACACGACTTATACCGCTATTAGGGGACTGACGCTTGCCGCCCCCCTAGGCCCGATATGCGATAGTCTTGGACGAACGGACCGGACTGTATGGAGATTGTCACATCAGACTCAGTAGGAGTTCGGATGGGTTTCCTCATCGGCCTTCTTATCGACAACTACCTGGGGACCGTTACGTACAGCTAGTGCCGCTTGCGGTCTGTGGTTAAACCCACTGCCAGCGTAGTAGTCGAGTCTCTAGAGTCCCACACAGAGAGTTTCCTACTCCAGGCGAAACGATATAGAGGTCGCATGGTTTTGCGACAAAGGGTTCGGACGCATACGTGCGTTTACGCGCGTACGACTTTCGGACAGTTTTTACCAGTCGGCTTTGGTTTAAGCCAGTTACTGGTATCCGGTTATTGGATTTATACAGTCTAAAGTTTTTCCGTATTTTTACGGATCGGAGGGGCGTTCTCGTAATTACTCGAGAAGCTTCTAGAAGGTGGTGACTAAGGAGGTTTAGGTGTCATTTGCATTAAATGAGTTTAGTGAGTCATGAGGGTGATTCATGCATATCATTAATGCATGATAAATGCTTAGTGAGTCATGACAATGAATCACCATTAGATATTTGTGAAGCATGCTTATTCATTATGTATTATTCTTTTCTTCAAAAATAAGAATGCTTCATATTTATTATGATAACTTACTATTCTCATGATAATTTCATTCTCACCTTCTCTCTCCTCAAGCTCTCCCTCTTCAAAGACTAATCCTCCCTTCTCATGAGTTGAGTACAAGGGTTAGTAAGACTAATCAATCCATAACCTTCACTCTATTTCATCCTAGCTTCTTTGATTAGCAATCCAAGAAGGTTAGTTGCCTCAAGTTTAGAGGTTTAGCTTGGAGTTTTGCTCTCGGGTGGATCGTCTACTACCTAGAGAAGGCCGAGGAGGACAAGGAGATCGTAAAGACGAAGGAGTTGGTTCATTAGGTATAATCCCTAAACACAGTAGTTTAGAAACACTTTGTGTTTGGTTATTTATAGTTTAGCTTCGATTCAAGCGGTTAGTCGATGTTCGTTCACTAAACAAGATCGTTTTTGAAAATTCCGCCTCCCCACAAGTTCTGGGGTGTAGTACATCGACTTACAATTTCTTCATCTGCTTATTTCAAGTAAAACATTATGTGTTAGTTGCAATATAATAGCTTTCGCTTATGTTTGTATAACTTATCGTTTATTTTAAATTTCGAGGACGAAATTTTTGTAAGGGTGGTATGATGTAAGACCCGGTTCTTTTTATACGCCTAAAATCCGTATTTCCCTTTTTTAAACCAAATTCTGTTATTTAATTATTTTAATAAAACCCAAACCCCATAGCATCCAAAATTGTCCCAAATTATTTCCTTCAGCCGGCCCTTTCATTTTTTGCCTTTCCGTTTTATTTCTGGCCTAACACTCTATTTTTCTCCTAAATAAAATTACATTTCCCTCAGCCCAAGTAAAATATAAAAACTTTTGATGTAAAGACTCCGGCCCACTCCCTATATTTATCCCCATTTAATTTCCTATTAATCCCAGCCCAGCCCATCACCTTTTATTATTTATTCCTAATTTTTCCCCCAGCAGCCCACCAAGCCCGGCCTCACTCTCTTTTCCTCACAATTCTTTTAATTTCCAAAACCCCAGCCTAAGCCCACACTCGCTTCACCCCTACCCGACCCGCCATATACAGGGTCATCTCCTCCAAAGGCACTTCCCGCCTTCCTCGCTCGCGATCCACCATTTCCGCCGCATCCAACGCCCACACGCTGTCGTTACCCCCACGACGCGCACCCTCCTCATCATCACCATCATCGTCGTAATCTCTCTCTTTCTCATCTCTCATTCCTCTCTCTCTCTGTTTCTTGTCTCCTCTCTTCTTCGAGCGCCGACCGCCCACGACCACCTCTCCAACCTTATTGCCCTTGCCTCCAGCCGATCAACCGTGACATCCACCACTCCGACCTCCATCACCTCTCCTCCCTACACCGGGCACCTGCATCACCCAACCCAGAACCCAACCGACGCAGCACCATTATCTCGTCGCCTTCCCCTTCGTCCCGTCGTCTCCGCGACCTCCACCTTCATCGATTCCACGACACCCCCTAACCTCACAAACCTAAACCAAGCTCCACTTCTTTCACTACCAGCCGCCTCCATCAACCTCCAAGCTTCGACCACCATCGTCGACCACAGCCCATCATCATCGTCGTCGTCGTCGTTGTCGTCGCCATCACCTCTCACTCTTTCAACCTTCACCTCCGGCCTCCCTCACCCGACCTCCTCTCTCACTGCTCCTTCTCTCTCTCTCTCACCGATCTCTCTCTTCCCCTGCTTCTCTTTCCCTCTCTCTGTTGTTCCTGCAATCTCTCTCTCTCTCTGTTTCTCTCTCTCTTCCTCTCAAAAATCTCTTTCCCTCTCTCTCTCAGATCTCTATCTCTGCATCTCTCTCTTTGATCTCTCTGTGTGTTCTTTCTCTCTCTCACTTCCACTCCAACTCACTGTCTCTTCTCTTCTCTCTATATTTCCTTCTCTGTTTCTCTCTCTCTCTCCTTCTTTCTCCCTATTCTATCAAGCAACCACCTCACTCCCAATCGCAGCCGTCGGCTATCGCCTGAGCACCGCTGCAACCATCAACGGAGCCACAACATCGCCTGGACACACAGCGAGCCCCGACTTCCACGAGCCTCGACTGCATCCTAGCCGAGCCCAAGCTTGTGGTCATCGTATCGCGTTCGTGACGTTACCGTCACCGTACAACCCCGAGACATTCCCAGGCAAGTATTTTACTTGCTTACATGCTATATATTCAAGTTACAATCTTTGATCTCATAGATCATAGTGTTACACTTTTGGATCAATTATGTGTCATACATGTTCGACGTGTGTTCCCAATGAAAATACTTATCTAATTTGACGGAACTAGATTGTTTATATTGGACCTTGTTGTGAGGAATACCTTGTACAAATTTCGTTGAATAATTTGACCGTTAACGACTAAAACGACTACCCCCAATTTCACTCGTAAAACTGGAATTTTATTGTACCTGAAAACTGTTAAAAACGCTATAAATTATATACATACTGGAATGATGCGTTCGAGGGCTCAAATCGAATCCAACTCGACGAACTTTAACCCTATGCTAGTTTCCTGATATTCCTGTACTTAAATGGTGACGATATTTGGATCGGAGTGCGACTCTGGACTGCAGTCCAGAGCGACTCTGGACTGCAGTCCAGAGCGACTCTGGACTGCAGTCCAGAGCGACTCCAATTGTTGCTTGCTGCTCCGTAATGGGTACCACAAGATTTCCTTAACTCGTAGGTTGCGGAACTCCGCTGTTTATCATAGGTGATTCAGTTAGCTAGACAACACAAGTGGTTTCATCCTGTTTCGTTATCGTTTGTTATTTAATCTGTAATTTAATAGATCGGGATGCATAACAGTCCCAACAGAATCAGAACTGACATATTGGTACTGAATAGTGTATATCTCCTGACGTACAGATGCGATTGAAGATCCGTCTATTGCGTTGAAAACCTTACTGAAAACCCTAGATTTCATCCAACTGTATCGTTGCTAAAATCTGATCCTAACTGGGATTAAAATGCGTTGCGAAACGGATTTCTGATTCTGAAACCGGGTTTCCAGCCGTGAACGCTTAAAATGAAATGGCTATAATTAGTAATCCTGGAACCCGATGGGCGTGAAACTAAATTCGATGTATAGATAACCGAACATACTAATTATTACCTGTTCATCGTCTCACTAAATTGTAACCGTATGATTTATGATAAATTATGCAAGTGGTAGATTATTGATTCAGGACATCATAAACATGCTTTATATACTGTTCACGAATCATATCATACACATGTCACTGCATTGATAACCTAGTGATAACGTGCATTACCCAGTGTTAGGTATTAGTGATGATTGTGTCAAGTACGCCAGTGTTCGTGTATCAGTGAATAAGTGAAAGTGATACGTACTTGTACACAATCAGTGATCCTCATTATTCTATTGCATTGTCGACGTCTGTGAGACGTGTGTACGTGTGACTATAAGTGGTATGGGACACTTATGGAAACTCTTGCACGGGTGTCACAGATAAGGCACCAGACACTGCCATTTATCTTAGGTATTAGTCGGGACGTGCTTGATGGAGGTCCTGCCTCCAGTTCTCGCGCAGACTTGTCACCGACCGATTGGTACTTAGGGTTATGGTTAGCATTTGATGTAGACCACGGGGTGTGGGCTAGTTTGAGTGTGAGTTCAACAGAATCTCGAGAGTCCCATGCCGGCTTATATATTTAGGGAGATATATGGAGATTTACAGGGTATGTGATTATTACTGTAATATACATGTTGGGCCCGTGGTCCCTTGCCCTTGGGTGGAGGACACTCGCGAGTGGTTGACTCTCACGCTTGGACTGACGATAGGCTTAGTGACCTGTACAGTGAGATTTAGAGACTGATAGGGATACTGGCATCGATATACCTTACCTACTGTGTTGATATACGTGGCATATCATTCTACTACTTTTACTGTTCCGCTGCATTAATTACTGCATGTTCATACCTATGCTGCCATTGATCTACTGTTATATATACCTATTATCACTGTTAGTATTGTCATATGATTTTATATATTATATCGCTATTGTGTCGCTCTGACGACCTGAGTATGCATGCTCAGTGTGAGGAGAAGATTTAGCCTGGACCAGAACTAGACGTATATCACAGACATCTTGACTTGCTATTCAGAGTTACATTCGTTTGTTTCCCATCAGGTCTGTTTATATTACTGTTTTGTTCCAGTTACTGCATTTCTTATTACCTGTGCATCATTCACTGTTTACCATGAAAAACTAGAAGCCGAAGTGTGACTACGGCAGGACATTTTCTTGACCGTAGGAGCATGGCTGGCCTTATCAACCCCTTGTATTCCGTATTTTAGGAAGCGGGGCTTGACATAAACCAAAGCCGACTAGTAAAAACTGTCCGAAAGTCGTATGTGCGTAAACACACGTATGCGTCCGAACCCTTGTCGTAAAACCATACGACCTCTATATCGTTTCGCCTGGAGTAGGGAAACTCTCTGTATGGGACTCTAGAGACTCGACTACTACGCTGACAGTGGGTTTAACCACAGACCGCAAGCGGCACTAGCTGTACGTAATGGTCCCCAGGTTGATGTCGATAAGAAGGCCGATGAGGAAACCCATCCGTACTCCTATTGAGTCTGATGTGACAATCTCCGTACAGTCCGGTCCGTTCGTCTAAGACTATCGCATATCGGGCCTAGGGGGCGGCAAGCGTCAGTCCCCTAATAGCGGTACAAGTCGTGTCGGAGCGAAGCCCATTACACCCTGAGAAACTACTGGAACCTACCAGCAAATCTCGCTTGCCCTGGCCAGGGACTTTGCGTAATGGCTCTCTGACACAGCGCGATATCAACCCCCAATACCGGGAGAGACGAATCCTGTCTAACCGCCACTGCCTCCAAGTGCTCGGGACTGCACCCAACTGCTACCTGTTTGCACGACTCCTTTGAGCCTAGTAGGGTAGCAATCTAAGAACAGTGGAACACACTCGAGGCGAAATAGCAGTGTCAAGTCTGCGGACTATGCTGTACTCATGTCACCTGGGAACTGTTTACTGACGACTGGTATAAAACCAACCAACAGTTCCCTGTGAGTCCTGTCCGGTGTACCCGTAACCTAACGAGCACCTGCATACTATCTTCAGTACGACGTACTGACGGCTGTGAGACAGACCATCTCCCCAACTGGGATGAGAAGCGTACACACTAGTCTACTCCGGAGTATCGATGCCCTGTCTTGATAACCCAACGGCTAGGGACCTGAATAAGGATGTGCTTGTAGACTACCCAGCCCCCACTAGTGTGACTGCCATCATAATGCTGGTAGTCAAGCAAGATCCTAAGAGCTCTATCAATATGTATACTCACATATTAAGATAGAAAAACCAAGTAGCATACTACCATGTTTAGCAAGACTGTTATATACATGTGAATATCCCAAGCTTCCATTAAGTAACATACAAACTAGTATGATACAATAATGGCCCCTAAGGCATATACACTAACAGACACGGCCGGTGGACATGTGAATCTGTGCCTCGTCATCACACTCCTGATCAGAGTCTTGATATTCATAAAGCAGCTCGCTGAGTCCCTGGTGCCACTAATACCCTCATCAGCTATATCCTCCAACGCGTAAATGGTATGGACCTATATAAGGTAAACAAAATAATGAATTTCATAAAAATAAGATTTTGATTTTAAAAGGTTTGATATAAACTTACAAAATCTCTCTCTATCGGTCCTCGAGACATATATGAGGTGGACGGAAGGACGGCTGTGATGACGAATCTGCGGGTAATCATCCAATACCCGGAAAGGTACTGATCTATCGATATACCTGGCTGTATCTAATCGGCTATGTGGTGTACCCGATCGTACCATCGGCCCACCCAAATCTGATACTCCAAGAGCCAAACATCCCTAACTAGCGCTCCACCCTGTCGCGATGTCTGCTCCACCGCGCCTGGTATGTGTTGCCTCAAACCGAACCGGCGAAGCATACGATCTGGCACGTGCATCTGAATAACATCGTTGCAGACAATCAGCGTCTGCGCACGCCAGAAGCCGGCGCCTGCTAAATATAATGGATGTAGAGTGTCCATCAGGTCATGTGTGTACGGTGTCCACGTAACTGCTGCCTCCTCCATGACTCGAATTCATTGCGGTAGAAACGGAGGCTGCGATCCGATGTCACATCCCATGACCTGGGCACATTCCACCTGCATAGAGATTACACAAGTTAATATTCCAAAAAAACTTGAAATTTAAAATATGCGTATAGTTTCAAATACTTACTGGCATCCATATGGCCTTTGGCCATCTAAAGCGAACCGTGTCGTAATGGTCGGACGACCAATAGAGAGATATGTCCATAACCATATCTGAAATACAATATGATAGAATTACGTTTTACGTTGAATATCAATTTAATTACGGAAAATTAGTAGAATGCGGTTTTAAGTATTGTATACCTGAAGAAGCGTCAAACAGTCCCAAAAACTCTTCTGCTCCAATGCAGCCATCCTCAGCTCGCTGTAGAGGAATGACAGAACTGCACCCTCCCCCCCACGATAAAGCGACACACTGGTCGGGATCGGCTAAAAAAGACAGCTAGGCAAGACTAACTCTGCTCTTGCTCCTATCCGGGAATAGGCGAACCCCAATCTGATGTAAAATGTAGGCTCGTGCATGCTGCTCGATCGCCGCGGGGGGTAGCATCCATGGTAAGCTCAGCACTAAACGTCTCCCGCAACCAACTCAGGTAGATGCTACTGCCTCTACTCTGGCCAACAGGCGAAATCCTACCCAACAAGCTGGGACACAAGTCTAACCAATCATGGCCGTACTTCACAGCAACCACCTCTCCGTCTATAGGCAAACCAAGTAGCACAACGACGTCCTGAAGGGTGATATTCATCTCAACAACTCTAAAATGAAATGTGCAGGTCTATGGTCTCCATCTATCTACCAAATCCATAATTAAGCTTCTATCCAGATGTATATATTCTGATCTGGATAGAAAATGAAAGCCTGCCCGTTACAGCTCAGCCTGCACACGGGCATCTCCAGATGGGATCCGGCTGCTCTGGACTGAGTGGTCAATGCATGTAATCACCTGATCACTCTGCCAATTACAAAAAGATGACTTGTATCGGTAATAAATAAATAACATATGTAATTAAAAAAAATAAAATTATAAAGTTTTACATGTACTACTGCGATGTTAGCCGATCTGTGGTCAACCTGCAAGTACATAACACTCGTGTCTATTGGTCCAGGATCCATGGGTATATCTGCACTGTTCCCGCCGAAATCTTCGGCCAAGAGCTATTTGTTCCTGTTTACACCGGTTTAAGTTTCATTTACAGATATGTGTGTGATCGGGCTCATTCATATACGCACATACACACATCAAAGGAAGAACAGGTGTTAGAAAAGGAGCACTTGATGGTCAACGACAAAAAGAAAGTATTTAATTGAACATTTTATTCTTCAGGAAATAGATCACCATACATGGGATCGAAAGTACAGGGATTTACAAAACTATGGATAAAGTTCTCTAATTCCCTCTCCGCCTTCTCCACCATGTCAAAGTGGCGATCTTCACGAGTCGCTCCCCATCGGTCAACTCCATGCCCATCAGCGAAGGCAGACATGACGACCCGCTGAGCCCGTATCTGGCTTAGCAGCTGAACAGAGCGATCCTTCAGAGCTGTGGTAATCAAAAGTGCCTTGTGAAAGCACTCGATCTTGTCCTCCGCGGCGTCAAGCATTGCCGGAGTCATCTCCGCTGGATGAAGAGGAATGTCATCGAGCACGGACAAGAAGACCATCCGGAGCCAGATAAAGCCGATGGGGAGATGAGATCCTCTATGAGTCAAGAGCTCATGCAGTACCATATCGCATTGGTCATCCGTAAGAGCAGGGTTCACCCAGCGGGCAACAAAACGAGGAACAATTTCCTCAATAGGCACCTCCCATGGCTGCCGACGAGCATGTGGACGATTACAAGACATAGCTCTTCTCTGTTAAAATGATTCTCTGAAAATGAGAGAGAAGAGAAGCATTGCTTCAAATTATAAAGGGAGACATTTAAGTCTAGGCACAGAAAATTTTGTGCACGATGGAACTGTTTCCAAGCTCTGTTAAGAGAAGGTTTTGGGAAAGAGAAGTTTGACTCGGGAAAAGCAGAGAAAGAAGATGAAAAAACACCTTCAGTATTACAACAGCGCCTCACGTGCCTTGCACGAGGGCGCCAGCGCCGAGAGTTAAAAACTCTGAGGCAGCGCCTCACGTGCCCCGCATGAGAGCGCCGGTGCCAGAACTAAAAGTTCTCTACCATTGGATCAAAGATCCAACGGAGATGATAAATCATCAAAACACAGAATTAGATTCTAATTGAGGAAATACTCCTCAAATCTTTCTAAACAAGAAAGATTACGCTCTGTAAAATAGAGCACCATTGGATTAAAGATCCAATGGTGATTAAAAATCACCAAGCTACAGAATAAGCTCTGTAGGGGAAAATATTTTCCCAATCTTTCTAAACAAGAAAGATTATGCTCTGTAAAATAGAGCATCGTTGGATTAAATATCCAATGGTGATTAAAAATCATCAAATTACAGAATAAGCTCTGTATGGAAAATATTTTCCAATCTCGTTAAAAAACAAGAAAAATATCTTCTGTAAAACAGAAGTCCTTGGATCAAAGATCCAACGGTGGATAAAATCCCCAAATCAATTAAGGATCTCTCAATGAGAGATTTCTTTAACTAAATCAGCAAACTTTTCTCCACTATATAAAGGCCCCAAGACTTCAAGTCTTGCAGAGAGGAATCCCCCCATAAACTTCAAGTTCAAAAAGAAGAGCAAGCAAAAAAGAGCTTTAAGAGAGAAGAAGAAAGAAGAACTTTCTTCAAAGTAAATAGAGATCATAGTATCTCATCTGCATACCCAAGGGTTTAACCCTCATAAAAGAACATAGTTCTTTCCCTGGATCTAAGATCCATGAGACAAGTCTCCCATAAATGAGAATTTAATTATCATGGGGATGAATTTGTTCTTGGGGATTGAAGATCCAGGGGAGAACAAAGAATCGAACTCTTCAGAAAAATACACAAAGAAAGAGACAGCGCTAAGCGCCTCACGTGCCCCTCACGGGGGCGCTGCTCAGTAAAGAGTGCTTAGCACTCAGTGGTTGGCGCCCAGCACCAAACGCCTCACGTGCCCCTCACGTGGGCACTGCTCAATAAAGAGTGTCTAGCACTCGGTGGTTGGCGCCCAGCGCCAAGCACCCTACATGCCCCTCACGTAGGCGCTGCTTAATAAAGAGTGCGCTGCACTCAGTGGTTGGCACCCAGCACCGAGCGCCCCACATGCCCCTCACGTGGGCGCTGTTTAACATAAAGCGCTCTTTAAATAGAGCCCAGTGCCATAAAGAGTGTTTAACACTCCATAAAAAACAAAAAATAGGGTGAGCGTCAGAGCCCATATCAATGCTCAGCATTGTTGCACAGAAAAGGGACCAAGCCCAAACAAGTGTTCAACACTTTATTCAAAAACTGAGTGGGCTGAGTCCAAGTTGACCAAAAGTCCCTAATTCAGATCAACTGAGCCCATGTGCTCACAATTTTTCTAAATTGGTCTTAGTCCCAAACCTAACTACAGATCTCCAAACTGACATTGGTTCAAGAGTACATCTCCCCACGCATCTGATATATGTCGCTGTAATTCTTCAACGTCTTCAGAAAGGTGGCGGGTCCCGACAATCAACAATTACTTTGGGTGCAATGTCCTTAAACTAGCTATGGACCGTAATGTCCTTAAACTAGCTACGGACTGTAACGTCCTTAAACTAAAACGATAGAGCCCAAATGCTCTTTCGTTGGATCAAAAATGATCCCGAACCCCCAGTAAGTAGATCTTAGTCCAATATCGGATTAACGTATTCTTAACAAATATTTAAGTTGATCTTAATATCAAACAAGGCTAACGATCCTTAAATCAAACTAAACCCAAATCTAGGAGAATACGGATTTGGACTAATCCACGCCCTACGGGCGACAACATAAATTAGTCCCCGTATGCAATCCATGGGCAACCAAAAATAAAACAAACACACACGACACAAAGTGACCTTCTGGAGCAGGAGAAAGTGGTTATCGCTACGCGGTAACGTACTTAACTGCAGGGGCTTGCGCCTGCAGGGAAAAGCGTCCCCACAATCAAAAAACCCCTCACAACGAGGGGGGATCTGACGAAATCTGCTACAACGGCCGCATCTGTCTAAACCTTCGATACACGGCGCCATAAATCAACTTGGCATATTCAAAGAGGTAGACAGATAAAACCAAATAGCATCTGCCCCCAAATTCAGGCAAGACGACCTACACGGTTTCGTACCTGTTTTCGGCGGTAAACAGATTCTGGCATGTCCGGTGGGACCTTTTCCTCTTTCCACTCCACACTTCGTGTGTCGTGTTCACGAACGAATCACAGTTTAATATGGTTGCCCCTGGATTCGAGGTACTAAGATTTGGTGTCTTACTCCATGCAGAAGAGAAGATGGCGTCGATGGCTTCCAACTGCACTAATTGCAACAGCAACTCCCACTCCGTCCCTGTTGGAGGAGTGACTTATGGACCCCAAGCGGCCTCTATATTTGTGATGCCAGTGGAGCAGGTGACTCAGGCTACCACTGGATTGTTCTTCGGGATCATGCACCCGCCAATGAGCTTCAATGCTTCAGTGACATCACATGAGGCTCCAAAGAAGTCGGTCTTCGATCGGCTTGCAACTACCATGGCCCCTCTCAACGGGTCGTCCAAGTCTGCCGTCTCATTCTTCGATAGGCTAAGCCAAAACTCAAGTGGGCCCGCAATACCTGAAAGGGTTATCCCGAAACGGATAGCCATTCCAGCCCCGGTAAACAAAGTCATCAAAGGGGCTTCTCCTGCTAAGGGATCGGTCTTCGCAAGATTGGCCATTCCAACTCCTGCTACGGGTGAGATCATTATAAGTGCTTCCCCTATTCGAAAGTCAGTCTTCGACAAGCTAGATGTTCCCTCTCAACGGACGTCAATCTTCGACAGGTTGGCACCAAAAGCAGCCTCTCATCAAAGCAAGGAGCATGACAAGGTCGCTTCTACAATTGAGGTGGTCCCATCCGCAAGATACGCTCGACGTCGCCACTGGCACTGAGTGAGGAAAGCTAGGGGCAATTCCCCCGCTGGACTTACCCTACTAGCTCCAATGGTGGAAATTGACGCTACTGTTCCAACCGGGAACAGCTTCGAGCTGCTCAAGAGGGTGCGCAAGAACTCTCTAACCGCCATCTTGAAGAAGTCTCCTCCTCCTGTCAAAAACATAACACAGGTAAAGCCAGAATAGCCTCCTCAGCGGCTGTACCCCAGGATCCATAGAGTTTGGCGAAAAGTCCAAGACTCTATAATTGACAAAGATTACTCTTTCCGGCTGAAGAAGACGAAGGCTCGGCAAGAGGAGGACCATCCCTTTGTCATGCCACGAAAAGTATCGTCTGCATGGGTGCCTGCCGCAACGACCCCCTCAACTTCGACCTCCTATAAGAGGAGAAGGCCTAAGAAGATCCCCCTGCCCGCGGCAAATTTCAAAGTCAGTGGACCCAAATGCCCCAAGTCTGGAGGCATGGTTGTGCACATGGCGTACATGGCTTCTAGCAAAGAGGAAAGCCGTACTTCCACGGGCCATCGACCACTTACACTATCTGTAACGAAAGCTCAGGAGCAACAAAAAAAGCTCCAGGAAATGTTGACAAGAATGGCCGCATTTACTGGGCAGAAAGAAAGCCCGGAAGTACCGTCGGAACAACGCAAGGAGCAGGAGACCGACACCGAATTTCTACGGAGGGTTCTTGAAAAGAAAGACAAAGAGGCCACAGAACAAGCGGCAAATATAAAACAGATGGCGCTTCTATTCCAAGATATGATTGGGATGATGATACAGCCGGATCCTCCAGCTGAAAACCCTTCAATAATCATTGAAGACTGTAGGGTGTTTTTCGTCACCCCATTGAGATGGGAATACGCGCGCGCTTGTCAGGCATACTACAGATTCCCCCTGCTTAGGGTAGGCTGGGGTTTATTAATTAGAGCGAGGGAACCTCCGATTAACGGGTTAAACTGGTCATGCGAACTCAATGTGCAATGTTGTGCTTTGAAGGGATTTTGGATATATCGGGGGCCTCGCAGAGTTTTTACGGGGTCCCGCTACCCGGATAGTGGGCTGGGGGGTCAAGGGGCCTAGCAGCCCCCTTACGGGGTGCGGGGCAGCACCCTGTTAGAAATTTTTTTCTAATGGGGAAGGTATTTTTAGTGTGGAGTATGTGTGTGTGTGTGTAAGGGAAAAGGACATCCAAATGATGCGTGGGAGAAAACGCTCGGGCGCTAACGCTTCGAGCACTAGGGCGCCAGCGCTTTGGGCGCTAGCACCTCACGTGCCAGGCACGTGGGCGCTCGGGCGCTAGCGCTTGGGGCGCTAGGGCCTTGAGCGTAAGGACGCTCGAGCGCTAGCACTTTGAGCGCAAGAGCGCTAGCACCCCACGTGCCAGGCACGTGGGCGCTCGGGCGCTAGCGCTCTGAGCGCAAGAGCGCTAGCGTTTTGAGCGCAAGGGCGCTAGCGTTTTGGGAGGCAAAAGGGACTTAGTCCCTGCAATGGGAGTTGTACTCCCAGAAAGGAAAACTTATTATTTTGTGTGTGTGTGTGTGTGTGTGTGTCTATATATATATATATATATATATGAGGGGTTAAACTCCTAAGATATTTTGAGGCTGATGAAGGGGCTTCTCCCCTTAAACCCTGGATCTTCCCCAAAGTGGGGTTTCTGGAGATGGGTCTCCTTCTTCTTCCTGTCGTTTGGCCGGATCTTGGAAAAAAGGGGTGAGACTTAAAAATCTCCCCCTTTTGAGATCTAATGGCAGATCCAAGTTCCCCTTTGTGGGTTTTTTGGTGAAAAACTATTTAGTTTTGGAAAAGGAAGAGTAAAACTCTTGATTTAATTCAAAAGAAAGAAGAAGGTTTTAGAACCTTGAGGAAGGAGAAAGTGACACAGGCCCTAATTTTTGGGGAATGAAAAGTGTCTCTTTTATTCATCATCATGTTGCCTTATATAGGCTTACATATTTACATATAGCCCATTGGGCTTTACAAAATGGCATTTTGCCCATCCATGCATAAAAAAAATTACATTAAAATTATTTATTACATGATTTTATGTTGGCATGGGGAGGCTGACCGCGGGCTCGACTTGGGCATGGGCCCGCTTAACCTGGGCTTGGGCCCACCTGGCTTGGGGTTGACCTTGACTTTGACCTGGTCAACCGGGGTGCAAATTTTGACCCCAACAAAGTGCTCCACATCAATAAATGCACACCACATATGTGGGTCGTGTGCATGAAATTGATGGATCTTCTTTCGTGTGGAGGCGACTTGCTTTGGTTTTGGGATGCACTGTCCTTTTTACGACATAGACGGTCGACGCTTGACGCGTCTCCGAGACGGAGTGTCTGTGGTAGACGTTTCCCTAGCCCGAAGCGATTTGGTTCCCGCTTTGTATGAAGCATGCACTGCCCTTTTTACGACATGGACGGTCGACGCCGTAGTCCAGAGCGATTTGGTTCTCGATTTGTGGGAAGCCTGCACTGCCCTTTTTGCGACATGGACGGTCGACGCTTGACGCATCTCCGAGATGGAGTGTCCATTGTAGACTTTTCCCTGGCCCGCAGTGATCTGGTTCCTGCTTTTTAGGAAGCCTGCACTGCCCTTTTTGCGACATGGACGGTCGACGCTCTGATCCGGAGCGATTTGGTTCCCGATTTGTGGGAAGTCTGCACTGCACTTTTTGCGACATGGACGGTCGGCGCTCTGATCCAGAGCGATTTGGTTCCCGATTTGTGGGAAGCCTGCACTGCCCTTTTTGCGACATGGACGGTCGGCGCTTGACGCGTCTCCGAGACGGAGTGTCCGTGGTAGACTTTTCCCTGGTCCGGAGTGATCTGGTTCCTGCTTTGTAGGAAGACTGCACTGCCCTTTTCGCGACATGGACGGTCGACGCTCTGATCCGGAGCGATTTGGTTCCCGATTTGTGGGAAGCCTACACTGCCCTTTTTACGACATGGACGGTCGACGCTCTAATCCGGAGCGATTTGGTTCCCGATTTGTGGGAAGCCCGCACTGCCCTTTTTGCGACATGGACGGTCGACACTCTGATCCGGAGCGATTTGGTTCCTGATTTGTGGGAAGCTTGCACTGCCCTTTTTGCGACATGGACGGTCGACACTCTGATCCAGAGCGATTTGGTTCCCGATTTGTGGGAAGCCTGCACTACCCTTTTTGCGACATTGACGGTCGACGCTTGACGCGTCTCCGAGACGGAGTGTCCGTGGTAGACTTTTCCCTGGCCCGGAGTGATCTGGTTCCTGCTTTGTAGGAAGTCTGCACTGCCTTTTTTGCGACATGGACGGTCGACGTTTTGATCCGGAGCGATTTGGTTCCCGATTTGTAGGAAGCCTGCACTGCCCTTTTTGCGACATGGACGGTCGACGCTCTGATCCGGAGTGATTTGGTTCCCGATTTATGGGAAGCCTGCACTGCCCTTTTTGCGACATGGACGGTTGACGCTTGACGCATCTTCGAGGCGAAGTGTCCGTGGTAGACTTTTCCCTGGCCCGGAGCGATTTGGTTCCCAATTTGTAGGAAGCCCGCACTGGCCTTTTTACGACATGGACGGTTGATGCCCTGACCCGGAGCAATTTGGTTCCCGATTTGTGGGAAGCCTGCATTGCCCTTTTTATGACATGGACGGTCGACGCTTGACGCGTCTCCGAGACGGAGTGTTCTTGGTAGACTTTTCTCTGGCCCGGAGCAATTTGGTTCCCGATTTGTGGGAAACCTGCACTGCCCTTTTTACGACATGGACGGTCGATGCCCGATTTGACTTGCTCTGCTTCTTGCAGTGTCAGGAGTGATCTTGACTTGCTCCGCTTCTTGCGGTGTCGAGATTGGATTCTGACTTGCTCCGCTTTCTGCGGTGTCGGAGTTGAAGTTGACTTGTTGATTGTGATTTGGGTTGACATTAGCATCTCTACACTGGAATATGGTACCAGGAGCGAATCATCATCTGTCTTTGAGAGGATTTGGGGATTTTGGTTTTTGTTTGGCATCAGTATCGCTACGCTGGAATATGGTACCAGGAGCGAATCATCATTTGCGTTTTCTTATTAGAAAGCGATGGCTTAGGAGACAGGTTTTAGGTCCCTATCACCTAAGACTTTTCAATTTTGTGAGCCGTAAGGGTCTCACAAAGCATTTTCTCCCTACAGGTCGTAAGGATCCCGTGGGTGTATTTTCTCCTTAGGAGTCATGGGGACTCCCAAGTGTGTTACTCCTTTGTGAGTCATAAGGATTTCACGCGGGAATTTCCTCCTCACAAAGTCGAGAGGACTTTGCAAGTGCATTTCATCACTTTTTCACGAGTTTGCACCCTTTCGGGTTTTCACAAATTCGCCGACAGTTCTGCTGTTTTTACTCACGAAGCCCTTTTGGGTTTTCATCCTTGCCCATTTTGCTTATGGACTTACCTTTTTTTTTGAATCTTCACCGCCGGTGGGACTTTGAATGTGGTCTCGCCGGTAGGACTTGAAAGAGATTGGGATCATTTTACGCCCGTGGATTGTATACGGTTTTGCAGGATGTATGATCCAGACCGTAGGGCCGAAAAAATTTCGGGACTTTGTCGGCGTCTGCATCGCTGCACTGGAGACCAAGCAACGGAGTGAGCGCCTAGCGCCATGGTACCAGGAGCGACTCATCATTCACCGTTGGGGTATGGGATTTGGAATTTGGTTGGCGTCTGCATCGCTGCACTGGAATATGGTACCAGGAGCGACTCATCATTCGCCACTTGGGGTATGGGGTTTGGAATTTGGTTGGCGTCTGCATCGCTGCACTGGAATATGGTACCAGGAGAGACTCATCATTCGCCATTGGGAATTTGAGTTTTGGACGGCGTCTGCATCGCTGCACTGGAATATGGTACCAGGAGCGACTCATCATTCGCTGTTGGGATTTGAGAAATTTGGAATTTTGGTTGGCGTCTGCATCGCTGCACTGGAATATGATACCAGGAGCGACTCATCATTCGCCGTTGCCTATTGGGAAGCGATGACTTAGGAGACAGGTTTAGATCCCTATCACCTAAGGCTTTTCAATTTTATAGGCCGTAAAGGTCCCATAAAAGTATTTTCTCCCTACGAGTCGTAAGGATCCCGTAGGTGTATTTTCTCCTTAGGAGTCGTGAGGACCCCCAAGTGTGTTTTTCCTTTGTGAGTCGTAAGGATCCCACGAAGGTTTGTTCTCCTCATGCATCGTGAGGACACATGAGTGGGCATAAAGCCAAATTTTTTATGCATGAATGTATGCAAAATGGGCATAAAGCCAAATTTTTGTAAAGCCCATGGCTTATGTGCAAAAAGAAATGGCACATGAGCCATGGGATGGGCAAAATGCCATTTTGTAAAGCCCAAGGGGCTATATGTAAATATATAAGCCTATATAAGGCAACATGATGATGAATAAAAGATACACTTTTCATTCTCTCAAAAACCTAGGGTTTGTGCCTCTTTCCCTTTTCTGAAGGTTCCAAACCTTCTTCTTTCTTTTGAATTAAATCATGAGTTTTACTCTTCCTTTTCCAAAATTAAATAGTTTTTCACCACAAAACCCACAAAGGGAAACTTGGATATACTATTAGTTCTTAAAAAGAAGAGATTTTTAAAATCCCACATCTCTCGATCTTCAAGATCCGACCAAACGACAGGAAGAAGAAGGAGACCCATCTCCAGAAACCCCACTTTGGGGAAGAACTAGGGCTCAAGGGGAGAAGCCCCCTTCATCAGCTTCAAAACATCCTTGGAGTTTAACTCCTCATATATATATACACACACACACACACACACACACACAGAGAGAGAATAATAAGTGCTCCTTTCTAGGAGTACAACTCCCATTGCAGGGACCAAGTCCCTTTTGCGCTCAGAGCGCCAGCGCCCAAAGCGCTAGCGCCCGAGCGCCCACGTGCTGACACATGGTGCGCTAGCGCTCTTGCGCTCAGAGCGTTAGCGCCCAAAGCGCTAGCGCCCACGTGCTGACACATGGTGCGCTAGCGCTCTTGCGCTCAAAGTGCGAGCGCCCAAAGCGCTGGCGCTTTTCCCCACGCATCCTTTGGATGCCCTTTCCCTTTCGTTTTTATATATATATGTATACACACACACACACACACATACTCTACACCACTGTCCCTCCCAAAAAAATTTTGGGCCGGGACGCTGCCCCGCACCCCGCAAGGGGGCTGCTAGCCTCCTTGACCCCCAACCCGCTATTCGGGTAGCGGGACCCCCGTAAAAACTCTGTGTGGCTCCCGATATATCCAAACCCCCTCCAGAACAAAACACACGTACACTGCACATTGAGTTCGCATGACCTATTTTGACCCGTTAATCGGAGGTTCCCTCGCTCCAAAGGCGAGGGGTAATTAACGGCAGCTTAGTCCACGGCTGCCGGAGATTCGGATCCCCACAATCCATAAACCCCCGCCTACCCTAGGCAGGGGGAATCTGTAGTACGCCTGACAAGCATGCATGTATTCCCATCTCAATGGGATGCCAAAAAACACCCTACAATGGGTATGATGAGAATTATTTGAGCCCGTGGATTGTATATGGTAGTCAATTTGGGGACTGGCCGTAGGGCTGGGAGAATTTTGGGAAATTGGATTTTGGTTGGCGTCTGCATCGCTGCACTGGAATATGGTAGCAGGAGTGACTCATCATTCGCCTTTTTTTTACCGTGATTGCTCTATCATTTCAGCTTTTCTTATCGCGAAGGTCGCGATTGCCCTGTCATTTCGGCTATTTATTCGCGGTTGCCCTATCATTTCGGCTTTATTTTCATTTTTATTTTTACTCGCTAATTTTTATTGTCATTTCAGGTTTTATATATATATATATATATATATTTTAATATTTTTTTGTTTTATTTACACATTTTTACATCCCCAGTTTAACGACTAAGAGGTCGACTGTTCCCAGTTTAATGACGTGGTGATCAGCGGTTCCCAGTTTAAAGACTTAGAGGTCTATCATTCCCAGTTTAACGATGTGGTGGTCCTCTTTGCTTATCCCAGCTCCTTGAATTTTGATCTTGGCGGAGCTGTGTTGATGACCGTAGCTCTGTGGCTTGCCGATACATCCGAGGACCGTGAGGTTTTTCCAAGCTTGTACTGGTCCTCTGCCCAATCTTTGAAAACACAGCAGTCTTCAATGGTATGACTCACCATCCTATAGTATGGGCAGTATACGGGATTGCCGGTCATATTCATTTCATGTGGCCTCTTCAGAATAGGCAATTGCAGACCGTTGTTCAAGGCTTCCTCGAATATATTGCGGACCTCATCCCTCCTGAAGGAGTACACCTTCTTCTTTCTCTCTATTAGAGTAGGTGCCCTTACTGATGCTGGTCTTTGAGGCCGATCAGTCTTTGGTTCGCCCTTTTCAGATAATGGCACATGTCTGGGAGGATTAGGTTCCTGAAAGGTTTCGGTCTCCATTTGTATGAAATCGGCGGTCGTAGCTTGACTGTTTGCTAACATGCCTTTAGACAGTTCTATCTCTCCCGTCTTGTATTGCCTTTCGACCCAATCTTTGAAGACGAAGCAGTCCTCAATGGCATGAACTATCACTCTGTGATAGGGGCAATATTTTGGGTCGTCGGTCATATTCGCTTCTTGCGGTCTCTTTGATTCTGGCATTTGTAGACCGTTTCTTAGGGCATCCTTGAATATCTTATGGACTTTGTCCCTTTTGAAGGAATAGACCTTATCCAGTTTCTCTTTCAGAGGCGATTCCCCTTCGGTATATGTATCGGAGGGACTGGAGGCTGATCGCGGCCGTTTTTCGCGAAGGCGCTCCGCTCTTAGGCTGAAGGGGGTATCAGTTGGCTGCCTCCGGGTATCAATCCCTGGCTCATGAACCAAAATTTGATTCTGATGTA